>OZ005658.1:43194348-44394348 GCA_963930645.1 Salticus scenicus
GGTTATAGAGAAAATTGAACAAAAACAGTGTATCTTTGATAATACACGAAAATGTCTTTTTATTCCTATTATTGTTATCGTTTTAACATCGCTAAGCTCATTTGAAATAATTATTTCCATTATTTTAATTTTCATAGCTGGTAATTTTTAGTTCCCATCTTACTAGCTATGGATAATTTAGGCATTCAATAAAGTTTCGATCTCAGTTTTTAACTTTTATACACGTTTTAAGGTTTGAGGAATACGAAAATCGCAAAATAGATAAGATGTTCATTTGTAGGTTAGTCAACATGTTAGTTTAATAAGAAAGCACCACAGAACTGGCGTTATAAATTAATACTTACAAAACTTTGACTAAACACCATAAAATGCAATAAACTCGCAACAATCGTTTCGGGTTGAAACAGCACACGACCCTTCATCAGGCGAACAAAGTAAGGACGAGTGCTGCATTTTGCGAGTTTATTGCATTTTATGGTGTTTATTCAAAGTTTTGTAAGTATTAACGTGTTAGTTTGTTCGTTAACTTATATTTAATTGTTTAGTTAATTCCTTAATTTGTTAGATTACGTAGATATTATTTTAAGCTTAACATTCTAATTTGAAAACGTTGTCTATTATTATTATTATTATTATTATTATTACTACTTTAACAAGGCGGAATAAGTCAAAATTTCACATAAACATGTATTATGAGAATTGTATTGATTCAATGGGTTAGTAGAATTTTTAAATGTCACTTATGATAGTGGTCAGAAACTATTCACTACTAATGTTTTACTAATGGAAACTTTATTAAGTTATCCTAAATTTAAGACTTTCTTCAAATGGTAGAATAGGGCAAATTTCACATAAACGTGCATTATGAGAGGTGAGAGGTGTTTCCTTCGTAAATAACTCTAATTAGTTTTTAAATATTATTTATGAGAGTGGTCAGAATCTGTTGTACATCAACATTCTACTGTGAAAATTTAATTAAATTATTCTGAAAATATTTTTTTCCGAATGGTAGAATAGGGCGAAATTTCACATAAACATGCATTATGACAATTCTATTTCTCGTAAATAACTCGGGTTGGTTTAAAATTATTATTTATGAACGTGAAATGACCATTAACTATTATTATATCTTTACTTTTAAAATTTAGTAAGTTATTTGAAATTCAGTATTTTCATATTATTGCAGATATCTTTTCATATTATTGCAGATAATACCTTACAAAATTTGGATTATTCAGATTATTGCAGGGGAGATAGCATGCATTGTCTGAAAGTAAAAATACGATACTGACACCTGTATAATTACCTATCAAAGTTAAGAAAAATCATCAATGCACCGAAAAAGTAACCTAGTGGGTGAGGCATTTGAGTCAGCGTATGGTGGCTGATCATCCTAATCCTTTTGAGTATTGTATGAAATATAGTTAACATTTATAAATGAAAAAACATGAAATAAATTGGGGGAAAATTCACCTATCAGATTAGCCTTTTCATCCACCCCTCTATACGATATGAAGATGAATACGGATTTTTTGGTTTTTCTGTCTTAAATCTCTTTTAATTCGTGGCAATGATAGTAATTTTGTATTTGTCTTATACCACTGTCTCAGAAAAAATTTATTATCTTGCTGCTATTTTTGCTTCTGGTAAAGATATAGCAGTTATATTATTTTTTCTTATAGGAAAAGGGAGGAATTTCAAGTTTTTTTTTTTTTTTTTTTTTTTTTTTTTTTTGAGACAACCTAGTTGCGCTCCTCTCACTAATTGCCTTCAAACCCTATTCGGCTTTGCGAAACTTTGTGACTTTTTTTATTCTATAGTTAAAATTTTATCTACCTTTATTAAATTTTCAATAACTTTTGCTTTATAATAAAGCTTCAATTCCATACGTAATTTTTTATGTATAACTCGATTTGCCCGTCTTAACCCATGGTGGGCTCTGCTCCTTCTTGTTGTTTCCTTGAATTTTGACACTGTTTGACTTAATTTTCAGTTCTTACATCAAAGATATGCATATTGAGAAGAAACTTTTAACTTTCGATGTGCATAACAGTATAATTAATTAAATAAACGTGAGCAATTAAACTTGAATTTGAAAATGCACTCAAATTACTCTTAAACAGTTATTTATTAGATGGTTATATATATATATATAATTAAAAAAAAAATCTAGTTACTAAATAAGAGTAGAAATAATGCTTTTAAATGATTTTTTTTTTCCTTTCTTGTTATATATATATGTGCATTTAGATGTATGTTCATTAAAGAACATAACTCCTTTAAATTATGTTTCTTGTAAAAATAACATATTGCAATATTACCATTTAACATTTAATAGGGTTTTTTATTGTACGAAAAAGAAAAAAAAAATGGAGAGAGAGAGAGAGATTTTTTTTTTTTTTTTTTTATGTTATTTAATGAAAGGATCACTTTTAAAGTTTTAAATAATGCCAAGGTTTTTATTTATTAATTCTTATATCTCAAGTAACTTGTTAGTCGTTTTCAAGAGAAATATTAGTAAATTAATTTTTTACTTCTGTGCCAAGTAACATTTCAGATGAATCTAAAAGTAATTTTTTAATGGTCCTTATTTTAAGTTCTTACAAAATAATTCACAAAATTATTAGAATTGAAAATACTTCAACATAACATAACTATTAAAAAAATCGGATGATAAATGCTGTGATATGATATGAATGAAATTTATTATCCTTCTTATTTCTATTTCTTATTTCATTATTATAACATACAGAATGCGATCTTGGCCCTTTTCCCAATCATTCTATGGTATAGAATAATACAAGAAAAGAAAAAATGAAATTAAAATATTTTTCTAACATCTAAACTAAACAAAATGTGTTGCTAACGAGATAAAGACGAAGGATGATATTAAATGTCCTCCCAAGAGCTAATTTTCTCCCCTATTTTCCTCACATTAAATACTATAATCCCTGCACAGTTAATTTCGCTAGCAATTAATAAGCCACCCACGGGGAAAATCAATTACTGCACCCCATACTTGAGGGGTGGAAATGCCTGGGACACGGACTTAGATAACAAGGACCCGTTTCTCCAACGGCGGCCGTCCCTCAAAAATGGACCCGAAATGGTCGCTATTATTCATTCGCCGCTAGGGGGCGTATGTGTTCTCTGACTGTCCACTAACGCCGTACAATAGCATTGTGAGGAGACGAAATTTTAGTTTTATTTTCAGTTTATTTTTAATTTATTTTTAATATTAGATTTTTTTTATTATGTCACACTGTTACGCACCGGGTTGCACCTCTGAATATCGAAGTGTTCGAAAAAAAAAAAAAAAAAAAAAAAAAAAAAAAACAAGGAAATAGGTGAAAAGAACCCAAGTTTATTTCGTTCACCTAATGTAAGCTATAGAGTTCTAACAGATGACGTCACAAGCATGTTTGCTGAGGGACAGTTGACCCTACTGATCCATTTTACCATTGCGGAATAGTGTTAAAAATTTATAGTAACACAGTGTTGTAAATGTATTTGTAAAATCATTCGCTACGCTTCCAAAGGCATGGAAAAATTAGCGTTGTCCTTTAGCAAAGTACAGTTTCTAAGATGAAAGTCATGTGGTTGTTAGAACTCTATTGATTTTAATGTTTTATTGAATGATAAAATTGTTGTCTTACAAATATTCTATTACTATACAAAAAAAAAAAAAAAAAAAAAAAAAATGCTGATTTAATTGGGATGGTTCTTAGTAAAATTCTGTTTGATAGATTTTTTTTTTTTAATTAATTAAAATGTAATTTTTCAGGTCACTTTGCATTAAGATTTTAAAATTTGAGTGCTAGCAGTATTCCTTTTTTTATATTATTCGGCTAAGACATGCGAGCTTGCAATCTTCCGAATTTAAAACAGGTTGTCTTCTTTCTGACGGATGTTATTGTAATTTAAATTATATAATGCATCGTTAACGCCATTAAAAAAGAAATCCTTCCTTCTAGCATACTTGCTCTGACATATCTGTTTAGTAAATTCAGATACATTATTAAAGAATAAAATGTTCACACACCTGTGACAAAGTGGGCATTGCATATCAAACTGTTGTTGTTGGGTGTCCATTTGACTCGTTTCATTGCATTGCACCAGGCAGCCCGACGATCAGCATCTTTCGGAAAACGAAACATTTTAATTTTTGATAGAAGATTTGTATTCCTCCTCATAGAACAGCCTATAGCTGAACAACCGCCACCACTTTTTTTATTTGATATCATCGACATCATACTAATTGAAAACACTTTTACAAAAATTTGAAATAAAGAATTTGGATATCAGCAATCACCAGGAAGATCTTTATGTTGAATTGTATACAAAAACATAGAGATGTAGCTACTTCCGGTTTCATTCCGGAAGTGATTTTGGACCGCGGCGTCTACTAGCGAAAACAAGCTCCACCTACAGATAAGGTGAATACTGCAAGTGCAAATGAGACGTACTTTACATGTAGGCAATTTAAAAAAAGAAAAAAAAGAAAAAAAAAAAAAGGTATTTTATGAATATTTATAAACGATACTTTGTACATATTTTTATCTTTTAACATTCAATTATTTTCCAACTGCTAATAAAAAAATAATCCCCCCCCCCCCCCCGATTACTATTCTAACCTCAGCCATTTTACTGGGCACAGTAAAAATGAGAATTTGCTAGATTACAGACCTCAAATTAAAAATAAAATATTAAAAAAGTAAGACAAAATAACCATTTCATAAAATACTCTCTCTCTTTCTTTATATATATACATGTTACACAGTTGTTTATAAACAAGTTCCAGCAGCTCTTGTACCTGAAAAAAATATCTTCTGTGATATAGTATAGTTTTATTTTTCTGTGCGATTTTTCCGCCTCCCACAAATAACATCTGGCGATGTAGCGTACAGATGAAATGCACCAAATATTACGGGCAGCTTAAAATATACTTCACCCGTTTTGAAAAGTCAAGATTTTTACATTATTATCAAGCAATACTTATATATATTATTTTACAATTATTAATATTTTTAAACCACATTTATATGAACTAAATCAATCATATATATTTTTATTTAAAATATGTAGTGATATTTTTAATTTTATTTAAACGAAATCAATCACATACACTAACTTTTAAAATATTACGTATTTTGTATAGCTATACTTAGCATAATACACATATTGCATTGAGTGATAATATGAACGTATTATAGAAATGTGTAAAAAAAAAAAAAAAAAAAAAAAAAATCATATGCTCCCCCTCCAAAGCCTTCCGTAATCTGTTGAAATTTGCTTCAAAAACTACATTTTTACTTTTTCTTTGCCCCCTTAACCTCTCCCTTTTATATATATGCAACTTTCAGTATGTATCTTTAAACTCTAAATGATAATTAAACAAAGTTTCATTAAAATCTCTGAAAAGTTATAAGAAGAAAAAATAATATTTTCCCCTGTATCCATTCTTATCTCCCCCCCCCCCCCAGGTGTATTTGACACTCAGTGTACTTTTCTTTAAGTGATAATTACACATAATTCGTAAGTGGGCCATTTGCAGTGTTGGGTTGGACATAATTGATTAAGAAGTAATTGAATTAAAGTTAAATTGCAATTATTTTACTGTCAATCAATTAACAAGTAACTGATTACAAATAAATTACTTATTCAATCTGTAATAATAAAATTTATTTTTATTTGTAATCAATTACTTGTTAATCGATTGACAGTAAAAAAAATGTAATTTAATTACTTTTTAATCAATTACGCTCAACACTGAGTTTTGTCCGGTGGGGCTATTTTCCGGGACAAAGATTTTCAGCTAACTACAATGTTTTTTCTTTAATTTTGTTAAAAGAGTTCAGGCATTAAAATAAGTTTAAAATGCTCAATATTAAAAGAAAGTTATTTATTGTATTTTTCGTTAGTTGATCCACTGTATCCCTTTATAGGGTACAGTGGATCAACAAGTAGCACTACGAAAAATGCTTTTTTACTGTACAAAAACCTTTTCTTAAATTGAAATAAAATTATTTAGAATAGCCAATAGATTAGAAAACATAATACATAAGTTTGATATTCTGTTTTTAAAATATTTTTGAAATTACAATTAAAAATAAAAAAAATTACCCACTGAACCCACGTTTCCCCTATGGTTTTTTACCTCTATGAATGCGTGAATGTCTATCTAAACTTCTTTTTACAGAAAATCCTTTAGAACATACTTCGCACACGTATGGCTTTTCTCCTGTATGAACGAGTAAATGCTTATCCAAAATTCCTTTTACGGCAAATCTTTTAGAACATATTTCGCACACATATGGCTTTTCTCCTGTATGCATGCGTAAATGAATATTCAACTTTCCTCTTTGAGAAAATTTTTTAAAACATATTTCACACATGTATGGTTTTTCATCTGTATGTGTTCGTAGATGTGTAATTAGGTGTCCCATTTGAGAAAATCTTTTAAAACATATTTCACACACGTATGGTTTTTCTTCCGTGTGGATGCGTAAATGAGATTTTAGATATCGCCTCTGCGAAAATCCTTTCTGACATATTTCACACACGTATGACTTTTTTCCTGTATGTGTGTGTGAATGTTTGGCCAAATTTCCTTTTTCAGAAAATTCTTTAGAACATATTTCACACATGTATGGCTTTTCTCCTGTATGTGTGCGTGAATGTATGGCCAAACTGCCTTTTTGGGAAAATCCTTTCTGACATATTTCACACACGTATGACTTTTTTCCTGTATGTGTATGTAAATGTTTGACCAAATTTCCTTTCTCAGAAAATTCTTTAGAACATATTTCACACACGTATGACCTTTCTCCTGTATGTCTGCGTGAATGTTTGGCCAAACTTCCTTTTCTAAAAAAATCTTTAGAACATATTTCACACATGTATGGTTTTTCTTCTGTATGTATTCGTAGATGTGTAATTAGATGTCCCATTTGAGAAAATGTTTTAGAACATATTTCACACACGTATGCTTTTTCTGCCGAGTGGATGCGTAAATGAGTTTTTAGATATCGCCTTTGCGAAAATTCTTTCTGACATATTTCACACACGTATGACTTTTTCGTGTGTGAATGTTTGGCGAAATTTCCTTTTTCAGAAAATTCTTTAAAACATATTTCACACATATATGACTTTTCTCCTGTATGTGTGCTTGAATGTTTGGCCAAACTTCCTTTTACAAAAAATTCTTCAGAACATATTTTACCCACGTGTAGTTTTTCTTCTGTATGTATTCGTAGATGTGTAATTAGGTGTCCCATTTGTGAATAATTTTTAAAACATACTTCACAAGAATATGGCTTTTTCCAGGTGTGATTGTGTTCCTGTCTGTTTGAATGTTCCTCTTTAGAAAATTCTTTTGAACATACTGTACAACCGCGATAAATTGGCACTCGAATCACGTGTTTTCAGATGAGTCCATTAATGAAATAAGGTGAGAGGTTGTGTTTCTATCGTAACATAGAGTAGAGTGGCTTCCAGATTTGGCGTTGTTAGCCCGTTTCTTAGTGTGAAATTATAATTTGAAGTTGTTGATAAACTTAATGTTTGGAGGTATTTTTAATTACTATTTAAAAGAAGTGTTCGGAGGTATTATTGTTTACAAATTTTAAAGTTTCGGCGATCAAATAACATTCAAAAAGAAATTTTGATTTTTTTAAATAAAGTAATCTTAATGGCTTCCGAGAAGTAATTTTTAAGTACAATCATTATCAGCAGAAAGGGATGAAAGAAGTAACTTAATCAAACTTTAAAAAAGTTTCTTTCTACAATGTATGAAATAAAAGAAATCATAAATCATGAAAAAAAGAATCATGAAAGAAACCATTACAGTTTTGATAAAATAAACATTAAATTAATTATTGTAATTGTCATTAAATAACATGACATAATCATATAATGGTTGTAATAAAAGTAGAAAGGAAGAAATTTAATTAATCACGATAGTTAATATTTACAAAACATTCAATTATGATATATATTTAGATTTAGATAGTTGAACTAATCATGATAGTGAATATTTACAACAACAAAAAAAAAAAAAAAAAAAAAAAAGGAACTGTTTTACGTATACTTCGAGAAGTTGAAAGCAAAACGAGTAAATTTAAAGGATTCAATTAATTTAAATACTAGAAATAAACATACATGCGAATACAAATTATAAGCAATGTTTAAAGCTATTTTGTTTTATCGATTTTCTGCATATCTGATAAAAAAAATTATAAGAAATAATTAAAACAATATTTAAATTGACAAAAATTTAGCAATTTTCTATTGAATTAGCAACAATAGACACTTTGACTGTTCGTATTGGTGCCAAAGAAGCTGGTAAGTCAAAGAATTGTTTGGCGAAAAGAACTGCCGCCAAGCATCATTTGCATTTCATTCGGCCGCCCCTTCTTCAAAATGAACTATTCCAAGGTCGTATGCCTTCTTTTCGCGGTTGTACAGTACCTCATACATGTTTAGATTTTTTTCTGTATTGTTGTGTAGATGTGCATTTTGGTATTCTTTGGATAAGTTTTTAGAACACATTTCACTCCAAAATAGATTTTCGCTTGTATGATTGTGTGTAAGTGTATTTATATTTTCTTTAGAAAAAACTTACTTGAATAAATTCCAGATTAAAATCTTAAAATTTAAGTAAATTAGTAGAAAATAGTAAAAGCTATCCGCGATTGTAATGAAACGCTCGCCCTCTGGAGGGCTAAGGTGAAATTACAATTAACATGCATAGCTTTCGGCTTTCATCGAGGGGCTTACCCCCACATTCAGATGTCCGCTGTTAAGGATCCTTAACTAAAGATCTTTAAAAAGATGCATTTTCATTGGTCAATCAAAATGTAAACAATCTTTATTTCCGACTTTCCTTAAAATAGAAATTCAGATGTCCGTTTAAAGATCTTTAACTTTAAGGATCCTTAAATTCTTAAGGATAGCTCTACACCTCTCCTTAAACTTAAAGATCGGCAGCCATCTTGTTTTTCTGTGTGTGATGATTTTGCATTATTTTTATCATTTTTTTTTTTCCGAATAAAGTAAGTAATAAAGTATTTTTCTCAAGTCCTTACTTATACTGTCCTTGTGTATGAGATATTATAGATGCATTTGTACTGCCTTAATTAAACAATTTTGATTTTTTTCGTATGCACTGCGAACGCGAACAAGGCTTATCTCGCATGGCTTATCTATAGTTAAAAGTAAATAGTTGTCATTCCGTTCAAAAACGATTTCATTTTTCATTTCTTTCAATGGGCTACCGGTACCGTATAATAGGATGAAACCGTATGGTTATTTAAATAGTCAATTTCATAATAACAGGCTCATTATTATAAGATATCGCTTCAGTTAAGATACTGATGCAATAACATTATTGTTTACGTTTAATCGGTTTCATGAAAGTTTGAAATAAAGAAAGTATTCATTTGACTGTAGGTACCGTTTACTTATTATTATTAAGGAGCAGTGTTATTTAAATAGTCATTTCCATAATAACATGCTCATTATTATAAGATATTGCTTCAGTTAAGATCCTGATGCAAAAAGATTATTATAGTTTACGTTTAATCTGTTTCATGGAAGTATGAAATATAGAAAGTATTCATTTGACTGTAGCTACTGTTTACTTATTATTAAATAGCATGGTTATTTAAATAGTCAATTTCATAATATGCTCATTATTATAAGGTATTGCTTCAGTTAAGATCCTATGATACAATAATATTATTATTGTTTACGTTTAATCTTCCATCTTTTGTAATGTATAAATTTAATGTGTGACTGATTTTATTGAGTGATATTTCTGCAGTGAATAACCACATGAACAGGTTTGTTTGTTTTTTTTTTGAGAAAAGATAAAAAGACCTGAAAACATTTCAATTTTTAACTATCATGATAATGGTAGTAAGTTTATATTTGTTAAAAGAAGTATACTTTCCCACACCATGCAGATTTTCACTTAAAATTTTTGAATTTATATATACAAATATTCAAAATTTTGTTATGTTGAACAAGAATGTAAATAAATGCTATTTTCATCTGTTTGATATGTTTCTGATTCCAAAATAAGTGAAGTGAGGGTTATTAAATTACAGATACGAAAATTTTATATCTTTTATGAAAACACTTATTCATAAGATTTATTATAAATTTGTAAGATATACGTGAATATATTTTTATGTAGTTATCTATGATAAATATTTTTATTACCTATACTACGAATTTCATGACTGTAAAAATTATTAAGCATAATTTAATTTGTATAGTTAATAATAAAAATTTATACTAACACTCATTTAAGACATTCTCAGAAGAAATAAATAGAATTTTTAAAAATAGTATTCATTAAATCACATATGACGGTATGGAAAAGAAACTGATTATTAGAATAGAAGATGCTACCTGAGCCAGAGGAAGTCGAGAATATCATCAGTCACGCTAGCTGGTAGAATTTTGCAAGGTATTAAATTTTATTACTTTATGCCTTGCAAGATGACTACTTGCTGGCTTTAAAATGAAGAATGTGCTGTCCTTAAAACAGAGATGGTAATCAAGAGCTAATTAAGGTATGTACTCCATTCGGCATTTTTAAAATATGTAATTAATTATATAAGTTTCATCACATAAGTTGTGCTTTTTATTTTTAGTATTCATAGATTTATTTAGGGACCTGTGTGCATACTTAAAGTCCCTTTATTACCTAGTATACTTTCTATTTTAAATTTTGTAATTACTGTGTATGTATGAATATCTGAATAACTTTCATACGTGGAGGAAGCGTTATTCAACTTGGACATTCATGCTAGCTAGTATAATTTTGGAAGGCATGTAATGTTTTACTACCATGCCATCCGAGATGACTACTTGCTGGCATTTAAAAGAAGAATGTTTAGAATTCGATGTTGATGAAAATCAAAATAAAGGTATGTATTCTGCATTTTTATATAATTATAAAAGCTGGCTCACATGTTCTGAATTATTCTTTTTATTTTTGCTTTGCATATTTAAAATATAACTTACTCTGTGTATTAGTTATTTTAATTTAAAATTCATGTGTGTATATATACTATATATATTTAACAGGTGCGTTATGTATTGCAATTACATAAGAATATAATTGTCAAAGGAAAAAAAAATATATATATTTATTTATTCATGATTTTGTTTTGTTGTCGATTGTGAAGAATTTCTTCTCAGTACAAACCTAATGCTACATCCAAACAAAAATACTAAATAAAAGATAAAGAATTTAAAATATTCGGTAAAACATTTAATAAAGAAAAAAATATATATATACGCATATGTATGTACTACATTATTATTATTATTTCTAAAGCTATTTTTCATAAAAGGTTAAAAGTGAGTATTTTAACATATTTTTACTTTCTCTTACCCATAGGGTCGAGAAAGTATTGTTTTAGGGTCAAATTTTCAAACGTGAGTTTTTGTTATATTTACATGTTCTGAGGTGCCCTGATTACGAAAATCATGTTTTTAGCGAATGGTTTGTGTGTCTGTTATCAGCATATCTCAAGAACAAATAGTAGCAGAAATTCCAAACTCGGTATTCTAAATGTGCATCATATAAGGATGCTGCAGTAAGCTCTTTGTTGAGATGAAGCAAATGGTTCATGTACAGGGACACTCAAAAGTATTCAAATACAATTATAAGAAACAAATAAACAACCTTACTTCGGCTTCATTTTTCAGCAAAAAGCTTTTCTGGGGAGGATCCTCCCCCTTTTTCAATTGCAGTAGTGTCTTCTGGCACGGCTCTTTTATAGCATTGTTTCTCTTGTAGCAGGTAGCGCCACTGGGGATCTATTCCTGCCGATTCGTGGTCATTAACGGCGCAGTCGTCATTAGCGATTTCAACGCTTTTGCGGAAAAAAGCATATGTGGGATTATTAAAATTGGCTATTTTTTCAACGCTATTAAAATCGACTTTTATTTCATTTTCACAAGATGCTTTGGCTAGCGCGGTATTGGAACGGGCAAATTTTATATCACTTTCGTGCTCTTTTAGACGGGTCTTAATTTTTCTCTTTGTAACTCCTATATAGCTTCCTTTTCTTTTGTCTGGATATTCGATGGGAATTTTATAAACACTGGCGGTTTAAAGAACTAATAAAATTCTTGACCACGAATCGCCTAAGATCCGAAACAACCAACACTTGAAGAATATAATAGTCCAGGTATTCGACTTCATAACTTTAATTTAAATTCAAGACGAAGCACAAACATAATTATAAGAAACAAATAAACAACCTTACTTCGGCTTCATTTTTCAGCTAAAAGCTTTTCTGGGGAGGATCCTCCCCCTTTTTCAATTGCAGTAGTGTCTTCTGGCACGGCTCTTTTATAGCATCGTTTCTCTTGTAGCAGGTAGCGCCACTGCGGATCTATTCTTGCCGATTCGTGGTCATTAACGGCGCAGTCGTCATTAGCGATTTCAACGCTTTCGCGGAAAAAAGCATATGTAGGATTATTAAAATTGGCTATTTTTTCAACGCTATTAAAATCGACTTTTATTTCATTTTCACAAAATGCTTTGGCTAGCGCGGTATTGGAACGGGTAAATTTTATATCACTTTCGTGCTCTTTTAGACGGGTCTTAATTTTTCTCTTTGTAACTCCTATATAGCTTCCTTTTCTTTTGTCTGGATATTCGATGGGAATTTTATAAACACTGGCGGTTTAAAGAACTAATAAAATTCTTGACCACGAATCGCCTAAGATCCGAAACAACCAACACTTGAAGAATATAATAGTCCAGGTATTCGACTTCATAACTTTAATTTAAATTCAAGACGAAGCACAAACATAATTATAAGAAACAAATAAACAACCTTACTTCGGCTTCATTTTTCAGCTAAAAGCTTTTCTGGGGAGGATCCTCCCCCTTTTTCAATTGCAGTAGTGTCTTCTGGCACGGCTCTTTTATAGCATCGTTTCTCTTGTAGCAGGTAGCGCCACTGCGGATCTATTCTTGCCGATTCGTGGTCATTAACGGCGCAGTCGTCATTAGCGATTTCAACGCTTTCGCGGAAAAAAGCATATGTGGGATTATTAAAATTGGCTATTTTTTCAACGCTATTAAAATCGACTTTTATTTCATTTTCACAAAATGCTTTGGCTAGCGCGGTATTGGAACGGGTAAATTTTATATCACTTTCGTGCTCTTTTAGACGGGTCTTAATTTTTCTCTTTGTAACTCCTATATAGCTTCCTTTTCTTTTGTCTGGATATTCGATGGGAATTTTATAAACACTGGCGGTTTAAAGAACTAATAAAATTCTTGACCACGAATCGCCTAAGATCCGAAACAACCAACACTTGAAGAATATAATAGTCCAGGTATTCGACTTCATAACTTTAATTTAAATTCAAGACGAAGCACAAACATAATTATAAGAAACAAATAAACAACCTTACTTCGGCTTCATTTTTCAGCTAAAAGCTTTTCTGGGGAGGATCCTCCCCCTTTTTCAATTGCAGTAGTGTCTTCTGGCACGGCTCTTTTATAGCATCGTTTCTCTTGTAGCAGGTAGCGCCACTGCGGATCTATTCTTGCCGATTCGTGGTCATTAACGGCGCAGTCGTCATTAGCGATTTCAACGCTTTCGCGGAAAAAAGCATATGTGGGATTATTAAAATTGGCTATTTTTTCAACGCTATTAAAATCGACTTTTATTTCATTTTCACAAAATGCTTTGGCTAGCGCGGTATTGGAACGGGTAAATTTTATATCACTTTCGTGCTCTTTTAGACGGGTCTTAATTTTTCTCTTTGTAACTCCTATATAGCTTCCTTTTCTTTTGTCTGGATATTCGATGGGAATTTTATAAACACCGGCGGTGTTTATTTGGTTGTTTATTTGTTTCTTATAATTATGTTTGTGCTTCGTCTTGAATTTAAATTAAAGGTATTCAAATACATTATGTCTATGGGGGAAATTGCAGGTAAGTAGAGTTTAACATCTATAGACTGCACTAAACCAAATGAAACATATATATATATTTTGTTATTAAGATATTCAACTGGGAAAATTTTTTTGTGTATGTAGGAGCGGGGAGAAGCCCCTCCCCCCCCCCTTGAGGGGAGTAAATTTTCATGATGGGTATCTTTCAAAAGAGCTCGCCAATACCTTTAAAACGAATGGTTGAACCATCAATCTGAGATAATCTATAATAATAAAAGGAAAGGTTTGTCTGTCTGTCTGTTCTTCTATACGTTCAGCCCCTATTGAACACATAAGTACAAGAATTGACATACGGATGCTGTGGAGCCTTTCCAAGGTCCTCCTGAAAACAGAATTTAAAAACTTTAATTGGTTGTGGAGATATTAATTAAAATGTCGACTCATGTCTAATCAAAAGAAAAAGTGGGAAATAAATTAGAAATATTAGTCTGATCGTTAAAAATTTAGTATCAAATGAAAGGGGCAATTTTTCTGAATCTTAGAGTGCAAGCGGCTTATCGGTACAACAATTAGATTTTTTAAAATTAACTAAAGTATGAATTTTTTGTGGTAACATCATTTCAAATGTCAGACTAGTGTCTGAGAGGAAAAAGGAAATGATTGTAACCAATTAAGATGTCATGTGTTTTATAGTGGGGGGGGGGGATTGCAATTTTCAAATTTTTATTCACGTTACATTTGAAATAATATTCGACCTAGACAGCGTATTATAAAGCTACTGTTCAGTTTTCTTGAAAATGTGTGAATAAACAAAAAAATTACATTTTTATTGGGAAATATATTTATCACGACTCATGTGACCAAAACACAATGTAAGATTAAGTTTTGTTTTAAATTTTCAGTATTTTAAATTGAGATATACCGTTGAAATTTCATAATATTTAATTTTAACGCCCGATAATTCAATTGTGAATATTTTTGGAAGTGTAGAATTATCAGGAAGGGCTTGAGAAGGGGAAGGGGCAAAAAAAGAAAAATGAGTTACAGCGTTTGAAATTGGTATTATTAGGTTTTAAGGCAAGATAAATCGATTGCGGATATTTTCAAGTGTAAAATTATTAGAAGGGACGGAAAGGGGGGGAGGCAAAAATGTATAAACATGAGTTTAACTCGTTCTGATCCGGAACAAAATTCGAGTTTTTGTTGTTTGGCTGGTGCTGCCATCTTTCATCAGCTTATGGAGCTAGAAGTCGTACTTCTCCCTATGAGGCTCTCCTAATAACGGAAGACGAAACCCTCATGCCTTAAAATAAGTCCGGTAGTTCCACTACCGGTGCTCGGAGTTTCCGAGTGGCACACGACAACAACAACAGGAACGGTTGTTTCAGAGAAAATGACGGAAAATCCAGAATGCTTTTATTCTTTTATATTTTGCAGAGTTTCGAATTCTGATACTCTGTTCACATTTCATACTATGCATTTTTAACAGTATTTAGCCCAGAATTACGTAAGTTTTGAAGAAAACCACGAAAAAGCCAGACATAAATCGTTTTATCATTTTTGTATCTCAGCTTCTAATTCGCATAATTTCAAAAGTAATATGTCATTTTAAAACTTATTTGAATTGAATTTCAAGAGTAGACGCCACAAATCTCTGTCGCCTTAAATTAATCGACTACCATATGTAATGGAATTTGAGATTTCACATGATTTACATGTTTTAAGGTGTCCTGATTAGGTTTTCTTTTGTATCTCAGCTACTAATTAAAATAATTTCATAAGTAATACATCATTTGAAAGCTTTGTTTATTTGGAATCGAACAGTAGATTACAGAAATTTCTACCGCCAGATGGCACTGTAATATTTTAAAATTTCAATATTTCAGATTCTAATTATGATTACATTTTTTTTAATACATCATTCAAAAGATATTTTAAAGTACATTTATATTATCGAAAGTGGAATTCGAGATTTCACCCCATTTACACGTTTTGAGGTTTCCTGATTAGGTTTTATTTTGCATCTCAGCTAATTGAGTTACACCGTTCAAAATTGGTATATGTATGTTAATTAGGAAGGGCTGAAAGTGTGGGGAAGAAATAGGTATGCACCATGCACACTTGTGCGCGCTCAGCACGCATGGGTCTGCGCAGCCAAAGGCAGTGGGGAACCCGGTGTGAGTTTTTTTTTTTTTAGGGGAACGAAGGGTCAGGGAAGGAATACATGCAAGCAGCACGTGTATTCCTTAACTTGTGCACGGGACTGCGCTGCCGAAGGCAGTGGGGACAAGGAGCGACTTTTTACCCAATCAAAATTATTTTTTTTTAATTTCTTTTCTTAACACTAAAAGTTACTGTTAGTGATTCATTTGAAAATACTGACCCGCTAGTACACAATAACCAATAAATGCACCTAAATCATGGTTCATGATTTAAAAAATCTTACATATAATACGAAGTGCAGAAAATGCATGAAAAATCTATACTGTAGCAATGACTATCATGTCTCCCTTTCCCGTCTTTTTAATATAATTAAAAAACATAAAATACACTGAAAAAATTAAGTTTTAAACCTTAAAAAAACATTTAAAACACTAAAATCTTATTTACAGATACTATGATGATGGTTTCAAAAAAGAAATAGAAGCGAAAATAAATGCCACCTAAAACAATTAATTATCCTCAGCCAAATGGCAGATTTTTGATTAATTTAATTAAAAATTGCCTTTGTTACGAAAGCTAAACCAATAAGCTCCCGCTAAGCGGCTAAACTAATGAGAAGGAAGTGCCGATAGGGTTACACAAGAAGGAAGGAGAACAAATTCTCGCGACCGCCCGATGGGTTTGCCAGGTACAGTGCATTACCGCCAGTTTGGGGGCACTGGATTCTGGGATGAAACCAAAAAGACATTATTGATGATTTTGTTTGTTTTCAACATATTTAGTTAATTTTTTTGGTTTGCCAAAAAAGGATAATATCTTATATATGCAGTAAAAGAGACTCCAGATATAACACAGAATTTTGCCATTGTGGCGAGTTTTTGAAAATATGAACAAAACAACTATGAACTAGATTTTTTCCAGAGCTTTTAAAATCTTTAATAACAGGTATTTGTGTGGTATTTATATCCAATGCTTAAAATATTTTTGTTAATATCTATGGAATTTCATGATTTTTGAAGAAAACTATTTTTTTAAATTGTCTTTTGTGTTGAATTTGTCCTTTAAGCAAACCGGAAAAGTCCTATCCCACACCATGTTAAATTCATTAACTTTATATACCTTTCTCTAAGAAGTAGTGAAAAATAGTCATAAATTTTTCATGGCAGTCAGAATAGCATGTTTTAGATACTTTAATAATAGACCATTCTTTTTCTTGTGAAACTAAAAAATTATTAATAATTACTTATTGAAAATCACTTTTGAATTAACATTTTTGGTAAAATTTCACTGCCTAAAATAAATAATTCTTAAGAAATCATCAAACCCCTGGTTAAGATAGAATACAACCTAATATAAGTGTCAGTAAAAATCTTTTCTAAAGTTTCATAGATATTTAAAAAATAGGAACATGAAGCTGAAAAATCCTGTGTTTGATAAAACTCATTTAATGATTTAATTGACAATAGTAAGTTATGAAGTGTACTTAGAAAAAAAAAAAAAAAAAAAAAAAATTAACATTCATTTTATATACATAAACATGTGTGATACATCATTGGAAAGATAATAAGTTTAAACTATTAAATGATATAAAAAGAAATATATATATATCTCTTCTCCTTTGAATTGTTTTGGGTACGGGTTCGTTTTGTTTGTTGGAAAAGATAAAACCATGTTTTAGAAACATTTTTTTGTTTTAAGAAGAAAAACGCAGACGCATATAAACAATTTGCATAATAAACTATCATACATCAGTTCTCGCTACTAAGTATATTTTTAGAGTCTTTTCTCCAATAAATTTTCAATAATATGCAAATGCATATTTTATCCCCAAAATATCCTACATTTATAATTAAAACAAAACATATATAAAATAATTTATTAAAGTATTATTTAACGAAGTTGTTTTAAAATCAAGGTAATCTGAATATATTATAAATTATCTATAATTTCAGATAAATAGATGTTTGTAACAAAATGTATCAACAGAAAAAATATTAAAATTTTTCTCCTGAAATCTAAATTTACGATCTGTAAATTGTAAATAATAACAACAAACTTATTCAAATTCGAGATTTATTCGTATTATTCGATATGTGTATGATGCGATTCTGTATTCTGATTGGCTTATCAGTCGTATAATCGATATTAGAGCCCGAAGATTGCCGAAGATAAAATCGGAAGTAAAGAAAGCCGAGATAGCCCGAAATCGTGACGTAGCCGTTAAGGATCTTTATTCTCGACCGGTCTGAATTGCATTTTAAGGAAAAATCTTTAACTTTGAGTTAAAGATCTTTAGTTAAGGATCCTTAACAGCGGGCATCTGAATGTGGGGGTTACTTTATTCGCATCCAGATCATCTCGGGATCGAGAGTGACGTCTTTCGTTATAGGGCAGTTCCTTGTTTGTAAACAAACATCTCAACTTTTATGAGCGGTTGGCAAAAAGACTTGGGAAAAGCATAGCGATGGAGGATCACCAATACAGTAAATTGCGCGGAAAAGTCGAGCGCGCTTTTTTGCCAACCACCATACGTCACGAGGAAATGCTCTATTGTCTGGAAACGATACTTCAATAACGAAGCGTGCAGGAATTGGTTCTTTATTCCTCTCGTCCGATAAGTGAAATCGAGATGATATCGTCAGTGAAACGACAGTAAGTCCCTCCCTTCGAAATGACATGACAGCGAAGGAGGGGTTACTTTTATCTTCTTCTTCGCATTTTTTAACCAAACCTTTAATTACAAACCTTTTTAGATACACCTTTTCTTTGTATTTAACATATTAAAGTATTTATATTTTTAATATAAGATGTAATTTTTTGTGTGTGAGTATGTTCAGTCTTAATTGCATTTTAAAGCATGAAGTATGCAAATTTTCTTTCATTTAAATACAAGAAGAAAGTGTATTTAAACTTTGTCAGTCTCAATAGAAACAATAAATTGAAAACAGGAATTTTTTTTCTAATACTTTTTTTAATGATCATTAGTTGATTATGAATGTATCATTAAGTTATCTTAATTTACATATTGCACTTTTATTACGTAGAAGCTGCTTAATAACATTAATACTTTAAATTAGCCATATTAAAGAAAATATAAAACGTATGGATATGAATACCAAATTGTTGCAATATGTATATTGCTTGTTTACTTCTTTTGTTTTGGTTCAGTTTTGATTTATCGTAGAGTATCATAAACTGTAATGAAGAGAATTAAGATGGAATAGAGATAAGTTCTAAGAATTAATTAAAAAATTAAATTTATTGGAGCTAGTAAATTTAATTGTTTTTATAATTGAACTTAAGTCATCAAAGGATAATTTTATTTGGTAAAAAATAATTATTTTTGATCGATGTAGTATTCAGTGGCATTAAATCTTCTGTTACTCTGGTTATTGCTGCATTTAAAAAAATACTTTATATGTATGTATACTTTATATGTATACTTTATATGTATGTTCATTAACATTAACATTGTTAATGTGATTTACTTTTAACATGAAGTGTTTCCACAATCCTCATCCAAAATGAATGTTAGTTACTGATAGCATGAACATTTCGAGTACAATTTCATATACTCAAAGTGTACACAAGTATCTATTACTGGAGCACAAAATTTTGTTTTAGATAGAGGCATTCAGTACAGTCAACTCTCAAAAATCTGCAACCCTAAAATCCACAATTTTCTAAAATCCGCATATCATTTGCAATGTAAACAAACATTGTCACAACTGATTTGTTGATTAGTGGATTGCAAAAATTCAGCTGTATCAGGAAATAAATCAGTTATTAACTGGTACTGATGAATCACAAATCATTCAGCTTAATATATTAGGGGAAATGATAAGTGTAATTATATATAATTTAAAAAAATGAAATCATATTAATTTAGTGGAAGAAGGAGAAAGACAATTTTCATGAAAGATTTTCTCTCATAAGACAAATATTCAAAATTTCTCTTTGCACAAACTTATGTAATTGACCAAGAATTGCTGACTTTTTTGCAGGTTATAACGAAAATAAATATGTATTAATATTCTTACTTAAACTACTATTGATCAGACTTTTCAAAAATCTAGATATTTTGCAACTATAGTATGATGTATAAAAATTGTTCTTTACATTAAAATTTCATGAAATATTTGTACTTTTATTAGGCACACACTATTTCAGCATTGTATGTATAACATATAAATTGTTTCTTAAAGATTTGCTACTCAAATAAGGTTCTAAGATGTAAATAAAAGAAATTACTCTAAAATCTGCAAAATTCAGAAATCCGCAAAACACTTCGTTTTAAGCTGTGCGGATTTTTGAGAGTGTACTGTAATATTTTTTCTTGTAGACGAATCATACAGACATGCCTATTACTTATTCCTGCGATTGGTAATTTTGAGCCTGTACATATGTGATTTTGAGTTTTAATTTTTTTTATTTGTGCCAATTATAATTCCATACTTATTCAGTATTTTTTTTTTTTTTTTTAATGATGATTTTCTTTTTTATATATATTGCTTTTCTTCGATGTGTTTTCTTGTTTGGTTATATCGCTGAAAAGCTCCCTTTTGTATGCTGCCAGTGGAGGGTTACTATTCGGAATGGTGCCATCCTGGCGAATTCCAGAAAAATCGCCAAGGTGGGTAAAAGTTAATTTCCCCCTGTGTCAGGCGTCACGCCCTACCCATTTACACAATGCAATTTTCGTTATGTAACACCCAACCATGTTGAAATTTAAAATTTCATAAATATCTGACAGTGGGCCAACTACCAAGTGCACTTCTTTAATTTATTCCCATTTAAAAAAAAACTATGAACTGCACGCAGATGTGCAAATGCCTCATGCTTTCTGAAACTCCTGCTATGAATTAGGATCATCTTTCTTAAAGTAATAAAATAGAAAAGGAAAAGATACGATAGGGGTATATTCGGTATAATATTCGGTATTCGGCCATACTACCGAATATTCAGTTTGGCCGAATCAAACTATTCGACTAGCCGAATATTAAATTATTCGGCTAGTTAGAATGTATAAAATTCAATTTTTAAAAATTTTTTAATTATTTGAAAAAAAATTGTGATTTTTAATTATGTAATTAAAATTTTTAGAGTAATTAAGAAATATAATAACTACAGAACTATGGATTAACACCATAAAATGCAATAAACTCGCAACAATTGTTTTGGGTTGAAATAACACTCGACCCTTCATCAGGCGAACAAAGTAGGCACGAGTGCTACAGTCAAATCAGCTACGCGTTGGTAATAAGGTGCGTTGCCGCTTTGACTGCCACACTCGTTCCTACTTTGTTCGCCTGACGAAGGGTCGTGTGTTATTCCGACCCAAAACAATTGTTGCGAGTGTTGCATTTTATGGTGTTTATCCAAAGTTCTGTAGTGATAACTTTAAAATGCCAGTTCTGTGGTGCTTTATTATTATAATTAAGAAATAGTTTATATTTAAAGGAAAACAATTATTTCATCTAATTTCAAGTAACATTAAAGAAAATTATTAGTTACATAATCATAACAATTAATAATATCTATTAAAAGTTGTCTTTATCAATAACAGTATAACGATACTTTTCTAAGTTGAGTTAAGAAAGAACGTACATTTCACATGATTACAATTCAAGTTACAATCTAGGAAACTTCAAGAGATCAAACAAAGGTCGGATCCAAATCTGGCAAGAAAAATGACACAAATCATATATTAGCAGTTTTTAACTTGTTACTGAAAAATGTATATGAAGTGCCCCAACATGCACGAAGAGTATCGCATCTCTATCTCTCAATTTATTCACATGAGAGTGAGAGACATTTACAACAGTCTTGATATAGGTTATCCAGTACGTTGTTACTTTTAAATTGATTTTTCTCAAATGCTGCGTTTCTGTTTTTTACTTTCTCTTACCCATAGGGTCGAGAAAGTATTGTTTTAGGGTCAAATTTTTGAATGTGAGTTTTTGTTATATTTACATGTTCTGTGGTTCCCTGAATACGAAAATCATGCTTTTAGCGAATGGTCTGTGTGCCTGTCTGTTACCAGCATATTTCAAGAACAAATAATAGCAGAAATTCCAAACTCGGTATTCTAAATGTGTATCATATAGGGATGTTACAGTAAGCTTTTCGTTGAGATGAAGCAAATGGTTCGTGTACAGGGACACTCGAAAGTATTCAAATACATTACGTCTTTACGTCTATGAGGGGAATTGCAGGTAAGTAGAGTTTAACATCTATAGACTGCACTAAACAAAATGAAACAAATAGATATTTTTTGTAATAGAGATAGTCAACTGGGAAAAGAATTTTGTTTATGTAGGAGCCTCGCCTCCCACCCTGGGGGGGGGGAAGTCCCCCGCTCGATGGGAGTAAATTTTCATGACGGATATCTTTCAAAACAGCTCGCCAATACCTTTAAAACGAATTGTTGAACCATCGATCTGTGATAATTTAAAATAAAGTTATCGACTCTTTTCATTTTTAACCAAAAAAAAATTGAGAATAAATGAAACTTTTTTTTAAATATTTAGTATGATACTACTTCTCTAATATGGAAATCGTCTGCATTATCATAAAAGATAATTTGTTTAAATAATAATTTTATTAAATTATTTTTTAAAAACAGAATTATTTCTTAATAACTGAATTAAATTCTATATAAATGTAGGTGCATTAATGAAACAGGGGGTTGAGGGGGGCTAACGCCCCCCCTCACACAAAACTAATTATCATATAAAACTCTTCCGAAGCCTAATTTGAATTGTTTAACATAGGTTTACATAACAGTACTTCTTATCTTACCTCTTAATCTCCAACCTGTATTTATAGTATTAAATTTTAGGGTAAGAGAAAGTCGAGTGAGTGACACGCCAAATTATTCTTTTTGGAGTGGGTGCAACAAAATATTGTTACTTGAGAAAGTTTGCACGTTTATTAAGAAGCCAGACAGTTAATAATTTTCTTTGACTCTGAATTCAGCATTACACCACTACTTATGTTTGGTAATATTTCCTAATATTTTTTTACATTTATATGAACCATAGTTTCTGAATAGTAGTTTTTTGTAATATTTTTTTCATAATTAAAAAAATGAAATATTACTAAATGTAAATGATATAACTGAGAAGGTTCACAAAAAATTAGCTGATTGACACTTGAATATAAGTAAATGAGCCAGTCGAATATTCGGTATTCGGCCGAATAGTTACTATTCGGTTTCAAATGTATTCGATATTTGGTTGGCCGTATATTCGGCCAAAACTGCTATCCGGTGCATCCCTAATATGAATAATTTTTTTCAAATGTATTTTTTGAGGTACTTGCATATTATCCTCATGCCACTAAGTAATCGCCATTTTTTAAATATAAATAATATGGTAAATTTATAATTAACTAGCAGGCTTTGCCCGATTCGCTAGTCATTATATTGAAATTAATTCTCAAAATACCATATCATTAATAATAAAAATCATTGAAATCAGTCAAAATCCAAGTTAAAGTTCTCGCTACCTTCGGTAGCGGTTTTCCCGTTCCCCACACTTCACAAAATCCCTTTACAGTGCATGTTTCATATACATACCTAACTGACACATTAAAAAAATCGGGATTCTGAAATTATTAAAGCAGAGTTATGTTTTAAAATGTGTTTTTTAGCCAACCTCCCCACCCCGCTCTTAAAGGAAAGGAGGAGGGAATTTTGCAAAATATCTTTGTATTATGAGTTAGACACATATAACTGATCCACACATGAAAATCTTCTTTCTAAGATAATTTACTACAGAATTACACATTTGTGTTACATGTTATTGTGTTACACAATATATGTTTTCCCCTCGCATCCTTTAGGAGAGGTAGGGTGGAGTTTCACAAAATCACCTTGTAGTGTGTGTTGAATACGCATATACAGTTCACACATCAAAAATTGCCATTCTAAAATTATATCTATCAGAGTTAGGCATGGAAACATGTTTTTACCCATCTCCCCCCCCCAACCCTCAAGGGGAGATAGCATGGCATTTCAAATAATCCCTTTGTAGTTTGAGTACGCATAACCAATCGACATATAAAAAAATCGCCTACCTGAGATAATTTGAGGCAGAGATACTCTTTAAAACGTCTTTTTTCTCCCACCCCTCGCCCTGAAAGGAGGGGGAAGGGAATTTTCACAAAATCCCTGTACAGTGCATGTTGGGAACATATAACCAGCCAGTACATAAAAAATCGCCTAAGATAGTTTGGAGCTGAGTTTCGCATGGAAACCTGATTCCCAAACCCCACGACGAATAAGGTGGAATTTTACAAAATCCCTGTATAGTGTGCGTCTTGATTACACATAACCAATCGACATATCAAAATATCGTTATCCTCAGATAATTTGGTGCAAAATTACTCTTATATTCGTGTTTTGCCTCCCCCCTCCTTTAAAAGGGGGGGGATAAATTTCGTAAAATCCCTTTACTGTTTGTGTTGTGGAGGCATAAACAACCCACACATAAAATTCATTTTTGCTGAGATAATTTGAAGCAAAGTTATACTTGGAAACGAGTGTATTGCCCCTTATGCAAAATTTCATTATAATGGGTGTTGGGAACACGAAAATAAGCCACACACTAAAACTCGTGACCTCAGCTCCTATAGATTTCCCCGGACGAATTCAGCGCTAAAATGTGGCTCGAATTTGTCCCCTCGTAACTCCCCCACAAAATCGAAAAAAAAAGAGTTTTTGGAATTATCCTCAAGGTTCTTGGCGGTTTTCTATATCTTTGTGCAATTATTGGTAGAGTTTTACTCGGAAATCCGTATTTTTCTAAATTTGCCTCCGAAAATTGTTTTTACCCCCTCCTCCCCCCCCCCCCCCTCTTTAAAATCCAAAATCGCAGAAAATACTTTTTTTGTACTCAAGGCTAGTCTCTCCCTCTGCAATTTCTTCACAGTGAAGCAATTTGGAGTTGAGTTATGCTTATAAAGGGGTTTTTTCCTTCTGCCCCCCCCCCAGGGGGAGAATGAGGAGATATTTCACAAAATCCTGTCTTAGTGGGCGTCAGTGTCCTAAAACCAACGTGGTTACCAAAATTGGCGACTCTTATCTTCCATAGAATCGCCATGACTGTGTTGAATCGGTGATTAGTCAGTTTACTCTTTTATATTTATAGATAACTGTTTGTAATTTCTTTTTTTTGTACTGATACATTATTACATGTATCTACGGTACTGTACAACACCAGTTACAATAGTACTTAAATGTACTAATAAATTTAATTGTATTTGGCTGAGTATAAATCTCAAATTTACAATATTCGATTCCGTAGCAATTATTATCACGAGTGTATATATGTAAGCTTCACGCATATGAAAAACAAAAAAATAAATAAACAAATAAAAATAAAAAAGATAAACTATGGAGGAAGTTCGAAGGCATTTTCGAAGTGGAACACTATAAATTGGTAACAATACAAAATACCAGATTGAAAGAAATAGTCCTGTTGTACTAAAAAAAAAAAAGTGTGAGAAAATATTTATTGTAGCAATCACTTTCAAGCATGTTTGTAAGCTACATGCACGAGAAAATTAAAAAATATATATATCACTTGTATTGCTACCTACCCCAGTGGCAGAAACACGGCGACATAGTCGCGGACACAGAAAAGCGGCTTGCGGACAATTTTTGTCTGCACTGAGAAAAAAATTTGTCTGCAACTTTCGGATAACAATTCACTTATAAAAATTTCTGTATTAAAACTAATACTTGTATTATTTATATTGTGTTGTATCAAACATTGCTATAAAATATTTAACAGAATGAGATGAATGAATACATTTCTTTATACTATATCACTTTGTAGTAAAATTGTATTTGTGTATTGCTGCACAAGACCACCACTGATGTTAAGCCCCCCCCCCCCTCCATCAGCTTTCAGTCTTTTTGAGTGTAAGCCATTTTCACCCGATTACATGCAAATTTTGCAGACAGATTATGAAAATTTAAAAGCCTGTCACAGACAGCTTCAAAATTTTCTGCTACTGGGATTGCTACCTTATTGTGTATGAATTACAAAACTCGGTTCTGTAACAATTACTGTCATGCACATATGTACTCTTTCGCACATGAAAAAAAAAAACAGCCTTCACTGTTTGCCGCTACCTTGCAGTGCATGAATCTAAAATATGAAGGAAAATCCATATTACAACATTCATCACTGTGCACGTATGCACACTTCACACACATAAAAAAATCACTGGGTTCTGTTACCTTGCTGTGTATCAATCTCAAAATGCACAAAAATCTGTTTCGTAGCAATCACTATCATCCGGGTTCCCACTCAATTTCAAAAATAAAATTCCCTTACTTTTCCAGGTCTATTTTTAGAAAATTCCAGTCACAAAATTTGGTTCGTGACATAAAAAATAGCTCACGGTATAAAACAAAAGATAGCGTGCAACATAAAAGACGACATAGTAACGTGACTTGTGATATAAATTGAATGTTCAAAAAGCATTTTCCAGGTTTATATCATCATTTTTCCAGGTTTTTGAGCAATATTTACAATTTTCCCTAACTTTTCTCAGTAATTTCAAAATCTCTGAATTTTCCGGGTTTTCCCTGACCCATGGGAACCCTGTATCATGCATGTATATACACTTCATGCACACAAACACAAAAAATTCTAATTCTCCTATTATACATGATTTTTCATGCTTAATACTATTCTATTAAATAAATCCTTATAAACATATTTAAAATATACAACCTTTTATTAACTTCATGTCTTTGAGACATGAAGTTAATAAAATGTTGTATATTTTATAAGTTAATAATGTCTGTGAGAGATGGTTAACAAAAGGTTGTATATTTTAAATATGTTTATAATAAGTGCTTCATGGTATAGTTTTTTTTAAAATAAAGCCTTGTCTAAGAACATGATTCAAAATGACTTTTTTAACAAAATAGTATTAAGTGCAGTATTTATTTGCTAACGACTGTAATATGAAATTGTTGTCAGTAAAGAGAAATTATATTAGTCATTCGAAAATAATTTAATTGCTAACAACTGTTGTGTGAGTATGAGTGATTAAAAATTTTCCGAAGTTAAAATGAAGGAAATATATTGTTATAAGTAACAATTTTATGCCATATTTATATTTTTATATAATGTGATATTTAATATTAATGAAATAGATATAATAGGTAGATGATGAAAAAGTTTGTCACTTAAAGATATACCAAGTATTTATTATTATTACTATTAATGCATCTGAATTAATTTGAAATTTATGTTAAAGTAAATAAAGATTATTTAGTGTCTATTAGAAAAATGTTAAAATCGAAAACAAACTTGTCCTGATAAAATGAAAACAATGACAAAGCATATAACAATTCAAAAACAATTTGAAACCATCGGAATTTTCATAACTATTCAGACAGAGAGAGAAAAAAAATCATAAAATATCAATGTCATAAATATGAAGGAAAAGAACTCAGAGGATGAAGTAATTATTTATGATAGTATTAGTTATGATATGGGACGGTTTTATTTCGTCGCAGAGAAATATCACAGTTTCTTAATCCAGACTGAATAGTTTGGTGAATCTCACATCTGGAAGATCAATTTCTTATATAATTTCTCGGAATTCTTCTATTTTGCTCGACATCCATTAAAAGTGACAGAAATTACGTAGACGCCATATTGAAAAATCCTTCTACAATTCGCTTTCGACAACGTCTCGCAAACACAGTAGGCTTCGTTTTGATAACGAATGTTTACTTTCGAGACCGTCTCGAAAAATGTGGAATAAAATAGCAAACTGAGAAAACGGTATTCAGGTTTCCTTTCGGTACGTCATCGTGACGTCACTCTCGATCTCGAGATGATCTCGACGCGAATAAAGTAAGCCCCTTGAAAGAGTGTCGATTTATTGAAGTAACTAACCCCGACACATACAGTGTTGAAGTCGGCACATCTGCCATCTCTATAATACAAATACAACAGCAAATTTCACTTCTAACAGGTTCTAAATCCGAATAAACACTTACAACATATCCTCACAACCACAACCTCACAGCTCAATGCAATTGCAATACCTTACACACATAACACTTCATTCAGTCATGTCATAGCATTCAGGAATTCAGGTTTTTTCTGATTTCTGTTTCTACTTTGATTACCTGAATGTTGAATCACACCGTTGAATGAATGGATGGGACAAAATTTTTGAAGTACTTCAAATCCAGTTCAGATAGGTTGACGTGCTGAGTGAGTGGATAAATGAATATGACAAAACGTTTGAAGCGTTAATTGGGACAAAATTTTTGAGATATTAAAGTGAAGTGATGAAAACATTTAAATGAATACAAAAAATAATTATGAGGTGCCATGACAAACCGCTGCGATGAGGTATGACTACACGAGTGGCCATAGCTAAGGCCACATATAAACGAGCTGGCGCATCAGGCATTTTGTTGCCTTAGGCAGGGCCGGCTCTAACATTTTTGCCGCCGTAGGCAAACCTTAGAAATGCCGCCCCCCCCCCAGCTTTAAAAACTTAAAAAAAAAAAAAAAAATTATATATAACAAAAAAAAAATATATATATATATATATCACATAAATGGTCTAATAGAATTGAGCTAAGTAAATAATACTCATAAAACATTTACTACTGTTTTTTTTTTTTTCTTTTTTTCTTTTTTTTTTTTTTTTTTTTTTTAAAGTAAAAAACACAAAATCTTTGGAAGTAATACTAGTACAGTACAGACAATATTTTCTAAACAGCGAAGGATAAAGAATGCTAGAACAGTATACAAAACTTAAGCTTTTAATAAAATAATCTCTTTCGAACCTTCTTTTGTGCAAATCTCGAATAACTTCGAATCTAATTTGTTACTCAATTCATATTCAATGTCCAACATTGCTAACCCATTGAGTCGATTTGGACTAGATATGGTTTTAAAATATTTTTTTACCATTTTTACTTTCTCTTATTACTTTCACCCATAAGGTAAAAAAGTATTGTTTTAGGGTCAAATTTTCGAATGTGAGTTTGTTATATTTACACGTTTTAAGGTCCCCTGAATCCGAAAATCATGTTTTTAGCGGTTGGTCTGTGTGTCTGTCTGTCTGTTATCAGCATATCTCAAGAACAAATTGCAGCAGAAAGTCCAAACTTGGTATTCTAAATGCGTATGGTATGGGGATGCTACACTAAGCTTTTTGTTGAGATGACGCATATAGTTCGTGTACAGGGACACCCAAGAGAATTCAAATACATTACGTCTAGGGGGGAAATTGCAGGGGAGTAGAGTTTAACATCTATAGACTGCACTAAACTAAAATGAAATGAATATATACTTTTTATATGCATAAAAACATGTCTCATGTAGAATACAGTAAGGAAATCCTTCACTGTTCATTTACAGGGCTACACAGAAGAACTTGATTATAGTGCGACAATAGCTGAAAATTGATGGAAATGTATTTCAGGTTGTGCCTTGTATCACTACTATAGGATTATATTTAGGTGCATCATATGGTATGTACATAATCTTCAAATGATATACAGATCAGGGCTGCAAATATTTAAACGATAACATTCTTTTTTATTGTTTGTGGAAGTTCTTTACTGTAATATTTTACCACTTCCACCAAAGTTGCTCAGAAAATGAAATGAATTCCTCATAGACATGATAAATAATGTATGTTTTTAAGCTAAGTATTCATCTCTTGTTTTTTGTATATTTACACGTTTTAAGGCTTCCTAATTGCCGAAGTAAAGTTTTTTAAAGTTTGATTTTTGTCTGTGTCTTTTAGAGTAACTTACAAACGAATAATTTCAGGGGATCCAAAAGTTGTATTTTCAAGTTAATATAAGTTTGTTGCTGGAAAAGTTTCAAGGAATGTTACGCGTGAAAATTGTCTGTTTAATTTTAAGCGAACTTTTAATTTTAATAACAGATTTAAATTCTATATAAATGTAGGTGCAGTAATGAAACGGGGGGGTTGAGGTGGGCGGTAGTCCCCCTCACATAGAACTAACTGTCACATAAAACTTTTCCGAAGCCAAATTTGAATTGTTTTAACATAAGTTTACATAACACTACTCGTTGTCTTACCTCTTAATCTCCAACCTGTATTTATGGTATTAAATTTCAGGGTAAGAGAAAGTTATGTGAGTGACACACCAGATTATTAGTTTAGAAAAAGATCTTTCCCCGTTAGCAAAAATTATGGGCAAGGTTAACAAAATTTTTAAAGCAGTGCTTAAATTCGGCCCAATGTTAAGGAAAGTAATGAAATTAAAGGCGTCAAAATTGGGCATTCTTTTTTTTCAAAAGTGAAGAAAATAAAGCATATTTTACCAGCCAATTTTAAAATGTTAAGATTTAAACGACTTAACAGAGGAATCGCCATCTGTTAAGTCGTTTCCCAGATCTTTACAGTGTGTCAGTCTCAGTAATTCATTTTTGCACGTGTCTTTAAGTTTGTGGACATTACATAAAAATTCAAAAAGAATGATTATGATTATTCAATAAATTTAATCTCAGCTTCAGTGCACTAATCGCCTGATCGCTGAGGAAAAAAAAAAAAAAAAAAAAAAAACCTATTTTATATTTCTCTTTTGAATTTTCTATGCATTCGTCTACACTTTCATAAGAAAAATATTGTTTATAAGATTGAACATGATGGCGTGGTGTAGCCAATTCAAAGATTTTTTCTACGTCTATTACATTAGCTAATTTTTCAGCTTCTAAGATAAAGTTATCAAAGGATCCAACTGATCATAATTCTTAATAATAAGAAGAATAAGAATAATGAGCCATTTAATAAATTAATGAGTTGGTATAAATCAAAAAATTTTGTTTCACATAGCTTACTTAATCGGACTAATATAATTCGAAATTTTGTGTCAAATGACGGCAGAAAAATTAATGAAGCACACATCCATATTTTTCATGTATATATATATATTTGGTTTGATCGCTTTTTTTTTTATCATCAACTTACTTTTTTATAAACAGCATAAAGACTAAGATCATGACTCGACAAATATTTACTTAACAAAACAGTATAAGGTGCCCATCTTTTAAGTAGAAATTATTGCTAGTACTTTAATAATTTTGCTGCCGACTGTAATCAATAAACAACTGCCTCATTTTGAATCATATTATCTATCTCTACATTTTTGTAATTGCTTAATAAAGCATCATGAATGTTTTCTAATTTAAGAAATAAAGATATTAGGGAATCTATACATTTTTTCAAACTTCGCAGTCATTCATTAACTACTAATTTTAATAAATGGCTGCTGCAATGTGCGTGAAATGCTCTGGAATTTAAAATTGTAACCCAAATTTGTCACCTCTCATATTTGAGCAATTTTCATAACCTTGGCCAGTCATATTTTCTAATTTTAACCCTTTTTTTCCCCCCAACTCTTTGAAAAAACTTTAGGCAGTTCCTTACCACTAGATCATTCAACAGGAAGAAAACCTTTAAAATGTTCGTTGAATTTGCACTGAAATGCTGATTGGCCAATGGAAACATACCTTCATCCAAAATTTATCCCCCCTCCCCCATCCAATGAATCTGATGGACGTTATTGCATAAATAAAGCATTGTTTTAAATCTGACATCACTGTTGCCAATTCAAACTCAAATTTTGTCGTGTTTTTACGGACAACTCAAGATGTCCCTACCTTATGGCTGAGGATGTCCTAGGACGTTCTTTCATACTTAGGATATACTGATAATGTCCTGTTGAGAAAGGGTACCACCAAATAATTCCTACATGCTGAAGAACACTGCTGAAAGACCCTACAATTGGAAAACTCTTGACTTTCTTTAATTAGAGGGCAAAAAGAGCTTGATAAAATCAGCGGTGAGGTAAGTGTGCATTTCTCCCTTCGCGTTGCGGCTGCGCATACAATACATACTGTACACAGAACTTACAAGTTTGTCTATTCTTGTCTGCATTTCAAATTATAGGAATGGGCAGAGAAGACTGTAAATTCTTGTTACGATTATTTACTTATTTTTTTACTTATTTATTTTTCTACTTATTTATTTTCTACATTCAATAATTGAAGTTTTTTTTTTTTTTTTTTTTTTTTAATAGTTTAACTGATTTTGCCGCCCCTAAATTTTGCCGCCGTAGGCAGTTGCCTACCTTGCCTACCGCCTAGAGCCGGCCCTGCCTTAGGGTTGCCACATGTACCCAGCGCGTTTCTCTGATAGACAAACGACAAACATTTTTTTTATCGTCTTACGGTACCTTAGAGTAGCTTGTTTTATTATATTTCATAATTTTAGCTACGTAAACTATGATATGGAAGTTTGTTTAGCGATAAACTGCTATAATCATTTAAGAAATGAATATAAAGTGTTCACAGACCTTCTATTACTGTGCATTTGAGTTTTGGCGACACTTTGTAAAAGAAACAGAAACCGCCCTAACAACACATCTTACCCCAATACATCCATAGGATATCCTCAGAATAAAATGACATCCTGAGAATGTACTGTGAAAAAAATGTGTTTTTAGGAATATTATTGTTGCTTATTCTTCTTATCTTGACCGGATTAGCTTCAGATCAAGATTTCTAAAAATCATTATGGAAGCGATAAGGACGCCAAGCGGGAATGCTGTCCTCTTCGGAGGCAAAAAAAATGGTGGTGATGCGCCGGCCTATTATTTTATTTAAGGACTCTAGCCATGGTAAACACCAGTGGCGTATTCTCTGGGTATGCTAGGCATGCGCCGCATACCCACTAAAAACTATCTAAACTTTAAACAGAATTTATTTAAAAATAAATTATTTGAACTAATTTTGTTAAACACTCGCTTCCATTTATACAGTATCAATCATTCAGTTTTGAAAAATTATAGTGATAGGAAATTTCTTTTGTTACATTATTCCTGGATAAATCTGAGTGTTTTTTTTTTTTTTCCCCTTACTATTGTCGTTACTTCCCTCCCGCTTTGTTTAGGAGACATCTGCTGACCAATATCGTCCTGGAGATACCCTCCCTCTCATCTGCTGACCGGTTATTGCTTAGGTCATGCTGCCTTTCTAAAGTATGCCCTGATATAGGGATTTTTTGCTATTTGAGGGAATATTCAACATCCCTCTAATTTACACTCGTAGAAACTACAAGGGGAGTTCCGCTGTATAAACGACCCAAGGCATGCTACCCTAGGAGAGCATATTCTGGAGTTTGGGGGATTTTTTTAAAGCATAGGGATTTTGTTACCTTCGGTAGAGATGTTCGCATAGAGGAGAGACTTTTCCGACTGATTTGATAAATTAAAACTTATACTTTATTTTACAATAGTGAAAAAAAAAAAAAAAAAAAAAAAAAAGAATTGATTTGACAATGATGATTAAGTTGCAAAATAAAATTTGGATAAATTTCCAAAAGTTGTTTTATGTGCCAGAAAAGTTGCTTTTTTTTATGTATTTATTTATTATTATTATTATTATTTTAAATCTCAATAACTTATTCTAAGCGAGGGCTTCCTCCAGAAATGATAGTATGCACAAATTTTGTTTATTCAAAAATATGAATAAAGCAAAATGTCTTTTTCATGTGTGCCTGTATGCGCTATGAAGGCCAGGCCACTGATGCAGATTTACAAAAAATTAACAGATGCGTAGCTTTGATCGTGCAGGTGTGCATAGAATTTTTTCTTTCTTTCTTTTTACTTTTTTTTTTTTTTTTTTTTTTGTGTGTGTGTGTGTGTATGTATGTGCTCATTTTCAAATCTGAATTTCTTAAATTAATTATTTTATTTGTTTATTTATTTATTTATTTTGGAATGTTCCGTTAATTTTTCTGCTTTTTTTTCTTAAATTTTATTTAAATTGCGTGGGTTTTTTTTTTTTTTTCATCCATCTGCATTTTTTATAAAAGATCGCTATTCTATTTATTTTTCCTTCTTTCGCATTAAGTCATGCGATCAAATAGTTTTTATATGATAAAATTTTAATACTGTTTCTTATTTCTTTTTTTTTTAATACACATAATAGTTGCGTTTTCAAAAATTGTTTATGTAAAGGCGTAATACCCTCTTCTGAAGAGGAATGTTTATTATTTTTAATGTATTGTTTCTATCGAAATCAAATGGTAATATTATTGAGAGAATTAAACTTATTAAATTTTTAACTTTATTAAAAATTGTAACAATTAACTTCTTGTGAAAGAACTATCAGAGATCAGATAAGCACCTACATTGAAACGCTCGCTTAAGGCGCTGCCACTAGCAGTGGGGTCCCCAATCTGACATAGTGTGGTCGTGAAAGACACAGCAGAACGCAGCGAACACCTGAAGCCAAGTTTTAAGCGATTTCAGTGGATTTTTTCTTGCCGGTTCTCACTATTTGTTCTTTCTTTCTTTTTTTTTTTTTCTTTTTTGTTTCTAAAGTGGTATAAAAAATTGTGATTAAATTTCTTTGAAAATTCATTTAAATACAGCGATCAATGAAGCGACCAAATGGGCCTTCAATAAGTTAATATAAGAGTCCTTTAGATTTAGATATATGATATATCTAAAATTACCAAGAAATTGGAGGCCCATCAGCGGCCGAACGGTTCTGCTTTCAAAGTTGGTAGATGGAAAGTGTCGGGTTCCATGGTTTTCTCCGAAAGACGCGTAAATAAGGCTAGGACCCCTTAGAAAGACCCACGACGGACGGCATTCCACCCATAGGCCTAGGACCCAATTGTAGTCAATCGGACTTGAATTCTACCAACCAACCAACCAAGAAACTGGAAAAATGCAAGCTTTTAAATTTGATGAAATAATATCGTCTTGATCAGTAGTGTTCTTTCCATAGTTTGCTTCAGAGCATGCCCAGATTCAAATGTCACAGTACGCCACTGGTAAACACCATGGCTACCATGGCCAGTGTCCCAACGGAAACATCACTGGTTATCACATATGATGACCATGGCAGTCAAAGTGTTAAAATGCTTAAAAGAGAAAGAAAAATGCACTAGCTATGTTGATTTTAAGTAATTTCTATAATACTTGGATGAATTCTTGATACTATATTCCATATCCAGTTTTGGTAGATTTTCCATGATTTCGATTCACATCCAGATTTGGTTGATTTTACATGAATTGGACAAGCTCTGGATGTTTTCCATAACAAGATGGTTCATATTACATACAAACGAAGTCGTATGTGTGGTCATATTACAACTTTGCTTGTGACATTTCAACCTAAAATCTACCAAAGCTGATAGTAAATTTTAACGTATTGTAACGTAATATTTGATCCCGATTACGTAATATCAATGTAATCGGGATGATTTGTGTTGTGTGGGAGACATACGTTTTCATTCTTTATATTTTAACACGTATAGTTTCTCTGAAATTTTCATATGTATTAACATACCAACTTGTGAAAGTTTAGGAAAGCTCCATACACATTCAAACATTCTGCAAAACACACAAAATCAGCTTGTGATCACCAGTTTGGAAACCGCTGCTTTAGAACATTTTTTATGTTCATATGATTTGCTTAGAGTATAAGTGCGTAGATGACTTTTTAGAAAACATTATTTTTTTTAAATACACCCATGACTTTTCTCCTTTCTGATATAAGTGAATGCGAAGATGAATTTTTACACTACTCATTTGAGGAAATGAATTAGAGCTTACTTCACACACAAACAGTTTTTCTCCGGTACGAATGCGGAGATCATTTTTTATATGACTTAATTGAAAAAAAATGTTTTAGAAAATTCTTCACATTCTATGGTTTTTCTCTTGTATGAATTCGATTATGCCTCTTTAGATTAGTTATTCGAGAAAATACTTTAGAACATTTTTCACATACATATGGTTTTCGCTTGTATGAATGGAAAGATGTGCCATTAATAGGATTTTTTGAGAAAATCTTTAGGTACATATCTCACGCACATATCGTTTTTTTTTCTCCTGTATGAATGGGAAGATGTTTTCTTAGACTCCACTTATCAGAAAATGCTTTAGAACATTCTTCACACACGTATGATTTTTTTTCCTGCATAAATTCGAAGATGTCTCTTTAAATCATTTATTCGAGAAAATCCTTTAGAACATTCTTCACACATACGGTTTTTCTCTTGTATGAATGCAAAGATGTTTCATTAAATTGCTCTTTTGAGAAAATTCTTTAGAACATTTTTCACACGCATATGGTTTTTCTCCTGCATGACTGAGAAGATGTTTTCTTAGATTCCCGTTTTCAGAAAATGCTTTAGAACATTCTTCACACACGTATGGCTTTTCTCCTGTATGGATTCGAAGATGTCTCTTTAGACCACTTATTCGAGAAAATGCTTTAAAACATTCTTCACACACATATGGTTTTTCTCCTGTATGAATGAGAAGATGCTTTCTTAGTTTCCCGTTTTCAGAAAATGCTTTAGAACATTCTTCACACACGTATGGCTTTTCTCCTGTATGGATTCGAAGATGTGTTCTTAGTTTCCCGTTTTCAGAAAATGCTTTAGAACATTCTTCACACACGTATGGCTTTTCTCCTGTATGGATTCGAAGATGTATTCTTAGTTTCCCGTTTTCAGAAAATGCTTTAGAACATTCTTCACACACGTATGGCTTTTCTCCTGTATGGATTCGAAGATGTCTCTTCAGATCACTTATTCGAGAAAATTCTTTAGAACATTCTTCACACACGTATGGCTTTTCTCCTGTATGGATTCGAAGATGTATTCTTAGTTTCCCGTTTTCAGAAAATGCTTTAGAACATTCTTCACACACGTATGGCTTTTCTCCTGTATGGATTCGAAGATGTCTCTTCAGATCACTTATTCGAGAAAATCTTTTAGAACATTCTTCACACACATATGGTTTTTCTCTTGTATGAATGGAAAGATGTGCCATTAGATTGCCCTAATCAGAAAATGCTTTAAGGGCGGACAACAGCTAGGCTCGGAAATAGCTTCCAGTCTTTTCGCTCTGCTTTCTAGTCGAAGTCCTTCTAAACCTAAACTAGTACTTCACTGAGATAGGATACAAAATTTGTGAAAGGTATTTGCCAAAACAAAAAGTGTCCAATCCTTATCACTCATTCTTACAGACACTCCCTTTCATGACAGAGATGGATGTCTAAACAAAGAGGTATTCTCCCTAAACCAGAAAATGGAACGTAATCGGAATGAACACTAGCCGGAATCTAGGGGTCAATTCTGAGTACGTCCGAATGCGATAAAATGGGCGATACGTTCGTTAGAGACGTCATTTTGACGTCATCCGCCGATCCCATAAGCCCAAAGCAATTCTGGGACCAATTTTATCGCATCCGATTATTCCGCCAGTTACGATTAAGACTACATAGTATACATATATGCATATTACTGAATCCTGCAATGTGTAATTTTATGCATTTCGAGATTCATCCTCTTTAACGAGAACACTGTTAACATGAATTACTTTTAATGTGAACTGTTTCCACATTCCCCATCAAAATGAAGATTAGTTACTGATAGCATGAACTACTGACAATATAAACAAATTTTATTCCCTTGAGATTCACGTTAATAAGGTTCGGCTGTATATATGAATATTCATAATATTATATTGAAGTAATTTTGTTGTAAATAAATAATTTATGGATACTTACTTTTAAAAAACAGTTCACAAGAATATAAGCATGTAAGTTTTAATACAATTCAATTGCAAGTAGAATTTATTTCATTTCATGGATTTAATTTTTTATTTTCAAAAGATGATAAATAATTTATTTGAAAAATATTGCATTTATATAATGAATATGACACTTATCACCACCATGTTTACATAATTTTATATTTTGTATAATCATTGAATAAGGATTATAATAATTCTGGTAAAGCTTATATTGTTTTTAAATTCTTGTTTACTTTTAAACTTGCATTTTTGGCTGCAGTTAAGTTAAAGGTGTGCTGTACTTAATTCATTTGCATATTTCACATTTGTGTGAGTACTACTAGTTTGCCAGCTTCAATATAGGGCTCCCATTGCCGATTCAATGTGCTGATAAGCTTGGACAATTTCATTTAAAAATGAAGATTCTTGATGCATTACAGTGGCGGCTCATGAACCAAAAATAGGTGAAGAGCTCAAAAATAATATTTAAGCATTTTTAATCATAATTTTTATTAAGCATGGTTTTAACCAAAATTAACTAAAAATACTTATTTAAATGTAAATTTATATTCTATAAATGAATACAGCGTAAAATACAGTGTGCCTCATCACCAATTTTCAGTGCACGAGCCGCCACTGATGCATTGACACGTATTGACACTTTTTTGCATATTGGAATTTAATTTTTGCAATGGCCATTCGTGTGTATTTTATGGTAATAGAGAGAGAGATTTTTTTTTTTTTATTATTATTCTTTTAAAGAATGTATATTTGTAATCATTTTCCAAGTTTCATAGTTCTTGCATAATAAGGTAAATGCATCCAGTTTTTTATTTATTTATTTTTTAGTAATACCGATTTTCAAGGCTTTACCTCTATTTTTAAAATTTTGCGCCTTCTTGCTCTTCTTCCAAATAATTCTACATATACGAGAATATCTGCAATTGATTCCTCCCACTCAAAAACCTAATAATACTATGGTGCTAATATTCTGCATATTTGACCATTTAAGTGGAGGCTGTATCTCATCTTCTGTTGAACATTACAGTATTAACAAAATGTATCACTTGCTCTGTTTTTGTTACTCATTGTTTAAATTTGTGTGGATGCTGTCTGAAAGGTGGAGCTGTTATGTTGTAATTTTCCTTATTTATAAAAGCTGTATCTCGAAATCTAATGTACTTAACTATACCATTTTTAATTTGTATTTTTAGTGAGTGAACATTTGTTTAATTTACACTTTCAAAAGTATCCAGAATTGTTTTCACACATCCCAAAACCTAATAATACCATGGTGATACTATTCTTCATATACTATCCTCCAATATTTAGGTAGAGCCTATATCTCAACTTCTGTTGAACATTACAGTATTAATAAAATGTATATCTTGCTTTATTTTTGTTACTCAGTGTTTAAATTCATGTGGATGTTGTCTGAAAAGTGGCGTTGCCATGTTGTAATTTTCTTTGTTTCTGAAAAAGCTTTATCTCAAAATCTAATGTGCAGAACCACACCATTTTTTCATTACTCTTGTTTAAATTTATGTGAATATTGGTCAATAGGTGCTGCTGCTATGTTATAATTTTCTTTGTTTCTGAAAAGCTTTATCTCAAATGTTAATGTACACAACTACATCATTCCCCCCCCCCCTTACTCTTGTTAAAATTTGTGTGTACATTTGCCAAGAGGTATTGCTGTTACACTATAATTTTCCTTGTTTCTGAAAAAGCTGTATCTCAAAATCTAATGTTAAATACACTATATTTTTTCTAAGTCATGCTTAAATTTGTCAGTATAACCCTATCGCCTGAAAGGTGGCACAGCTTTTATGAGAAAGCTATAGCATAGAACCTAATGTGCATGTATTAATGAATAACTTCGATAAATTTTAGACTAAAAATAGTTAATCCATCATGGGAAAATTACCAATTTCTGTTTCAATGCATCTAAAATTGGCAAAATCCTAAATTGCTTTTTCTTAAACTTATGGTCAGAACAAACTTTTTAATTTTTGTTACTGGAAATTTTATGTGGCGGCCAAATACTTTTAAATTTGTTGAGGGCTGCTTCTGGTATTTGGAAATATTATTAGAAAATTATTTTAAATTTTTTGCATTTTCTACAGATATTCAATTACTATTCATATTCATAACATAGAATAACTTTTTTTAATTCTGGAGGTAATTATGAATCACCCTGTACTACATATGTACTCATTATAAAATTATAAGTATGCATGAAATTGTTGATTTATGATAACATATACTTGAAAAGTTCAATTTATACATTAAACACAGAATTTATTTATGTTATGTCAGGGGCCATTTAGTTATGTCTTTATAAAATTGAAATTCTTAAGAAGGGCACTTTCACAAAATTTCACTTTATAAAAAGAATCCCACTATAAATTTCTTCCTCCTCCCAAAACTATTTTCAGCACTTACACTAAATGTCTATGTAATTGGGGCTTGAATGAAATGTTATTTTGGTAATAAATGAACATTTTGATTGTTAAGTATAAAATATGAAAGGTAAATATTAGAAAAATACTAAAAGGCAAGAACCCTACATAATTATTTTTTTAAGAAAAGATTGTAAATAATTCATCATTCGAAAATAATAGTAAAACATTTTTCTTAAACACTTTGGTTGTTTTTCTAATTTTCCTTCCCTGACCACACCACCACGTATTTGGATAAGTTTTGCTTATGAGTAAAGCCACTTGACTTTCTGCACTAGTTGCAAGATGTTTAAAAGAAATATGGATCAGTAAATAAACATAAGTAAAAATTATAATATGATTTTAAGTATTTTTTTCCAAGTTCGTATTTCTTGTGATGAACCGTTAATGCATTTGAATTATTATGTACAATTCTGGGAAAGAACTATAACATACAATTTCCAGCAATGTTTACGGTATAGCAACATATATGCATGATGCCATAGTATATTATCAGGATATAGTAAAACGCATATCAGTTTCATTACACTATTTTTTAAGGAAGTAAAAAAGATGAACTCACTTATTACACAATATAATAAACATATTCAAAACGTTTTGTAGATTTATATTAAAATAAATTATATTAAAAATGTTAATACTGGTAAGTGGAATATAAGTGTAAGCTAATATTTAACTATTAAAATGAGGTATATATTAGACATACAATCATAATTTTACTAATGATAATTGATTAAAAGCAAAAATAAATAAAATGTAAACTTACAAAATTAGACTTTCGTTTATTTTTCGCAAGAAATATTTGCATAGAAGGACAATCTAATGCATTGCCTAATATAAAAAAAAGCACTGTACACAAGACTGTCCCACTAGCTTTTTGCCTTTCCTCAAAGATTAATATTTATCACAGTGCTTGGTATAAAGCATTTCTTCCAAAACTATCTCAATTATTTTTCTGGAAAATTTTGTAGAGATGACAATAGCTCTTTTGCATCAAAAATAGTTCGTTAAAAAAAAACTTACATGCAAAATAATCAATGGAACAATTCGAATAAAAAAACATCGCAGGATACAAAATATGGTACAAATACTTTCAGTATAATTCGAAATATAAAAAAAAATGACGAAGATTCTCTAAAATATGCGTGATATCTTTGCATTGATGTCATTTCAACATATTATACATTGTTTCGTTGTCAGCCATTACTGTCAAAACTGCTACTGTTTACTAAACAACATCATTTTGATGAAACTTTTCATTGGTTATATCGGAATATCTGCTATCGTAATCGCTGAAAATGATTGACAGTTGGGAGGAGCAGTAACAACACTATCGCATGCTAAATATCGCACTCTGGCTTGTCGAACTTGCGAAAATGGTGGTCCAAGAATAGCTCATTTGGTCGCATGCGACTATAGCATACGTTGCGATAACAGATTTCAGTGACGTCACAAGTCACCGACTTATCGCAACGTAAGTACTCAGAATTGACCCCCTAGTCTAAATCCCGATCCGTATGGAAACTTCTATTCTCCCTTCATTGAATTCCGTATGCGAAATCATTCAGAAGCATTCGAGAGGAAGTGACGTATTTTGAGACGATCGAACCAATCAGCAGTTAGAGAAAAATCACGCTTGTTTGTAAACAAACAATCACTGGATGATGGTTGTATTTTCTCATAGATATTTAAAATCGCTCATATTTAGTTCTGCTTAAACAGATATTTCAGAGTGTGTTTGAAAAGAAAGATACATCTAAAAATTAAAAAGTGATCGGTCAAAAAATCACCGTTCCATAAATCGTATGATTAATGTAGTAAAATTTTTATAAAATTTACTCACGACATCACATAATTTATTCCTAATACTTAAGGAAGGATTAGATTGCGTTATAACTAAAACATGAATATTATCCGAATACAGTATTTGCTGTATAGCATTACATTTTGCTACGAGGTTTTATCACACCTAACAATACTTTATCTAATTTTTTCTATTGTAGAATTATCTATATATTAATAGGCAAGCATAAAATTTGTTGTCCCTTTTTAACATATTAATTATGGGAGTAGAGGGTTGAAAATAGTATCATTCGAAAGGTATGGTTAGCCGGAAGGTGCGAATACAAATATTATTTTCTTACGATGTCAAGAAGGTATTTAAAAATACATTTATTTTTTATGCATTTTCCCCCATTTTTCCCTTTTATACACGTATTCCTTCACATTAAAAAATACCTAAAAGTAGAAAGTTGTTAAATTTGGCAATTTCATAAAGCTAAAATAAAACCATAGACACAGTAATTTGTATAATGTAGCATCACTTATACGCGATCGAAGTGATGACGTCACTGTCTGTCCATGGAGCCATGTAAAAGATTTTCTATGTTAATTGTCCATTGAATTTTTTGTAAAAAATTATTAAAAAATAACGGAAATTATCTGCCGATTTTAATTCCGATATTTGGGTATAGTTATATATAAGTTACTGTCTACATGTGTTTGATTGAGTTATTTTTTCTGTAAAATTGATAAAATTTTAATTTAAAATCACAAAACTCCAGAAAAAAAAAAATGGCAAACTTCCAGTTTCGAATGTAAACATAAACATTTCATTTCAAAGGGTGATATTTAAACAATAAATATTCAACTAATATACTAAATAAAAGGAAAATGGATTTGTTACTAACTGCTGCATGTATAAGTAGACGATACGGAAAAAAATCCGATTTCCGTTTTTTGCTGAATTTACATGTTTTGAGCTTTCCTTACGTTTCAATTAACTGAAATTGGCTACTTATTTTTTAAAGAAGTGTCTTTATGGCTAGCTTTTGTGGGTAGAAGAAGCAAGTAGAAGATACATAAAAACTTTTGATTTCCGGTTTTCGAATTTTCGATGAATTTACACGTTTTGAAATTTCCTTGCATTTTAATTAAGTGAAATTGACTACTTATTTTTATATTTTAAAAAGTGGGTTTATTATTCTTTTCTCTGCATATATAAGTAGAAAATATAAGATTCAGAAATGCTTTAGATTTTCGGTTTTCGATAAAGTTACACGTTTTGAAATTTCCCGAACTCAATTCGACCATTTTTGAAAAATATCTTGGTCTGACATGGTACCTATTAGCTTCTGGGCTGTATCACGCAACAAGGGGCGTTTTCACGTTGCGATTTTCTCTCATTTCAGGAAAGGCTAACATCTACAGAGAGAAATAGTTATATTAAGTAAAACTCTGCTGATTCAGTTAGAGTGAATATTGGCAAACAATTGCCGCAGCTGTGTTGCAATTGCATTCCGTTTAGGACAAGGCAATAACTTTGCTTTGCCTCGCTATGCAAAAAAAATGGTCGAGTTTCGACCACTGGGCGATACTAGTTCATTTATTAATGGTTATTTCATTCTTATTGTGTACTTAATTTGTGATGTTTACCAAATATTTACCTTAAAATTAAAAAAATTAACAGGAAATTTTTATAATTTTAAAATTATTGTTTATTGATTTAATGGAGTTCTTTTCTTTTTTTAATTATTTAGTTAATTAGTTGAATAATTTGAAATTTATACTCATTTAAGTATGGTGACTGGTTAAATTATTAATATAACAGATAGCTAACTTGTTATATAATTTTATATTCGAGTAATTTCTTCATCAGAGGTTTTAGTTAATTTGTCATGAAGAAATTTGAAAGAATTTTTTAAAACGTATAAGCTGAATTTTTTCAATGTCTTAATTATTCATAGGAAACAGAGTTATTGCTATAGCATGTCATGATTTGTGGAAAAATATTTTTTATTTTTAATTGTAATTTTTCCAGTCGCAAGTCAAACCTTATACATCCTAAATTAAAAAAATTTCTAGCAATTTTTACAAGAACCTATAAAAATATATGAAAATCTATAAGAGATATTCTTTTAAACCATATTTTTACATTCTGCAATATTCATAAAAGAAAGTATTGGATTCGTAAAAATTTTTAACTTCTAGTCTTTGATGGATTTTACATGTTTAAAGATGTTTCACACGTGATTTGAGCATTCAGAAATTGGCTGTCTGTGTGTTAGACGTCTGCTGAAGTTTCTTATCTGTGAGAAGGAAAAAAATACCCCCCCCCCCATATATAGAGCAGGCGCACGTGACGTCACTGAGACAGATGATTCCGCGCGTACTTTAGAATGTAGGCAAAAGTTGGGATAAAGCACCAATGGAAAGGCAGATATTTTGCCTACATGCGCAAAAGTTGCAGAATAGCGTCGTTTGTTTATAAACATGCGCCTGCTCTATACACTCTACCTCAATTTACTATTAATTTCACCTCTAATATGTTACAAAATAACATTTATTTAGACTACCTATAAAATTTATGCTGTTAGGATTGCCAGAAAAAAAAATGTTAAATTGTCTTGTATTTTTAACTTTAAAAAAAAAAAAAAAAGCAGCACAGCCATTAGTTATTATTATTATTATTTCTTTTTAAGGCTATCAGGGAAATGTATTAATGGTTTTTAAAAGATTCGAGATCAGCGGGTCATCAATATTTTAGACTATCTTTTGTAAAAAATTGATCATGCTGTGTGTGTTCAGTAAAAAAGCTGAATGAAATGTCTCTCACTTGATATGTTCATGAGAAAGAAGGTGCTGGGTTCAATCCTAGGTCAAATTTATCTGAACAGTTTGGAGTTTTACATGGTTTTCTCCAATACTTGCATAAATATGGCTTAGAACCTTTGTATAGTCAATCAGTTCCAAGTCACACAACAAAATCCAGTTTTGCCCTTTACCGTTATTGGATATTACACTGATTGATCATATCAATTTAAACATCGTAATTTTCTGCATTACCTGTATTTGTACAATCGATTTCATTTAAGAAAATTCTTCTTAAAAGATCACCCCCCACACACACACACACAACATCACATATAATGGAGGGTGTTGTGTTGTTTAAGGTAAACTGACTATGCGAGGACCCTAGGCCTGGGTGGCGTTCCTTCTGTGGGTCTCTTTATAAAGAGCCCTGGCTCAAATTCATGCAAGTTTCAGAAAAATCTCTGAACTGCTAGGCTGAAATGCTAGTGGTGAGTTTGAACTCCACATTTAATGGAATCAAAATTATTAACTACGATAGATCAAATTATGAATCACTCCCAAGTTTATAATAGATCATGAATGAAAAACAAAAATTAACCAACATATTATTAAAAAACAATCTCAAATGCCATATTCCTCACTATAAGATTCATTTTTGGCTCTTTGTAGTATGTAAGTATCTGTTAAAGTAAAATGTAATGAAAAATTCACAACTTGCAACAACATAAGTGTGATTTTTTTTTTTTTTTTTTTTTTTTTTTTTATAATTAGCTAATTCATAATAAGCTAATTTTTTCAAAGCTTATTTTTTATTTATATATTTTTTATAAGCAGCTACTTGATATTAAGCTAATCTTTTAAAAGTTTATTTATTTTTTATTAATAATCCTAATAAACCAAACGTCCAATTTTCTGAAAAGTAACACTGTAAACTGTTGTCATTACTAAAACAATTAAGTCACAAATTTGGCCAAGGGTGTCCCATACTAAAGCTGTGCTCTATTTTCAACAAATCAAAGCCATGGTTAACTGCTATCATATACAGCTATTAAGAAAATATAAATTATATTTAATTATTTGAAGTTCATTATGTTAATTAGAAACACGGTTATTTCAAAATAAACAAAAGTGCATTGACATTAAGAAACAGCTTTAGTATAAGATCTCTTGATGAAGTTTGAAAACTCGCTCCTAAGTAGCTCGAGTGATTTTCGGAAGTCTTTTATTATGCAATTGCAATAGTCATTTTAATTCTTCACCAAAGTGGCAAAAAATAATAAAAGTCGCGAAGGGGATTCTATACTAAAACTGCACCCATTTTAGTTTGTGGATGATAAAATCAAGGGGAAAAAACCTATAAGACAATTCGATTAATTTAAATGAACATTTAAAAAATAAATAAATCTAAATAAAATTTTAAATTATCTATTATGACATCAATTTTATCAGCTATTTTTGTTTAAACAGGAATAATTTTTAAATTTAACATTCATGTGTAAAGAAGTGTTTCATTTTTATGTTAAAAAAATAAAATAAAAAGTTGTAAACATGTTATATTGGTGGTCTGTGTTTGAAATTACAGCTCAAAGAAGAATGTTGGGGAAAAACACAAAAAATCATATTTTTAAAAATATTGAAAATTTAAAGTGCATTGTGAATCTGCACATATTCCTCTATCTAGAGAGCCCACCAGTGGCCAAGCGGTTCTGCACCAAAAAGCTGGTAGACACAAGGTGCCGGGTTCGATCCCAGGTCGCACTCGATGGCTTAGCTGTTCAGAGTTTTCCATGGTTTTCTCCAAAACTTGTGTAAATATTTGCTAGGACCCCTTAGAAAAACCCCCACGGAGCGTATCCCCCCTCAGGCCTAGGACCTACAGCCTTATTCCCAGCCTAATTTCCCGCTATTCGGCCTTATTCCCAAATTCAATCCTCTATCTAGAAGGAAAAAAAAAACAATATGCCACATATATATATTTTTTAAATCTACATCGCACACAGGCAAAGATACAAATATCTTCTTTTAATAGTATAAAAGCAGGCTTTGCCTGCATCACGGGAAAAAAGAAAAGAAAGAACATATACGCCAGCTTGATTGATTGAAATCAATATTTCAAAAATAAATAAATAATTAAAATAAAATATTATGATGTCAGTTTAAAATATATATGTATATTTTTTTGGAAATTAATTATAATACTTTTATTTTTACTGCTAAAAGTGTTACTATTAAATGTGTTTTCATTATGTGGTGCTTTGTTAACTAAGAGTCAGCAACAAATCATTTGCACCTGGCTAATGGAAAAGTACATATAAGCCAGCTTGATTGATTGAAATCAATATTTCAAAATAAATAAATAACTAAAATAAAATATTATGATGTCAGTTTAAAATATATATGTATATTTTTTTATTAAATAATTTAAACATTTAAATAAACAAATAATTAAAGTAAACCTCCTCGTGTGTTATGCCTGAGTACTTGCGGGAGCTCCCCCCCCCCTTTTGTCACTGACGAAAGGGGAGGGGGGGGGCTCCCGCAAGTACTCAGGTGTAACACACGAAAAGTAGAAGTAAGGTTTACTTCAATTATTTGTAATAGTATGCTTCTTGCTTTAATATTTCGAATGAATTTAAATAAACGTTACTATTTTCAGCACAGCTTTAATATGGAACACGGTTGGTAGTTTCAAACATTTTGTTTGCCATTTTAGCAGTAAACTGAAATCACCACAGGTCAGCTTTGGTAAAATATTGTGAGAAATCATTGGAAGTTAATTATAATACTTTTATTTTTACTGCTAAAAGTGTTACTATTAAATGTGTTTTCATTATGTGGTGCTTTGTTAACTAAGAGTCAGCAACAAATCATTTGCACCTGGCTAATGGAAAAGAATATATAAGCCAGCTTGATTGATTGAAATCAATATTTCAAAAATAAATAAATAAATAAAATAAAATAGTATGATGTCAGTTTAAAATAGATATGTATATTTTTTTATTAAATAATTTAAACATTTAAATGAACAAATAATTAAAGTAAACCTCCTCGTGTGTTATGCCTGAGTACCTGCGGGAGCCCCCCCCTCCCCTTTTGTCACTGACGAAAGGGGAGGGGGGGCTCCCGCAAGCACTCAGGTGTAACACACGAAGAGTAGAAGTAAGGTTTACTTCAATTATTTGTAATAGTATGCTTCTTGCTTTAATGTTTTGAATGAATTTAAATAAACGTTAATGATTATTGGTGACTATTTTCAGCACAGCTTTAATATGGAACACGGTTGGTAGTTTCAAACATTTTGTTTGCCATTTTAGCAGTAAATTGAAATGGTTATTGCAATTGCATAAGTAACGACCAGACATCAATCATCACATAGCAAAAAAATAATAATAAAAGTCACCAAAGAGGTTATAGCTGTCTCAACGTTACTTTTGTGAATAACAAAATCAAGGTCGACAAAATTGATTATTTGAAATTAATATTAAGAAAAAAAAAATGCATTATTATGTCAGTTTTATCAGATATTTTTTTATGATACAGATTTACATAAAAATAAATTCATTATTATTTTTAATCAAAGGGCGGGGGGTTACAACATTGTTATGGGGTTTTTATTTAATATATTTTGAACAAATTATCCTATTGAATCAAAAGTTACAGCGCTAGATAGATTTATAAATTTGAAATTAAAAAATGTACCAATTTTTGTTGCGATCGGTGGAACAGATTATTTTGTAAAACAAATTAAAATCTGATATAACACAACATACAATTTATCAAAATAAAATCGCGGTCTAGAAATTTTTTTTGGAGTGGTTGTACCTGACACCGTTCTAGAAACTTTTTACTTGCTAGTTTTCGAAGCTTTTTAGTTACTAGTTAACATCTATTTTCAGAAGGCTTAGCATATTACTGTTAGAATATGTAACCAGACTTGAACAGAAATATAAATTTAACAAATGCCAATGTATGTAGTGCAGTATGCTATACGGTACAAAAAAATGCAGTTTGCTCTTAATATTTTTTACATTGACATTTTTAACATTATGTAAATATTCATACATTGAACTGTTTTTTAAATTTATAATTGACATAAATTGAGAATCTAAGACTTTTTTTTCACTACTGTTTGGATACAATTTATTTATAAGTCAAACTATCTAATTACAAGTACATTTGTATTCAAATAGTAATGGAAAAAACAAAAAGATTGCTTTTACTTTGGTGTGTCTCTGTACTGTTGTAATATATCATAATTGAACTTTGTGAGTCATAACAAAACTATCTTTTAATCAGGGATGTGATTAGCAAAAAGATAAAGATGAAACTATTATATGTAAAGACAAGACATCAAAATTAAATATTAGAATTTTTATGACAAAATCTATTATATTTGAGCAATAAATATATTTTATAATCTTCAATTTATAAAAAAAAGAAATTATTTTATGCTTTAATATTCAATTAAGTTTTATTTGATTTACCGATTGAACAAATTCACATCCGAAAGACAAAAAAAGTTAAATATTAATCATCATAAAAATATGTTATTTTATTAATAGAAGTAATTTAACGCAAGGACATAAAGTAAAAATTAATATCAGTAAATTAAAAAAAAAAAAAAACAAAAAAAAAAAAAAAAACGATTTAAACTTAAGATAAAAAGAAAATATAAAATTATTACCTGTATAGCAATTCATACTTAGATGTGATGTCGACTTATTTCCAAACATTACCAGGGAGATGTGCCTCAATCGTGCAGCTTTTTAATAAACACTGCACAATTTAGACACTCACCATAGGCTTTAGTTACAAACACTTTTCAATTTTTTCTACAAAATTTACATTGTCCTCTTCAGTAGAGGTGCCTTAAAGGGTGGACTGTCAGAGTTCTTCTGTAGGAGGGCTGTCTCAGCTCTCAGTGTTGTCTTAATGAGTTCATTTAAGTTCCAAGAGAGAAATCTTTTCTTTCGCTCTTTTGTATGAAAGTAATGAATATTAAAGAATTAAGAGATCTAGTACACATTGAAAAATGAGTAAATATTAAATATAAATAAGAAAGCAGGAGGAAATTAATAATAATAATAATAATAAATAGAAAAGTTGTGAGGAAATAAGATTGGGTCAATTGCAGGTCACCACAGGTCAGCTTTGGTAAAATATTGTGAGAAATCATTGGAAATTAATTATAATACTTTTATTTTTACTGCTAAAAGTGTTACTATTAAATGTGTTTTCATTATGTGGTGCTTTGTTAACTAAGAGTCAGCAACAAATCATTTGCACCTGGCTAATGGAAAAGTACATTTTCTTTGCTTACTAAGTTACCTATGAACTATTATAAAAAAAATAATAATCTACAAATTCTTGAATAGGTTTGCCACTACTGATCTGATTTTATAATAAATGAATTTGGATTGTCTTAAAAATATGAATTTATATATGTATATGCACATACTATGTTAAATAATTTTACTTAATTTTTTGTCAGAAATCTTTAAGAATTTCCCCATACATTAACTATCAACACAGAAATGACATATTTTTACTATGCAACTTTTCTTCATCCTTTTCTTTTATTGCAAGAAATATTTTTAACACTAATTACTCCATAAATGACCAAAATAAATATGGTACTTGCTAGTTCTTGTGCATAATTCATTATTAATAATTTACTTTTTCTGATTAAAGAAAAAATCATTCATTACATGTTACTTTCATCACTGTAATTAACACAATATTTTATTTTCTACACTTAGAAAAGGGTGCAAAACATTTAAAATAATGAACTACGCAATGGGATAATTGAATTTTCAACTACAACTTATTATTTCATTAAATGTAATAAGTGAGTCGTTGAAGGCATAATTCATCTGGCATGTAAAAATAAATATATTAAATAAATTTACATTGTGTAGAGCAGAAATATAGTACACAACTAAAAAATCAAAGTTATATTTAAAAAAAAGCATTTCCAAAGCCTGTAATTCAATTTAATACATATTTTTAGCAAATTAAGAAAAAGTTTTTTTGTACTTAAAAGTGCTGGATATTTCAATCAACTTCTGCAAAGTTTGCATTACTTTTTAAAGTACAAAAGTTTGTAATTATCAGTTCAAAAATCTTCAACATTTAGAATAAGTAATAACTATGAAATACATACATATTACTTTATAAGCAAGTGGAAAGTTCCTTAAATTATTTAAGCTTTCAAATATAATAAAGCATGACTTTCACTAAATATATTACATTCATTTAGGAGACAAAGATTTTACATAAGACTTCGGTTGCAAAAATCCCGGCAAACTTTCAATTAAAAAGAAAGGTGCTTTTTTCGATAATCTAAAATGTTCAATTAACTTAATTTCTGAAATGCCGAATGCAATTGTTCGATCCACCACAACAATTCAGTCATACACTTCTAATAACAACAAACCGTCCGCCATTTTATCTTTCCATTTCACACACATTCCGCACCCGAATGCTATTCCGGCTGCTCTGAGCTGTCGGAACAAGATAGACGCATATTCCGTATATTCGAAAAGCATGGATTCCGGTTTTTGCTGCGAGAATCTCTTCTTCGGATTCCCTCTCGAAATCTCTCCATTCCGCACGAAATTCCGGTTCCGAAGGAGGGGAGAATACGGCGCCCTATCTATAGGATATATTACGAATGTTACGGAAAGGTAGTAATTTTCATCTTTCAGATAGAGGGCGACCAGATTTCGAGAATATACCAATCAGCGCGTTTATTTAAATTTGTAGCGGTTCATTGGTCGTTCTCGGAAATCGGATGATGACAGAAGCCGAAGGGGCGTGCTTTCACTTTCTTCCGACCAGTTTCAAAGATACTACACCAGGCGGCGATCGGATCGTTTTCCTCTACTCGCCTGAATTAATAGGAAAAGAAAAGCTCTGTTTTCCGCGCTGGCTGCCCTATCTCGTTTATCATTCTATAGGTTGAGTTCACGATACACAGCCTGGGCGAGCACGGGCTTGCCCATGTTAACCCACACCGTTCACAGACGGCATCACGTGATCATTTGCGGCTTACCCATGCGTGCCCAAGGCGTTCACAGCTGGTGAAAGGATAGCCCGGGCTTTGCACACTTAACCCAGAAAAATTTTGTGGGGAAAGTGGTCACGTGATGGGTAAAATGCATGTTTTTTGTCAACATCGTAATATCTGATGAGAATTACGATTTTTATTCGTTGTATTAGAATGTTATACCTCACTTATATTAAGTTATTTTTTCTTACCAATTTTATCCCTTGAAAATTTCAGCAACACATGTGTATTTCAACAGACGTAGAAAAATTTATTTCATAAAATTTTAAATATAGAAATATTTTCATAATATACACCTTTACAGTAATTAATCTATATTTAATCATTTGTTTTAAAAAGAAAATATTTTTATAATCTAGATTTCATTTATATGAACTGCGCGTTAAATAATGATGAGCAGTTTGAGATATTATTTCAAATTAATATTTATGTTTCTTTTTATACATTTTCACAAATTATTTTGATTATACAGGTATGAAACTTTTCAGGGGCTACCCCTGTATTCAGGGTTTTTGAAAAAAAAATGCTATCCTTGAACTTCATGTTGAATTATTGTTGTATTTTAGAGATTTCTCATTTCGGATATTTTATTTACCTTGTAATGTATTAAGAATCCTCTAAATATCACTTGTGATAAGTACTACTTGTACTATTAATAATAGCCATATGATATCATTAAGTCTGCCATTGCCTTTCATTCTACATTCATGTAGCAGTTTTAGGAGGGTTTTGCATATCAAATAGTTTCACCCGCTGACTCTATTACAAATGGTTTAGATTGATTGCATAAATATTTTTTCATTTTTATGCTATTAAATTAATTGATTTTAATCAGGGTTTATCACTCAATCTTAGCAGTTTTAGTTTTCTTCTGTTCCATTGTTTGTACTAATCTAAAGGATTTTGTAAAGTTGAAACATTCTTATAAATGTTTACAATTTTCACTATATTTTGATAAAAAGTATTAATATCTATTTAAGTCAAATACAAAGAAATGCTGATAAGTCATTTGATGTCAGCAATTATATTTTTCCTGAACATATTTCATTAAATTTATTTGTATTAAGTGAAACTCTATTCAATGTGCTTGTTATTATTCAATACTGCAATGATTGTAAATGATATCTCTTTATATTTTAAAATAAAACGACATATCACATGTCATTTTTTGAAGGTAATTTTAAAGCTTTGCAGCATTGAGTAATATTTTACACAAGGTTTGTATAGACTAAATCACCAAATGTCAAATTTGTTTCCTAGCATAGCAATTTTACTTTCGGATGTGTTTAGTTACTGACTATATGATACAATTTGCCAACTAGTAAACAGTCATATTTGGGAGATACAAGTGAATGGTTGCCATAATCATAGGCCTGATGTATAGTGTGTTGTGCTAATGTATTTATGCTTTATTGTATGCTAACCTCTCGATAAAGAAAGTTATTTTCACTTTAGTAGAAAGAAGGTAGGGTTGGCTTGATTTTATCCGACCCAATAAAACCCACCTAAAAAAACCCAAGTGTTTTTTTCAAAATCCTTATTTAAAATTCCACTTTTATCTAACTTATAATAAACATATAAATATAAAACAAATATTATGTACATTAATAGAACATGAACAAAGAATTTTCAGAAATATTGGAGGTTCTCAAACTGCTCTGTAGGAAAAAAAAATCTCCCATGGAAAAAAATTATAATTATCTTATTAAAACATAATAAAAAATTATCTATACAAAAGCAAGAAAAACTAGTATGTTGTGGCCACCACATGACTTTCTTTTATATTTTCATATACAAATTCACTCAATAAAAACAATTTATTAAAATTATTATTTAAAAAAATTATCTTCCATGATAATGCAGACAATTTCCATTTTAGAGAAGAAGTATAACACAAAATATCCAAAAAATGTGGAATTTATTCTCAATATTACATAATTTTTTTTTTTTTTTTGGTTAAAAAAAAAAAAAAAAATTATAACTTTATTTTAAATTATCGCAGATTGATGGTTCAACCATTCGTTTTAAAGGTATTGGCGAGCTCTTTTGAAAGATACCCATCATGAAAATTTACTCCCCTCGAGGGGAACTTCACCCACAGGAGGGGAAGCGAGGCTCCTACATACACAATTTTTTTTTCCCATATTTACTGAAATTTGATAGGCACTAATTTATGTCAATGTGTAACTACATACCAATTTGTATGAAATTCTGTGCAGTAGTACCTGAGATACAGTCACCACAAAATTCTGTCACACACACAGACAGACATTTTCTAAGAAAGGTCAAATCATGTTCTACAGCTCTCAAAACAAGTAAATCCATCAAACACCCGAAGTTGAAAATTTTTACAAATCCAATACTTTCTTCTATTGAATATAGAAGAAAGTAAAAAGTTGTTTATTAATATAAAGAAAATTGTGAGACTCGAGGAATATATAAAAAAAAAAATTAATTAAAAAAAACGTCTTGAAAACTGTTGTGCAGCTCTGTTAGAGTTCATACTCCTCAGGGAAAACTGGGAATACTCAGGAAATTTGGAATTTGTTAAAAAGAGTCAGGGAAAATAAAAATTTTCATTAAAAATCAGGAAAAATCAGTTATAAAACCTGGAAAAACAAATTTTTCTTTTCTCTCAAGTTATGTTTTTCTTGTTTAGCTTCGTATCAAAATTAAATGATTAAGTATTGTGAAAATACACATGTAAATAATGATTTCTACCTGAATTTCTATCATGATCGGCAGTAATATGGCATCATACAGTGAAAGTAGCTGTATTTTGTCCTGTCTAGAGGAGTGTTTTTTGTAATATGTCGCTAATATTTTCTTGAAAATTGTCTAGGAACTCAGGGAATTTTTTTCCCATATTTGAGTATGAACCCTAGAACGTAGAAAGGCAATAATTAAAAATATTTTATGAGAATTTATTGACTATGAAAAATTTAATAAAGCAACATTAAATAATTATTAAAATCCAGTTTTTTGTTGTAAAGGGCAAATAAACAGAATTTTAGAATAACAATTATTTAATTAAAAAAAAATTTTACTTTATAACTTAATCATAATAAGACTTTAGAAATTTTGATTTTAATGTATAATTAATGTTTAATTTTTTGTAATTATCTTATTATGAACTAGCCGCCTACGACGACCAGCTGGTTCACGATCCTTGAAAAATCATCCGATTTTCCGACTCTTGTTCAGTGGCACCTTTTCCCCATTTCAGGTCCTACAACATTGATATATAGTGAAAGTAGCTTTATTAAAAAATTTAATCTCAGTAAATTCCTGCTCGGTAGCACCCTCTTCCCGTTTCAATATCTGAAACAGCCTGTTCGCTCATCGTGTTATGATTTTTGAAATTTCTGACTTTAGCAATGTCCCACTTGAAGGTGCCTTATCTCCATTTTAGAACTTACAACAGCTTCCTCGCTCATACTGCAAATAGCTTTGAAAATTTTAACTGTAGCAAATTTCTGCTCTGTGGCAACTAAGGCGCCGCTTTACGTTTCATGATTTGAAACTGCCTGTTCGCTCACCATGTAAAGGACCTTTGAAAATTGTGATTGTGGCAAATCTGCAACCTGGTTGGGCCTATGGTCTCCCAATCTTTTCCCTGTAAGTAATTCACTCATAATCAGAATTGGAGATATTGAATTATTAAAATGTCAAACCGTCCTCTGGCGACAAAGATTTGAAATATATTACTCTTCAATTTCAATTTAAATGACTTTTAAAATGATATTTTACCTATGAAATTATCTTAATTAGAAGCTGAGATACAAAGGTAATATAAGCATTGTTATAAAAAAAAGTTGTAACTGATTTTTCTCTGAAACTTGCATCTGCGGGCTAAATAGTGTTAAAAATCCTCAATACGAAATGTGAGTGGAGTATGAGAATTCGAAAGCCTGCATCATAATTATAATTAGAGATACAGTAAGACCCCGCTTAACGCGGGGGATATGTTCCATCAAAGTAGAGCGTAATGCGAAACAGCGCTAAACAAGGCGTCCGTATAAAAATATAAATGCGTCCGTACAGCATCGCACTAAACAAGAAACACAACTACATTGTTTCGGATATGTTATTTGGAATCCTAGCGCTGCGCACGCACAATTTCGGGGAATCCCCGGGTTGAAATAAAAGAGCACTAAACCGAAACAGTGCTAAATGAAACAGCGTTAAGCGGGGTCTTACTGTATTGTATATTTAATGGAATATATATATTTAATGGAATTCTAAAAATACGTTCTTTTAAAATTCGTTAAAAATAACTAAATTATACTCTAATATATTCTTAAGATATTAAGAATAAACAATTTACACATCAAAATTTGATTTTTTTTTTCCTCCTTGAATTAGAAAATACATTAAAAAACAAGTCCTTCTGGTTCAATTGGAAGAATAGTTTTCTTTTTTTGGAATTGGTCACTATTTTTAAAGAAGGTGGTGATTAAACTTGATTAATGAACTCGGTTAAGATATATGTATGAGCTCGGCAAGGTCAATGAGTGTAACCTGGAATTGAACGTGGCACTTCTTGTCTACCAGAGAGAAGAATCTCTCCACTTAGAAATGTTTTTGTAGAAGAATTAGTTCAAGTATGTTAATATAATAAGAAAAACAAAGTCATTGCTAAAATGCTTTTAAAATTCGAATAAACTAATAATAGGCAATAATTATAAAATATATATTTATGTATATAGATGAATAATGTAAATATGAATAGTTAAAATTATCCTGCACTCAAAGCTGGTTGACATGAGGTACCGGGTTCGAACCCAGGTCGGCCTAGTCGTTCAAAGTTTTTCATGGTTTTCTCCAAAACTTGCATAAATACGGACTAGGATCCCTTAAAAAGACCTCCATGTAATGCCTTCCCTCTCACGCCTAGGACGCTTGTGCAGTTAATCTATATATCAATTTGAAACATGTTTTTGTCTGTCTCCACTATATTGAGAGAACGGCTAGGTGTAAAAATTCGGTTGAGGTGTCTAAAAAAAGGTCTTGGTCTGTACATGTGCTATGAAAAGAGAAAAAATAAAAAAAAGTCGAACGTCCCAATTAATATACGAAAAATGCACATTTCTTTTTTAGAATGACGCCATTTTCGGAAATGCAACAATACAGCGAGTTAATCTGAAATTTTTATTGCCTTATAAAAACAAAGTTCACATGTTATCATTTTATTTTTTAATTATTGTTCCTTTTTTACAGTGTGGCAACAGGAAAAAATATTTATTTATTTCGCCGTTTTTTCTCTTATTTCTTTATTTCATTTTTGGAAATGCAAAAATACAGCCAGTTAATCTGAATTTTTAGAATTTTTATTCGCTTATAAAAGCAAAGTTCACGTGCTATCATTTTATTTTTTAATTATTGTGCCTTTTTTACAGTGTGGCAACAGGAAAGAATCTATATATTAATTTGAAACATGTTTTTGTCTGTCTCTACTATATTGAGAGAACTACTTGGTGTAAAAATTTGGTTGAGGTGTCTAAAAAAACGTCTTGGTCTGTAGATGTGCTATGAAAAGAGAAAAATAAAAAAAAGCCGAACGGTTTCGGGGGGGGGGGGGAAGGGGCGGGTTAAAAACACGTTTACGAGCTTAACTAAGCTCCAAATTACTTCACGGTGAAGAAATTGTACTTTTTGGTACTAGAGTCGAATACTAAAAAATAACTTCCTGCGAATTTGGAATTTTCGATTTTAAAGGGGAAAACTAGATTTGGAGGAAGGGGGGAAATTAGTTTGAGAGGGAAATCCGTTCTAGGCCCACACATGTAGCACCTCATTTTAAAGGTTTTGAAAATTCATGTTGATTGGAGATGCTTGTATACAATATAGGGCGCCCCCTGGTGGTGAAAAATGGAACTAGGTGAATTTGCAGTAAGCCCTATCATGTCACACCTTATTTTAATGGTCTTGATATTTCCTGACCGTTGGTGATGTTCGTACAGAACACACTGTGCCCCCTGGTGGTCGAAAGAGCAACTAAAGGATTTTGCAATTGACACCACCATGCGACACCTTATTTGAAAAGTCTTGGAAATTCAAGACGATTGGTGATAAAGGTCTTAAAATTTCATGTTGATTGGGAATGTTTGTATACAATATAGTGCGACCCTGGTGGTTAAAAACGGAACTAGGTGATTTTACAGTAGACCCTATCATGTTACACCGTATTTTAAAGGTCTTGGTAATTCCTGACCGTTGGTGTTGTTCGTATAGAACACGCATTGTCCCCTGGCGGTGAAAAGTGCAACTAAAGGATTTTGCAGTTGACACCACCATGTGGCACCTTATATGAAAGGTCTAGGAAATTCAAGGCAATTGATGTTCGTATACAACATAGTGCGCCCTCTGGTGGAGGAAAGTGGATTTTGCAGCGCGTGCGTAGCATGCCTTCTATGCAGTGCTGCAGCCACAGGCAGCGGTAACACGAGTCTAGAGGTTCGTTCGGTTCAAGATTAATTTTTGAGAATTTTTTCATGTTATTAGCGTGCTGCATATACGCTGCCGCAGGCACCGGGTCACGAGCCCGAGTTCCATTCTGTTTGAGGTAATTTTTTTTTGTTACAAATGATTATTTTTTTTTATGATGCTTTCTTTTAAAAATAGAAATTCAAACAAAATCGAGTTAAAGATATAAAACCATACACATTTAAGATTCATTTAAGGTTATTATCATAGGCTCGGGCATTGCCGGGCGGGTTTGTTCGGTTCCAGTTTATTTTTTTGGAATTCTTTTATGTTATTAGCGGCCCGTGTATGCTCTGCCGCAGGCACTGCGGTCACAAGGCAGAGTTTCGTTCGGTTCGAGGTAATTTTTTTTTTTGTTACAGCTAATCATTTTTTTCGTGATGCTAATATTTAAAAACAGAAATTCAAACAAAATCCAGTTAAAGGTATAAAATCATACAAATTTAAGGTTCATTTAAGGTATCATGGGCCCGGGCAACAGTGAGCGTTTTCGTTTGGTTCCAGATTAATTTTTGGGAATATTTTTATGTTATTAGCGACCGGCGTATGCGCTGCCGAAGGCACCGGGGTCACAAGGCAGAGTTTCGTTTGGTTCAAGGTAATTTTTTTTGTTACAGCTGATTATTTTTTGCGATGCTTTTATTTAAAAATGGAAATTCAAACAAAATCGAGTTAAAGATGTAAAACCATACAAATTTAAGGTTATTACCATAGGCCCGAACAACGCCGGTCGGGTCAGCTAACATGTAATATTTAACGGAATAGAAAATAAAAGATAGCAACTGTTTATTTGGGTCAGTTTGACGTCACATTGACAGTACTTTGTAGAAAGTGATGTCATATATAATATTTCTATTTATAAGTATTTTTCCGAATTTCTTTTTTTTAAGTGAAATGTCGTAAAATATATTACAAATTTTAACTTGAAATACATTTATAATGATGCGATGATTTTTGAAACATTACAGTCAATAAAGTGATCGTCGAATTCGACGGGTTTCAGCTAGTAGGCTTTATTCCCAAACACATCTTATTTATAAAATCATTTGCCTTAATTTTAAGAGGAGGGATAGAAGAAATCCGTTTTTGGCATGAAATTTTGGATTTTTGAATAAAACTCTGCAAAGATGGAACAAAGATGTAAAAAACAGCCATGCGACTTCTTTAGGATATTTCCAAAACACGTTTTTAATTTTTTGGACCTGCCATTTTTTTTTTTTTTGGTTTGGGGGGGGGGGGGGGTATTGCATGTGAAGGGCAAATTTGAGACACCCTTTTTAGTGCTAAATTTGTCCTGGGAAATTTATGAGAGCTGCAGTCATGAAGTTTGGTGCTTGGATTTTTTATATGTATCTGACAACTAAAGAAACGGGATTTATCGAAATACCCCCACTTTCCCCCTGGAAGGCAGGAAGAAAAAAACGAATTGCTTCATGGTGAAGGAAATGTACATGGTGAGATTAGAATTGAGTATATATAAAACAAATACCATTTTTAATTATTGATTCTTAAAAAAAGAGAGGGGAAAATCGTTTTTGGGGGGAAATTTCAGAAATTCCGGATTTTTTAGTAGCTTTATTAAAGATGTTACAAAGGTATTTCCAAAGATATTTTCTCTCTTGTGATTTTCGATTTATTTATTTATATTTTGGGAAGGGGGGTTTTTAAAGTAGCAGATTCAAGACCTCCCCCCCCCCCTCTTTTAGCGGCAAATTTGTCTTTGGAAATCTATGGAATCTACAATAACGAAATTTGGTGTGTAAATTGTTTATATGTATCTGACACTTATTGTAATGGGATTTTACAAAATCCTTCCCCCCTTTGAGGACGAGGGGGCTATAAACACGTGTAAAAACACATTTTTACACTTCAATTTGCCTTAAATTATCTTAGAATGGCAAACTTTGGTGTGTGGATGTTTATTAGGTGTACGCAGTATGTACTTTGTCGAGATTTCGCAAAACTTCGAACTTAGCCACTAGGGAAGGGGAAGTAAGAATCGGGTAAGTTGCTGCCAAAAGCAGTGGGAACATGGACTCCTCACTTTGCGAGCGAGAAAAATCTCTACCGAACACAACGGGAACTTTAACTCAGGTTAATTAATAACGATAAGGGATTGTGACAACTCATTTAAATATTGTGTCCAGCAAAGCGGGCAAAGCTTGCTAGTCTCTATATAAATAAATGGCTAAGAGATTTTTGATTCTGTCTGTGTGTTGAGGCAAGTTGCCACCAGATTTTCATACTTTAGTTAATTTTAAAAAATCTAATAGTCCGATCGATAAGTTAATTAAACCGACGGATTCAGAAAAAATGCCCCTTTTATTTGGTACCTTATTTGTAACGAAACTTTGATTAGATTTTTTTTTTAATTAATTAAAATGTGAAAATGATAACCTGGAAAAAGCTTTAAAAATGGACATTTTACTTCAATTTTTTCGATACTGTCTGTTTCAAAACTGTCATCTGATAAGCACCCAAATGGAAGCTCACTGGTAAGCTATTGTCACAGGCAATAGGGACAGACACCCGAGAATGAGTGGGTCACTGCCAAAGGCAGCGGGAAACCAAAGCGGGCTTTAAAGTAATTTCATGATATCTTTAAATTTTATTTTTGTTTGTAAAACGATATAGAAAAGAGTTTTCTTTCACACATTCACGCCGGCTTGAACCACCGGTGGGTCACAGCTACAGTCAGCAGAAAAATATCCGAGCACTAGCAATGATCTCTGTCCAAAAAAAGTACACTTAATAGTGCTTTGTTAAATAAATCCTTGACGAATCCTGTTCTTAGTCAGTCTAAGAACATGATTCGATAAGGAATTATTGAACAAAACAGTTTTAAGTGTACTTTTTCGATATCAGAATTATTTGCTAGCACTCGGAAACTTTTAAATAGACTATGCAAACAAAATGTGCCGGCGTGAATGTGTTAAATATAGTGACCAGCGAAGCAAGAAAAGCCTTCGTTGATTCACTACCTTCATTGATTTCATTAATTAAAAAATGGTTTCGTTAACAAACTTTGATCTATTGGCATGCAGGCCGAGTTTTGTACATATCGAGTTTGATTTTGAAATTTTTCCCGCATTCGGAAATCGGTACGGTTCTGAACCGGGGCTTTGCTAGTAGTCGATAAAGATTTATATCATTTTCTTTCTAATTGGTTGTTATAGTTTCATAATTTTTAATAAAATTATTAAAAATTGTATTGAAGATGATTTTTCTTGTTTTCTATGTTTGTTTCTGATCAAACTGCTTTTTTTCCCAACATGTTTTGTTGATTAGTTAGATCACTGAAAAGCTCACTATCTTATGCCGCCAATGGGCTATTACAACTGCGGACAGGATGCAGAATGGTAAAATATTAATAATTAAAAAAAAAAAAAAAAAAAAAAAAAAAAAGCACCAAGTGGACCAACAGACTAATTTTTCCCTTATAAATGTAAATTGCACTATTAAACACTATTTGAATGCAAGCTTGCAGCCAATATTATAAAAGAAGAGAAAGATTTATCATATTTCAGAAGACACTTTAGGCTCAGGAAATAGAAGCTCTTGTGAAAATATTAGTTTTTTTTTTTTTTTTTTTTTCAATTGTATTTAGAGTTGAACACATTTCTTTAGTTTCTATTAGCACTTTATACTGGAAGTGCTTAAGCAGATGAACGAAAAGTCATATATTTCGGTTCACATTGGTATTTATATACATTTCTTCCTTTTTTTACATTAAAGTAAACTTGTTAATTGCAGTTGTATTAGCCAGACTTTACAATACATTTCAGATTTTATAGATTCTGTTGCCTTAAAAAAATGCAATTTGGATTTTTTTTTTTTTTTTTTTTTTTACAGTTTAAAGTAGTATTTATTATTATTTTTTTTATGGATGATCAAGTTTTCATTGGTATTTGGTGTTTTAAGATTAATGGCAACTGAGTACTCGAGGATCCCAGGCCTGATAAAGTTTACATTATATAACTACATTTAAAGTTTAAATTGCAGAATTTTATAATGTGATAAATATGCTAAGAAAAAGATATAATATCTGCTGTCCTTAGTGAAAAAGTAGAGATCACCAATTTATTTAACAAACATATTTAATTCCTCTGAAGAATCCTGATTATCTTGATAATGTATATTAAGGGAGCAATCAGTAATATGAAACAATATTTTGCCCAATATATATCATGAAAATATACACATGTCATGTATGTTTTCGATTCCCAAGGACAACATATCAAATCTATGCCTATGCTAAAAACAAAGTATAAATGGCTAAAGCATAAATCACTACGTTCTCTGGGACTTTTAAATTTTTCTTTTATTTTTGGTTTTATTCAATGATTGAAAAATTCTCTCCACACACAAAAATTTTTAAATGATAATTTATAATTAATAGTAACTCCACTACATACACAGCATCACTTAATATGAATGTAATATATATATTAATCAGGATACCATTTATTATATTTCATAAACCAAAGTAATTACTTACATAAAACAAAGAATGTTGAATACATTATAAAATAGATAACATTCTAAAAAATTGAACACAATTTTATTTTTTAAATAAGACGCGATAAAACATATACGTGATGAAAAGTATCCGGTTTTAATTCAATCTTTTCAATGTAAACTTGATCATCCATAAAATTTAGTACTTCTTTAAATTTCAACATAAAAACATTAGCATGTACATTTTATAGGAAATTACATTTTTCTCAAACGATAGTAATACATATAACCAAATTAACACGCGAAGCATGAATCTGTTAAATCTGATATGCATTACGAAGTCACACTAGTACAACTGCACAATTAACAAGTGCTATTTAATCTAATGTAAAATACAAAAAAGAAACCTGTATAAATAATACCAACATAAACCGGAAAATGTGATTTAACCGCTCAAATACTTCTCAGTATAAAATACTTTAAACTAAAGAAAAGAATTCGTCTGAAAAAAGGTCTTAAAAAACATACCATGCTTCCAACAACAGCTTCTGTTTCACGATTTAGTATGAAATATCTCCTGAAATTTGTTTTATCATCCATTTCTTTTATAATTTTCATATATCTTATTCTTGGAAGATAATTTCTTTTTATTAAGTTATTTATTTTTTGTGACTCCTCTTTTGGAATCTTAAAATCACGGATAAATATACACAAAACATCGACGAAATCCGCCATGTTTGTAATTGTCTGGTTGATTTGCTAGCGTCAACAACAATAATGGGGAAATGGAGAGTGGGTAAAAGCGTTCACGAAAACGATTAGGTTAAAGTTATGACGTCATTTTCGGGGGATGTGCATACCCAAGCCCAAGCCCAGGCTGTGTATCGTGAACTCAACCTTATGCTCCTTCTTCCTTTATTATTATAGAGCATTTCCTCGTGACGTCTGGTGGCTGGCAAAAAAGCGCGGTCGACTTTCCCGCGCCCCGCCCACCATTGATTTTCCGTTGGTGATCCGCCATCGCTATGCTTTTCCCAAGCCTTTTTGCCAACCATTTATAAAAGTTGAGATGTTTGTTTACTATTGTATCTTGTGTGTTGGGGTCCAGAAATAACGAATACGTAATTAATACACACATTTAATCACGATAAACTAGACAAATAAGCATTATATACAGGAACACTTAAAGTTACCGTACGCTAGTACGTCAGAAGAACAACAACAACTAACATAGAGTTCATACGTAGAGTTCGCATTGCACAACACAGAAACAGCGACCTCGTGCGGTCAGGCACGATCGGAACATGGAACAAAGTCTAATACATGACATTTACAAACAAGGAACTGCCCTATTCTATGTCCTCTTAAACTCTAATACATGCAGGCCCTGACTTACGGCAGGGCATACGGGGCAAATGCCCTGGGCCCCCCTTCTGGAAGGGGCCCCCCTACAGGCGAATGCAGAAATTCTGCAACCTAAAGACCTCTTATGCCACTGCAAGGGGGCCCCCCAGAATAGGCTTGCCCCGGGGCTCCAGGTAGTCTAAGTCGGGCCCTGAATACATGACACTCCTTCCCCCTAGAAATAAACTATATAGTCAGTCAAATGTTTTGGCGAGGATCGGGAGCGTTCAGAACGCCTTAGAACAGGAAAGTTCGGCTCCTCGGCCACAGGACACACAGGAGAAGGTTCGGTTGGTGAATCTTGTTGAACCGGAACATCTTCCGGAGATGGCGAAGATGGAATCACAGGAGGCTGAGTTGATGTTTCCGCATCTTGTGACCGGCAGCGAACTTGATCAACATGCCGTTTTTGGATTATTCCGTCTGCTAAATTTTGGGTCTTATAGGAGACTGGTCCTGTTGGCTCAATAACTCTAGCAGGAATCCACGCAGGACCTGAACTGTAATTACGAATGTACACTGGATCGTTCTCTTGAAACTGACGTAGGCGTTTAGTTTTGTTTTCCTCAGCTAGCTTTTCTTTTTTGAATTTCATCTCTTTATTCAGATCAGGATGTAACCTATCCAAGAGTGACGTCAAACGTCTATTCATCAATAATTCAGCAGGTGATTTACCGGTAGTAGTGCATGGCAAAATATGCTGTGAAAATAGGAATCTAGCTAGCCGGGCTTTCCAATTGCCTTGAATTATGTGCTTTAAAGCCTGCTTGGTTGTAGCCACCATTCTTTCCGCCTGGCCATTGGATGAAGGATGATAGGGAGCTACGAAAATTTGACGAATCTGGTTTTTTGCTAAAAATTGTTGAAATTCAGCAGATTTAAATGTACGGCCATTATCAGAAGCTATTGAATCCGGAAGTCCATGAGTAGCAAAAATAGATCGAAGGTTATCAATGGCGGCTGTAGATGACATGGAGGAAGCTAGTATAACCTCCAGCCACTTAGAATGAGAATCTACCACAATGAAGAATATTTTCCCTTGAAATGGCCCAGCGAAATCTATATGAAGGCGTGACCATGGCTTTTCTGTCCATTCCCAAGGATGTATGGGAGCCTTGTTTGGTGCTCTTTGATTCTCCTGGCACAGACTGCAAGTTTTTACTGTATTTTCGATGGCGCTGTCCATATTAGGCCACCACACATAGCTGCGTGCCAGACCTTTCATTCTCACGATGCCGGGATGTCCATTATAAAGGAGGATGAGTACCTCTTTTTGGAGAGCTGAAGGTATAATTACCCTGCTACCCCACAGGACACAATTTTTATGAACACTCAAAGCGTCCCTACGTCTGAAATAAGGTTTGAAATTTTCATCAGTCAGTTTTGAAGGCCATCCGTTTAAAACCATTAGTGAAATTCTAGATAGCACAGGATCTTTTCTTGTCACTTCCGATATCATACTAGCACTCAATTGAGTAAGCGGAGCGTTTTTCAACAACAGAATGTCTGCCGGTTCCAGCGAGTTGGCTTCCGGAGAATGCAAAGGTAAGCGACTCAGAGCATCAGCGTTACTAATGTCTTTACCCTTCCTATACTCTAACTTATAATCGTAAGAGGATAACAATAAACTCCACCTAATAACACGAGGTGACATCATTTGGGGTAATGGTTTCTCAGGACTAAACAGTCCCAAAAGAGGTTTATGGTCAGTTATGATTTTGAATTCTCGCCCCTGGAGATATTGATTAAATTTCTTTACCGCTGAAATAATAGCCAGAGCTTCGCGGTCAGTCTGACTGTAATTTCTCTCAGGCTTTTTTAACGTTCTGGAATAATATGCTACCGGCGATTCAGTGCCATTAGGTAATACGTGACTCAAGACAGCTCCAACTCCATAGGAGGAGGCATCACATGTTAAAACTACGGGAAGCCTTTCATCGAAGTGAGCAAAAATTACGTCTTTCTTAAGAAATTCCTTAGCGGCTTTATACGCTCTATCATGGTTGGCCGTCCAACGCCAAACTCTGTCGTTTCGAAGCAACTGGTGCAAAGGCTCCAAAACATCTGAGCGGTTTTTCAGAAAGCAACCATAGAAATTTAACATTCCAAGAAAAGCTTGAAGTTCAGTTTTATCCCTTGGGCTAGGGGCTTCATGAATGGCTTTAATTTTATCGAAACTAGGCTGAATGCCCTTTTTATTTACTCGGAAACCTAACAATTCAATTTCTGACACCGCGAACTGACATTTTTCCCGTTTAAGCTGAATTCCGAATTTTTTTAAGCGTTCTAGCACTTGTTTTAATTTTTCATTATGATCCTGAGTATTTTTCCCCTGAATGAAAATGTCATCTAAGTACGGCTGGACGCCCTCGATGCCTGCTAAGACCTCTTCCATCCGCTTTTGGAAAATAGCGACGGCTACTGAAACGCCAAATGGAAGTCTATTAACTTTGAAAAGTCCCTTAATTGTGTTTAAAGTAAGAATTTTAGAACTCTGCTCATCCACCGGAAGTTGCAAATAAGCCTCAGAAAGATCCAATTTAGAAAAAATGGTACCGCCAGTCATCGTAGTCAAAACTTCATTAACCGTAGGTAAGGGATATGTAAACGGTTTAACTGCTTGATTCACCGTACTACGGTAGTCGCCGCATAAACGAATTTTGCCATTTTTTTTTACTACTGGTACTACGGGTGTAGCCAAGTCAGAATAAGCAACAGGTTCTAGAATACCCTTCCTAACCATATTCTCTATTTCCTCCGTCACCTTACTGCGTAATGCTAGCGGAACATTCCTAGCCTTAAGAAATTTAGGAGTACTATTTTCATCTATTTTTATTGACACGGGCGGACCCGAAAATTTTCCTAGAGTCTCATTAAAAATATCCCGAAATTCTAATAAAATGGACTCGAGAGGTTGAACACAAATGGTATTGACAGAAGAATTATCTGTGCTTAACTTAATACCCAACGCATCAAACCAACTTCTACCTACCAATGATTTACCCTTACCCCCAATAACTAATAAAGGCAAAATAACATCATAAGATTTATAAGAAACATTTACATCAAAATAACCATGAACATCTAATTTTTCAGAGTTCCATGTTTGGAGACACTGATCAGAGATACGTTTTAAACTAGGGGGATTAATGGGCCACAATTTAACAAAAGTATCTGAACTAATTACAGAATGTAGGGACCCGGAATCTATTTCCATCTTATGTTTAATTCCATTTAAATTAATTAACACATCATGGGGTGGATAATTAAGCACTGTACTAACTGAATTTATAGTATTTATATAAGAATTATTTTCATAAATATCTGACTTACCTGTGTCAATATTTTGAAGTTTCGAATTATTTTTACCCCCAAATTTCTGGAATTTTTTAGAATTGCACATTTTTTGTATGTGCCCCACCTTCTTACAAAAACGACAGACAGCTTTAAGAAATTTACATTCACCAAAGGGGTGATAATTCCCACACCGCTGACACGGCCCTACTAGTAACATGTGTTCAAGTATTGATTTTTGTGCCATTTTACTTAGCTTAAGTAAAAAAAAAAAAAAAATAATAATAATAATTTTTGTTTAATTTTTCCATTGTTGAGATTATATATATATACATGCGCAAGTTGCCATCAGATTTTCATACTTTAGATAATTTTTAAAAAATCTAATTGTCCATTAATTAATCAGACTGATTCAGAAAAATGCCCCTTTCATTTGGTACCGTATTTGTAACGAAATTTTGATTAGATTTTTTGAAATTAATTAAAATATGAAAATAATAACCTGGTAAAAGCTTTAAAAAGGGACATTTAAATTTTTAATTTTTGAAAAAAAAAAAAAAAAAAGATATTGTTTGTTTTGATACTGATTATTATTAATTTTCTTTTCTTTAAAAAAAAAAAAAAAAGATTTTGACAAAATTCTGGCAAAAGCAGAATTTAATTCTGTGGATTCGAAAGGAAGTATCTGTCATGGAAAAAACTCACACAACAGTTCATATTATATACAAAACAATAATATTGTGAGTGATTTAAATAAACTATTCATGCATTAATCATGTAATACACAAGTTTTTTATTTTAATCCTTTCTTTTGTCCTAGTTTAAATAATTTGTTTCCTTCCCATTCAAAGGAAGTAGTTTTCGTTATGCAGTATCCAAAAGAATTGAAATTTAAGTAGTTAATTTCTGAAAGTTTTTAAAAGACCTAATACCATAGGGAGAAAATGGTCCAGATGCTGTCTATTAAATTTTGCGGTTTCTGTGACGCCAATACTCAATAATGTCCAATTTAAAATTTGGACAGTAACTGAGAAGTCACAGAGGGGGATCAGCACCTCCCCTTTCCAACAGTACACTCTTTGTCATACTAACATTTAACCAACTTGAAATTTAAAATTTCATAAAGTTAGGACTGTAACTGATAAAGCACAATTGGGGGAAGAGGAACAGAACCTGTCTCCTTCCAATTGCACAGTCTTTGGAAGACTACCACCCACTCAACTACTAATTAAAAATTTTGTGAAGTTTAGAGTTTTCAAGATAAGGCTTCAAGGGGGGGGGGGGGTGCTCCCTATTTTAATGATTCAGTCTTTGTCATATTAACACCCATTTAACTCCAAACTTAAAATTTTGTAAAGTTCAGAAAATGATTTTTTTTAGATAAAGCACCGTAGATGGTAAGATGTGTTAAGATCCTCCCCCTTAAACTCATTCAACTCCAAATTCAAATTTTTGTGAAGTTCGGGCCATGATTTTTTATGATAAGGCATGGGGGGGAGGTTAGAGCCTCCCTCCCTTTAACGATGCAGTTTGTACCATTCAACTCCAAATTTAAAATTTCAAAATTCCATGTAAGTGGAATGGGTGTTGTATCATACGGTACGGTAACACCCATTTAACTCCAAATTTAAAATTTCATTTAAGTGGGGAGGAGGTCCTCCCCCTCTTTCTACGATCCAGTCCGTATCATACTAACACCTATTCAACTCCAAATTAAAAAAAAATTAAAGTTAAATCCATGATTTTTCATGATAAGGCATGGGGGAGAGGGGTAAGACCCTCCCTTGTTTTAATGATGCAGTTCATATAATACTAACTCCCATTCAACTCCAAATTTAAAATTTTATAGTTCAGTTTGAGATAAAGCACTGTGGGGAGGGGGGGGGGGGTAAGTGGAGTTAAGACCCTCCCTCCTTTTAATGATGCAGTCTTTGTCATACTAGCACTCATTCAATTCCAAACTTCAAATTTTGTAGTTTCAGACCATGATTTTTTTAGATAAAGCACGTGGGGGGTAAGAGGAGTTAAGACCCTGCAGTCTTTGTCATATTAGCATCCATTTAACTCCAAATTTAAAGTTTTTTAGTTCAGACTATGATTTTCTGAGATAAAGCATCATGGGGGGTAAGAGGGATAAGACCGTCCCCCTCTTTTAGTGGTGCAGATTGATGCTTCACATTAACTAAGATGTCGTACATCGGTAGCGCATTGTCGCAGGCGAAAAATGTCCGTAAATTGCAGACAAAGACTGTCCAAAAGTTGTGGGCAATTTTTTTTTATTAGAGCAGACAAAGACTGTCCAAAAGTTGTAGAAAAATTTTTTTATTAGTGCAGACAAAAACTGTCTGCAAGCCATTTTTCTGTTTCCGCGACTATGTCGCGGTGTTTCTACCACTGGAACATGTCTATGGACAGGGTTCATACTCATTTTCAGAAAAAAAATTCCCTGAGTTTTCCCTGAGTTAGTTTCCAGAATCAATATTTTTTCCATATCGACAACTAGTGATGTTTATTTTAATCCCCCCCCCTTTTTCTAAAAAGAAAATAAATAAAAAATAAATAGTAGCAAACTAATTGCCTAGAATGTTTTGGATCTGTATAACTTATTTTAAATTAATTTAAAAACACTTTCCAGACAAAATAAAATATTAATCAGAACTGGAAATGTGTATATATATAACAAACTCTTGGAAACTTAATTACCTAACATAAAAATTTGCCCATAAACCAAATGCTTCAAAAAATTTGATTAGACAATGATTATTAAACAACATTGTGTTTTGTAAGGGTCACTATCTACAATTTCGACCCAAAATGCAAACTGTGGATTTAAGTTTTTATCTGTCCAGTCCAGATTAAACGATGTTTTCCAACTCATGATAATAATTACTTTTTAATTATAACTCAATCCATCTCAAAAAAATAAAAATAAATAAATAAATAAAATGCCTAAGCTAAGCATGTGCACACTGCATCAGTAAGACTAAATAACAAACGAAATATTTAAAGTTGCTGCCATGCTGCCGATTATCGAATGAAAACAAATTAACTATAGAGAAAAATAAAGCTAAGAATCTCTTAAGCCGCTATCAGACGAAAGACCGTATAAACTGCATTAGCCTATAGTTCAGCATAAACCGGTTTTTCAGGAGGAAAACTGACGAAATATCTTCGTTTGATACTTTTGCCTATCGTATAGTCTTCTTTCACGCATTTTCGACTGTTTAAATCTTATATTGTAGTTGTTAGCCTGAACTCCTCCAATCAGAGCGCAGGAAGCAAAAGGCAAAGAATAAACATCATCTCCATTCCATTACTCGATCTATTTTTAGCGATGTATCGCCAAATATTGCATTCCCTCTTTACATTTTGTGGATTTTGTTCGTGCTGAAAAACAACCCTGTATTCGGAGAAAGGGTATCGTTCGGCAGGTTTGAGATGCAATAGCTTATACTTCAGAAGATACGGTCTTTCGTCTGATAGCGGCTTTAGAGAGAGAGGAAAGGTCTGTCTCTGTCTAATTTCATGATTGGGTTGTTCATGATGCAAAAAGTATGCCAAGTTTTTCATTGGATCGGCATGATGTTAATAGGCGTATCTTATCGGATTTCCATGACGTCACAGAAACGCGTGAGTACCAAGTTTATCCAGAGTAGATCCCTGTTTTTCCAGGTTTTGGTGCTTGTTTTGAAAGTTTCCCTGAGATTTTATGACCAATTTTTTTCCCCTGAGTTTTCCCTGATTTTCAGGTTCTCCCTGAGGCGTATGAACCCTGATGGATATTATATGGGAAATACCGATTGATAATCAGCCAGTATAGCTAAATGGTGGTAGAGCATCTGCATAAAAAGATATTTATAGTTCATATAATTGCTTATCAAAATATCTTTTACTTGTTAAAAACCTCAGTTTTCTGCTAGAAAGGCCTCCATAAATGACACTCCACTGAGGGCTACAACTCTCATTTGTTAATCAGTCAAAGCACCAATATATCCGCTTTTTCATCTACTGTCTAGAGCTCCTTATGCATGAACAACACCTGACCTTCCCAGAAGCCAAACTCGTATTATTCTATAGGGAAATTTGTTTCAACAATTTCCCAATTTTTAATGTGTATTTTACTTTCAATAGAAGAAAGTATTGGATTCGTAAAAATTTTCGACCTTGGATTTTTGATGGTTTTACACGTTTTGAGAGCTGTAGAACACGATTTGACCATTTTTACTTTCTTCTATATTCAATAGAAGAAAGTATTGGATTCCTTAAAATATTTTACCTCGGGTTTTTGATGGATTTACACGTTTTGAGAGCTGTAGAACACGATTTGACCATTTTTAGAAAATGTCTGTCTGTCTGTGTGTGTGAGAGAGAGACAAAATTTTGTGGCAACTGTATCTCAGGCACTACTGCACAGAATTTCATACAAGTTGGTATGTAGTTGCACTTTGACATAAATTAGTGCCTGTCAACGTTTTGGTAAAAATTGTCTTACAGGTTGCGTTGCCATCCCGCTTTTTCTAAATTTTTAACATGGTGATATAGGACAAAATTTTGTATAAATGTGCATAAAGAGAATTAATTTTTAATAATCATTATTAAATTTAAAATAATTATTTGTAATAGAGATAGTCAACTGGAGGAAAAAATTGTGTATGTAGGAGCCTCGCCTCCCCCCTGGGTGGAAGTCCCCCCTCGAGGGGAGTAAATTTTCATAATGGGTATCTTTTAAAAGAGCTTGCCAGTACCTTTAAAATGAGTGGTTGAACCTTCCATTATAACTTAATCAATTATAACTTGATCAAAAGATTTTAGAAAATCTTAATTTTCATTTACTTTTATACATTTTAATTTATAGCTTGTATTCAAAATAGACTAAACATACATACAGTATATATGTGTATTTCTGATAGATTGGAGTGGAAGGGGAAAACCTATGGGAAAAATAACAGACCCGTTAAACGAACCTGGGCCTTCTGCTTAACGTGCAGATGCTCTAACCATTGAGCTACCCTGGCTGATAACCAGCTCAGCATTTTTCACATAATATACGTTGGCAAGGTCACCGAGTCTGCAAACATGCAGCTATTTCAAGTGACAAATTGATCATGGCACAACTCCAATAGGCCACAAAATTTTAATTTAGTTATTTTATACATCAACCTTGAAAATTCATTTCTAATAGATTGGAGTAAAAGGCTGATTATTTATACTATCTGAGTGAGAAATACCAGAGCCGGAAACTGAACCCAGGCCTTCTGCTTTTTTTTGGTGATATACATTAGTTTATTTAAGCAGAAGGCTAGGTTCTATTACCGGCTCTGGTATTTTTCACATAATTCGTATTAAAAATCAGCCTTTCATTCTGATCTACTAGAAATTAATTTTCAAGGTTGATGTATAAAATTTCTAAATAAAAATGTATGTATCTATGAAATAGCTTCAAAACATTTTAAGGCATAGTTCATAAAATTTTGTTTTATTCAGAATCACTCTTATGCTATTGTGCATAAATAGCAAATAATGAGGAATTAAGAAGATATCAAAAGGTATTGATACAGCAAAATCTAACTTCAGTTTTTTTCATGATTAAAATGCTAATGTATATTCTAGAAGCAAAAAGTGGCTCATTAAAGGACCACTTCACTCACCGTCGCCATATAAGCTGAAGCTAATATTATTCTATGGTAAATTTTCTTTATTTATTACTAATTAGCTAATACATATTTTTAAATTCTGTTTTCACATTCAGAAAATTCCAAACTGTTAAATTGATGCTCCTTTTCTGAAAACATATTTTTTTCATTTTTACTATTTTATTTCGAAGCTGTAAAATACAAATTTTTAATATGTGAAATTTTTCATTTTGCAATTTCAAAATAAAAAATTAAAAATGAAAAAAATTCGTTTTTAAAAAAGGAGTGTCAATTTAACAGTTGGGAATTTTCTGAATGTAAAAACAGAATTTAAAAATATATATTAGTTAATTAGTTATAAGTAAAGAAAATTTCCCATAGAATAACATTGCCTCGGGCTTCCGACGAGGGTAAGTGAAGAGGGCTGTTAAGGTTGCACATCAAATTCCCTGTTTCTTCCTTCCTATGTTATCCTATGGGATTTTGTTGCTTAGTTGTATAACAATCTGTCATTGAAATATGAAGTTTTTTGAAAGTTATTCCTTGAACTTTTTTTTTTTTTAGGTTAATGAGCTAAAAAAAATTAAATCAATTGATTAAAAAAATTGCTCATTGATTATGTTCAAAGAGTAATATTTGTTAGTTATAGAATATTACTCAATTCAATAATTATTAAATATTAAACAGAATACGAAAAGCTTCATTTTTGAATGAGAGATCATCAAACTAAGCAACAAAAGTTCCATTGAATAATATGTAGAAGAATAGTTGAAACTGACTGCAGGGTTGGCAAGTTTCTTCCAAGGCGGAAAAAACCGGCCGGAAGAAATAGGTTTCTTTCAAGTGGAAGAAACTGTTTTTCTTAAAAATTTATCTTATAAATTGCAGATTTGTAAGATACAATTGATGCATTGATCTTATAAACAACTTTAAGTAACTTTAAATATACCTATATAAATTTAATAACATATTTAGTTAATAATTGTGAGTTTTTTTTATCAAAATGAGCTAATGAGCCTCGGTATCTGATGATCACGTTCCAAAATACTCAAAATCCAGTAAAAAAATAAATTTCAATTAAAACAGTATAAAGTTTTATAATTTAGACAATTTTATTTCTTTAACTGGTAATAAATAATAATTTGGATCACTTGCTTATATTTTCTAATAAAACAGCTCTTAACATAATCCAGTTAATTAAAAGAACCAGTATGCAATAATTACTGTATTACAAAATGCCATAAAAACTTTATTTTCCTTATAGTCACATACAGTACAGTCAACTCCCTCTAATCTGCAATCTGCATATTTATAATCTGCAAATCCTTTTAATCCGTAATTAATTTTTTAATCTAAAAGAAATTTACATCTCATATTTCAAAAAAAATTCACATTTTTACTTTTTATTACCATGTTTTTATTAACTTTGATTCTTGTTTGTTATTTGTTTGTCCGGTACAAATCTTGCAATCTATTTTTAACTAATTTCCCTACTAGCTAGACATTTGAAACTTTCACAGTAACTCAGAACCCGGTGACAGCACAATACTTCAAAGTCAGATTTTCAGATTTTCGAATAGTTTTCTTTTAATTCATTAAAATATGAAAATAATAAGCTCTTAATAGCAATAAAAAATTAGCTATAATTTAATTGTTGCCAAAAAAAAAAAAAAAAAAAAAAAAAAAAAAATTACGAGTTCATTTTCTTTTGACATGAAAATAAATACATTTAATTCAATGTGAATGTGAAAAAATTATAAAAAGTTAAATTATTCATTTCACAAAAATTGACGTCATTATCAATTTTAAAATTTTATACACACTGATAAGTGCTAATAATATATGTTGTTCTAAAAGGAGTAATATTTTATTTTTAAAACCAACTTTTTTTTTCACAATCATTATTATTTCACTAAACTGATTCCGCATGCTTAAATATTATTTTTTAGCCTCACGTATTTTATTAATGACTCATCAGAAAATTTAAAAACATGGTATATAAAAAGTTTTTTTTTTTTTTTTTAATATAATTATTTTTTACCAAACTTTTATCATAAATCCTTACTACTTCGAAACACAAATGGAGAAGGGGAGGGGGGGGGGAGGTAACATTCTTATATTTATTATCCTGCAATTCATACGACTAGCACTGAAAATGAACCCTATTATACATGAATGTTTAACAAAATCAATCAGCGATGAATATTGTTTCCAGACTTTCAAAAATATTTTGTTTCGTATTTTTTAAATATGTTTGTTTACATTTTATAGGTACCTATTATTTGAATATGCTTAAATTATTATTTACCATCATATATGAATGTGATAGATTAGTTTTATTAATATTGAAGAAATATTTATTCTAAAATTTATTAAAAATCCTCTTTCCGTTCGTATGTCTATTTAATTAATAATAACTGACTTTGTATTTGCAAAAGAAAACTGTAAACAAAGGCAATGATCTCTAATTTGCAAATTCCTATTATCTGCACAACCTCTGGACAAAACTTTTGAGAGTTAGAGGGAGTTGACTGTAAAACAAATGAAAAGTTTTTTCGTAGTTCAATATTGCACTTTATTTTTCAACTTAAAATAGATAAATACAAAGTATGGATTTTTTTTTTTTTTTTTTTTTTTTTTTTTTTTAAATCCTAGAGAGTTTAGAGGACAGTTTAAAAGTAGGTATCTTACTTACTGATACAGTTCATTAGGTACCAGCTTCGAGCTTATACAAGAAGTTGTATCCTTAAAAAAAAAAAAAAAAAAAAAAAAAATATTATGGCTAAAAATTCCATAATTATTATCACTTGTACTGTTTGAACGTATAATAATATTATAAGATAGTATCTATGCAAAACGTTCTAAAAATATTAGCATTGAAAAGTAAAAACCCATCACCTGTACATACTTAGTGTTTGTTATCAAATGACTTATTTTTCTAAAGATATTTTTAATATTAATTGAATTATTGTTTAGATTTGGCATTATATTTATACTTTGAGTTTATATAGTTCATAAATTTTAATTTTGAACATCTGTTTTGTCTTTTGGTTGGTTTCTTCCGGTTTTTTCCAGTTTCTTCCACTGTCCTGGAAGAAACTAGTTTCTTCCGGAAGAAACCCAACCCTGACTGACTGACATACTGCCATTAAGTCTGATGTTCTGAAATGTTAGAAAAAAAAAAAAATCAAAAATCCTTTCTCTGAATATATATTCAGATTCCCCAATATTGATATTCTTTTTTTGGTGATATACAGTCGGCAGCAAAAGTTTCCAAACATTAGCCAATAATTCTGATATCGAAAAAGTACAATTAATACTGTTTTGTTAAGTAAATCCTTGTCGGGTCATGTTCTTTGACTGACTAAGAACGTAACTCGACATTGGTTTATTTAACAAGGCAGTATGAATTGTACTTCTTTTGTACAGGGAATATTGCTAGTGCTCGGATAATTTTGCTGCCGACTTTTTATCACCAAAAAATATATATAAATACTGGGAAACAATATTCACGAATCTAAGAAATTGATATTGAAAAGTATCAAAAAATGTTATTCAGAAATATTTGAAAAAAATATTTTAGAATATTATGAAGTAACATTCAAAGACCTCAAAAATAGATATAGCTGAATATCTAAAAATATTATTCAGAAATATTAGAAAAAAATATTTCTAAATATCCAGAAGCAATATTGGAAAATCTCAAAAATTAATATAGCCAAATATTTAAAAATGTTATTCAGAAATATTAGAAAAAGATATTGGGAAATATCTTGAAACAATATTCAAAAATCTATAAAATAGATATTGCTAAATATTTAAAAATATTATTCAGGAATAACAAAATATAATATCAAGCAATATCTGAAAATGTTATTTAATAATGTCAAAATACAATATTTACAGATGTCTGTAAATATTGGCCAACATTAATAAATGTCAAAAAATAATATTCCTGGATATCTTTTTTTTTTTGGGGGGGGGGGGGGTTCACATCAAGGTCACTACTTCAATGGTCACCCCTTCCCCATATGGTTGACCCCTCTTGTCCTTGAGTATGAACTAGAGATGGGCGTTATTTCATGTAATATAATAAATAATACTGTTATTGCATAAGAAGCCATTCACATCGAAATATATTATTGAAAAGTTCATATTAACTAGGGATGGACCGGATATGGATTTTACCGGATACGGATATCCGGCATTCCGGATATTTTTTTACTTTGCCGGATCCGGATATATCATCGCATATCCGGCAGTCCCCTTCCCCAGTTCACTTGAAATTTTCAGTTTTTTAAGAGCACACAATAATTAAACTAGTATATTGTGGCCACTACAATACTTTCTTCTATATTTTCCTATACAAATTTACTAAGGGCAAATAATTTATTAAAACTATTATCCATTAAAATTATCTAACATAAAGAATGCAAATGATTTTTATCTTGGAGAAAACTAAAACCAAATATCCAAATAAGGACAGTTTTATTGCCTATAAATAAATATTTAAAAATGCGTATTTATAATGGTTATCTCATATCTCATACAAGTTTAGATATAGTCTTCCCGTTATCGAGGAAATTTTCAGTATAGAAGCGCCATCTATTGGTCTATAAGCATCCAACTTGAATCAGCCTAATGTCTCATAATGTCCTTCTCACATATCAAGTTTTGTTTGATTATACGACATAGAACCTGAGATATAGTCTTTTCTTAAATTACAGAAATCTCTGTGTGGCAGCGGCAGCTGTTGAGAGGCTGACATCGAAAATTGATAGAAACTAATTTATGTGAAGATTCAACTACAGAAAAATTTTTATGCAATTCTGTGCATTAGTTCCTGAGATATAGCCTTCCCTTAAATTGCAGAAATCGCTTTTTTAGCAGCGCCACCTGTTGGCCGATAAGCATTATTTATTAAAATTTCCCAGCACGATAAATGCAGGCGATTTTCATCTTACAGCAATCTAAAAAACCGCACTATAGCAGCATAACCTATTGGTAGATATACATCCAAATTGAATCGGCATAATGTCTCATAATGGTCTTCTCACATATCAAGTTTTGTTTAATTATACCCAATAAAACCTGAGATATAGCCTTTTCTTAAATTGCAGAAATCGCTGCGTGTGCATCACCTGTTGAGAGGTTGACACCAAAAGTTGACAGATACTAATATATGTCAATGTCAATGTACATATAAATTTATATTCAAATCTGTACAGTAATTCCTGAGATATAGCCTTCCTTATATTGCAGTATAGCAGTGCCATCTGTTGGACGATAAACATTTAACTTGAATCAGCATAATGTATCATAATGACCTTCTTACATATGAAGTTTTGTTTGAACATACGCAATAAAACCTGTGAAATAGCCTCCCCTTAAATTGAGGAAATCACTGTATTGCAGCGCCACCTGTTGAGCAGTGACACCAAAAGTTGATAGGCCCTAATTTAGGTCAAGGTGCATCTATTATACGAATTTATATACAATTGTAAGTAGTGGTTTCGGAGATAAAGTTGCCACAAAATTTTTGTCTCTCTCTCTCTCACACACACACATTTTCTAAAAATTGTAAATTCATGTTCTTAGACCTCCCAAAACGTATAAATCCTTCGAAAACTGGAAGTCGAAAATTTTTACGAATCCCATGCTTTTTTCTATTGCATGTAGAAGAAAGTAAAAAAGGTATTTGCATTTTGTTTTTATACAACTGAATTCCATTCGCATACATAACTAGTACCTATGATATGGCCACCACATGAATATAATTTACACAACATTCATTGAACATAATTTTTTTATTAAATTATTTTTTATTATAAATGCAGATGATTTTTATCTGAAAGAATTATATCACTACATGCCGAAAGAAAGTAAATTTTTTTGCCAATATCAAAAGAAATAAGATTTTTTTCTAATTTTTTTCGTTAAAAGATAAAAAAAATCTATAACTTTGTTTTAATTTATCACAGATCTATACTTAAACCATTTATTTTAAAGGTAATGACGAAGTCTTTCGAAACAAAACACTCATATTGAAAATTTACTCCCCCCCCGGAGGGGGGGTAACTCCCCTTCCAGAGGGTGAAGCTATGCTGCAACATGCACAATTTTTTTTTTCATGTTAACTATTACTATTATAAATAATTCATATTAATTTTACAATCACACGTTTAAAATAACTCTCATTAAGTACATTTATACAAGATTTTGTCCCATACTGGCATGTTAAAAATTTAGAAAAAATGCGATCACAGTACCACCTATTGAGCAATTATTCCAAATATCTAATCAGTACCAGTTTATGTCAGCGTTCAACTTAATACCAAGTTTGGTTAAACTTCGTTTATTGGCTCGTGAGTTACAGCGTCCACAAAATTTGTGATGCACACACACACAAACTGACAGACAGACAGACATTTTCTAAAAACAGTCAAATCGTGTTCAGGACATCCCAAAACGTGTAAATCCATTGAAAACTGGAGTTCGAAAATTTTTACGAATCCAATACTTTTTCTATATATACATACAGAATAAAGTAAAATTGTAAATATCATTGGGATAATAAAGCCATAACAGAGTTATTTTATTTTATTACGTTATTCTCTATTCAATAGAAGAAAGTATTGGATTCGTAAAAATTTTTGACTTTCGTTTTCGATGGATTTACACATTTTGAAAAGCCTAGAATACGATTTGATCATTTTTAGAAAATGTTTGTCCGTCTGTGTGTGAGAGAGAGAGAGAGAGAGAGAGAGAGAACAAAAATTTTGTGGCAACTGTATCTCCGGAACTACTGCTTAAAATCACATATAAATTTATATGCAGATGCAACTTGGCCTAATTTAGTGCCAATAAATATTTGGTGTCAACTGTTCAAAAGGTGGCACTGCTATACAACGATTTCCTCAATTTAAGGGGAGGCTATATATCTCAGGATCTATTTCGTATAAACAAACAAAACTAATATGTAAGAAGGCCATTGTAAGTCATTATGCTGGTGCAATTTGAATCCTTATCAGCTAACAGGTGGCGCTGCTATACAGTGATATCTGCACTTTAAAGGAAGGTTATATCTCAGGAACTACTGCACATAAATGCAGACAGTTTCATACGCAGATGCAACTTGACCTAAATTAGTGCCTGCCAACTTTTGTTGTCAACCGTTCAACAGGTGTCGCTGCTATACAGTGATTTCTGCAATTTAAGGGGAAGGCTATATCTCAGGTTCTATTGCGTACAATCAAATAAAATTTAATATGTAAGAAGGCCATTATGAGACCTAATACAGTTCAATTAGAATACTTATCGTCCAACAGGTGGTGCTGCTGTACAGCGATTTCCGTAATTTAAGGGAAGGCTGTAGCTAAGGATTTACTGCACAGAATTGCATATAAATTTACATGTAGATGCACCTTGACGAAAATTAGCACATACTTAATTTCCCCCATAGACACAATGTACTTGAATTCTCTTGGGTGTCCCTGTATACGAATCATTTGTTTGATCTTCATGAAAGATTTAGTGTGGAATCCCTATGTCATAAAAATTTATAATACCATGTTTGAACTTTCTGCTATTATTTGTTCTTGAGATATGCTGATGATAGACACACGCACAGACACACAGACTAACCGTTAAAAATAGGAATTTTGGATTCAGGGGACCTTAAATCGTGTAAATAAAAAAATAAAAAAAATACTCGACGTAAAAAATTTGACCCCAAAACATTACTTCTCTACCATTTACATGGGTAAGAGAAAGTAAAACTAGTATGTTGTGACCACCACAAAACTTTCTTCTATATTTTCCTATATAAATTCACTCAGTTAAAATAAACTACAAAGATTATTATTTACTAAAATTATCTACCATGATGAATGCAAGCGATTTTTTATCTTGGAGAAAACTAATACTAAATAATCAAAGAAACACAGTTTAACTAACACCTTAAAAAATACGTTTTCATACTGGTTATCTCATGTATGAAGTTTCGTACAGCTAAATGCCATAGAAGATGAAGCATGCATTCCCGTTGGAAAAAACTGCACTATAGCAGCGCAAAATATTGGTAGATATACATCCAGATTGAATCGGTGTAATGTCTCATAAAGGCTTTCTCACATGTCAAGTATTGTTTGATTATACACATTAGAACCTGAAATTTAATCTTCCCTTTAGCTGAGGAAATCGCTGTATAGGAGCGCCGCCTACTGAGCAACTAGTTCCAAAAGTTGATCCGCTGTAACTTATGTCAAGGTGCATCCACATGTAAATTTTTATGCAATTTTGCACAGTAGTTCCTGAGATATTGCCTTTTTTCAAACTGTGGAAGTTGCGTCATAGCAGCGCCACCTGTTGATTGGTTGACACCAACTGTTGATAGGCACTAATTTATGTCAACCTGGCATCGGGAACACAAGAAGAGCTTTTGAGCGATTTCAGTATTTTTTAATTCTTTTTCTAATAAAGCGATATAGAAAAGAGTTTCCTTAAATATATAATGACCAGCGAACCGGGCAAAGACTGCTAGTACACAATAAAACTGTCGTTCTTTGAATATTTAATGTCAGTTTTTTCTAAAATTAAAATTATTTGTATTCATCATGTTAGATAATTTTAATAAATAATAATTTTAATAAATTATTTGCCCTTAGTGAATTTATATAGGAAAATATAGAAGAAAGTCTTGATTTCCACAACATACTTGTTTTTAATGAAAAGAAATGAATTGCAGGAATCTACATCTATAAAGGCAGATCTCCTGACTGACGTGCTTGCTCGCTCAGCAATGCCGAGTCAAACTAACGGAGACACAAATGTGTAATTTTATGATATTATTGATTAGTGACGTGATTTAAGAAGCTATTTTTTTAAGTTTCCCCGCAAACGGAGGGAGAAAAGTTGCTTCTCGCATTTCTCCCCATATCTTAATGAAAGAAAACAAGAAAAAAAGCAAATATTAAAAAACCGGATATCCGGCATATTAGCCGGATATCCGGTGATTTTGATCCGGATATCCGATGATATTTCGGATATTGAAAAATCAGCCGGATATGCCGGATACCGGATATTTTCCGGATATCCGGTCCATCCCTAATATTAACACTTTAATTTTATCTCTCTGCATGCAAAAAATGAGAGAGAGAGAGTGATATCTTTGGCAATCTGCCAATAAAACACAGACAGAAATCAGATTATTCGTTGGAACGAAGCAGTGAAATATTTTCACCAGCTTTCATGTAACGAGTTAAATAAATAATAATCAATTATTTCGTTGGTTCCATATCAGTCAAATAATTTTTTGAAATAAGTAATTGCTTTGATTATTTTACATCTTTCTAATATTTTGTTGTAAGTATTATTCTAAACCGATTGTTATGGTTTTTTTATCGCCACTTTATCAAATTAATTCGCCACGTGGCAAGTGGCGACCGTGAGTCTTGACCTCTATTAGCAGGCATTATCAGTTGTTTATTATATTTTAGTGTAATATATCTGTTTTAATTTAACATAAGTGTTTTATTATATTTTAATTAACCAATTTGATTTGTTGTTTATTTTCATTAACATAAAATTACAGTTTGTATGTTATTATACTATCACAAAAAATTAGTTTTCAATAAATCTCTAAAATCTGGTCCCGCCAAATCCGGATTTTCGAGATTCAACTGTAATTATAATACAATTTAACATGTAGAATAACTAAGTTTTTTGTAATAACTTCTGATCCCATTCTTTAAGTTTCAGGTTATATAGCTTTCAGTATAACCAAAAACATATTTTTAAAATTTTTCAAAAAACACTATCTTAAAATTTTTTTTAATTTAATAATTTTTAAAATTTTTGCCTAACATAATGATGTTGCATATCAAATTAAACCTTGGAAAATACTCTTTAAAATGATGGGTCATAAACTTCTCTATCCCTTATAGAACTTGAGAAATTTGAGATTGAAAATGCTTACACAAGCTAAAAAATGCTGATTTTTCGAAATTTAAAAAATTAATTTAAAAAAAATTGAAAGAGAAAAAATTTCTAAAAATATATTCTCATTTATATCATCAAGGAGAATGATTCCTGCAAATTTCATAGATATCTTAGGTGGTCAGGTTAAAAATTGAAATTTTTTGGTTGATTTCGCATGGAATCGTTTCACCCTATGTGAGAAATGCCTAGCTGGTAATCAGCCCGGGTTCGATTACCGGCTCTGGTATTTTTCACTTAATTGGAATAAAAAATCAGCCTTCCACTCCAAAATTTTCTGAAATGAACTTTAGTTACATATTTGTGCAAATAAAAGTAAGACACTTTTAAAAGTGCAAGAAAAGATTAATACACTAAAATGTTTTTAAAAGTATATTTTAATAATCAAATTTGTTGTTTTGCAAATTATGGCCCAAAACCACCTATAATTTTTACTCTTATATAATTGGAAGATTAATGAAGTCTATCATGCTTAAAATGAAAAATATTTATTTTAATGTTCTCATTTCATATGTAAATTTCATGCATCTTAAATTAAGCCTGAGTGTATAGGAACTTTTATATTATCTAAGAATTATCTTAGACTGATTTGCATCTGAGAATATATATATAGATGCAGAGAGAAGAGAAGATATACTGAAAAGATATAATAAAGAATGAAGTTATCAGTTATTATAGCTTTGAGAATCCACTAAATAGGAAGTATCAAATATAACAATGAACCTAATTGTGTATATATACACTACTAAAGTTCTGAAACATTTCATGAAAACAAGCTGTTTGCCATTTAACTTAATTTTGTGTTCAAAAGGCCTTTTTTTAATTTCAAGATGTGCAAAATTCTTCATTTGTACATCAATTATTCTTTCTTACAACTACTCGGTACTCGGGCGAGTAGAAAATGGCCGAGTATTCGGTACTTGGCCAAAGTGCTACTCGGTGCAGCACTAATCACAAATATTGTTACCATCTCATTAAGAAATATTGATTCTTTCGATAATTTATATAAATTCCGTCTTTCTTTTAATCACTCCTAACATTCTTTTGGCCATATTTAGAATAAAATTAGGAAAACATTAGGATTTTGTTTTTATTAAGTGGAGTATGCTTAGATTTTGTATATTTAAATTTCAAATTTCATAAAATTATCCCTCCTCCCTCCAACCAAAAGATAATTGATTAAAACAGAGTGTTTTAAACTGGTTAAGAGTAATGCGAAATATTAAAGCAAGGGTATTTTAAACTTTATACTGTGAAAAAATCTCAGTTGAACACCATCCGTCATATTTTGACGGGTATTAACTAGTATTATTTAAAAAATCACAAGAATTATAGCATGTTTTTTTTTTCTTTGCAACCTTGTTAAAAAAAAAATTCTAAAGTAACATTAACAAAAAAAAAAAAAAAAAAAAAAAAAGAATATCCAGAAGAAAAAAAAATTGGGTCTATATTTAAATGTTTATGTTGTAAATTTTACAATCATATGTTTGTAAATAAAGGTATTATTTACACATTCCTAGATGTTTTTTTTTTTTTTTTTTTTTTTTTTAAATAACAGATGATAAAAGTACTCATTATTTAAAATAATAATTTCATAACTTTAGAAAAGCAAAAAGATTAAATTACTTTATGGACAACATATGCAACAAACATGCTTAAATTATACAGTATATAGTTTAAATGGATACATACAAGATAAATGATTAAAAAGAATACCTGTATTAAATTCTTTAAAATTTAAATTGGTAATCTGAACTTTACTTGCATGAAGTGAAAAATCAAACTGCTAGCAAGCATACATTTTCAAGACACAAAAAGCACCATTATTATTTAGTGCCTTGAAAAATGCAGCCAGCTGGCCAAATGAATAGTATTTACACACAACTCTGACCTAAAAAAAAAAAAAAGCATATAATCAGTATTGCATAAAAATAAAAAATCAATAAAATAAGAACGAAAATAATACACAGATACATTTTTAGAAAATATTACCTTTATTTAAATTAAATAAGAAATGGTTATCGGCACTGTCGCATGCCGACTATATATATCTTTTTAATTCAAATCCTACAAATTGGTGTAAGAACACCTAGATATAGTACAGAACATTTGGAGAAAAACCTCAAATCCTTAAATGTAGACAACATTTTTGAATGTAAACAAATATATTTTAAAGAAAAATTCGATGACAAAGTTAATGACCAAAAGAAAAAAGAAATCCTAGCAGTGGCGGATCCAGAACTTGACTTTTTGGGGGGAGGGGGGGGAAAGGGGGTGGCTTCAGCCCCCTAGCCCCCCCCCCCTCCTTAAATCCGCCACTGAATCCTAGAAACTGCCATATGAAATAGAGTTAGTATTTGATATGAGGTTGTTATTGAAGACAACCGAAAATTTCACTAGTGAACAAATGATCACAGGTAATGAAATAACAAATGTACTGAAATTGTAACTATGCCCTAGTTCCCAGAAACAAGCGATCCAGATACATAGGGCTGATTGTGACTCTACTTTAAAATTCCTGAAGTTAAATAAATAAAGTATAAGAGATTCAATAGCAATTAAATTATTTTACGATTATATATTACATAATTTATAAAAAATTATATATTTCCATCTGAAGTAAATCTAAAATACCAGTAAATTACAAAAGATATTTCTGAATTTATAATTTACAAGGTTTTCCCTAACAGTTACTGAAATAGTAATTGCAAAAAAATCCTAAGATCATTAAAGAAAATTTACACACCATCACTGCCAGTTACAGAATCAGATTGCAAAGAAGAAATATTCAGGGTTCCCACTCAATTTCAAGAATAAAATTACCTGACTTTTCCAGATGTATTTTTAGAAAATTCCGGTCACAAAATTTCATTTGTGACCAAAAAAAAAAAAAAAAAAAAAAAAAACTGACAACATAAGACATAACATAGCTTGTGACATAAAAGACAAAATAGTAATGAAACTCGTGAACCATGGGAACTCTATATTCACTTTCAGCCAAGGAATAGTTAGAAAATCAGTAAGTATTTGAAATTTCAGAAAAACAAAGTTGTGTTACATAACAAGAAATTAGCACTATTATACAAACAGCAATAAAAAACTAAACGAAATTTTAAGGTCTCGAAACTATCTACTATTGTGAACTTGTATATACAACTCTTACTATTTGAAAAATTGTAAGAGAATGTGTAAAATGAAATACATTAAATTCTTACGATGACTATTACAGTATATCCGTTTTTTTTTTTTTTTTTTTTTTTTTTTTGAGTATCACTTATATCGGTATAAGGATTTATTATAAATATTTTTAACAAAATCACTAAAATATGTAAAATTCTAAAATTCGCAAACATATCCGGCCTCAATTAGTCAGGTCACATATACTGTATTACAATGCAAATAAAGAAATGATCAATGAAACAATTCTTACTCTAATATTTTGATAAAACTGCAAAAAAAGAATTAAATAATTTTTTGTTTGCAAACAGTCGTAGTACAGTCACATTTCGTTCCACATGATTTTGTTTTCATTCCTAATAAATATGTAACAAATACTTTACATTACTTTAAATTTCTGTAAAAGATAAAAAACAGTTTACATTATTTATATAATTTATGTTTATCGAATAATACTCAAAACCTAGCTTTGAACTTAAAGAAATTTACAGCCTCAAGACAATATAGTAATATAGAAAATGCAATATCATTGCACATGCTTAATTTCAGAATGCAAAACAAATCTGTACCACAGACTAATAATCAATATATCATTATACTTAACTTATACAGTATATATATATATATATATACAATACAAATATATTTTAAAAACACTTACTTACTGATATAAATATGATTAATTATAATTATTATTAGTCTTTTACTCGCAGAAGCCAATTCCTTTCCTATCCCATTAATGCGGTAAATAAAAATGAGTAAAGACATTCGCTGCGGACGCGCACGCGCTCTGATTCCCAATATTAAACGTTGCCATATTTTGTAATTCATCAACCTTACGCCAAGGCGTTTTTCGCCAAAATTTGGCTTGATTTGGTCCATTCGAGTACAATGCGTAAATTCGCTAGCTGAAGTGAGAGTTAACTGTGTATCGGACAGAAGCTTCCTTTCTATGTCTTCATCTTGAATCCCACATACCAGGCGATCTCGTAGCATTGAATCTAACTGCGTACCGAAATTGCAGTTTTCCGACAGTTTCCTAAGCTCCGCCACAAATTCTGCAATAGATTCATTCGGGCCACGGATTAGGATATAGGATGGCAAACTAGATAGGGCGGTCAGCGTGGGGAACGGAGCTTTATTTTCCGCATTAATTCAGCCGAACAGAGTAAGCGATCCTATCGCCGCCTGGTGAAGTATCTTTGAAACTCATCGGAAGAAAGGGAAAGCCCGCCCCTTCGGCTTCAGTCATCCAACGAAGGAACAGCCAGAAATGCAAAAACGCGCTGATTGGTGTATTTTCGAGATTGATCGCCCTCTATCTGTAAGATGAAAATTACTACCTTTCCGTAACATTAGTAATACATCCTATAGACTCTCTTAATCCGTGATTCGGGCGTTGATCTCGTTTATTAAATTTGAAACGAGATAGTATTTCTGACGGTTTTGGCGAAAAGTGGTCGTCTAGAATTTTTAACAGATTGGCAAAGTCAGTTTCATTTGGAGAAGCTGGCGTACATAATGATCTTATTAAAGAATACAGTGTAGGACCCGCAACACTCAGAAATATTGCTCGCTTTTTAACATCATCAGTAATACCATTGGCAGCAAAATAAAAATCCAGACGTTCTTTGTATTCAATCCATACAGATTTTCCGATGATGAATTCCTCAACTTTACCTAGAGACATTTCGAACAAAGGAATCGTAACTGTAATGCGTAGACGAAGAAAATTAATAAATACATCCAATTGTACTCGTCGCCAGTATTGTATCTTGTGTGTTGGGGTCCACAAATAACGAATACGTAATTAATACACACATTTAATCACGATAAACTACACAAATAAGCATTATATACAGGAACACTTAAAGTTACCGTACGCTAGTACGTCAGAAGAACAACAACTAACATAGAGTTCATACCACGGAGTAATATTTAATAGGAGAAGAAGGTAATGCTGAAATTTTGTGATGTTGTTTTCTAATGTTTACAGAGGGCGCCAGCGTGCAATCCTTCCTTCTCTCCAGCTTCCGCAATGTTATTCAATGGGGAAATGTCTCGTTTTAATTATTTTTTTAAAAATAATATCAAGCTGAAAAAATTTCGATTGAAAGCAAATTTCATTAAATAGAGTATTCTACGCAACATGTTTTTTTTAAGAGCGATTTTATGCTAATTTTACTTTGAAAGAGAGCTTTTAAAAAATGACGATCTTTATGAACCGAAGCTAGCGAAAACAGACAATTGGGAGAAAAGAGAATGGAGATCGTTTGTATGTGTCGTTTGAAAATGTAGATTATTATGGATGATTATAATTTTTCATTACTAGTATATTTGACGTATAAAAAAATGTAGTAAATAAGTTTCTAGCGATTTGATTTTTGCATTAATTTCCTTTTACCAACATCAAGCTTGGGATAATTCTTTGTTGAGCAAGTTTTTTTTTTCATAACCTATTTTCTGTTAAAATTACATACGATTTTCATAAATTTGCTAGTGTTGGCATTGTATTATTTTGTAAAAGAAAAACAATATTTTGGTTTACCGTTAGAATTTAACACTAGTGTGAGAATTCAAAATGCAGTTTAGATCAGGTGTTAAAAATCATGTCAAGAAATTTAACTAGACATATCTGAAAGCCCATTTATTTTTTGAAAGCTCTTCAAAATTGGGATCTTTAAGGCTATCAATATTTTAATAGCTACACACATTATACAGATTTCAATAATACTTGTAGAATTTAATTTATTTGTATAAAAATTAAACTTTCCTGACAATTGTCCTTTAAGTTTTAAGTTATTAACAGATTCTTAAAAGCTCACTCTCATTATTGCAGTTTCTTATAACTTTAAAAAAGCAAATTTACTTCTGATTTTTATTTTCTTAAAGTTGAATATTAATAAAAAATTGTTATTGTATAATTTTTAATTATTTATATATATACTTTTTTACTAAATATTGTATGAAGTAACTAGCATAGTTTATCTGGAATAATTTAGTAATATGAAATGAAGTTTCAGCTTATTTATAAGATAATGTAACTATGCATTTAAAAACCACAATGCAGGAGAAGTATCTGAAGATGCTTAAAGCAGTTTATATTTTCTGCCAATTGTGAACTACTAAAAGAAATAACATGTTTCCCCCCCCCCCAAAAAAAAAAATATATATATATTATTTATATCTAAATAAATCATTCCTTTATTACCCATTTCAAACTTTTTTCCTAAAATGTAAATAACTTAAGCTTATGCATTTTTTATATTTGAGTACATAGTTTCAACCTAATGTAATAAAGTAAATAAATGCTTCTCAGATATTTATCACATAATTTGTAGTGCTTTTCTTTATTTATGTTGTATCAATTGCCTTTAACTTAAACATTGAATTTTCTGCCATGACAAATTCAGAATTAAATAAAGCAGTAAGTATTGTGTTGTTATGAAATTAGCATGGTAATTTCACAAATATAAAATTGAGCAGAAGCTAAAGAGCAATTTTTTTTTTTTTTTTTTTTTTTTTTTTTTGTAGTTTTATTTCCTATTTTTTTGAATCACTTATTATATAAGATTGTGTCATTGCATCAGATAATTAGAATAAACATGGCGAATCATACAGCAGAAACATTCAAGATTATTTGTTCGTATGAAATAAATTAAAATATCAAATTATATTTATTCATAGTTACAATTTTTGATTAGCACTCATCCTTGTAGTAGAATTTAGGTGACACAGCGACATTGTTGCAGTAAAGAAATTATCACTTGCACATAAAAATTAAAGATACTCCTAAATTTCAGTAAAATATAGAAACTCGTGTCTTCTATTTAAAGATTCTTCAACAGTCTATTAATAATGCTGATATCTTTATATTTATGGGTACATATTATGTGTAAATTAGAAAATATGTCAATATTGTCTTGCAGAAAAGGTTGCACGAAAAAGGCTTATCACAGAAAGCATAAAAATTTTCTGTCACAGGGACAGTCGTTGAAGCACATTGTCATGAAATAACTCATTAGCATATTTCAATTTGTTAGTAAAATTAGTTTATGTTGAATAAATCATAAGCTTGTCCAGCATCAACCATCTTGTGATTTAAAGCAAGGGCTATTCTGTTTAAAAATTTTAAAGCTGTTTGTTCAGAGAATAAAAAGTGAATTATTATTTTCAATACATTATTGAAAATAGCTTGCTTCTATTGTGTAATAAAACATTTTAATTTACAGCAGTAAGCTCATATTCAAAAGCAAGATGAACATTATTTATGTATGTATGTATGCACATACATATATATATTATGCATTGGAAAAATGCATACTATTTATTTTTAGGCTTGTGGATTTCGAAGAATATTTACAGTTTTTTCTAAATATGTGGGTTTTGTAAAATAAAACTAATACATTGAAGTAAACAAAAATATTCAAAGAAAAATATAAATAATTAATCAATTCAAAAAGTAATTAATAAACAAAACATAAAAATTATGATTTAATGGTTTAAAGCATGCATTAAGCTAGAAAACTATGGTAATTTTTAATGACTGTTATATATGTAGGATGGTTGAGTAATCGACATAAATATGGTGTGTCTGTGCATTCTGTAGCTCTCGAAGACTCGCCACATATCATTGACAGTAGCTCAATCCCATTTAATTATATCAGAGAAAATAGTTTTAAGAATTGCTCACAAGGAAACATTCAAAAGGTGTCATCTTCAAAAAATATTGAAAAAAATATATGTGATACTACTCTTCATAAAACACCAGAAAGTGAAAATTTTATTGGCTGAAATGAGCACAATAGAGCGAGCACAAAAAATTATCAAAATTAAACATATTTGGCGATTTCACACTGTTAGGCGATTGATTTTGACATTTTGAGTACTTGGCACAGAAGCAAAACACAGTTCTGTTCATACACGGCAACCTCGGTGCTAGCAAACTTACAGCTTAAGAGTGCTAAATCGCCAAAAATGCATAATTTTGATAATTTTTTGTGGTCACTGTAATTCATTTCAGCCGATAATTTTTCACTTTCTGGTGTTTTATAAAGAGTAGCATCACATATATTTTTTGAAGACGACACCTTTTGAATGTTCCCTTGCCAGTGTTTTTTTTTTTTTTATTATTATTATTCTGTTTTTCTAATAATAATAAAAAAAAATCTAGAGGTTGAGAAGTATTCATGTGACACTAGTGCTATGCTATCGGTGAATGACACCCTAAGAGTGGTCTGTAGACATGCCATCACAATTTTGATCCTCTACAGAGGGGATGGCTGCCCCGTTTTAAGCTAAAAATTCCAGAATTGAATTTGGTTTTTGCTTTTCCCAAAATTTGCTTAATTTTTTATAATTCATTTTGAAGCTATGAAGTGCAAAAAAAAATTAAACAAAATTCCTTTTTTTGCACTTTATAACTTCAAAAAGAAACATAAAAAATTAAAAACAAAAAACTGTTTTAGAAAAACAAGAAAAAATATAACAGTTATAAATTTTTGAATTTAAATTTAAAAAAAAAATAAAAAATTGAATAATGAGTAATTTTCATAACAAATTTCTTCATAGAATAACATGAGTTTTAGCTGCCATTGGCAGAGAAATTGTACAAGGTGATTGGCAAAGGATAGAGACCATGTAATAGTGCATTTCATCAAAATTCTTTTGATTTTTAATTTATTTGTTTTATTTTTAAGCATAACTTGCAAACACAAAATCCAAGTTCTACTAGTATTGGATAATGGATCTAATTCTCTATCCCCCCCCCCCCTCCATAAAAAAAGGAAGGAAATTTTAAGATTTTGTTTCTACTTTTTTATTGTTAATTTTTAAAAACCTTTAAATGTGAAACTCAGTATGAGTTTTTCAAGTATTACTCAATTTTAGGTATTTTAAATAAATGAAGTGCTACTTTCTTTCAGGTAGATTTCCAAATTTCTAGTTATAAATTATGGTGACATTCATTTAATATATTAGACCAAATTTTATTTAAACTTAAGCTTTTTTATTTAAGGTAAAGACACCAATGGTCACCACCCTCACAAAAGACATGTTAAAATAACCATTAATTAACATCTAGAATTTGAATCAGCTCAAGCTAGATTCTCCAGTTCTAGGGAATCTAGCGCGAGCAGATTCAAATTCATAGATGCTATTAAAAGTTTATTTCAACATGTCATGTAAGGGTGGTAAACTCTGAGACAAATTTTAAGGATGGTGAACACTGGTATCTTTACCTTATTTAGGCAATTGTATTTCCTGTTGCTTGCATAAAAAGCACAATTGGTTTTTTAATTTTTTCTTCCATTTTAGAAATTAGTTTTAAAAAGAGATTTAAAAAAAAAAATGTAATTTTATAAGATTTTTCTCTAAAATTTTCAACATGCATATTTTGTGATTATGGATTTTATTTTTTTAAGTTTTCTTTTTAATTGAAAATTTGACCAAGATCATAACTAAATTTCAACTGGCTGAGACATTTTCAGAAGCAGAGACCATGAAATGACCTAAATCAGAATTGCTGCCATAGTTTGAAAAGCATTGCTGTATCATCATTTATCAAATGAATATCTTGAAAAATAGAAACTCAGCAGTACCGCAGTGACTAATATTTCAATATTATATTTTATTATGTCGCCAAATGCTTTATAACTGCATTCACACAAAGATGTTGTAAGGACATTCAAAACTCTAATTAGCAACTATAGATAACTTGTATTACATTAACCTTCTCCTTCTGGAGCAAGTTGCTCAAAACATATATCTAGTAATATTTTAAATATCTAATTAAAAACTTTTGTTTTTCATACTATATCTAACATTACTGAAACTTAACTGTACTGTGATTAGTGTAAAAAATTTACTAAAATAATTGCTTTGGAAATTTTCCTGAAAAACACAGAAAATTTTTTAGCCTCAGATCAGTACTCGTTTTAGTTTATTCCTTTATTATATACATCTTAATGTGGCACAAGAATGTAGAAAGAGAAAAATTAAATTGTACTTAAACATAGTAATATTCCTCCCCCCTCCTCCCCCCCCCCCAAAAAAAAAAAAAAAAAAAAAAAAAAAGCAGAGATTTCTTACATGTACTACTACAGTGAAATGCTGCTGTAGTGCACTTTCTTCATTTTGTTAGATTTATCCAATTTTTCTGGCTTAAATATAATATTTATTTTATGAACTGAAATTAACAAAATTTGAGTTGTGCAGATTTTGTAGTTCTCAATTGCAGGGTTGTTATTTTGTCCACTTTTTTGTCAAAAGTCTGGGACACCGGACAAAACTGGAAAAAACCACACAGAACTGGACAAAATAAAATCCATTGAACTGTACATGTTTAGTGCATAAAAGTATTCTGTTAAAACAATAAATTGCAGTTTTAACTTTAAATTACCACTTTTAGCAATAGAAATAGTTTTTTAAAAATTAATAATTTAATTAATAAAAAGTGTAATTAAAAAAAAAATGAAGAAAATGCTAATTACATTGGTTATGTACAGTTTGTAGATGTAACAAAGTAAATATGTTGTGGTGGACTATTATAATATTATCATACTGGATATTAAAAGGGAAAAAAAAAAGTTATTTAATGCTATATTTAAATCTTTAAAAACAAGCCAGAAAAAGAATTTATGCATAATGTTGAGTTATCTTCCGTACATAATGTTGACAATAAAAAAAAAAGAACTTAATCCCCCCCCCCCCCCCATGAAAGAGATTATTTTCAATATTAAAGTTTTTCACAAACGACATGATTGATCAATACATAGACGATTATAATCTTAAAAATAATTTGTTTCTTTGTTATTTTTGTACTTAACATGGAAATGTCTGATTTAATACTTCTATACTTGGTTAAAAAAAAAAAAAAATCTCATAAATGTAGATAGAATGTTTTTATCAATTTATGTCTTCATGTCCTTTCAAAGCTAAGCTTTCATTTCTATATAACATTTCATTTGCATTATGCCATTTTTTTTATCCAAGAATTTAAAAGATCAAATTTACATACTTAATCATTTGATAATTTTATATTCTTATTTTAATTTTGTAAAAAAAATATTACTTGGTAATAGAAATTCCAAATGAAAAATATACAAAATTAAATTTTACTTCCACATAGAAAACTTATTTATTTTTTCACAAGAAAAGTAATGTCTTTAACAATATATGCAGAAGCTTTAAGAGAAATAATAGAAATGTTGAGTGACTCCAATCGAATTTCTGAACATTAAGTAATTCACTGTTGTTTAAATAAAATGAAGTAAGAGAAGTCATTAAATAAACAAACGAGAAAATTATAATAAGTGTTTGATTATCTGTTCCCAAATAGTATATTGTTTAATGAAATGGTATGTACACAAATTCTTTTGTGCATCTCTGTAAAAGAACTAATAGTGTTAGATTCACCAAAATGTATACAGTTTGTGTGACATATAACTTGTATATGAAATTAAAGTTCAATCAAATGAGGCATTCTGGCACCATCATGTTTTTAATAATTTTCAGACTATATAATATTACAGAATTTTTCATTATTCCCCTTAAAAAAAAAAAAAAGCTATAAATACTAGATTCACCAAAATAAATCAATACAATTCATTCGACAGTGACCTCTAACATGTATATGAAGTTTCAGCTGATTTGATTAAGGAATTTAGATGCTATCACACTTTAGATTATCTGAGCCCATAGGCTATAATGATAAAGAATTTATCTTTGTGTTCTGGTAAAGGAAAAAAAAATTGTTCTGGATTCTCCAAGATGTATACAGTTTGTGCTGCGATAACCTATAACATATGTACTAATTTTTAGTTCATTTGATCAAAGCATTTAGACAATATTGTGTTCACTCTACTCAGACATACATACATCATTGTAAAAATAGCAAAAATGAACTTATGGGACCTGAAAACATATAGATACACTAACATAACAAAGTCAAATTTTTGTCATGATTACAATACTTTCCTTACCTATGTGTTTTCAGAAAGTAAAAAATGCCATGAAAGATATGTGAACCATTCATTTCATCGTTCACAGTAACTCAGAACCCGGTGACAACACGGTTCTGACTTCAAAGTCAGATTTTCGAATAGTTTTCTTTTAATTAATTAAAATATGAAAATAATAAGCTCTTAATAGCAATAAAATAGCCATTAAAAAATTAGCTATAATTTAATTGTTGCCAAAAAAAAAAAAAAAAAAATTACGAGTTCATTTTCTTTCGACATAAAAATAAATACTTTTAATTCAACGTGAATGTGGAAAAATGATAAAAAGTTAAATTATGCATTTCACAAAAATTGATGCCATTATCAGTTTTAAAATTTTATACACATTGATAAGTGCTAATGTACGTGGCTAATATACATTGTTCTAAAAGGAGTAATATTTTATTTTTAAAACCAACTTTTTTTTCACTATTATTTCACTGAACTGATTTCACGTGCTTAAATATTATTTTTTAGCCTCACGTATTTTATTAATGACTCATCAGAAAATTTAAAAACATGGTATATAAAAAGTTTTTTTTTATCTTATAATTATTTTTTATCAAACTTTTAGCATAACCCTTACTTTGAAACACAAATGGAGAAGGGGGGAGAGTAACATTCTATTTATTATCCTGCAATTCATACAGACTGACGCTGAAAATAAACCACTATTACATGAATGTTTAACAAAATTAATCAGCGATAAATATTATTTCCAGACTTTCAAATATATTTTGTTTCGTATTTTCTAAATATGTTTGTTTACATTTTATAGGTACCTATTATTTGAATATGCTTAAATTATTTACCATCATATATGAATGTGATAGATTAGTTTTATTAAATATTAAAGAAATGTTTATTCTAAAATTTATTAAAAATCGTCTTTCCGTTTTGATGTCTAATTAATAATAACTGACTTTGCATCTGTAAAAGAAAACTGTAAACAAAGGCAATGATCTCTAATTTGCGAATTCCTATTATCTGCACAACCTCTGGACAAAACTTTTGAGAGTTAGAGGGAGTTGACTGTAAAACAAACGAAAAGTTTTTTCGTAGTTCAATATTGCACTTTTATTTTTCAACTTAAAATAGATAAATACAAACTATGGATTTTTTTTTGGCATTATATTTATACTTTGAGTTTATATAGTTCATAAATTTTAATATTGAACATCTGGTTTTGTCTTTTGGTTGGTTTCTTCCGGTTTTTTCCAGTTTCTTCCACTGTCCTGGAAGAAACCCAACCCTGCTTTAAAGTAATATAAACATCATCAAATCTCTCTTACACATATCAAAATAGAGTATCTTTAAATTCTTCAGGAATTTGGGCAGATTTTAAATTTCATTGTTAAATTTACTTTATAAACATAGCCTGTATATACCTGGACCAAATTATTTACTTTATCACTAATTTTTGTAATTATTGTAATACTAGCAACTTTTTCATTTAAAACCTCTGAATTAAGTTGATAAAGAAAAATTAATACATCAGATTTTGTCTTCTGAGCTAACAGTTTTTCACAACGTAAATAAAGTGCATCTTAACTGCGAAAATTTATTGTTTATGTCTGAAAACTTTTGCATTATTATAGAATTGTGTTAAGATCTACATTTTATGAAATAATAAGCATTTTTCCTAAATAAGCTTTAATTTTGCATGCACAAAAAATTAACAAAATCTATTTTCATAATTTAATAGCCAAATGTATTGAGCAACTTATTTGAAAATGATGAACAAATATCGTGTAAGTTTTAAGCAATAATACGAAAATCATATACAGTTCCTCTGGGAAAAAAAAAAAAAGATGTATTGTAAGGTAGTTATGTGAATAAATATTGATAAAACACTCACCATTTTCTTTTTTTTAAGGAATTGAAATTCAGGTAATTCTTTTGAATACTAACTGTTTGAATTTACACAATATTTATTTGGGGTTTTCATATTAGTTCCTAGCAGGGCCCGACTTAGCCTAATTGGGGCCCGGGGCAAAAATTTCTTTGGGGGCCCCCCTCTGCTTCACTACTTCAGTAATGAAGAACCGAACTTTATGGAGGTATATAAATTTTTCACCTCATTATAGATCCATTTTATTTCTGATTGTTTACTTTGTTATCTAGCTGCGAAAAATTCATATTCTTGCTGACATTAGGGTGGAATTCAGCTAAATTTTCGCAATTACGATGGCTGAATTAAGCCGGATTTTACACTATACTGATATTTTGTTTTAAAAAAGTTCATTAAAGAAGGAAACGTAAAATAAACTTTCGATTTGGGGGCCCCTCTGATGTGGGGGCCCGGGGCGACTGCCCCGTATGCCCCTGCCTTAGTCAGGCTCTGGTTCCTAGTTCAATACATTGGGCTATTCAATTATACAAAAGAAATTTTGTTGAAACTTGCACATGCATAATTCAATATTTTGTAAAAATGCTCATATTTCACTGATTAGATATTTAATAATTTTGCCTTCAGGTGTACCTTTTAACAGGATAATCCTAAACAATTTTATTTTCTTACTGGTCTCGTTTTTGCTTTCGTGGCAAAACTTTCAATGCAAAAGGAGATGTAGTGCTTTCTTTACACTCTTAATATTTCGATATTATTCAGCCAGTATTTTTTAAATATTTCACTAAATGTCTGGTAATTTATGTTAAAGTAGTATACAATGAGTATAAAAATAAGACAAACAACAATGTCTAAAACACCAAATAAAAATATTAGTAGAACAGCCAGTTATTTCAGTAGCATTTAGCATGAAGACTGTACGCTAACCGCTACTGAAACAGCGGTCTGCTCTACTATTATTTTTATTTGGCGTTGTTGTTTGTCTTATTTTTATAATCCCACGCCAAGCACTATTAATATTTAATATACCATGAATCTAAGGAGAAATATAATAAAATTTGAATATCACTATCACACATCATCTAATGTTGCAGATTATATAGAAAGAAAGCTCTAAATAATGGATTATCTTCTTAATTTTTTCGTACATATATACTTAATTGGGCTTTTGCCGGCATTTTTTGCCTGACACCTGGAGGCTTCATCTGCAATTTCACTGATCAGGGTTTTTGTTGTTATCCCAGGTGCCAGCCCCTTCCCTGATCTCAATTAGCAGAGTCATTAACCCGATCGGTGGTACTCGGAAAATGTTCCAAGTTTTCTAGATAATTTTCAAGACATTATTAGTAACAAGTTATGTAATCATATAAGGGCAATGCTATGGTTTGATTTCCCACTATTAAAATTCCATAGTTTAAAATGAATCCAGAATTCTCAGAGTCTCTGAAGATAAATTTCCTGTTAGGGTGAGGTGAAATAAAATTGGGTGGAACTTTAATGTTAAAAAAAAAAAACTTCGTTGAGAAAATATAAAAAGTTGGGAAGTTGAGAACTAAAAACAGTTTTACTAGAGGCAAAGTCACAAACAAGACACTTGTCTTGGACCCATCTGTAAAAATTAAGCTCAATAATGAGAAGTATAATGAATCTGAGAAAAAACAAGCAGTCATATTGAATTTTTAAAAAATCATGTTTGATGCTGGAATTAATAACTATGAACACATTATACTTCAAAAACTTCATTAGTTATTTGTAATGTATAATTTTTTTAAACATGGAAAAATAAGAAAAAAATTCCACATAAACAGGAATTATGAGAAATATCTTAATCATAATGATATTAAACTAGTTTTAAATACAATTCATGACAGTTGTATAGAAGTCATTGTCTCTGAATATTTTAATTGAAAATTTCATAAGATGTTAAAATTTCAGATTTTTTTAACATAGGAAAATAAGTCAAAATTTTGCACAATAATGCAGTATTATGAGAATTTATGCAAATAGTATACATATGGAGTTGTGTCAAAACAAATATGAAACTGTATCTAATAAAATATTTCAAAATGGAAAGAGAAAGGGTAGCCTAGTCAGTGAGGCATTTCATTCTGAGATCATGCCAGGTTAACAATACATTTCATTTCTTTTAACATTACTGCAGTATACTGTATAATAGAAATTTAAGAAAACAATTGGTACTTTTTTTTTTTTTTTGGGGGGGGGGGAGTCCATTAAATTCTAATATTTATGTTTAGTGCACATTAAAAACTTCAGTAAAAATTTTATGAAGTCACTCATGACATAAAATAAAGAAATGCAAAAAAGTTTTCAGATATATGCAAGGAGGGAACTGCATAGTTGCAATGAGAAGAGAAAGTTTAAATATTAGATTACAAGAAACTTTTATTCTCGTAATTTGATATATAAGTTATAAAGTACTAAAATAGCTTAAAAATCATTTATGATTAGCGGGTCGATGTTATCTCGCAAAGTTAGTTTTTAAATTCCACTTTTATATAATACTTAATACATATCTGAGTAAATCATTTTTTATTTAAATGCTGCACCACATTAGATTGCATCTTATAAATTAATGAAAAATTACCAAAATTTAATTAAAAACGCCATTCATTTTTATCATACACGACAGAATGGCCTGAAATCGATATAGCACTCAATAATGAAAAAAATTATGCCAGTGTTGTAACCTTTATTATTGTGAACAGCATTATTTATCCTGTGAAAAGCGGGCATTACATGCGTAAATAAAGTTCATATGCAGGAAAAACCAAAGATTTTACTGATGAAATTTTGTAAAGAAAAAAAATAAACTTACTTTAGGTGCAGAAAACGAACTCGGACATTATTTCTCTCCTAGGGCTTTTTTTTTTTTTCTTATCACTATCATAGCCTGTTTTACAACTAGGAACGAACATTTATTTGAAACATCTCAATTTTGAAGTTTTAAGCACTTACAAAAAAATTAAATTGCTTAAAATTAAAATTTTAAAATGCACTCCAGCAAAATTCTATTGAAAATAACAGTATATCCGCCCCGAGATAGGGAATAATGACAAGTGGCGCCCTCAATATTTACCAAAAATTTAGATCACAGTTTTCAAGTTTTCTCCCATTGGACCTTCGTCTCCTATTAAATATTACTCCGTGGTTCATACGTAGAGTTCGCATCACGGAGTAAAAAGACAGGAGAAGAAGGTAACGCTGAAATTTTGTGATGTTGTTTTCTAATGTTTACAGATGGCGCCAGCGTGCAATCCTTCCTAGGGACCCTATATATAGAGAGACTGGACATTGACCGAAAGTCGGCCATCTTAGTGCCAATGCCAATTCGGAGCGATCCCCGTAGAACGTAATGCTTTTTTCTTCGTGATTGACGCTTTACTATACAACATAAATGAAAGGAAATTGTGCTAAATTTGAACTGAAAGTAATGCAGAATATAAATATTTAATTTTTTTCGTCTTAGAGAAAAATAATTTGAAGAAACACGAATTTTGTTTTAACGTGGTTACTTTTTCCATTCCTATCGGAAAACAGAGGAATTTTTTGTTGTATATTTCTATATTAAGCAAAATACGTTGATTGTGAAAGCAATTCTACCTTATTTTTTCTGAGGACATACATTCTATATATAAAAAGTTAGAAAATTTTTAGCAAAAATATGGTAATCTTAGTTTTTGTCAAGTAATTCATAAATAAATGTAAAACTACGGCAGAACAACCGAAATTATTTTTTATTATTTTATAAAAATATTTACGTAGTATTTTTACAAGCTAAAAATACATATTTTATTTATTTCAATTACGCATTATTAAAAATAATGACTTAATTAAATATTAAAAATAAAAATTTAATTAATAACAATTTGTAAATTATTAATTAATATCTTTAGAAATTAAAAAAATGTGTTTATTTATTTTATTTACATTTGCTTATTTCATTGATTTTTTTGGGGGGTAAGTTTCTTAAAATATTATGGAGAAAAAAAAAAAAAACTTATTTAAATATTATTTATAAAATTTATTATGGCAATTATTATTTAAAAGAAGTTTATATTTCATATGCTAGCAAATAATATACACCTTATTTTTTTTTTTTTTTTATCAATTTATTTTAAGAAATCTGATATATTTTGAGTACTAGCAAATAATCAAAAAATATCTTTTTATATTGTTATTTTAAAATATATCAGAAAAATACACATTGAGATCTAACATATTAAATGTATTGCAAAACAGAACTTAAAAACTAATAGCTAGCAAATAAATAACGAAAATATCTCATATGTTAGGAAATAAATACGTAAAACAGCATTCAATAAGAGAATTCAAAGTATTTAAAGCATGATATAAAATACATAATTATGCATTTTTATCTTTTAAAAGTATTCCAAAATTAAAGCAATTTATCTACCAACAAAGTAAAAATGTAATAAATACGTTCTTTTTCGATTATGACGTAAAATAATCGAAATTTCTTCTCAGCGTAATGGTAAGCAATGGAGCAACTGGCACTAAAATGGAGAATTTCGTCAAAAAGCCGGCGCGCCAATGTCCAGTCTCTCTCTATATAGGGTCCCTAATCCTTCCTTCTCTCCAGCTTCCGCAATGTTATTCAATGGGGAAATGTCTCGTTTTAATTATTTTTTTAAAAATAATATCAAGCTGAAAAAATTTCGATTGAAAGCAAATTTCATTAAATAGAGTATTCTAACCAACATGTTTTTTTTAAGAGCCATTTTATACTAATTTTACTTTGAAAGAAAGCTTTTAAAAAATGACGATTCTTATGAACCGAAGCAAGCTAAAACAGACAATTGGGAGGAAGGAGAATGGATGAAATTTTGTAAAGAAAAAAAATAAACTTACTTTAGGTGCAGAAAACACGAACTCGGACTTTATTTTTCTCCTAGGGCTTTTTTTTGATTTTCTTATCACTATCATAGCCTGTTTTACAACTAGGAACGAAGCATTTATTTGAAACATCTGAATTATGCAGTTTTAAGAACTTACAAACAAATTAAATTGCTTAAAATAAAAAAATTTAAATGTACTTCAGCAAAATTCTATTGAAAACAACAGTATATCCGCGCCGAAGTAGTGAGGAATGACAAGTGGCGCCCTCAATATTTACCAAAAATTTAGATCACAGTTTCGTAGCTTTCTCCCATTGGACCTTCAACTCCTATTAATATTACTCCGTGGTTCGCATTGCACAACACAGAAACAGCGACCTCGTGCGGTCAGGCACGATCGGAACATGGAACAAAGTCTAATACATGACATTTACAAACAAGGAACTGCCCTATTCTATGTCCTCTTAAACTCTTAATCCTCGATGGATATTTATATCATGATTGTACGGTTTTAAAGAACAAATTATTCTCATTACACCAAAACATATAAAGAAGGAGATCGTGTCATAATACTATCATCTTTCATCGAACTCGTCTTTGTATAGAGATTGGTTAAAAGGTTAATGTTAATATTTTTTTTTCTGATTATTAAAATTGTTACTGATTATTGTGCATAAAAGGAAAAAATTAAAATACTATAACCCGTTAGTTTACTTTTGTTATTAGTTTATCTTGAGAGGATTCTGGGCACTTCGCTACTCATTCATTTAAAGGAAACTCAAATTATTTGTGACAAGTTTCAAAAATAATTTAATCATTGAAAATATGAATATACATCTACCTATAAATGCAGAAGAAAAGCCATATGTGTGTAAAGAGTGCTTTAAAAGATTTTCTGTTAAAGGTCATCTCATGAGACATCTTCGCGTTCATACAGGAGAAAAACCACATGTCTGTGAAAAATGTTCTAAAGGATTTTCCGAAAGGAGCAGTTTAAAAAAACATCTTCGCGTTCATACAGGAGAGAAACCATATGCCTGTGAAGGATGTTCTAAAGCATTTTCTTTTAAGAGCCATTTAATGACACATCTTCGCGTTCAATCAGGAGAAAAACCACATGTCTGTGAAAAATGTTCTAAAGGATTTTCTGAAAGGAGCAGTTTAATAAAACATATTCGCATTCATACCGGAGAAAAGCAGTATGTCTGTGAAGAATGTGCCAAAGAATTTTCTAGTAAGAGCCATTTATTGACCCATCTTCGCGTTCATACAGGAGAAAAACCATATGTCTGTGAAAAATGTTTTAAAGGATTTTCTGAAAGGAGCAGTTTAAAAAAACATCTTCGCGCTCATACAGGAGAAAAACCATATGTCTGTGAAGAATGTTCTAAAGAATTTTCACAAATAAGTCAACTAAAGAGGCATCTTAGTATTCATACCCGAAAAAAAACATATATGTGTAAGGAAGATTTTAAAGGTTTTTCTACCAAAGGCAATTTAAAAAATCATCTTCGCATTCATACCGGAGATAAACCGTATGTGTGTGAAGAATGTTCTAAAGGATTTTCACGTAAGAACCATTTAATGACACACATTCGCGTTCATACAGGAGAAAAACCGTATGTCTGTGAAGAATGTTCTAAAAAATTTTCTCGAAGAGATTATCTAAAGAGGCATCTTCGAATTCATAGAGAAGAAAAGCCATAGTGTGTGAAGAATTTTCTAAAACATTTTCTCAATTGTCACATAAAAAATCATCTTCACATTCGTACCGGAGAAAAACTATGCGTATGTGAAATATGTTCTAACTCATTTCTTCAATTGAATAGTTTAAAAAAATATCTCCGCATTCATACAGGTGAAGAAAGAGAAAAGCCATCCCATACAGCAAAATCACATCCGGAGATCCTGCAGAGGATATCACATGCAGGATTATACCTTATCAGCTGGATGTTCAGAAATATCCTGTCACCATCCGAAAGATGTTCAGTGGTTTCCAGAAGGAGACACCACTGCATGTCCTTCGAATGTCTTTTATCCGATAATTTTAGGATGGAGTTGTTATTCAGAGGAGATCCTGTGACGAGTAGAAAAAAACCATCGTTACGCGCCCTCCGGATGTCTTATTGAGATAGTTACAGGATGCTCTCAGGATTTTATAACACAGATCCACATTAAAAATTTTGATTTAATAATTTTTGCTGATCTTTATATTTTTCGATTAATTGAAACCAAAAATGAAGCCAGTTTTTCACATCTAGATTTTTGTAAATACAGTGTGCCTACCGATATAATTTCTTTCATTACTCCTCTACCACTATAATTATATGGTAAGTTTTATAGTATGATTCCATCATTAATTAGTCATGAGTACCTATTGTTATTGCACAGCACTAGTGCGAAGCAAAACCCTATCAACCAACCAACCTATTGTTATGATGGTATATATAAGAAATTATGTCCCTAAACACATTGTACTGACAAAAATCTGTATGTGATAGAGAAAAACTAGCTTCATTTTCAGTTTCAGCGCATAAAAAAACATCAACTAAAATGATCAAATCAAATTTTTTCAACATCATTTTTGTAGAATTGTGTAATTATCAGTACTTATTACCATGTTTTCATTAACTTCGATTCTTGTTTGTTTGTGTGTTCATTACAAATCTTGCAATCGATTTTCAACGAACTTCGCGACTAGCGAGATATATGAAACTTTCAGAATAGCTCAGAACACAGTGACAATGCATTTTTTTAAATATTTTTAGTCAGCTGTTTCGGGATTCTGCTGCATTCGGCAACGTTTATATGATTCAACAGAAAACTTATTTAACTAACTTCCCGACTAGCTAGGTATTTAAAATTTTCAGAAGAATTCAGAACAAGGTGACAATGCATTTTTTTAATACTTTTAGCTAACTGTTTCGGGTCCCTGATGCCTTTCTGCAGCGTTTACATGATTCAGCAATCTTATAACTTCCCGACTAGCTAGACATTTGAAATTATAGAATAGCTCAGAACATGATTACAATGCATTTTTTTAAGCACTTTTAGCCAACTGTTTCGGGTCCCTGATGCCTTCGGCAGCGTTTATATGATTCAACAGAAAATTTACTTAAATAACTTTTATATTTAACATTTTTTTTTTTTTTTTCTGACATAATTTTTTCTCTCTCTAGCATGTCGCAGCCATGTTTTGATAATATCTTCAATCTGTGACCTTGTCACACTGTTATACTCCTTTTCAAGTACATCTGAAACAAACAGTTTGTAAAATTAAAACTTGTGTATAAAAAATATATATATTAACATAGCCAAAAATTGATCTAGATTTTTGGATGAGACTTTAAAATAAGACTTATTTTCTTAGATTGCTCTTTTTATAGCTCTTACTCATCATCAACTGCTATGATTAAAGTAATCAATAGCTAATTTTCTTAAATGTAACTTTAGAAGACATATAAAATATAAATTATTTAAATATAAATTATTGGGTGAGTGCGAAAGTTCTACCCGATTTTGGATATGCAGATTTGCAATGGAATTGACATCCCACATGACTTTGTAATGAAGCAAATCTTCGGCCAATCAAACATGTGGCTGCCTCACATATATAAATAGCTCACAAAGTTAATCATCTCAAAAAAATATCAGAGGGAAGCATGTAAGACATTATTTGTTATACGAGTTCAATAAAAAGAGTACGGCAGCCACAGCATGCCATGTTTGTCAAGTTTATGGGGAGGATGCAATAGATGAAAGCACATGTTAGTGCTGGGCGATGTTGACATTTCTTAAATCGATATATCGTTCATATAAAATACCGATATAAGGATATATCGATTCAATGCGGTGTTACCAAAAGTGGTCAAAACGTTCTCTAGACTCTTCAAAACGTGTAAATAAATTGAAAGCCAGAAGTTAAAATTTTTTACATGTACTTTCTTATAATGAATACAAACGCAAAAATCAGCAATGTACCATAGAAAAATTATTTTATTTTAACGAAATTAATTTTTTTTTTCGAATTATTATCTTAATCACAGACATTTATTTTTTTACTAAAATAAGGCCTTTGAAAAAATCAGACTTCTGATAAAGATGTAGTTTTTATACTAATTATTATAAAATTATTCGTTATTTTCCACAGTTCAAAATTTACAAATCGCAACACAGTATAATTATTATAGCGCAGTTTTCTTTTACCACAAGTTATAGAATTCCACATTGACTCGTGACGTGACTTTTGTGAGTAATCTTTAGAGAGTATTTAAAAACACCCCAATTTTATTATTATTATTATTTTAACTAATTAATAAATTCAGAATTTTATTATTTTTTATTACTTTTTAATTCATTAAAATTTTTATATTTCCCTCTTGCATACGAATAAATTGCAAAATGGCAATCAGCAGAAAATTGCGAATTAATAGAACTTCACACACGATATTAAATTTCAATAGTGCTTTGTATCCCCTAATAAATATAATTCTTAATCAAAATGTTCTAAAATACAATTTCTTAATAAACGTTTCGAGATTTTCTTTTTATTGAAGATTTAAAATTTTTACTTATTTTAGATTAAATTACATCAAATACTTCAAAATACAAAAAGATTTAAATAACCATAACTCAGTATAGAAAATTAAAATTAATAGAAAGAACAACAATTCAGTGCATTGGAAGGGGTAAAAAAGCTTCAACTTTCACCGTATTTAAAGTTATTTTTAAATACCCATACTATATGCTGTTAATAAATGACTTCGAAATAAATAAAAAATTAGATATGTTTAAATGTTGTTTAAATTATTTTTGACAATATGACAATGTCATATTGTGTAGTAAAATTAATGAATTTAATGAAAATATATTAATTACATATACAGTCCGTAACAAAAGTGTCCGAACACTAGCAAAAATTCCTATGTAAAAAAAGTACACTTCATACGGTTCGGTTAAATAAATCCTTGTCGAATCATGTTCTTAGACTGACGAAGAACAGGATTCGACAAGGATTTATTTAACAAAACCGTATGAAATGTACTTTTTTTACACAGGAATTTTTGCTAGTGTTCGGACACTTTTGTTACCGACTGTAATATTCCTAAAGAATAGTTAATTCACTTATCGAATAAACAGAAACTGGGGTTTCTTCTTTTTAAATTATAGGAACTGGAACTATAACAAAAAATAGCAGAATAAAATACTAATATTGATAAAATAAATCTCCAATAATCAAACGAATTTTGAATGAATGAATAAATCTCATTTCAAATTGTCAAACTTAACGTCGAATCGGTTTTCTTTTTGCTAGTGCGCACGAGTTTCGGCTCGAAAGTCGAAAGAATGGTCTTAAACCGATATTCTATTTTCCCCAATGCGCCTGCGTTCCTGCGTAACATTAAATCGAAACGGCACTTCAATCTTCATGATTTAGCTGTCTATGACTGAGCATGCTTTAGACCACAGACTGAGGAAATACTTAGACCCGGTCAGACGGCTTTCTTGAATGGGGAAAAGTGAAGTAACTGTAAGGCGCTTAGAGCGACCGGCGGCCATATTGGTACAAGCAAGAAACTAGTAACATTGCAATCTGTATATGTAAAAACGAATGCATGTCTGTCTGTTTATCCTTCATCCATTACAACACCATTCATCCGATCGCCACGAAACTTTGTGAAATTGTCGAATACACTCCCGCGAAGATTTCTGGCATAATTTTTTTTTTATATCGCCCCCCTCAGGGAGAAGGGGGGGGGAAGAACGGGATTAAAACATATTTTTTACTTTCTTCTATATGTAATATAGTATTGGATTCGCGAAAATTTTCGACCTCCGTTTTTTGATGGATTTGCATGTTTTGGGATGTCCAGAACACGAATTAATAGTTTTTAGAAAATGTCTGTCTGTCTGTCAGTCTGTCTGTTTGTATCATTTTTTTGTGGACGCTGTATCTCACGAACCAAATATAATATGAATTGCAAAATTAATATGAGTTATTGATAATAGTAATAGTTAACTAGGAAAAAATTTTTGTGCATGTAGGGGCATCGGTTCCCCCCCCTGGGGGGGGAAGTACCCCCCGGGGAAGTAAATTTTCAAGATGGGTGTCTTTCGAAAGGTCTCGTTGATAATAGTAATAGTTAACTGGGAAAAAATTTTGTGCATGTGGGGGCTTCGGTTCCCCCCCACTGGGGGGAAAGTACCCCCCCGGGGAGGCAAAGTTTCAAGATGGGTATCTTTCAAAAGGTCTCGTCAATACCTTTAAAACGAATGCTTGAACCATAAATCTGTGATAATTTAAAACAAAGTTATCGATTTTTTTTACTTTTAACAAAAAAAAACTTAGAAAAAAAAAAAATTTTTTTTTTTTTTTTTTTTTTTTTTTTAACGAAATTTAACCAAACTTGGTATTTAGTTGGTCTCCGACATAAACTGGTGCTGATTACATTTGAGGATCAATCGCTCAACAGCTGACGCTGTGATCTCATTTTTTCTAAATTTTTAACATGGCAGTATAGGACAAAATGTCGTATAAATGTGCATAATGAGCATTATTTTAAACTTTTGATTGTAAAATTAATATGAGTTATTGATAATAGTAATAGTTAACTAGGAAAAAATTTCTGTGCATGTGGGGACATCGCTACCCCCTGGGGGGGAAGTACCCCCCACACCAGGGGGAGGGGTAAATTTTGAAGATGGGTATCTTTCGAAAGATCTCATCAATACCTTTAAAATGAATGTTGAACTATAAATCTGTGATTATTTAAAACTACTAAGTTATCGATTTTTTTTACTTTTAACCAAAAAAAAAAAAAAAAAAAAGTATTTTTTTTTTTATTATTTTTTTTTATTGTTACTATTTGAATATGTATTGCTTTTAACAAAAAAAAAAAAACTGAGGAAAAGAAATCGTACTTTTTTAAAAAATATTGTTGCTGATTGAATATGTATAGGAAATAATAGAAGAAAGTCTTGTGGTGGCCACAACATACTAGTTCACATTTGTTTTATTTCTCAATGAAAAAAATAAATATCCAATATTCTATTCAGCGACGTAATGGTTAATCTGCAACGCTTGTCTGGCAAATGTCTACAACACCTCATAACGCTAAAATAAATATGGAAATTTTTTGTTGATCAAGTATATTTACTGAAACTTACCTGTGAAACGTAATTCCCGGAACCTTCTTAGATGGTCTATTGGTGCAACCATAGGCTGCACAAGCCATTTTTCACGATTTATAGCCTCCTTTACAATTAATATAGAATAATACCAATACGATTGTATGAAAAACGCATTGTTTTGCTTATACCAATGTGGCGGCTCGGTTACAGTTGAGACTTCACTTTTAGAACCGCCTTTCCCGGTCTAAGTATTTCCTTAGTCTGTGCTTTAGATTGACTAAACCGTAATCTTTTTGAATGAATATCTGGCATTATTCCAACTATATTCAATCGGGATTTTATGATTTAGCTGTCTATGACTGCGCATGCTTTAAAGTATACCGGGATTCCTTTGAATGAATAATGAATAGTTACCTGGCATTATTCCAACTTTATTCATTCGGTTTAGCCTGGAATCATACATTCGCGTGTTTGGATGTTTCTGCATCGATATTTTACGGAAGATGAAATATTTAAATCGGATAAACGATATTAGCGTTAAATCGATATTTTAATTTACATCGATATAAAGCCCAGTCCTAGCACATGTTGTCAATAGTTTCGTAAATTTAGGGAAGGAGACAGAAGATCAGTGGGTTTATTCTGGTCTGTTCGCTTCGTTATATTCCTTCGGAATTCAATGATCTTCATATGGATGGATGGTTGGGTTTCACGTCGCACTAGTGCTGCGGAGATGGGCAATTGGCGACGGTCTGGGACACATCCCTAGAGGGCGATTTATGAAAAACTTCCAGCAACGAAGATTAAGCCAATAGAGAGCAGCAATTGGTCACACGTAACTACTGTAGGAGAAGCCAAAGTTCACTCAATGAATCGTTCTTTTTATGAAATTTATCGTTCTTTTTATAACATGGCTTCGTCTTCATAATCGTAGATCATCACTAACACTTACAAATACAAAATAAAACGTTAATTTGCGTACAGTGGTTTTATTGTATTTACTTAATTTTTTTTATTTCTACAGCACAAAGTAGTATACATTTACTGTATTAAATTTTTATAATATTTAGTTATTATTGCACTGTAATTATCAAATATATTAGTTGAAACTGTATTTTTCATTAAACATAAATATACCTTATTTTAATCTTGTATTTCGGTTGGCTTACTTATTTATTTGCATTTATTTAGTCACTTACATAAATAAAATGATTCATTAATATACAGATTAAAAATGATTGTTTTAAAATACTTTCATGCTTTTTATGATAATGTTAAAAAAGCCAGCCTTAGCCCCCCCTCCTTTTTTTTTTTTTTAATTTGCATTAAAATATTTTATCTTGTCATGCGTTAATCTTATCTGGTATCTTGTGGAAAAATATGTACACTAAATTTCATAATGAAAGTTCTATATCAATTTCATTAGTAAATATTTATTTTTCATAACATTATGATGATTTTACTTTTGTGAAATATACAGCATATTATTAAAAACAAAAACTATTTTATTTATGAGACAAAATTTTAATTAAAATACATTTACAAACAAAATAATTTGCATGCAAATTATGTTGTAGTGATAAGTACGCGATTTGAACTTAAAAAAAAAATGTCTGTCCATCTGTGTGTGTGTGTGTGTGACAAAAATTTTGTGGCAACTGTATCTCCGGAACTACTGCTGAGAACTACATATAAATTTATATGTAAATGCATCTTGACCTAAATTAGTGCCATCAACATTTGGTGTTGACTGCTCAACAGGTGGCACTGCTATACAACGATTTCCGTAATTTAAGGGGAGGCTATATCTCAGGTTCTATTGCGTACAATCAAACAATACTTGACATGAAGAGGGCCATTATGAGACATTATTCTAATTCAATTTCGATGTTTATTGGACAAAAGGTGGTGCTGCTTTACTGCGATTTCCGCAATTAGAGGGAAGGCAGAAACTGATGCACAGAAACTGATGCACAGAATGCTTATAAATTTACATGTAGATGCACATTGACATTAATTAGTATCTGTCAACATCTGGTGTCATTTGCTCAACAGGTGGCGCTGCTATAAAGTAATTTCTGTAATTTAAAGGGAAGGCTATATCTCCGGTTCTATTGTGCAAAATCAAAGAAAACGTGATATGTAAGGCCATTATGAAACCCCTTATACTAATTCAATTTGAATGCTTATCGGCCAACAGGTGGCGCTGCTATGCAGAAAATTTCCTCGAAAGCTGGAAAGCTATATCTCAATTTCTATGGCATATAATAATACGAAACTTGACATATGAGATAACCGTATAAAATGCACTTTTTAAGATGTTATTTACAGACAATAAAACTGTCTTTCTTTGGATATTTAGTGTTAGTTTTCTCTAAAATGAAAATCATTTGCATTCATTATGTTAAATAATAATAATAAATAATAGCTTTAATAAATTATTTGCACTTAGTGAATTTGTATAGAAAAAAGTAAAAGAAAGTCTTTTGGTGACCACAACATGCTAGTTTTTAATTTGTGAAAAGATGGTGTACCTCAAAACAAGTTTTAATATAATTGCACTTTAAATGTAATTCTCATCATATGGAGATTGAAAAAAATACGCTGTATAATTAAAAATATAGTGCAGTTTTTTTTTCCATTAACATTAGCTACAATACATGCAATGAATGTAAAACATTCTATATCAACAAAAACAAGTACAAATTGTTGCTTTCTTTTGACAGATAGGGCCTTCAAAAAAAAAAAAAAAAAAAAGCGAGTGAGAGCTGTACCTTCTTGTAATTTTTATTTAATCAATTCACTCTTTTCAAATCCTGTTCTTTTTCGAAAGTTTCAACTATAAATATATAGATAATTTAAAGCATGTTTTAAAGAAACTTGAACTATATTTATTTCCTATATTTTGCAGTGCAAGGTGATTTTCTTGTACAAAGGAAATTCAGGAAAACTTAAAAAATGTTTATTTCCCCACCCCCCTCTTCACAAAAAAAAAAAAAAAAAAAAAAAAAAAAATGCAGTTGAGTGTGTGATGTGTGAAAATTTTTAATAATTGTACTTCTTTGTAAGCGTATTCAAGAACACCAATAACCACAATTTCACAGAAAATATTGTCCATCGTATTTGGACAGTAGAACTGAGATTTTATCTTTCATGCTGCGACATACATACGAGGGGTGATGAAAAAAAAGGTTAGAAGTCGAATAAATAAATATTTATTAACAATAGACAGAAAATACAAAAGTGAATTATGAGGCATACGTGCCTATCACTTTTCGGCATAATCACCAAGTCTATTTAGGCATTTATTAGAACGCAGAACCAACTTCTTTAACCAGTATTGGTAGAAATCAGGTCCCTGTCCATTCAGCCAGGTCTTGGTGGATGTTTTCACAGCACTCGGGGCAAGCCTATTCTGGGGGGCCCCCTTGCCGTGGCATAAGAGGTCTTTAAGTTGCAGAATGTCTGCATATGCTTGTAGGGGGAGCCCCTTCCAGAAGGGGGCCCAGGGCATTTGCCCCGTATGCCCTGCCGTTAGTCAGGGCCTGACTGTCTGAAGAGATCTGTGTGCCGGATAAGTGCTCTTCAACCTCGGAAACAGGACATAGTCACTGGGTGACAAATATGGGCTGTATGGGGGTGACTTCAGATTTCCCACCTGAACCATCGCAACAATTCCTTCGTTGCTTGAGTACTATGGGGGGCCTAACATTGTCATGCAGGAGGATGACACCTTCACTCAACATGCCTGGCCGTTTGCGTCAGATGCTTCGTGGACACATTTTTTACCCATAAAAATCGAATCACGGCTCGCACTTCCACACGACACCAATTTTCTAAGCATCTTGCCAATTCAATAATCCTGAACCGTCTGGGAACTTTCACTATCTATCCGCACACCAGCTGCATGACAGGTAGCACCATTTGTCTCCGCTCTGGGGAAACAAAAGTTCTCCACAATATGTAGTTTTCAAATGCTGCAGCTTGTAACCCTTTTTTCTGATAACCCCTCGTACTTTCAAAAAAGGGATAATAAAATAATTATGATTATATTAAATTTATTGTTTACGCAATATGGATGTTACACTTTTCTTTTCTCAAAACCATCCCTTAAAGAAAGAGACGTACCTTGAATTACTTGTTCTTTTGATGATCAAATTAACAAAAATAAAAATAAAAATCATAATCCTAAGGCTGCTCAAGTATGCGTAGAATATCATTCAACATATTTGGGGTGTAAGTTAAAATTGACAATTTTTTTGCAAGAGATTTGGGTGAGCATTGAAGACTCCTCTGTCTGGAAACACACAACATCGAATTAAATATTTCAAGTAATGCGATAAATAAATAACAAAATATCTTGTCCAACAAATCTTTAAAAGGGGTGAAGACAAGATGAACATAAAACTGTCAAGAAAGAATCAAGCAAAAGCAAAGCAATTTGAATGACTAAAAAAAGCAAAATCGTAAACATACCCCCCCCACTCCATGCGCGCGCGCAATCGCAAAGATTCCCATCCCTCTGAATACTGATTCACCTGCAAATTAAATAGAATGATCCACTTCGTACGGATCGAGCTTAGGATTGAAGAGCTACTAACCTCCATTAGTGCAAACCACCTGGATCGCTGAAATACCAGCTGTGAGTGTTAATCCGAGTTTTTCCATATAAGCAGAGGTAGTGGGAACGGACCTTAATCTCTGATTTAAACAAAGCTTCAATTTGCGAAAATTGTAATAGTTGAGAATTACATTCTAAAGGATTTTCTGTAAAAGAAAAAAATTCTAGAATTAGCTAATTCTTTTAAAATTTAAAACTCTAAATAAATCAATGAAATAATAATAGGAATAAAATATTTATTTTTAAGGTATGCTCAAAGAATTTTTTTTTTCTAAAGAAAATATGACACACACACTGATGCAAGTAAAAATCCGTATCCGAATAAAATATGTTCTAAAATCTTTTCAAACAGGAGTACCCAAGTGCATATCTACACAATACCGAAAAAAATCCAGACGTGCTTAAAGTATTTAATAAAGAAGCATCAATAAACTGGCGTTGTAAAAATATTACTTACAAACTTTGAATAAACACCATAAAATGCAATAAACTCGCAACAATTGTTTCGGGTCGAAAAAACACACGACCCTTCATCAGGCGAATAAAGTAAGCACGAGTGCTGCAGTCAAAGCGGCAACGCACCGCCGTTGACTGCAACGCGTTGCCGCTTTGAATGCAGCACTCGTGCTTACTTTATTCGCCTGATGAAGGGTCGTGTGTTTTTTCGACCCGAAACAATTGTTGCGAGTTTATTGCATTTTATGGTGTTTATTCAAAGTTTGTAAGTAATATGTGCTTAAAGTATGTTTTAAAGGATTTAATAAAAATGGTGATTTGAATGGACATTTACGCACTCATACAGGAGAAAAACCATACGTGTGCGATATATTCCCTAAAGAATTTCCCCCAAAAATAAACATGGATTGCTATTCAGGCACTCGTACACGAGAAAAACCATGTGTGTGAAATATGTTCTAAAGGATTTTCCACTAAGAGTTGCCTAAAGCAACATCTACTTATCCACACAGGGGAAAAGCCATACATGTGTGAAATATGTTCTAAAGGATTTAATAAAACTGGTGATTTGAATAAGCATTTACGCACTCATACAGGAGAAAAGCCATACGAGTGTGAAATATGTTCTAAAGGATTTTCCCAAAAAGGACATTTGGATAGCCATTTACGCACTCATACAGGAGAAAAACCATACGTGTGTGAAATATGTTCTAAAGGATTTTCTGTAAAAGATAAGTTGAGTAGACATTTACTCACTCATACAGGAGAAAAGCCACATATTTGTGAAATATGTTCTAAAGGGTTTTCTGAAACAGGAAAATTGTATAGACATTCACGCATTCATACAGGAGAAAAACCATACATTTGTAGATGTTTTAAAAGATTTTCTGAAAAAATAAGTTTAGATAAACATTTACGCACTCATACAGGAGAAAAGCCATACGTGTGTGGAATATGTTTTAAAAGATTTTCCCATAAAGAAAGTTGGGATATTCATTCACGCACTCATACAGGAGAAAAGCCATACATTTGTGAAATATGCTCTAAAGAATTTTCTACAAAGAGTAACCTAAAGCAACATCTACTCATCCACACAGGGGCAAAGCCATACATGTGTGAAATATGTTCTAAAGGATTTAATAAAAGTGGTGATTTGAATAAGCATTTACGCACTCATACAGGAGAAAAGCCATACGAGTGTGAAATATGTTTTAAAAGATTTTTTGAAAAAGGAAGTTTAGATAAACATTTACGCACTCATACAGGAGAAAAGCCATACGTGTGTAAAGTATGTTTTAAATGATTTTCTGTAAAGGGAAATTTTGGACAGACATTTACTCACTCATACTAGAGAAAAACCATACGTGTGCGAAATATGCTTTGAAAAATTTTCTAAAAAAAGTAGTCTAAATGAACATCTACGTATCCACACAAGGGAACAGCCATACGTGTGTGAAATATGTTTAAAATAAATTTCTGAAATAGGAAATTTGGCTATTCATTCATGCAGTCATACAAAAGAAAAGCTATACGTACGTGATGTATGTCAGAATTTTCTCAAAAAAGAAGTCTAAATACTCCTCTATGCACCCACACAGGAAAAAAGCCATAGATATGTGAAATAAGTCGTATAGAATTTTCTGCAAAGTAATTTCAATACTCATCTACACATCATGCACTGTAAAGATTTATCAAAAGGAGAAACTGAAAAATATTTATGAATCCAAATAGGATAAGAGCTTTAAATATGTGCGAAATAAATCATAAAGGTTTTCTGAAAAGAGATGTAACTGCGTATTAACTACGCGTACATTGAAATGAAAAGCCATATATGTACTGACCATATTAAAAAAAAATAAATAACCAAAACGAGTAAACATTCACGGACTCATACAGAAGAAGATAGTATTTGTTCACACACATATATGTAGATGCCTTTTTCTCCTGTGTGAATTTAAATTTTCTAAAGCGTTTTGTATAAAGATTTTCTTATTTACATATCCGCCCATCTATTGAGCGGAAAAACTATAAATGTGTAAGGTGTGTTCTAAAACATTTTCAGAAAGGAGCTACTTATAATCATTTACGTATATTCATGTTTGTGAAACAAAACGAAAAATCCAAAATATGTGGATTGTGCTTTAAAGGTTATTCTAGAACACTACGCAAATAGACATCGGTGCATTCATGAAAATGAAAAACATTATCATGTGCGCAGTGAGATTTCCTACAGATATTTTCGAGAGATATTTTCTGCGCAGCACTAGTGCGACGTAAAACCCAATCAACCAACTAACCGAGTGAGAGAAAGAGATGGGGGATTCTTCCCAACAAGCACGGAGGTAATGTCTCATTTGTAGAGGAGACGAAAGTAACGCTGAAATTTTGCGATGTTGTTTTCTAACGTTAACAGAGGGCGCCAGCGTTCGCTATACCCTGCTTTCCAGCTTCCGTAACGTTATTCAATAGGGAAATGTTTCGTTTTTATTAATTTTTTAAGAATAATATTGAGCTTAAAAAAATTCGGTTGAACGCAGATTTCATTTAATAGAGTCTTTTTGACAACATGTTTTTTTTTAAAGAACTATTTTAAGCATTTTACTTAGTGAGAGAACATTTAAAATGACGTTGATCTTTATGCGTAAAACCGAAGCTAAACTACATTTTTATGGAGAGATAGGTTTTTTTTTTTTTTTTTTTTTTCTTTGAGAATGTTGGTTTTTATGGATATCTTATGGCAGTGAGTCTTATAATTTTTCGTTGTTGCTATATTTGACGGTGTAATAAACTAACAAACTAACAGTTACATCCAGACTGAAACATTGTGATCACAAATAGGTAAACAATCACAAATCTCGCTGTGTTTCAATCCAAACGCAACATTTGTTTACAAAACTGATCGCAAAGTTGTGAGCGATGAGGGGGAAATTTGTGACTGCCTCGGAGCTCTCACAACTCGATCGCAAGTGTACTATCGCCTCAAAAAACATGGCCGCTGTTGTCCAGTGATATCGAAGAAAGTAATAGTCACAGACAAGGATATAATTTGTCTGTTGTAATAATCATTCTTGAAATGATAATACATAATCCGAAACAAATATTATAATATTTCATTAATCTACAATATGAATTAAATACTATCCAACATAGTGAAACTCTTCTTTACTCGGAAATTATACTTAAAGCTCTCATTGGAATTGGAAGATAAATGTAAGTGTAAAATATGTTACGTTATGGTTTTGTATATTCATGTAAGATTAAATGTTTAACATTGAAATATTATTATGGATTATGCGGAAAATTATAATTGTAACATTTGTATATTTTATAAATGTTAGGCTTATTTAATGTAAATTAAACGTAATATGTCATGTTTCTGTAATTGTTTATCTACAATATAGAATAATATGTTCTATTATTTAATGAGATGACTATGATATTCGTTAAAACTTTACAATCTGGTATGATATCATTTGGATAAATATTCTTCTCGTTGTAAATAAAAGCCCGATTAGTCAATTATTTATTCCATTATCTATTTATTCTGTTTAGGCGAAAAAAAATAAGAAGAAGATGATGTGGCCGCAATATTTCGTAAAACTATAATTCGGTGTAGTAAACCTTAAATATACTTTTTATTGTAAATAACAGTTATTGCATTTGATTGTAAAAGCCTGATTAGTCAATTATTTATTTTATTATATATAAAACTCTATAGCTGAAAATATACAACTTCATTGTTAGTGTTGAAAATGAGTTTTGGAGAATAAAAATATTTTACTGTCAAATAACTATACATGTGCATAATTTATATCTGTAGCTGGTTCATTACATTTAAATTCAGTATTTAACTGTTTGTAAGCTTTAAATGAAAACTTTATGATTAAACACTATAAATTACAAAATCTTATCCATTAAAAATGGAGGAGGAGGGGGAGATATGCTGCTCTCCCTCCCCTTCCTGTTACTTTGTTTATGGTTACATGATTACACAATAAATAGACTTTTTTCCTTCCCCTTCAATACACTTTCTTCACTCCATTTTTTTTTTTTTTTAATTATTATTATTATTTCTTTTTTGCTGTGTTTGAATTCACTGCTGCTAGATCTATTTTTTCCCAATTGCTTATTACTTTGTTACTGAATTTTTTCTTCATATACTACATTCATTTTAACTAAATAACTTGATATAGTCAATTGAATACAACACACAAGCATCAAGCAATAACCAATTAGCCTTGAATTAAAGCATTGTAGCCTGAAAGAGAAACATTAATATATTTAATAGCAAAATTTTAAATTTAAAGCTTACTAACAGCTAATATTGAATTTAAATATAATGAAATAGCTGCAGCTATTAATTATACATATGCATTATTCTTTGATAAAATATTTTATTTTTCAAAACACAATTATAGCACTAATAGAGAAAGAATGTGGCTTGTACTTTTTCAACTATAAATATATACCATAAATAAAAAAATTGACTAATCAGACAGTTACAGTTAAATGTGGTAGCAGTTATTTACAATAAGAATATTTAAATAACTCGATAAAAGAAATAGATAAAAGATTTTTTGTACAGTTACCAACTAATGATAAAAATGTTCCTTCTGTTTTTTTTTTTTTTAAATCAAGTCATCTTTTAAATATGTGTGCTATAAGTTTTAATTTGATGTTCCAAATTGGGAACGTTGGCCTGTAAAAAGGTTAAATTAGCCTAAAATTTATGAACTATATAAATGTTACAATTATAATTTTCTACGTAATCCATAATATTACAAAAAAGTGAACATACAAAACCATTGTATCTATATTTTTATACTTGACATATATCTTCAAATGAGAGCTTTTAGTATCTTTTCCAAGAAACAAAAAACCTTATTGTACCACAAAACTGACGTTAAAAAGTAATACATACAAAACTTTGAATTTACACCATAAAACGCTTTCATTCACAAAAATTGTTTTGGGTTGAAAGAAAACAGGATCTTTTGCCAAGCGTACAAAGTAGGCATGAGTGCTGCAAACAAACACTCATGCCTACTTTATTCGCCTGACGAAGGATCATGTTTTGTTAACATGATTATTATTATTATTATTATTATTATTTTTTTTTTTTTACCTTAAATTCTGTTTTCACCTTCAGAAAATTCAGAACCATACTACTACTTGTTTTCACAATTTCTAACATTTTATTCAGCTTAAAAATACATTTAAATATTTTTTGTTTTTTAAACTCAAAAGTGAAACATTAATTTTTTAAAAAGTAATACTAATTGAACGGTTATAGATTTTCACAACATGAATACATAATTAATAAATGCATTAAGCAATGAGGAATTATAGAAACAAATTTCTCCATAGAATAACATGAGTTCAGCTTCTTGTCAGCAACTGACTCTCTGATTATCAACTTCGAATTTCCTACATAATATCCATTAACATGTCAGGATAATTTTTTTATACCAACTATATGAAAAACAACAGAGCTGAGAATTTAACTCGGGTACTTAAACAGATATTATATGGGAAATGCTGAGCTGGTATCTGACAGGGTAGCTCAGCGATACATAATAAGCGGAGTGCTCGATTTCAGCTCCCAGCTCTGGCCTTTTTCACGTAGTTGGTATACAAAATTCAATCTTACACTCAAATTTCTCTAAATAAATCATCGTTCATGAATGATTTAAGTAAAGATTACAGGGTCTATCAAAGTTGTGCTATCATTAAACTTTATATGTTTACCCGTTAAATCTGCATTTGCAAATACAGTGACATTGCCAACAGATGTCATGTGGGAAATGCCGAGTTGATAATCAGCCAAGGTGGCTGAGTGGTAGAACATCTGCACTGTAAGTGGGGTGCTCGAGTTTGATTCCCAGCTTGGATATTTTTCACATAGTTTGTACAAAAAAATTCAACCTTACACTTCCATTTCTCTAAATAAATATTCATAGGTCATGAATGATATTTCTAAGTAAAAGTTACATTGTCTATGATTTAAATACCTTATATTTATCCTTTCTTTAAATGAATATATTTCGTCATGTTTATCGCAGCCCTCTTCAGCGTCATTTCGACGCTGATGAGGGCTGCGATAAACATGCCGAAATATATCAGTTTAAAGAAAGGATAAATATAAGGTATTTAAATTTAAATCATAGAAGTCATTTCGACGCTGAAGAGGGCTGCAATAAGCATGCCGAAATATATCCGTTTAAAGAAAGGATAAATATAAGGTATTTAAATTTAAATCATAAATGATAATCCTGTAATATTATACCTATTACATGGTCTATCAGATTTGTGTCACGATTAATTTTACACTGAAGCATCAGCAGGAAACAGTTGTTGCCTGATTACCGATTTATTGATGTTCTGAAAATGCATCAAAATAGTCGATCAATCATAACATTAAAAAAAAAAAAAAAACTTTTTAAAAATGCATAATACCCTAATACAACTGAAATTTGTTAACGTGAATCTCGAGAGGAAAAATTTTTTTTTCATACTATCAATAACCAAACTTCATTTTGGTGGGGATAGTGGAAACAGTTCATGCTAATAAGGTTTGACTACCTAATGCATCGAAAAAATAATTAAAATAGCATTTGAAATACGTTAAAATTTTACTAAAAACAATCTCTTTTTACTTCCTTATACAATGTATAAGAAAATATTGTAATCCTGATTTGCGAAATGGATTTTATATCTGACACTAGCGAGCTTCGCCCGCTAGCGGGTCAGTATTTTTAAATGAATCACTATAATGAATGAATTCTCAAAATTGCATCTTATCACTCATCAACATTACTCTTAAGAAAAGAAAAAAAAAATCGTGATCGGGTAAAAACTGAAACAGAGTCCCCACTGTCTTCGACAGAGTAGACACGTGCGCTGCACGCACATATTCTTTTACCATCCTTATGATTTTTCAAAATTCCATATTTATTATTACTTATAAATTTCATTCTTAAGAAAGAGAATTGCAAAAAAAAAAAAAAATCATTCAGCTTTGGCTAAAAACTCACACTGGGTCCAAATTGCCTTCGGCTGTGTTACAGCGTCTAGAATAAACAGTGTGGCAATCGCCTATAACCGTGATGTTAAAATGATGCTACAAAAATTAAGCTTACCCAGATGTCGCTGTGATCGAAGCCACTGCTCAAATCGAAGACCTGATTGGCTTTTCCCAGTTTCGTCAGTTTAATCACGTGATCTAAGCATACAATTAACCCATAGGGAGTCTCGGTTTTGTTGTCATGACACTAGCTTCGATTACAATGACATCTGGTGACAGGCTTAATTTTTTTAGTACAATTTTATTCGCCGCTTTCCACACTTTATTCTAGACGCTGTAGTTGCGTAGACCCATGCGCAGCGCGTGCATATTCCTTCACCCTCCTTATGATTTCTCAAAATTCAATTATCATCGGGTAAAAACTCAAACCGGGTCCCCACTGCCTTCGGCAGTGCAGACCCATGTGTGCTGCACGTGCATGTGTTCTTTCTCAAGTCAAACTTTTATTTTTAAAAAAAGAAAACGAAAATAATCCTTTATCATCGAGTAAAAAGTTAGACCGAGTCCCCACTGCCTTCGGCAGCACAGGTTAGGGGATATGCGCGCTGTGCAAATAGGTCCCAATTTTTGCCTAAATCCAATTTTTGCCTGTCAACTATAATATTGACATAGAAAAAATTGTGAAAGCTTTCTTTTTTTTTAAATTATGGGTTTAAGTTTATAAATTTTAATATTCATTAGTAATGAAGCTTATAACTAAACAAAACAAACCACTTTAAAAAAACATTGCCCGCTTGTTCTACCTAGTTAGGATTTTGTTTGTTTTATAATTAGTTTATTCTAACTTTGAATTGAATGTTATAGGGTTCGAGCCCAGGTTGTGCTCAATGGCCTAGCCATTTAGAATTTTCAATGCGGTCTGAAACTTACACAACTTGAGCTAGAATCCCTTAAAAAAGGTCCTCATTAAAGGTACCTCAGTCAGACTCATAGCGTTATTAACACGTTCATTGCCCAGCATGATTCAGCTGAGCTTCTCACTGGGCACAAATCCGATCGTCGGAGATGACATGTACCAGAGAGCCACAAATGAAAAAATAGAAATTAGAAAATTCCAGAAACTTTTTTTTATCAAATAGTTGTCCTCAGAAAACGCTATGCCCGACAATAATAGGAGTAAAACAAGGAAGTGTCCCACCCTTCATAGATTTGTAAGAATCAGCAAAGCGAGCCTATAAGAAGTATGTATGTGTGTGCTCTATGTTACCAGAAGAGGAAGCAAACTGCCAAATGCCAAGAAGCAAAGAAAAATGTAAAAGAAACACTATATATGCAACCTATTGTTTCTATTGTCCAGAATCACCTCAAATGTGCTTAGAGTGTTTTAACGAACACCATGTGATATAGTATAATGTAATGTTTTCCTAAATATAAATTAATAAAAAGTACAGCATAATGTGTATATTTTTAGTATTTTTATGTTGTATATCCTTTATTTATATTTCAGTGCTTATTCCATTAATTTCCTTTTAAAAATCTTATTAATGCATTAGTAGTCACATATTGGTCTATTTGCCGCCCACTGATTATAAATTTCCCCAACAGATCACCCCTTAAAAATAAAGTAAGAAAATTCTGTGTAACTAACCTTGAGTGGATGTTCTCTAACATAGTCTGTTTTTAAGTCATTCTTGATATTTTTTGAGCAGTTAAAAACATTTTACTTCTAAAATCGGTATTTGACTGCGATGCGACTATTAACGTTGATTATTTTTTCCCCTACTTCTAGTTTTTCAGAAAGGTTAGAGGTTTGCGGGAAAAGTTTTGCATGAATTAAAGGCAGCTCATCTTTCTCTACTGGCTTTCTTTCGGCTTTCCCTTTATACTAAACAACAGCGGGGAATAGACCGACATGCGACTACTAGCGTTATAAAAAATGACACAATTACTCTCATGCAGTGGTGTCACCAGAAAAAATTCCAGGGGGGGGGGGCACAACCTGAAAAAATATTTTTTTTAAATAAAATTCTGATAGCATAGTTTTAAAGTTAAAGAAAAAAATGCTCATTAGAATTTTCCAGGGAGAGGCAAGTGCCCCCCCTTGCTTCATTGTCCCGATGCCCAAGATCTTGTGTTAACTTGAACGAGAAGAGCGTCACCCATATCTGGAAGACATGGAGATGAACGTGTTAAATTTTATTAACTCAAATACCTCCACATTACCCTATTTACACAAACAAAATTTACTGCTGTCTGCATCCAAGTGCTTCCATATCTTTACTATATAACTAATGATGTAATAATCATAATGAAGGAAAATGGATATTTGCCTATAATAATGAATGATAGTAAAGTACAGCTCTATAAAGTCGCCAAAATAGATACTACCAACACCAAATGGAATATCCTTACTGGTAACTCTGTACCGCCACATTTTTAAAACAAGCTGCATTCATTTCTTATTAGTCACATCTTTTTCCTAATACATCAAAAATGGATGAGAAACCAAAATCAATAAAAATTTGGGATTTGCCTGAACAGAGGAAGAATCTGTCAGTTTATTTCAAGCAAAACACATTTAGCCTAAAATTACTTCTTGTGCAAAAAATTCTTAGAACTAACATTTATTAAAACTTTTTTATACGTAAACTGTGTGTTGTCATCAATAAAATTTGCTTGGCAAGATTTGCAGCATTATTAACATTTTCGTATGGTGAGATTTGCACCAGCAAAATAGAAAAGTACTGATAATAATAAACCTTAATTTTTTTTTAAATAATTAAGCAATGTATCATTTGTCCCTAGTCATTAAATAATATGAAAGAGCCTGACAGTTTATCCAAAATTATATCAATTTACAAAAGCTTTATAAGCTTCTAATTGTTGAAAATTACCTACTAAACAAATAAAATAAATGCTAGTTTTCATGTACTATGCAAATATAACTTTAGAATTTTTTAAATAAATGCCTAAAATATGGATTAAATGTTAGATTAGTTGATGCGTATACATAACGTTTCTGAAGCTAAAAATATAAAAGATACAAATACATTAATATTTCTAAACTAAGTTTTAAAAAGCTGCATGTAAACAACCTATAACAAAAAAAGTTCAACTAATTTTTTTTTAAACATAAACTGCATTAAACTTCATATATAAGTGTGAATATCCTTTTATTTTTTATTTTATCTCCCTCTCATAATACACAGGGAGAGACATTTCCAGGAAAACAATCACATTTAAACATTTCTCTATTTTTAATTACGGATACGTTAATAAATAATATAAACAAAAACGCAAGCATATGCTAGGTCACATGTTTCTCTCTAGCCAATCATTACGGTTTATCGTTTAAAATAATCGATGTATTGGAAACCGGAAATCACAAACTTGCGATCAGCCGTCGTCATTTGTGAGCGACTGAAATTGTTGCGTTTGGAATGAAACATTCTTGGCGATCACAAATTTCGGATTTGTGATCACTCGCTTGCGAGCGAGCGAGCGTTGCAGTCTGGATGTAACCGTAAAATAATAATAATAATAATAATAATAAATAAGAACTTGCTAGCGATTTGATTTTTTCCTTCATTTCCTTTTACCAACATTAAGTTTAAAATAATTCTTTGTTATGCAGTTTTTTTTTTTTTTTCTTCTGTGTAACCTGATGTGTAATAAAATTACATACTGTTTCAATAAATTTTCAAGTGTTGGCATTACATTTTTCAGTAAAAGAAATGTTATTTTGGTTTACTATTAGTGTTTACTATTAGTATGAAATTAAAAAATATTAGTATGATTTAAAAAATAAAGTTGTAATTTTATGTTAAGATTTTTCTCTAAAATTTTCACTAATGCATGTGAATTTTGTAATTATGACTTTTTTAAAATTTTGTTCTGATTTTTTTTTTTTTTTTTTTTTTTTTTTTTAATTGAATATTTGATTAAGATTATGACCAGTTTTAACTGTTTGAGTCATTCTCAGAATCATAGACAGTGAAGAATCTAAGTCTAAGCATTGCTGTATCATCATTTATCAAATGAATATTTTGGAAATCAAATACAAGCTCAGTAGCGCAGCAGTACATTATTTTAACAGTATGCTAACAAACCTGTGCGAAACTTATGCAATTGCATAAGTTATTAAAATTTCAGGTTTTTTTTTTTTTTTTTTTTTTTTTTTTTTAACATACAAAATTAAGTTGAATTTTTGCATAATAATGGATTATCATGAGAATTATTACGTTAAAAATAGTACATATGGAGTTGCATAAAACTGAGCCTAATAAAATTAAACAACAAAAACTAGGATAAGGTAAATGCATCAAAGTGGAGGAAGAAAGGATAGCCTAGTGAGTGAGGCATTTCATTCTGAGATCATGCTGGGTTAATAATACATTTCGTTTCTTATAATATTAGTGTAATAGGATACTTGACATTAGAAATTTAAGAGAAAAATTTGTGTAAGTTTTATGTTTAGAGAACTTTTATATTGACAGAATTTTTTTCTCTTGCGGATCAGGTTCGGGTCGGGTTGACTGATCTTTTTTTCGTGCGAGTCGTGTTCGGGTCGGGTTGACTGAATTTTTTTTCTTGCGGGTCGGGTTTGGTTTTCAACAAGTCGGGTCGATTTGAGAAAACCTTTCAAAATATTTTTTTTACAATTATGAACATAAATTTATAGGAATGTTTACAACTATGTAACTAATTTAAACATTCTGCACGTACTAGACATGTATCGGTTGGTTGTTTGGTTGGAGGATTTAAGGCCGATTGACTTCAGATGTGTCCTAGGCCTATAGGGGGAATGCCCTCCGTTTCAGTCTTTCTAAGGGGTCCTAGCCCGTATTTACGCGTGTTCCGAGCGGCTAGGTCGACGAGCGCAACCTGGGATCGAACCCGACACTTCCCATGTACCAGCTTCGAGCGCTGAACCGCTCGGCCGCTGGTGGGCGGGCAGACATGTACCGGAGCACCCTATTCGTATCCGCGGATATCCGCCAGAAAATTAGATCCGTATTTGTATCTGGATCTGTTTTCTTTTCTTCAATGGAACTAATATGTATCTTTTGAAAAAAATGTATGGAAATTAGAAAAGTATTATGAATCTTTCTCGACTGTTGTTAATATATAAATTAATGAAATACAAATACAGTATAACCTCGCATTTAAATTCTGGAAAATGAAAAGATTTCGCAATTTACAAGTTTTTTTTTTTTATTATTTATTTTACTTTCTTCTATATTCAGTAGAAGAAAGTATTAGATTCGTAAAAATTTTCACCTTTCGTTTTTTGATGAATTTGCACGTTTTGAGAGTTCCGAACACGATTTGACTATTTCTAGAAAATATCAGTCTGTGTCTCTGTATGTGTGCGACAAAAATTTTGTGGTGACTGTATCTCTTGAACTACTGCACATAATTACCTATAAATTCATAAATAAATGCACCTTGACATAAATTAGTCCCTATCAACTTTTGGTGCCCATCGCTCAACAGATAGCTGCTGCTATACAGTGATTTCAGCAATTTAAGGGAATGCTATATCTCAGGAACTACTGCAGAGAATTGTATATAAATTTAAATGTAGATGCACCTTGACATAACCTAGTCCCTATCAACTTTTTATGTCAATTTCTCAAAAGGTTGCGTTGATTTTTACAGTTTAAGGAAAGGCTATATATCAGGAACTACTAAACAAAATTGCACATAAATTTATATGTGGATGTACCATGATATAATTTATAGTCTTCCTACGTTTGGTACCAATAATTCAATAGGTATCGGTGTTTTCAACGATTTCCATAATTTAAGGGAAAGAGATATCTCAGGTTCTATTGTGTATAATTAAAAAAAAAAAAAAAAGATATCTGAAAAGACCATAATCAGACATTATGCCGATTCAATTTGGATGCATATCGGCTAATAAGTGGCGCTGCTGTCCTGCAGTTTTCCCCGAGACGGAAAAGCTATATCTCAACTTCTATGGTGTATAACTGTACAAAATTTGATAAATGAAATTACCATTATGAAAACGCATTTTTTAATATACTATTTATGGAGAATAAAACTGTCTTTCTTTGCACAATGTAATTTTTCTCTAAGATGAAAATCGTCTGCATTCATTATGGTAGGTAATTTTAATAAATAATAGCTTTAGTAAATTATCTGTACTGAGCGAATTTGTATTAGAAAATATAGAAGAAAGTCTTGTGGTGAGCACAACATACTAGTTTTATTTTTATTTATTTATTTATTTAATACCTTTACTTTTAATGAAATTCAATCCTTGCTTTTATGTAAACGGAATTTTGAATTTTCTCTATTTATACTTGTTTATACAGCAAATATATAAGAAATACTTGTTGTGATTTCATTTAAAGCTAGTATGCTGTGACCACCTCAAACTTTCTTCTATTATTTTCCTATAGGAATTCGCTCAGTAAAAATATTTTCTTAAAACTATGTATTATTTATTAAAATTATCTACCACAATGAATGATTTTCATTTAGAAAAAACTAACACTAAATATTTACAAGTTTTGAGAGGTCTAGACTATATGTCAGGTTTCATTGCTTATAATCCAACAAAACCTGATATGTGAAAAGATCAATATGAAATATTACGCTGATTCAAAGTGAATGCCTATTAGCCAACAGGTGGCGCTGCAACTCAGGTATTTCCGCAAATTAAGGAAAGGCTATATCTCAAGAACTACTGTACAGAATTTCATATAAATTTGTATGTCGGTGCCTTTTAATATATATTATCGCCTGTCAACTTTTGGTGTAAACCACTCAACAGGTGGCGCTGCCACACAGCGATTTCCACAATTACAAGGAAAGCTATATCTCAGGTTCTATTGTGTATCATCAAACAAAACTTAATAAGTGAGAAGGCGATTATGAGACATTATGCTGACTCAGTTTGAATGCTTGTCGGCCAATAGGTGGCGCTTTTACACTGCAAATTTCATCGATAACAGGATGGCTATATCTCAACTTCTATGCCATATAACTGTACGAACCATGATATGTGAGATAACCATATAAAAACGCATTGGTTAAGAAGTTATTTATAGACGATAAAACTGTCTCTGATTGGATATTTAGTGTTAGATTTCCCTAAGATGAAAATTATTTGCATTCATCACGTTAAACTTCTTAATTATAGTTTTAATAAATTATTCGCACAGTGAATTTTACAGAAAAATATAGAAGAATGTCTTGTGGTGGCCACAACATACTAGTTTTTTTTTTATTTTTTTTAATAATTTACCAACTGTGTGACAATGAAAATTTACATTATTTTATATCATGTTATATCATTTTACCTTGTTTTGCATGATTTTTAGATGAATAAGTAATGTTGATTTATTTTTCGGGTTTCGGGTCGGGTTCGGGTCGCAAAAAATTCTCTGTTGCGGGTTCGGGTCGGTTTTCGGGTTGATGAAAATTTTTTTGTCGGGTTCGGGTCAGGTTTCGGGTTGATTTAAAAATCATCTGTCGGGTAAAACCCGACCAGCGCAGTACTCTAATAATAATACTTACCCGTGGGCGAGCAGAAAACAAACTCGGGCATTTCTGTCCTTGGGCTTTTCTCTCTTTTTTTTTTTTTTTTTTCCACTATCATAAGAACCTGTTTTACATCGAAGAACGAAGCATTTACATGAACCCATCTCAATGAAGTAGTTTTAAGCACGTACAAAAATATTAAACTGTTTAAAATTCAAAATTCGAAAAGCACGTCAGTAGAATGAAACTGAAAACAGTAGTACTTCGCGCCGAAATATAGGGTAAAGGGACAAGTGTCGCCCCCAATAGCTGGCAGAAATTCACATCGCAGTTTTAAAGCTTTCTCCCATTGGACTTTCATCTCCTCTTTAAATAATACTCCGTGCCTTTGGCAATAAGCGACTTGTAGCGGCCTGCTGAGATTTTCAAAAGTGTAGCAATTTCGTTACGCGCGTGGCGAAAACAGAGTTGCGCCAATAAATCTGGCGCATTTCTCTTCGGCCCCGATCCCGACGGCCGATCCTATTCCGAAGTCCAGGGTGGAGGGTTTTGAACATTATCTTATCTTTAGCTTTTTGATCAATTCCTACGCCTATGTTGTTAAATGTTATTATTTGTTTAATGTTCAAGTGTTCATTTATTTTTAAATTTTTACTTATTTCTTGAAACTGTAAATTTCAAGGACTAAGCACGAGAATATATTTTGAAAGATTAACTTTAATAATTTCAATGTACATTTTAATAATGATTTCAATTTCATAATATATGAAACTAATCTATAAATTATTGTGTAGCAAATTACTACAATTTCCTAACTGTAAGTTGTAAAATAGAAATTTTACACTCAATAAAAATAAAATTCTATTAATGAATCATTTTGAAAACTTGCGTAATTCTATCTTAATTAATATGTTACAGTAATATCAGTAAATATAATATTTTAATTTTCCTGGGATTATAGCATATTTGATACATAGTATTAAATATCGGAAGCTGTTAAAAACACAGTTTGTTATATTATTACACATTTTGTTGAACTACCTTATCATGAAAGCTGAAAAGTTGATTATAAGTTAATTTTATCATGAATCAGGTTTTTACATGAAATTTTTTTCCTATGAATACTGTTTAATAGTTATTTCTGTGTTGTTTAAATTGTATTTATAAATAAAAAATAATTTTTATGATATTTATAATGGTTAGTGTCATTTTTAGTGTTTTTATTTTTAATTATTCAGCTGATCCTGAACTTTTCTATAATTGTGTTTTGAATAATGAAAAAGAAAATAAATACCTTTTTTATTGGTATATTATCAGTTTAAAGAAATGTGAATCTCCAAAATGAGAAAATAAATGATATATAAATTATTTTATTATACTTTATTTTTGGAAGATCTTATTTATATTTTATAAAAGCAAGAAAGTGACTCTTCGTCATTTATACTATGAAAAGATGATATAAATATATTGATTTAAATCACCATTTTTTAATCATTTGATAAAATTCACTAACATTCTTAACTAGTATGTTGTGGCCACCACAAGACTTTCTTCTATATTTTCCTATACATATTCAATCAGTAACAATATTTAAAAAAAAAAAAATAAAAAAAAATACAATTTTTTTTTCTAAGGGTTTTTTTTTGGAGGGGTACTTGTTTTTTTTAAGGGTACTTCCCCCCCAGGGGGGGAAGCGATGCCTCCCCATGCACAAAAATTTTTTCCTAGTTACGTACTACTATTATCAATAATTCATATTAATTTTACAATCACAAGTGTAAAATAACTCTTATTATGCACATTTATACGAATTTTTGTCTTATTCTGCCATGTTAAAAATTTAGATAAAATGCTATCACAGCGCATCCTGTTGAGCTATTGATCCGCAAATATAATCAGCACCAGTTTATGTCGGGGACCAACTAAATACCAAGTTTGGTAAAATTTCGTTTAAAAAAAAAAAAAATACGATTTTTTTTCTAAGTTTTTTTTTTTGTTAAAAGTAAAAAAAATCGATAACTTTGTTTTAAATTATCACAGATTTATGGTTCAACCATTCGTTTTAAAGGTATTGACGAGATCTTTCGAATGATACCCATCTTCAAAATTTAACCCCCCCGGGGGGGTACTTCCCCCCCCAGGGGGGGAACCGATGCCCCCCCCATGCACAAATTTTTTTTCCTAGTTAACTACTACTATTATCAATAATTCATATTAATTTTACAATCACAAGTTTAAAATAACTCTCATTATGCCCATTTATACGGAATTTTGTCCTATAAAATGCGATCACAGCGCCACCTGTTGAGCTATTGATACCCAAATCTAATGGGCACCAGTTCATGTCAGGGTGCAACTAAATACCAAGTTTGGTTAAATTTCATTCATTGGTTCGTGAGATACAGCGTCCACAAAAAAATGATACAGACACACAGACAGACAGACAGAGAGACACACAGACAGACAGACACACAGACAGACATTTTTTAAAAACTATCAATTCGTGTTCAGGACATCCCAAAACGTGTAGATCCGTCAAAAAACGGAGGTCGAAAATTTTCGCGAATCCAATACTTTCTCTATATTACATATAGAAGAAAGTAAAAATTAGTGCTATAACTCGCCCCTCCCAGCCCTCTAGCTGACGCAACATCTGGCTACTATTCTAAAACTATACCAAAAAAAATTTAAGAAATCAATATTATAATCAATGCTAGGGAATGAAACACGGTTACTGCATGCTTTTATATAGAAAAACGATTAAAATAAGTTGTGTCGTACTGTATGAAATTGTGTTTTGTGCAGAATTTTATATGTATTACTTAAAAGACAAGAATATGCTCAGCGGTTTCTTTCCCCATTCTAAAAGCAAGGATGGCAAATAGAGTACCTTTGTTAATGCAAGTATAGTATTTTAATTAATAATGAGACAGATAATATACACTAAAAATATACATTTTAAAACATTAAAAACATAAAACACAAATTTAAACGTTTCGAGCCTTTTACTTTCCTCATCAGTAAAAAACATCAAATGTAAATGTAGAGAAGAATAACAGACTTTCATTAAGTGAGTACAACGTATTCATCGGGAACTGTGCATGCCTCATTAAGTGGCGAAAAATGTTGATTTGTATACCAGCCCTCCAGGAAAATTCTTGAGTGATAATTTAAACAATTTGATATGATTATTTTAGTACTGTTAAAATCAGGTAAATGGTCAGTTTCTATGGCATGCTGGAATGGTCAGTCCAGCATAGTTTGAATTAGCTACTCCAAAGGCCATAATGGAATTAAAAAAAATATATATATATAATTACTGTGTAGCAAATCTTCTGCCAGCTGTTGCAATTAGAGATGCAAGGCTTTCAAAACACGTTCTTTTTCCCGGAAAAAAACCGGTATTTTCCCCTGGGATTTCAAGACAAAATTGAAAATTTTGAAAATTCCTCAAAACTGGGAATTTTGAAATTATGAATATTTTTATAATTTTTGTATTTATTAAATATTTTTTGTGTATAAACAGCCTCCGATTCTTAAATTAATTTCAACTTTAACTTCTGCATAGATTTCATTTTCCTTTTCATTTCCCACTAATTCTAGCATCTTCGATGTTCATGTTCATTCCGTAAACGACGAAAATAATTAATTATAATTAATTCGTCGCTAACACTAACGGTAAGTTTCTGTCACTATATTCATTAATATTAGCATTTTTAGCAACTTTTTAATACTTAGCAGTTTTACTAACTGAATGACAAATGGAAAGTCTATAATTTTTTTTTTTATATATAATACTTTATATTAATAACAATTATAATGTTAAAATTTGTAGTGCTTTGAGTACAAAAGTAGCTAATACATGTTATTTTATCTAGAATAATGTAGTAAAATTAATTGAATTTTAGGCTTATGAAATAATGTTATCTTGTGGAATTTAAAATTATATGTAGGAGGTTCCTGTGGAGAAAAATGCTTATAATAATCACAAGTCTAATTTTTGCGAATCAACAAGCCTAAAAAAAGTAACATGTTATCATTCAAAGAATTATTTTTTCTTAATCATACCATTATCTTTTAAGCTTATATATTTTGTTATTATATTTAGTTATATAAATATCACCATGTATCTAGTAAAAAAGGGTTTTATATTGGAATATATTTTCAGATATATAAAGCATGACTTGTTTATATATGAAACGCTACTGATTTGGCAGCAGTTCTAATAAACTGAAAATTAAATGATAAATTAAAAGAATGTTATATGCCTATCAGTATATCAAAGTCTTTAAAATTGTCTTTTATATTAAGTAAGCAACATATTATTTGCTTTAGAGATTTCTAATTTGTTTTTTCCCTGCAAAATTCCCAAATTTCCCAGTTTTTTCCTAAAAATCCCCGGGTTTTTTCCCTTGGTTTTAAATTCCCGGGATTTTTTCATCTCTAATTCCAAGTAACAAAAGAATATCCATATAAAAGGTGTCTTACCTTGACCAGGAATGTCGCATCTAGCTTAAAGAATTCAATGAGTGTAACTCATTAAATTGACCATCCTGACCATAAACAGTTTTATATTTCACACATTCTGTTTATTCTGTTTACATTTAATATTTACACAAGTTACAAATAACAAATTGTTTAGGACCCATTTGATCCTTATTTCTTCTGAAAACTACATAATATCAACTCTAAAAGTAAAATTCGGTAACTTCACAACTCACTAGAGAACATTTTTCTTACATCACCTTTTTTTTTAGAAGCAAAAAAGAGTTTTTTGTGTGAACTACAAGCGTCTTCTATTGAACGGAATATTCACTAAAATGTTACTGAAACAATTAAAAAATACAAAATAAAAATGATTATAAAACACACATAAACATTAATTAAATCAGTAAAATATTAAGTTATAATATAAAAGAAATAATAAACTAAAATAATAATTTAAAAAAAAGGTGCCCCAAACGAATAATTAAATTGCAGATATTTGTCACTTATCAGAAACTGAAATCACAAAAATTATAGGAAATCGTGTGGTGCTGCCATCTGTTGTGGAATTTTAGAAATAAATTCCATTTTCTTAACAAGATGGCTGTGTCGCTGTCCGGCAGCATAGACACTGCGGTTTATGAGGTTATAGCTGATCTGTACAGCAGCTAATGATATCTTTTATGGTTAAGTATTATATCACATTAAAGTTAAATGTCTATGGCTGGGATTGCGGTGCTTCGGTCTTACGGTTGATCTTAATATTACGATTCGTCTATGAATTGGCGTGTTTAAAAACCATCTTAACTTGGTATTGCGGTGACTCAAGCGTAAGAAACGAGTCAGCCAATTGGAGACGCAATTAAATTTAATAACATAAAAAGCTTTTTGGTATTTTTCAGAAAAGATTTATCTGTGCAATACCCATTGGGAAAGTCTTCTTCAAAATCTGACTTCGAAATAAGTAATGACTCCCAAATATATATATATATATATATATATATATATTTGGGAGGAAAGTATTTTAAATTTAAGCTTCAATGATGTAGTATTTTTAAAAAATATAATACTTGAGAATCATATTTCAAAAAAAAAAAAAAAAAAATTTAAACTTTAAATAAATCTATAAAATCATTTTAAGAATAAAATATTTATTTGTAGGATGTGTTCAAAGAAATTTTTTCTAAAGAAAATATGACTACACTTTCGCATACGGTCGGTAACAAAAGTCTCCGAACACTAGCAAAAATTGCTATGTAAAAAAAGTACACTTAATACAGTTTTGTTAAATAAATCCTTGTCGAATCCCGTTTTTAGACTGACTAAGAACAGGATTCGACAAGGATTTATTTAACAAAACTCTATTAAGTGTACTTTTTTTATATAGGAATTTTTGCTAGTGTTCGGAGACTTTTGTTACCGACTGTACAACAAATGCAATTACGAAAATTTGTATTCGAGTAAAGTGTGTTCTCGAATCTGATTTCTCTGGAGGAGGAAGATTCGCCTTAAGAATCATCATTAATGCTGGTCGCGGAAATCGTGATTTCACTCTAAAGCGGGCTTCACACTGGCCGTTCCGCTCCGCTCCGCGAAACTAGCGCATGCGCAATGATGAATTTTCTCAACGCAACGGACGAACGCAAAGCTCTCTTGCGGAAAACGTTGACTTCTGTCTGTGCTAGAAATGAACGTTTTCGCCGCAATCGGCCGCAAGCAGCGAACCAATCAGATTGTTGAATGAGAAACTCACTTCCTTCATACTTGCCTGGCGTGTAACTTTGGACTGTTTATGTTTCCTTTAGCATTTTATGTGATGTTTTGTATAAGAAAATAGATGATTTCTATCAATATTTCAAGAAAACTAGCATTTGTTTCATTTGAGTCAGCTAAAAGATTACATACAGAGGAAAAGGAAAAATAGTACATGAAAGGTAAATATAAATTCTGACCTTAATAACGTATCAGGTTAATTGTATATTTATTTGACATTTAAAGTTTGTTTTCGATAAATACTAATATTTAAAGACTTTTTAAACTTATGTGAGTTGCTTATGCTTTATTAATTAATCGTTTCACTTTGGAAAGTGCCTACGATAAGTATTTAATTACTATTATTATATACTCGTTTTACTTTGCTTGAAACAGGAAAAGTATGCTTTTGTGTAAAATTATCAATTTTCCTTCACAAATTTTTGCTTTTTTTTTCCTTCACTGATAAGTGAACCTAATTTTTCAGATATTATTGATGTATATCGCTATCATATTTCACTTGAAATTTTGAGAATTAACCTGACTTAGTAACAATAAAACTGTAAGTTAATCAACAAAAAACAAACAAAATGGTTTTAAAACGATGACTTTTCTTTCTTTATATTTTCGAATGTATTTTGAAACTTTAATGTTATTTTATGATAAATAATGAAACTTGTTGTTGATTTTTTTTTTTTTTTTTTTTTTTTTTTTTTTTATTGCTCAGTTTCTCTGAGTGTTTCAAAAAAGTAATTTTGTAGATTTTATTTATTATTATTATTATTGAATTGCAGTTTGAAGCATGCTTTTAATATGTATTGTAATTTTTAAAAATAATGTTAATGCTTTTGAATTAATTATTTGTTATGCAAAATTTATGTAATTTTTTTTTCTTTTCTATTCTGCTGAAATATGATGAATAGATTGTAGTGAATAATTTTCTCTTTGAATTTTTATTCCATGCAGTTGTAAAGTATAGAAATTTTACTGTGATTGTTGATAACAGTAGATGTTACTTTAGATAAAGGCAAGATTGTAATATATAACAGAAAATCTGTTTAATTTTTTTTTTTGTTGTTGTTGTTTAAAGAGGGTCTAAATATGGGTTCAAACCGCTTAAATAGACTCCTATGGAAGGCACTACCACTCTGGCTCTAGTGCAGTCAATTGGCCTTAATTCCTATAACTAATCTTAAAAGAGGGGCAGCAACCTTGTAGCTTATTATAAGCACAAGGTTGGTAAAACGTTGTTGAATTTTAATTTCCTCTTACGCAAATGATTGTCACTTATGAATTTCCTTTAGACAAGTTTTGAAGCACTATCTTGCTACTTTCTTACTCTTTAAGACTGTTAAGTGTAATGTTCAGGATAAAATAAAACTAAATCTTTATTTATTTATTTATTTTTTTTTTTTTTTTTTTGTCCATGCACATAATTTTGATTTTTTATGATAAATTTTACTTCTGATTTCAAATTGTCATAATAAATTTTTTAGTACAATACTTTAATATGCAGTTTTCAGATAACACACAGCACTACACAAAGCCAGTTAATTCCAATAAATTGATAATTTGGTCGCTGTAGAAGTTTTAGAGAATAAATGTATATTTTATTATTTTATGTTTAAATTTTCAACAGTATGTAAGCATGTTTTTTCCAGTTTGATGAAGATGAAGCATATGTATGGCAGGTTTACCTGAAACAGTCTTCCACTTTTAAATTTTCATTGCCAGCTGGATTACATTTATAGGCACAATTTTTATACTGTGCCTATTTATGTAATCTTGTTAGCATATGGGCCTAGATGCCAAATGCTGCGGTATGCTGAAATCCAGGTGTAAAAGAAGAAGAATAAATCTGAGGTAACACATACATCTGAAGACGTGCCGAAGCTGACTGCTAAAGGATCCTTATGGTAATGTTTAGGTAAATTGTAATTCTTCTTAAATTTTAACCCTTCATCAGCTTAAGCAATTTTTTTTTTTTTTTTTTAATCATTTATTTACATAAAGTTATTAACACTGAGTTAAAATTGTTATAATTTCAAATGCACAGTGTGTAGGATTGGTATCAAATTATACATATATATATATTTTTTCCCGATGTATACACATACATACATGTGTATTAGTGATTGCTGCAATACAGAATTTTGTGTACTTTTTATGCACAGTCAAGTTTAGGGAAATATGCTAGTAAACTATTATTTGACACTTTTATAGTTTAAATCACTGCTTTTTATTATTTCATTAAATTCATTGAAATTCTTAATGGCATAAATTTTTGAAATATATTTAGGAAGACTGTAAAAATTAATTTTATCATAGAAATAATTCAAATTTCAAAGTTAAAATTTTTCAGGTTATTTTTACTTCACACTGTTTTGATAATGTTACAAGATTTTTTTTTCTTTTAACTACTGAGGTCCCATCAGTGGCCGAGAGGTTCTGCTCACAAAGCTGACAAACAGACAGTATCAGGTTCAATCCGAGGTCTCCAGTTATGCTTTTCGTCTTAGAATTTTCTGTGATTTTCTCATAAAACTTGCACAAGAATAGGCTAAGACAATTTAGTAGAACCCCTCAAAGGGTAATTCACCCAAACCATGTGGTCATTAAACCTTAACATGTACACCACTACTCCAAAACTGATAGACAGAATGCACAAGGTTTGAACCCAGGAAGACTAATGTATGTTTGGAAGTAAAGACGACGGACTGCATTAACGTCTTAGGCTCTGAAGGGGGAGTACCCTCTGTGGAGGTCTTTCTAAGGTGATCTAGTCCTTATTTAAGCAAGTTTAGGCGAAAATCATGGAAAACTACTAGCGGCTAGAATGGCAAGTGTGATTTGGGACTAAATCCAACACCTCATGTCTACCCCCTTTGAGCGCAGAACCACTCGGCTACTGGTGGACCGGGCTAGTAATGTAAAATACCTGAGTATTTTTCAAAGAACTCTATTCGAATAAAACATTTGCATTTATGTATAATATGATATTGCTAAGTACAAAGAGAGATAGAGAGAGGAAATATATGTAAAGTTAAAAACATTTGAGCCTTTTTAAAAAATTTTATAAAACCAAAAGATTTAATCATAAAAAATGAATGTTATACAGCATCTTGCATGCAATTATCACACTATTTTTAAAAAATCCTGTGAATTATTGCATATATGTTTGTAAACCTGTTAAAATAATCCTAAAATAAAACAAAAATTGCGTCTATACTTTTAATGTTTATAGTAATTTCTCTTAATGTAACAAAGTATACTACAAGTTTTGTAATAAATAACTTCATAAATAAAATATTACAAGTATATTGTGGACTTTGGTAAAGCAGTGTTTTGTGTTTTAGAGTTTTTTTTTTTTTTTTTTTTTTTTGTAAGAAAGAAAGAAAATAACCTGTTTAATATTTATGAATTTTCTGAATATAAAAATGGAATTTAAAAATATGTGTTAGTTCATGAATTATGATAAGGCAAAATTCCACATAGAATAATCCTGGCTTTGGCTTCTGGCGACGATAAGTAGAGAGAGTCCCGTTAACATTTAAAAAAAAAAAAAAAAAAATTAAAGCAAGTTCTTTTTTATTCCTATCTTTATTTTTCACCTTTTAGCATAAAATTTAAAGTAAATTAACACGTGTACAAAGGGAGTGACTAACTGTTCATGAAATCAAAACTGACTTGTAGCATGGTATCCGTAAGAAAATTAAGAATCCAAGCTTCTCTCGCATCATCTATACTATGGCATAAACATAGTTAGAAATATTTTATTATTAGTGACATTGCTTTACACTAGAAAAATTACACTGCTATCACACTTAAGTTTTAGAATATATTTTATCATGAATGCTGATTTTTTTTTTTTTTTAATAAACTTCATCAAAACTTAAAAAAATATTGTAAATTATGTCATACATATGAAAACCTGTTCAAATACAGCGGCGGATTCAGAACTTAACCTTTTTTTTTTTTTTTTGGGGGGGGGGGGGGCTAAGATTTTTCAAGATGTAATTCCAGATCAATGAAAAGTTTGCAATTGTACTATTCAGTTGGGAATGTTACCTACTCACCCACTGGGTATTTAAACATCCCACATCACTACCCAGGACAGGCCATATCAGTCCGCCTAGCTGTTCAGAGTTTTCCGTAGTTTTCTTCAAAGCTCTCATACATACCAGCTTGGATTGCTTATAAAGATTTCCATTAATGGCAGTTTACCTAGGAAACGGAACCTCATGTAATCAATCGGCTTTAACACCTACACCATTCCACCAAAGCTGGTAGATAGGACCTGCCGTGTTGAAACCAAAGTTCCATTTGTCAGACTCAGTGGCAGATCCAGAACTTAACTTTTGGGGGGCTAAGAGTTTTCAAGCTGTTATTCCAGACCAATGAAAAATTTACAATTGTAACATCCAATTGGGAATGTTAGTGCTTTTGGTCAGACTAGTTGCTTGGAGTTTTCCATTGTTTTCTTTGGATCGTGCATAAGTGCTAGCTAGGATCACTTAGAAAGATCCGCATGGAATTAACTCTGCATAGAATTTAAATATTGTGTAAGAAATAGCTTCATTTTATCCAAATAATTTTAAAAATTAAAGAAGTCATTCTTATATCAAATACAATAAATACATCCATCTCATCATTTAATTTTTTTCTTCCAAATAAAGCATGTCTCAATAATGGTCAAGCAGTTCTGCTCTCGAAACTGGTAGATTGGCAGTGCCGGGTTTGATCTTGCGTCACGCCTGTCTAGCCATTTGGAGTTTTCCATGGTTTTCTTCACAACTCACGTAAATTTGGGCTAAAATATCTTTAAAAAATCATGATGGAGGCAATTAACTCTACAATTCCACTTAAAAATAAAACATAATTAGCATGGGGGACAAAAATAAATGCTTTTATTATTTGGTAAAGAGAATATTTTCTTTATCTCGATTAGTGTATCGTATTTAACATATTTTACAAATTTCTTCAGCTTTCAGTTCGTGGATTTAAATAACTTACAATCTGAAATTAATAATAATAAAAAGAAGAAGGAACATTTAGAAATATGGAAATGTTGTACAAGAAATAGGTGTAATTAATCCAAATAATCTGAAATTACATATTTTTAAAAGATGAAAATTAGAAAAAAAAAGTATAGTTATTTTAGAAAACACAGAGAATTTTTGAACATTTGATTATTTATTTATTTTCCATTCTAAAAACTAATCTAAATCTTTTCAATATACGAATTAAAAGAATATTAGAATGTTATTTAAGTATTGACTTTCTGTCTTTTGATTAAAATTGCCAACATTAAAAAAAATAATAGTGATGGAAATTTTTTAATTAAAGTTGGAATGAATGACTGAGAAAAAAAAAAAAAAAAAAAAAAATTGCATAGAAATACTGCAAGCTTATTTTAAATAAAATTTGAAAATGTTTTTCAATCACATATATAGCATACATTTCAATAATTAATTTTTTTTCTTTGAATTAAAACACGTTCCAACAATGGCCAAGAGGTTCTGCTCTCGAAACTAGTAGACAGGGATTGCCTGGTTCAATTCCAGGTTGCACTTGCTACTTAGCTGTTCAGAGTTTTCTATGGTTTTCTTCAAAATTTACTTAAAAACAGGCTAGGTTCCTTCAAAAAGATTAATAGGTAAGTAATCTACCTAGGCGTAGGACCCAAGTGCAAATAAAACATTATAAGCATGAAAAGGGGGGAGGAGTGCAAAATAGATGTCTTGGTTACTCTGTAAGGAGAATTTTATCTTCAGCCTATGCACAAAAATTTCTCAGGTTTTCAATTCATACATTTATTTTTTACAAAATTATTTATTTATTATTTTTTTACATTTGAAACGTTATTTATTTTTTTTTCTGAATAGTGATTAAAAAAGCCTCATTTTACCTTTTGATTAAAATTGTCATTATTTAAAATTAATAGTAGAAATTTTTTAATTAAAGATGAAATGACCAGGAAAATTAATCCTAACATAGAAATAATGCAAATTCGTTTTACATAAAATATAGATATACATTTCATTAGTTAAATTTCTTTCTTCAAAATGACTAGTAAGTGCCATGTTCGATCCAATATCGCGATCCTCAGCTTAGTTGTTTAAAAATAATTAGCTTGGGGGGAAGGGGGAAGTAAATGAATTTAGAAAGTAATATATTATTATTATAATATTTATTTTGTTAGGAATTTTGTTTCTTCATCCCAGTAAATAAATTACATTTCATATATTTTACACATTTCTAAAATTTCATTTTATGGATTTAAAGCTCTTACATTCTAAACAAGCAATTAATATATATATATAGAAGCATTTATAAATTGAAAAATGTAAAAGAAATAGCTGAAATTTACATTAAATAAAATTTGGAAAAGTAAGAAAGAAATTAAAGTATGACTATTTCGAGAAATATTATGTATATATAGATGTCTATTATAATTCAAATTCTTTAATTTTCTATTTCCAAATTCGCTTTGAATGAATGTATGTAATGTTGCTCGCTGAATTCTAAAGAAAATCAAAACTCAAAACAGATGGTTTTTAAAAGGCTGGCTATTGCCTGTTACTGCCCTGCAACGTGATTGGTTCATTTCTTTGTGCTCTCCCTGCCCTCGGGATTCTTCTGACGCCAGTAAACTCCTGCGGAATGTAACGGAGTTCACTGACGGAATCTCTGCGGACGACGGCCAGCGGAACGGAACGTCCAGTGTGAAGGCACCTTTTGGCTTCCGTCATCATCCGATTTCCGAATACGATCAATGAACCGATACCAATTTAAACAAACGCGCTGATTGGTGAATTCTTGAGATCTAGCAGCCCTCTATATGTAAGATGAAAATTACTACCTTTCCGTAACATTCGTTATATATCCTATAGACTCTCCTAATCCGTGTTCCGGAGTTAGATTTTGAAGAAGACTTTTCAAATGCGGTTTGTAGCGATAAACCTTTTTTTTTTTTTTTTTTTAAATACCAGAAAGCTATTTATATTATGAAGTACATTTGAGTTGAAATGGTTGAATAGCTGGCGGTGGCGCATCAGGAATTTTGTTGCCTTAAGGTTGCCACATGTACCTAGCGTTTTCTGCAGATAAACAAATGGTAGCCACTTTTTCTATCGTCTTATATTACTTCGGAGATACTTTTTTAATCATCTTTCATAATTTGAGCTCTGTAAATTATCATATAGGAGACGGTTTAGTGATAAATTGCTATAATTACTCAAGAAAAGAACGTAAAATATTCAGGTTATCCTACGATAATTCAGGAAGAGTAAAATAATATGACTTTTATTTACTTATTTTGTAGCTATTAAGTCAAAATGTCCCCACCTTTTATGTAATAAGTACGTCTTTTAGCTGTACAAAATAATGTAAGATGTACATATGTGAACCTAATACCCAAGTAACACGGAATGGTTGGGAAACGGTTGGCCCTACAGTTTCCTTCATCGTTGGGCAACCGTTGGTTTTGGCCGCAGGCCCTCGGTTTAGCTAACCGTTGGGTGACGGTTGGCCCAATGATGGGGCGGTTGGGTCTTGGTTGGCAAACGGTTGGGTCATGGTTGGCAAACTGTTGGGCCACGGTTGGTAAACTGTTGGGCTACGGTTGGATAACCGTTGGGCCACAGTTGGCTTACCGTTGGACCACAGTTGGCAGACCGTTGGGCTACGGTTAGGCCAGTTTTTCTAACCGTTCTACTGTTGGCCCAACTGTCACCCAACGGTTGGCTCAACCGAGGCCCGGCGGCCAAAAGCAACCGTTGGCCAACGAAGTTTGAAAATGTAGGGTCGTTTCTCAAGAATCCTCTGTCATTTAGGTTAAACTCAAGGAGTTAAGAACAAAGCACCAAATTAAAAAAAAAAAAATTATATTTTTTAGGCTATTTGGTTTTATTTTTACTCGAATAAAATATATCTTTTAGGGTGAATAAACACATTCTAAATTGAAAAAAGAATTAATTAGTAATATGTTGCAATTAATTTTTTAGGGTGAATAAACGCATTCTAAATTGAAAAAATAATTAATTATAATTGCAACATATTATTAATTCTTTTTTTAATTTAGAATGCGTCTATTCACCCTAAAAGATATATTTTATTTGAGTAAAAATAAAACCAAATAGCCTAAAAATATAATTTTTTTTTAATTTGGTGCTTTGTTCCTAACTCCTTGAGTTTAACCTAAATGACAGAGAATTCTTGAAAAACGACCCATATATATATATTAAAAAAAGTTTAAATTTTAATCAAAAGAATTTATAAATCATCATGAAATTACTTGATTAAAAGTGCTATATTCTCAATATCTTATTACTTTCAAAATTAATTAATATATTTCTGAAACAAATTAACAAACTTAAAGATAATTTTTTCTTTAAATGTTATAATATTATATAATATTTCCAAAAGAAGAAAAAATATCTTATTTACTCTAAATCGTAATTCTAATTATATAAAAAAAAAATTATGAAGTCTGAAAAATAAATCTCAATGTATATAAAAGAAATATACGAAAATCAATGTAATATATAAAAACAGCATTTTTATTTGTTGATGTTGATATGTCCTTTCTTCTTATAGCACATTGTAATAAATATTTGATTGTTTGCGGACGTAATTATCTGACTACAAATTCTTAACATGATGTATACATATTTCTAAAGTGAATTATCTTTAGCAAAATGAAAAAGTGACTTGGCTAAGATTCAAACTTAGAACCTCTGACTGCGTCAGTTTTGTAATTACTGAAAAACCTAGCCAATATCTGACTTGCAGGAATTACTCATATGAAACAGAAAAAAAATTTTAATGTGATCTGTAAGCTCTTATATAAATGATTACTACAGGTTACATTGTTTGATATCGACTAAATAATTCAGTGGTAGAGCACTAGTAATTTATACCATATGTCTCATATTTAAATCTTGTTTTTAAATATATACCTTAAAAGTGAAAATTAAAATTATTTATTTATTTAACTCTCCTTTTTTAAACTGACTATTTTTTGCAAATGAGTTCATTTAAATTCTTATTTTACTCGTAATAGATTGAAAGGAATATAAATCAATCTGTTGTTTTATTTTACCTCACTTTAATAAATATATCAGCAAAATTTTTATACTATATTATGGGAAATTGTATTTCTCAGCTATCATCTCCGCTGTGTGATGTCACTGTGTACGTACCTATCACGTGTTACCACGTCACTGTTTTGTATCATCCTTTCACTGTATGCGCACGCATCGGACGCGCGCCAGTTTAGTTATTGAGTTGACGTGGAGCGGTTATGATAAACACAGACGGTGTTTTCCGATCGTAAAATTCATCAATATAAGTATTTATGTGTTGTCCCCTTTTTGTTTTAAATAAATGTTGTTAAATATTATAGTCTGTAGCTGTTTCCCTATATTTTGGGGGGCTCGACCTGTCCCGAAATATCTACCCCTAGATAGACGTTACTAACGGAAAGCCGCTACTTCTGTTTTCAAAAACAGTAGCGTGAAAATGTTGTTCTTCAAAATATTATTCTCAAGTGAACTGTAATTTTTTTTTTTTTTTTTTTGAAATTCTACGGACGATTATTTTATTAAGATTTTACGATTCAAGAAATTTTTTTTTCTTCATTCGGACGTTTTAAAAAGGATTCTTTCTGTTCTTCGTTTCATCTGCTGAACGTTGTTCTATATTATGACGTAAATTTACGTTTTTCAGTATGAAATATCAGCATTTTTCATGACGTTCCTTACTATAATGCTTCATTTCAATATGATTCAAGTTTTGTTCCTGCCGATGATTTGAAATTTATAAGTGTGCTATTTTCTTCATGCCCGACGTTCTTAAAGTGATTCATTTCGATTAAAGTTTGTTTTTCACGTAATAAGAGCATTCTACACGGATTCATCATCATCTATCTGATCCTGCTTAATAAAATGATTTCATCAACGCTGCATACAGGACTGTCCTTAATGTCAGGTACGAGCATGCATTTTTTTTTCTCCTCTTAGTATATATAGATGACTTGCTTGTTGATTTTATATAACTAAAGAATTTTCTTCCCACATATTTAATTGCTTTCCCACAATAAAAGGATATTCTGTTCCCCAATATTTATTTATTGTTCCTAAAAATATATATTTTCTGGTTTTAATCCATTTCTTTCCCCAATATTTACTTAAAAAAAAAAAAAAAAAAGAACAATTCTTTTTATTTATTTCGGTTTCCTTATTTTATTTTTATTGCATCCTAAAAATGGCCCTTAAATTAGGCGATCTCCCGCTAGTTGCAAATTCTTTGAAATATTCTAAAACAAATACCATAAAATTACTCAACACGCTGTTAGGATACCCAACATTTGATCATCAATCGCGTAAACGTATGCGAAATTTTAGCTGTTTTACTGCCGATTTCGACATTAATAAACATCAAGAACAGATTTTAAAATCATTTTCATTGTCCGATTTCATATGAATCGCTAATTCACTACACGTAGAACCAGTCGGCAGTAAGGAAAATTTATGTAAAAAAAAATTTAATGCACTTACTAATTTAACTGAATTTCAGAAAACATTAGATACTAGTTTATGACAGACGAAGACGATCTCAGTGTAAATACACATTCTCTTGAAACCCCTTCTTCGATCGTTCCAAATACTTCTGTTTTTCAAGCTCAAACCGAAACCTTCCCTACGGAAGTTCGAAATACTTCTCCGAATGACGCTGCAGACGCAATGTCTGATTTGAGTAATCATTTCAGGTTTCTTCTCAGAGATCTAGCTAGCACGTGTAGAACTTTTTCTGGAAATGATTAATATTCTATTCGTAATTTCTTTAATGGCATTGAGGAACAATTCTGTTTATTTCCTAGTCTTACCGATCAACAAAAACTCATTTTTGCTAAACGTTTAATTAATGGTTCTGCTAAAACATTTTTATTTTCGCAACGAAATCTTAATACTTATGAGTCATTTAAAGCCGCGTTAATTTCTGAATTTTTGGATACAATCCCATCCTTTGAAATACATAAACAACTAGAAAACAGGAAAATGCGTCCTAATGAAACTGCTACGCAATATTTTTTAGCGATGCGCGAAATTGCTAACCGCGGTAACGCTATTATTGACGATTCTTCAGTAATTCAGTACACCATTCAAGGTATACAGGGCAACCTCTCTGAAAAAATTCTTCTCTGTGGAGCAAAATCTTTTTCAGAATTTAAAGAAAAATTTCGTATTTATGAAACTGCTCTTAATACAATAAACTTAAATCAACGAAATTCAGTTAATTATAAACAAACATATGTCAGTAGGAAACGCAGTACTGGTCACACACAACCAGCTTTCACTCGCGAATCCAAATTTAATATTGGTCCTGCAGCTCAAAATAAATTACGTTGTTTCAATTGTAACGATATCGGTCACTTATCTGAATTTTGTCCTAACCGTTCTCGAGGCCCTAGGTGCCTTGCATGTGGTCTTTTTGGACACAAGTCTACCGATTGCCGCCGAACCGCTGCAAATGAAGGACCTCCTTCCAGAGATAGAGTTAATACAGTACATGAATCGCATGCTTCTCATATCTGTAAACAAGTTAAAATTAGTGGTAATCAATTAACTGGTTTGGTTGATACTGGTAGTCAGTTAACCCTTTTGAAACATTCTGCTTGGATAAAAATAGGTTCCCCACCGTTGTCAAAAATTAATAAATCCTTAACTGCTTTTGGCTTTGCGCGTATACATGTTATCGGTACTTTTAATTCTTTTATTACTATAGACGATAAAGAGTTTTCAACAACTATTTTAGTTGTACCCGACGTGTCCACATTTTATGACCTTATAATTGGATGTGACGTCATCCAACAAGCCAACATTAGCATTTCACCCACCGGTGTTACTTTTTCTAGTTTTTCACAACAAAATGAGTGTACCGCAGATCAAAATTTTATCATGACGATCACTGACGATAGCCCCAAAATTGATATTGGTCCTAATGTTTCACGACATACTCGTAACATTAACAAACTGTTGTCGGCCTATAAACCTAATAAAATCAAAACTGCGAACATTGAACTTAACATCACTTTAACTGACCATACACCTATTTTTCACTCACCCCGACGTCTACCCTTTACCGAACGAGACATTGTAGACGTACAAGTCTCTGAATGGCTTAAAAATGGTATTATCGAAACAGTGTCCTCCCCATATGCCAGCCAAGTTGTAGTTGTTCGAAAAAAAGATGGTAAACACAGAGTTTGCATCGATTACAGGAAACTCAATCGTAAGTTAGTTAAAGATGACTACCCCCTCCCCCTAATTGATGATATATTGGATCGACTTCAACATGCCAAAATTTTTAGTACGATAGACCTACGTAATGGATTTTTTCATGTACCCGTAAACAAACAGAGCCGCCCTTTCACTAGTTTTGTAACCCATAACGGTCAATTCCAGTTTCACTACATGCCTTTCGGACTTAGTTCCTGCCCTTCAGTGTTCATGAGATATATAAACGCTGTTTTTAGAGACCTTATTGCTGCCGGCATAGTACTCTCTTATATGGATGAACTTGTAATTCCCGCGAGTAACGAACTTGAGGCCGTAGAACGTCTAAAAACTGTTCTTCAAACAGCTAGCGAGTACGGACTCGACATAAATTTTAACAATTTTTAAATACCAAAATAGATTTACTCGGTCACATAATAGAAAATGGAAAACTTTTGCGATGCCCTTCCAAAACTAAAGCTGTTTTAAATTACCCAGATCTGAAAAATGTTAAAGACTTACGTTACCCCCCACTCCCCCCCCCCCCCGAAAGAAAAAAGGTGATTTTTTTAATGCATATTTTTTTTATTTATATCTTACATCAATATCGTTACATGATCTCTTTTGTTAGTGAATTTAGTTTGACATATCTTTTTATTGACGAAAGACACATAAAATAAATTTAAATATAGTTTTTCAGATACATATGTGAAATATAAGATTTATTGTGTTTTAATTTAATTGTTTTATAATTTATATATTAAAAAAATATCTCATTTATGTAATCATCAAATATATTTTTAAATTTAGATTGTTATTATTATTATTATTATTATTATTATTTTATTTTTTAATTGAAATCTAAAATGTTTAAATTTTCCTTAAATGTAGAAGAGAATTTTATTACTAAAAACCTACTCTAAGTTGTCAGGTACAAGTTTAGAAATATATTATCATTATTAGAAATATAAATTTTAGTAAGGGAGGTTTCTGATGTTTTAAAAATAAAACCTAAATAAAACCATTTTTGATTGAGGTATAACGTATATCGGAGGTATTTTCTGAATATCATGGAAAAACTTATTATCATCGATGTATTTATCCGAATCCTTGGGAAATCTCTATAAAACCTAAAAAAGTGCAGGTTTTCAAAGGTTCAAAAACTAAAACTAAAAAAATACGTTTTTGGTTGCAGGTATAGTGGTGGTATTATTTAAATACAATAGGAAAACTTATTATCATCGATGTATTAAATAAATACATCGATGATAATAAGTTTTCCTAGGAAACCTTTGGAAGCCTCTATAAGACCTAAAACAGTGCAGGTTTTTAAAAGGTTTTAAAATTAAAACCTTTAAAAAACATTTTTGATTGTAGGTATAGTGGAGGTGTTATCTAAATACCATAAGAAAACTTACTATTCTCGATGTATTTATCTGAAACCTTGGGAAATATCTATAAGACCTAAAACAGTGCAGGTTTTAAAAGGTTTTAAAAATAAAACGTTTAAAAAACGTTTTTGACTGTAGATATTATCCAAATGCCATAGGGAAACTTATTATCACCGATGTATTTATCCGAAACCTTAGGAAACCTCTAGAAAACATAAAACCACGTAGGTTTTCAGGAGGTTTTAAGAATAAAACCTAAAGAAAACTTAGATAAGGTTTCTTTTCAGGAAGTATTTTTTAGCGAAACTTCAAAGAAACCTTTTAAATACCTGAAAACCTAGATAAAACCATAAAAAAAGTTTTAGAAAACCTTAAATTTTAGTAAGGGTGATATATTATTTTTTTTTTTGGTGAAAACTATCTATTGTTTGTTTTCGTTAGCTGTGACCCTGCTCACCTATGCGCATGCGTGAGGTCTGCATTGATTTTGTTAAAATAGGGTAGAAGCGTAGAAGATGAGAGAATGTTTACATTTTACGAGTGAGAGATAAGTTGCGGTTTCTTTTTTCTTTTTTTTTCTTTTCAGGACATTATTGAATTTTGAGGCGATACTTCTTCGTTATATTCGTATAAAGGCAAAATGATGATTTTTCCCCCTTGTAATTTTTAAATAAGTGTAGAAGATCAGTTTTATTCTTCGATGCAAAATAAAATCCGTAAACTTAAAAGTAAATGCCTGTTTTCTTTCTTCTTCTTCTTTTTTTTTTTTCAGTTAAAATTATTTTTATTTGCTTACTTGATCTCTAAATTCGTACTATATCTGTCATACCTGAACACTTGTTTCATGCACTGATTATAGTAGTAAATTAATTAAAAATGACTTAAATTAGGTAAAATTTACATAATTCATTAATAAAAGAAGAGAAAAAGAACAACGTTTACAGTAGACTTTACCTGTAGTAAAAGTAATATATTTTTTTCTTTTAAATTATACTGCTAAAATAAAAATACCATATTTTTGGATCTCTATTTTACAGAAATTTACAGAAAATCGTATTTAAATCAAATCATTAGATTTTTTTATCATGATTATTTTACACCTTTTATTTTTCGCGCATATTGTCATATAAATTACATTAAATAAAATATTGTTAATTAAAATTAAAAATTAAACTTTAAATTCGCGTAAAAAGGTAAAATAAATATTGAAGACTCATAAAAAGAAAACGAACACGTGTAGAACGAAAAGCGCATTTGGCTAAGTGCCCATCTCATTCAACGCATCACCCCTTTTCCGAGTAGGATCGTTCCGCGAGAGGTAGACATGGTTTACGAAAACGGACAGTACCTATTTTTTTTTCTACTTGTATGTTACTAACATCTTATCTTATTTTATTTTAGTATTTTGATGATTCAGATTTTGAGTGTAATATTTACACAATTTTCCATTGGTAATGTATACAATTTTTTTTATTTTATTAATGCAGCTATATTATTACTGTATCGATAATTCTATTATGTAGTGTTGTATATTGTTTATTTTTTTATTTCTTTTGTTTTTGTATAATTTAATTTTTTTTTTGTGTTTGATAACCTTTAGGCGAGGCCGCCTTCTTGGTCATGATGGCCGATATGGGAAATTGTATTTCTCAGCTATCATCTCCGCTGTGTGATGTCACTGTGTACGTACCTATCACGTGTTACCACGTCACTGTTTTGTATCATCCTTTCACTGTATGTGCACGCATCGGACACGCGCCAGTTTAGTTATTGAGTTGACGTGGAGCGGTTGTGAGAAACACAGACGGTGTTTTCCGCTCGTAAAATGCATCAATATAAGTATTCATGTGTTGTCCCCTTTTTGTTTTAAATAAATGTTGTTAAATGTTATGGTCTGTAGCTGTTTCCCTATAATATAGAATAGAAAATTCAAATTATCATATCAAGTCTAATAACATATAAGATTGTTTTTTATTTTTGATGCTTTAAATTTAAAGAAAGTTAAATTTCAGAACTAAAAATATCTACATCACTGTTGCTGGATTATAATGTAATCAAATTAAAAATTATGTGAGAATGTAATTCAAACTATTGATTTATAATGAAATAGACCTAACAAAGGTAAAAATTAAGAAAATTAAGTGCAGGACCAGAGATTTTAAGATTTGACTGGTATATACACATTTTCACTGATCCGTTTACCCAATCTTTAGACTTTTAAAATTACAGCTGAACCTCGTTAACGTGATTCTCTAGGGAGAAAAAATGTCCATGTTATCAGTAGCAACGGGATTATGAAAACAGTTCATGTTAAAAGTAATTCACATTAAGTGTGTTCACGTTAACGACAGTGGCGGCTCGTGCACCGAAAACTGGTGAAGAGGTACATTATATTTTACGCTGTATTCATTTACATAATTTAAATTTACATTAAAATAAGTATTTTTAGTTAATTTTAGTTAAAACCATGCTTAATAAAAATTATGTTTAAAAATACTTAAATATTATTTTTGAGCTCTTCACCTAATTTCGGTTCACGAGCCGCCACTGTTTAACGAGGTTAGATTGTACTTACAAAATAAATTTAGGTGGCAACTATGACAATTGAATATAATTGTAATTAATTTTAAAATACAAATGAAATCTTATATAAGTCAGAAAATGTATGTTTTTGTAAATTGCTTTTCAACATTACAGCCAGGAAATACACACGAGAAATAGAGAGTAAATTTTCACCACATTATTTCAATGAAAGAGAGAGGGGGGAAAATGAGATGATGAAGTAATATACAATGATAAAATGTTTATATGAAGGGCTGGGAAAATGTTTGTTTACTCCGCTGTTTTATATTTCGATTGGGTGTAAGTTAAACTTATACCAAAACCTACACTAGCTGAAATGGAAAGCAAGTAACCTAATCCTTGTTATTGTTTGAAAGCTGTTCCGTTTGACTTTTGTTTGGAGTTTTGGTGGTAAGAGAAACAAACCATTTAAAACATGCAAAATCCCAAGAACCAGTTGCCAAAACAGCGATTATTGCCAAAAGAAGGCGCAAAAACCGTAGTGATGTTCCGGGAATTTTTCTCCATAGACAATATAGGGAATCCGTACTCTACTAGTATATCTGCTCAATGAGGGGTACCCAGTCGTTTTTTTTTTCATGTGTGCAAAGAGTACATTCGTGTGTCTAAGTGATTGCTGAACTTCCTTGTATAACCGGCAACAAAAGTATCTGAGCACTAGCGAATAATTTCAATGCCAAAAAATTACACTTACCACTGTTTTGTTAAATAAATTCTTGTCGAATCATGTTGTTAGACTGATTAAGAACATGACTCGACAGGGTTTATTTAACAAAGCAGTATTAAGTATATTGACCAAACGTCCCCATTTCCTGGGAACAAATGGGAACGCCCTTTTTTTTTTTTTTTTTTTTTTTTTTTTTTGAAGGCATTTTTCTAAGTTTTAAAAAATTGTAGAAACTAAATTATTAATCAGTAACATTTTATTTTTAGTCCTTATTTATTAGATTGGTTGGTTGGTTGGGTTTTTACGTCGCATTAGTGCTGCGCAGATGGGCAATTGGCGACGGTATGGGACACACCCCTAGAGGTGGTCCGGAGACATGCCATCACAATTTTGATCCTCCATTGAAGGTATGGCTCTCCCGCTTCGGTGACCCCCAGAGGTATAATTTTTTATAGGAACATGGAGGACACTGCGGCCACGACAGATTTTACGTGCACCAGCCACCATTAGTGTACACGACGGTCTTTGGCTGGCTCGAGTACCGAACCCGCAATCTTCCAATTACGAGGCCGGTGCTCTACCGACTGGGCTACCGCGGCCCCCATATTTATCAGGAATGAAAAAAATACATCCATAATTTGATAATTGTAACAATTTTTAATGCTTCTCTATTATAAAGGTACTTTGATCTGGTCAGCCTAGTATTAAGTGTACTTTTCTTTAGAGAGGGATTATTGCTAGTGCTCGGATACTTTTGCTGGTACACACAATGGTAATGACATGCCTCGTCCTAGACCATTTCTAGGGGTGGATTCTAGACTTTCACCAATTACTCATTACGCAGCTATCATGTGATATTTAAACTAGGGTGACCAAATGTCCTAAAATTAGGGAGTGGACTAAAGAAGACTGACCAGATCAAAGTACCTTTATAATAGAGAAACATTAGAAATTACTACAATTATCAAATTATGGATGTATTTTTTCATTCCTTATAAATAAGGACTAAAAATAGAGTGTTATTGATTAATAATTTAGTTTCTACAATTTTTTAAAACTGAGAAAAATGCCTTAAAAAAAAAAGGGCGTCCCCATTTGTCCGCAGAAAATGGGGACGTTTGGTCAATATGACTAAAGTGACTGTATGTCTCAATTCATTGGGGACAGTCAGCACTTTTGGCAGTTTGTCACTAAAAACAGGATTCGACAAGGATTTATTTAACAAAACTGTATTAAGCGTACTTTTTTTACATAGGAATTTTTGCTAGTGTTCGGAGACTTTTGTTACCGACTGTACTAAGAAAAGCAATCAAACTTAAAAAGAAAAAATTAAAAAGAATTTGCATTTATTGACATTTCTACATAATGTGTCTGTTAGCGCTCACAAATTGAGATTCCTAATATTCTCATAACATTTTACATGTTTTTTTTTTCAACATCAAGGTACGCTGACCAGATAAAAGTACCTTTATAATAGAGAAGTGTTAAAAATTACTACAATTATCCAATTATGGATGCATTTTTTCATTCCTAATAAATAAGGACTAAAAATAAAGTATTACTGATTAATAATTTACTTTCTACAATTTTTTAAAACTTAGAAATATGCCTTCAAAAAAAAAAAAAAAAAAAAAAGAAGAAGCAGAAAGTCTCCATTTGTCCCCAGAAAATGGGGACGTTCGGTCCTTATACATTAAGGGGATTGTCCATTGCGCAGCACTAGTGCGACGTAAAACCCATCCAACCAATCAAACAACCGTCAACACTAAGCGGTTCCGGGCCCTGCTCACGCTTCCAACCCCAAAGGGTACAATCGGTAACAAAAGTGTCCGAACACTAGCAAAAATTCCTATGCAAAAAAAAAAAAAAAGTACACATCATACTGTTTTGTTAAATAAATTCTTATCGAATCATGTTCTTACACTGACTAAGAACAGGATTCGACAAGGATTTATTTAACAAAACCGTATGAAGTGTACATTTTTACATAGGAATTTTTGCTAGTGTTCGGACACTTTTGTTACCGACTGTAGCTTCCTTGTTTGAGCGGATTTAACGTTGTACTAGTGCCACGCTGGGAACAATTGTGGATGGTCCGGGACTCATCTCTAGGGTTGTTCTGAGACATGCCATCCTCTACAGGTATAGTGTATTTTACGTCGCACTAGTGCTGCAGTTAGATAGACTTGGCGTCTTCGACATTTATCGCCAAACGTGCCGGTACTCTATTCTAGGAATATGCATCCGCAAGTCCATACACTAAGCCTAACCTTTAGCGGTCTCGGAGACCGATGTTCCGGTATAAGGGTTAACACAAGAAGCGCCAAACCGTCAAGCTAAAGTTTAGTTTAGGCCGCCTCATCTAACAGGCGATTAAACATAGATCAGTAACAGGGGAACTTTTTCCCTCTGACTGGTTCTTCAAATTACGTACAGTCGGCTGCAAAATTATTCGAGCACTAGCAATAATCCTTGCCAAAAAAAAGTACACTTAATACAGCTTTGTTAAATAAATCCTTGTCGAGTCATGTTCTTAATCAGTCTAAGAACATGATTCGACAAGGGTTTACTTAGCAAAACAGTCTTAAGTGTACCTTTTAAATATAGGAATTATTGGCTAGTGCTCGAATAATTTTGCAGCCGACTGTAGTACTGACGCAAATTTCGTCATTTCACGCATGCGTCTTGGATTTTGATCAAAGAATCCCTATCGCGCTGCGGTGTGTAAAATGTAAACATAAACATCGTCAGTTAAGATAATGTAATTTATCCAAGTTAGTCTATTCTTAAAGAAATCCCCCAACCACAAGTTAGTCTATGGTTAGAAGTAATCTAATCCAAGTCTGATGTTAAAAATAAACAAACGAAAAATAACACAAATGAATTTAAGATTTCGTTTTGATAATTTATTCTTGATAATATGGTATTTTAAAACTACTCAAATACATGCTTCAAAATATCTATTTTTGTCACGGGAAGCTTCGTTTATTTTCTTATATTTGTGTATGTTTATCTTGTGTATGTATACCTTGATTATGCTATAGTTCTAGAAATTTCCTGAGTATTTAGTTTAGCACAGCATAGATGTTTTATAAAATTAAATATTGGAGACAAAATACGTTCATAGACGTTGGCGAATTTTTTTTACTTTCTTCTAAATTCAATAGAAGAAACGTTTTGAGTACATTACACGTTTTGAGTGCTGTAGAACACGATTTGACCATTTTTAGAAAATGTCAGTCTGTCAGTCTGTGTGTGTGTGACAAAATTTTGTGGCAACTGTATCTCAGGAACTACTGCACAGAATTTCATACAAATTGGTATGTAAATGCACCTTGACATAAATTAGTGCCTATCAACTTTTGGTAAAAATTGTTTTACAGGTTGCGCTGCCATCCCGCTTTTTCTAAATTTTTAACATGGTATGTAGGACAAAATTTTGTATAAATGCGCATAAAGAGAATTATTTTTTAGTAATCAGTATGAAATTTACAAGAATTATTTATAATAGAGATAGTCAACTGGGAAACATTTTTTGTATCTGTAGGAGCCTCGTCACCACTCCTGGGGGGGGGGGGGGAAAGTCCCCCCTCAAGGGGAGTAAATTTTTAAGATGGGTATCTTTCAAAAGGTCTCGTCAATACCTTTAAAACGAATTGTTTAACTACATATCTGTGATAATTTAAAACAAAGTTATCGATTTTTTTTTACTTTTAACGAAAAAAAAAAAAAAAAAAACCGATTATTTTTTCTAATATTTTTATTGAGAGAATCTGTGTAGGAAAATATAGAAGAAAGTCTTGTGGTGGCCAAAACATACTAGTTTTTTTTTTATCTTAGTGAATGGCTAAATGGAACAACTATAGTATTTCCCCACAGTTGAATTTGGTGATTTATTTTTGGCAATTATGGCTAAATCATAAATCTAAAATTCATTTAACATAAATGATAAAATTATAAGCTAAATTATAAATCATAAAATCATAAATCCATAATAAATAGCATGTAGGCTGCCATATTATATCGCAAACAGTCCAGAACGACTTCGTTATCATTCAAATCGGCGCCAAAAAAAAAATCGCCAAATTCAGCTGTGGGAAATACTATAGTTGTACCGGCTTAAAAAAAAATAAATAAATAAATAAATAAAAAATTCCAAAAGTAAAAATAAATAAAAAGTTTCCGTTTCTGTACAAACTTGATATGAAAAACTAAGTAAGACATACTGCACTTAGTTTTACTTTAATAATGCATGCACTTGCTAGTCAGATAAGTTATGCTTACTATGATAACAATCATACACTTATTCCAATTAAGTAAGAAGTGCAAGATAAAAGATAAAGTTTATTTAAATTAATATATTAAACATCTACTACTCAGTTTTTTTTTTTTTTTTTTTTTGTGCTTTTACATTTTGCTGGTGCAAATCTAGCCAAGCAAAACTTTATTGGCGACAGTGATGCATTAATGGATTATTATTTAATTTGTAACTTTGGTTTATTTATTTTTTAATTTAAAGTTAATTTGCATCCGTAATTATGGATATGATAAGATAAATGTTGTATTTAGCTCTAAGCAAAATTTCAGAAACTTTACTTCTTAAAATATTAAAAAAAAAAAAACTTAATAAATGATAATTTCCTTAATTTTCTTATTATTACTCCAAGTGTTTTGAAACACTTTCTTAGGTGCTTAAAGACAAGTGTCTGTTGTATCATTTTGACGAGTGAAATGGAAAAGTCCTTTTTTTTCCGAATACCTGAATTTTTATTTTTTTTTAATTTTATGAAGTCTATGTCATCTTGAACATTTTTTTTTCATTTTGACAGTGTTTGTTTAATTTGCCAAAATTATTTCATATATAATTGCATTTAGCTTCCACACTTTTTAGCTGTTTTTAAATAAAAAACACACTTCTTTGTATATTCTCTTAACAAATATTTAGAGTTAAGAAAAATTTGATAAAGACTTACTCAATTTTGGTGTAATCCTTTTTATTTTAATATAATGGGATTCTTGCAATCCCACTCTCTAATGGGAACCTTGTTTTTCTACATTACTTGGTTACCGCAGAAAAATTTATAGGTAGCATAAGATTGGTCAGTTTTAGATATCAGAAATTATTGTTCCCAAAAAATTTGCTCTTCTAATTTTTTTTAAACTGCCTGTATAAATTATCTTTTGTATGCCTTAAGAAATATGTATTATTTTTCTATCGCAGAAAAATTGTTAGGATGGATGGATGTAGGATTTAAGGCCGATTGACTCCTGATGTGTCCTAGGCCTAGAGGGGGAATGCCCTCCGTGGGGGTCTTTCTAAGGGGTCCTAGCCCGTATTTACACAAGTTTCGGAGGAAACCACGGAAAACTCCGAACGGCTAGGTAGATGAGCGCGACCTGGGATCGAACCCGGCCCCTCCCATCTACCAGCTTTGAGCGCAGAACCGCTCGGCCGCTGGTGGGCGAAAAAGTGTTAGGCAAGTGATTGATTACAAGGCTGCACTGCAAATGCGTGAAACACTTTTGCAACGCTATGTGAACACAATTCTAAACACTTTTAGACCAAAACCTTCTGATTGTATTGCGATTGTGTTGCGATTGTGTTGTGTGAGGAGAAATATAGTGTTTTAAAGTGTTGTTAGAAATTACAAGGACAAGAAATGTGTTTAGATAGTGTTTCGATCCAAATTTAAGAGCCCATTCAGATTCTAAACGCTTTTTAGAACACTTTTACAACACATGCACCTTTAATACTAAAACACCTTTGAAACACTTTTTAAACATAATACTTAATCGCATAAAGTATTGTCCAGGCTTTTGTTAATAATGTGCTGAACATCTGTACAGCTAAGGCGTGCATTGAGAGGACACTACAGAACGTAGGCAAAACTAAACTAGTATGTTGTACCCATCACAAAACTTTTTCATTTTTCTATTAAAATTAAAGCAGTGCAACATTTTTTTTTTTTTTTTTAATAATTATTTTTTTAAAAATTAGTATTTACTAATTTTCCTTTTCCAAAATGAATGTTGACGATTTTCTTCTCAGAGAAATGTAACAATAAATGTCCAAAGGATGTTAATTTTATCCCGTCACCTGAAACTATCCTTTATTTTCAGTTTTTTTCTCTTTAAAAATGAAAAAAAAAAAAAAAAAAAAAAAAAAATCCATAACTTTGTTTTAAATTAACACAAATATATGGCTCAACCATTCGTTTTAAAGGTGTTGACGAGTTCTTTTGAAAGATATCCAAACGGGGGATACCCCCCCCCCCCCACACACACACACACTCCAGAGGGATGTTCTCTCTTGCACACTTTTTTTCTCTAGTTTATTACTACAATTACCAATAATTTCTAATATTTTCACAATCATTTCATAAAAATATTTCTCATTATGTACATATTTATACGAAATTTTGCCCTATGCTATACCCTAGCACACACTCAGACAGAAACGTTTTCTAAAAACGGTCAAATCGTGTTAAAGACCCCTCAAAAAGTGTAAAACCAGTGAAAACCAGAGTTCGAAAATTTTCTCGAATCCATTACTTTCTTCTTAGATATACAGAAGAAAGTAAGAATAGTTAAATCGTGTTTGAGTCTTATCAAAGCAGGTGAATCCATCAAAACCAAGAGTTATAAATTTTTACTAATCTTTTTTTAAATGTATAGGAGAAAGTAAAAAAAAAAAAAAAAAACTAGTATGTTGTGGCCACCACAAGACTTTCTTCTATATTTTCCTATACATATTCAATCAGTAACAATATTAAAAAAATAAAAAAATATTTTTTTTTTTTTTTTTTTTTTTTTGTTAAAAGTAAAAAAAAAATTGATAACTTTCTTTCAAATTATCACAGATTTATAGTACAACCATTCGTTTTAAAGGTATTGACGAGATCTTTCGAATGATACCCATCTTCAAAATTTACCCCCCCCCCCGAGGGGGGTCTTCCCCCCAGGGGGGAAGCGATGCACAGAAATTTTTTCCTAGTTAACTATTACTATTATCAATAACTCATATTAATTTTAGAATCACAAGTTAAAAATAACTCTTATTATGTACATTTATACGAAATTTTGTCCTATACCGCCATGTTAAAAATTTAGAAAACATGAGATCACAGCGCCACCTGTTCAGCGATTGATCCCCAAATGTAATCAGCACCAGTTTATGTCGGGGACCAACTAAATACCAAGTTTGGTTAAATTTCGTTAAAAATAAATAAAAATACGATTTTTTTTCTAAGTTTTTTTTTTGTTAAAAATAAAAAAAAATCGATAACTTTGTTTTATATTATCACAGATTTAGGGTTCAACCATTCGTTTTAAAGGTATTGACGAGACCTTTCGAAAGATACCCACCTCGAAACTTTGCCCTCCCGGGGGGTGGGGGAACCGATGCCCCCACACGCACAAAATTTTTTTCCTAGTTAACTACTACTATTATCAACGAGATCTTTCGAAAGATACCCATTGTGAAAATTTACCCCCCCTTGGGGGGTATTACCCCCCTAGGGGCGGAAGCGATGACCCCATGCACAAATTTTTTTTCCTAGTTAACTATTACTATTATCAACGAGACCTTTCGAAAGATACCCATCATTGTTTTATTTCTATGGTCCCTGCTACCCTGCACCAATTGTATTGAAATAATGTTAATGAAACCCGCATGTATAGTGCTTCAAAAAGTCGATTTCCTGCATTCATCATTGTAAAATTTTTCTTCTGACCTTGTAAAAAAATTTTCCTGGATGTCAAACAGTTCTATGTGGCATAGTGAGTGGAATTACTGCTTTCATCCTAAAATAACTTTTTTACCCATTTCCATTGATGTTCCATGTCTCCATACCATCTATTCATTTTATAATTTCGGATTGGCAGGAAGTAACCTCTTCAGTAATCTAGAAAATTGTTTCGTGAAATGTGGTTACGCGCGAAAAAATGAAGAACACCAAACAGAAGGGCAAGAAAATTATGATAATGGTGATAATGCAGATGAAGAATGGATTGTGTGTAGCAGAAGTTATGCGTCTGGTACAAAATTTAGTGGTAATTTGCATCAATCAAGACGTTGTGACACGCAGTATCCTAAAGCATAGAAGAAATGTGTGATTTAAAAAAATTAAAATAATGGCAAAGAAACAGAAGATAATATTTCCGCCGATGACGTAATTATAGCGTTTGAAAATGCAAGAACTTTTATATAAGCACATGAAATTACAGAAAAGAACCAGAAAAATGCTGTAAATCTGGAAAAATTCCTGTTTAATTTATGAAATGAACGAAAAACCCAACATAAAATTATTGATTTGTAAAAATAAATTTTACTTAATGTTCTACAACATTGATTTATTACTTTGACAATTTGGAAAGCAAAAAATTAGTTTTTATTATTAGTATACTGTATACCAGGGCACAAAATTTCCGCTCGCCACCTCGCCATTGGCGAGTGGTTACTGTGGCGAGTAAAAATTTGGTCTATTTATAGAATGAATTCTTACATGATATGGTGACAGAAAACATTCTTTTTATAGATTTAAATATGGCAAAATCTTGCCATCATAGATATAACCTCATATTTAACTTCTCCTTTTTCTCTTCTCGGAGTGCCGAGTCTGTGTGCGCATTACCCGACGATCGCCCCAGCCTAGGAAAGGAAAAATGCTTAGTATATACATGCATAAATTTATAATCTCTTTGGCAGTTTCATTTTTCCCACTGTGATTTCTTCAAGCAGACTGAGAATAGACGAACCTGATCCTCTTTGCCCATCGCCCACTATCCGAGAAAAGAAAATGCGAAAGTTTGCCTATGCGATATTGGCGCATGAAAATTAGCCCGAGCCCTTTTAAAGATACTGCCTGTGTTTATTTTGTTGAATAATGATCAAAAAACAGTTAACATTTTCCAGTTTTTTGCTGAAATGCCAAGAATTTGTGCTTGTTATGATTTGTAAGCAACGATTTTATCCAAAAAGTAATTCCGAAATGGCTATTTGAAGTGACAACAATGAACAAGATATACACTTTGACATTCCGTCTGATTATAAAAATAAAATAGACAAAAAAGACATTTCTGATGTAAAAAGTTAAGTAAATAAGGAAGCTTAATCTTTCATAATAGAAAGGTTTTCACAGGATATTGTTTGACAAAGTTTTTTTTTTTTTAATTATTATTATTCTTTAAGGACTCTTTGCATTTATAGATGTTTTAATCTTTTTCAAATCTCAAATACAATGCATTATAATGATTTTTGTTCGTAGATGATTATGAGACATGATGATATACAACACACTTTTGATATATATAATTTTAGGCATATTTATAAAAGCATTTCAAATAGTTAGGGGAAAAAAAAACCCAAAATGCGCAAAAAAAGAAAAAAAATGACAATCCTATTTTGTGGCGAGTAAAACCTTTTTTTCGGCGAATGTAATCTGAACTGAAATTTCGGGCCCTGCTGTATACATTGTGTTTAATAATTCATAAACATTGCTTTCTTCATGTATTGATTTTAACTTGCATTCGTCGTTTTCCCGCTTTCATCGTTTTTTTTTTCACTTACCCCGTGAAAAACGATGGATCGAGGTTCTACTGTACTATATAGTAAATAATGTGTCATTTTATTTAGCTTGTTTGTTAAAGCATAAATTTTTTGTATAAGACTTGATTTGTATTGTATTTTTTAATCCATTTATAATGTATATATATTGGCCATGTAATTTTATTTTACATTACATTACAATTACTAAAATGTAATAATATTTTAAATATTTTTAAAAATATAATAGAATGGATAAACAGATCAGTGGAAATATGTGCGTGCCAGTAAAATCTTAAAATTACTGGTCTTGCAGACTAGTGATGTAATTTTCTTAATTTCTACATGCCTGTATAACTGAAGTGCCAAAGAAAAAAAAAAGGGGGGGGGCGTACAGAATAGGGATGTACCTAATATTTGGTATCTAATTCGGTATTCGACCATATTACCGAATATTCGGTTTGGCCGAATATCAAATTATTCGGCTTGTTATAACATATAAAAATTCATTTATTTATTTATTTTTTAATTATTATTTAAGAAAATTCTGCTATTTTTAATTATCATTGAATTAAGATTTTTCAGAGTAATTCAGAAATAGATTATATGAATGAAAGTTAATGATATTCTATGGGAAATTTTCTTTACTTATAACTCATTAACTAATACATATTTTTAAATACTGTTTTCACATTTGGAAAATTCTCAACTGTTAAATTGATGGACCTTTTTTAAGAATGTATTTTTAAAAAAATTTTATATTTTATTTTGAAGCTGCAAAATACGAATTTTCAACAAGTGAAATTTTTCATATTGCAATTTCAAAATAAAATATTAAAAATAAAAAAAATATGTTTTTAAAAAAGGTGCGTCAGTTTAAAGTTGGGAATTTTCTGAATGTGAATACAGAATTTAAAAATATGTATTAGTTAATGAGTTATAAGTAAAAAAAATTCCCTCGGAATAACATTGGCTCGGGTTTCCTGCGACGGTAAGTGAAGAGGGGGCCGTTAAATGAAAAAATATATATATGTATATATATTTATCTAGTTTCAAGTAACATTAAAGAAAATTATTAGTTACATTAATCATAACAATTAATAATATTTAACAAAAATTGACATTATCAATAACAGTATAATGAAATATATTTCAAAAGTTGAGTTAAGAAAGAGCATACATAATTCACATGATGGTGCCATCTAGGAAACTTCAAGAGATCAAACAAAGATCACATCCATATCTGGCAAGAAATATAACACACAATAGCAGTTTTGAACATGTCATTGAAAAGTGCATATGAAGTGCCCCAGCATGCACAAAAAGCATCACATCTCTATCTTACAATTTATCCACATGAGTATGAGAGGCATTTGTGTCAGTTTTAATATAGGTTAGCAATGGACCCAAAATTTCAACTCAGATTACACTCGCCGAAAAAAAGGTTTTACTCACCAGAAGATAGTTATCATTTTTTTCTTTTTATTGTTATTTTTCCTAACTATTTGAAATGCTTTTTCAACTGTGCTTAAAATTATATATATTAAAAGTGTGTCGTTTATCATCATGTCTCATAATCATCTATAACTAAAAATCATTATAATGTATTTGATATTTGAAAAAGATTAAAATGTCTAATGGCATACTAAATGCAAAGTCATTAAATAAAAAAGAAGAAAAAAAAAACTCTTTGTTAAACAATACTCTGTGAAAATCTTTTAATTATGAAAGATTAAGCTTCTTTATTTACCTATTTATCATTTTACATACGAAATGTTCTTTTCGTCCTCTTTAGTTTTGTAATTAGACGGAATGTCGATGTATATAACTTGTTCATTGTTGTCATTTGAAATAACCATTTCGAAATAACTTTTTTGATAAAATCATTGCTTACATGCCTACAAATAATTACAAGTGCAAATCCTTGGAGTTTCATTAAAAAACTGAAAATTGTTAACTGTTTTTTGAACATTATTTAATAAAATAAACATAGGCAGTATTTTTAAAGAGGCTTGAGTCAATTTTCATGCATCAATATCGCATAGGCAAACTTTCACACTTCTCTTTTTTCTGATAGTGGGCGATGGACAAAGAGGTTCTCTGCTCGTCTATTCTCACTCTGATTGGAGAAATTACAGTGGGAGAAACAAAACTACCGAAGAGATTTAAACTTTTATGCATGCGCTAAGCCTTGTTCCTTTCCCAGGCTGGGATTAAATATCAGGTTACACGATGGCAAGATTTTGCCATATTTAAATCTATAAAAAGAATGCTGTCTGTCACCGTATCATGCAAGATTTCTACCTATAACTTCACCAAATTTTTACTTGACACAGTAAAAATTCCACTCGCCGCTGGCCAGCGGAAATTTCGCGCCCTGGGTTAGCCAATACATTGTTACTTTTAAATTGATTTTTCTAAAATACAGCATTTCTGGTTTGCGTTTTTTTTTTTTTTTTTTTTTTTTTTTTTGAGTAGGCTCAAGAAGATATTGTTATTTAAGAAATTTTATGTGTTTATTAAGAAGCCTAACAGTTAATAATTTTTCTTTGGCTGTGAATTCAGCATTATACCATTACTTATGTATAGTAATATTTCCTAATATTTTTCTACATTTATATAAACCACTGTTTCTGTATAATGGTTTTTTTATAATATTTTTTTCATTATTAAAAAAAAAAAATTACTACATGTAAATAGTATTGCTGAAAAAGTTCACAAAAAATTAGATGCTTGACAACTGAATATAAGAGTAAACCAGCCAGCCGAATATTCGGTATTCGGCCGAATAGTTACTATTCGGTTTGAAGGATATTCAGTATTCAGCCAAAACAGCTATTTGGTGTATCCCTAGTACAAAAGTGTATATGGAAATAACAGAGGTGTGGAACCAATCAGAGTAACACAACATGATCGGCAGTGCCTATGTAATGTAATAGCAGGGTGTTTGTCAAAGCTGTTATATCGATTCCTGCTTCTACAGTGACATACTATCAAGATTTAAACGACTTTGAACATGATGTTATAATTGGTGCATGAGAGAACAGTGATGTGGAGAAGAAAAAAATTATCAGGTTCTTTTTATTACGTTAGATCGATGAATATTGATGAAGCAGAAATCTGGGTTGATGGAGTGATTCAAGATGATACAGCTTAAAAGAAAACCAAACTCATTAAAAAAGTTCTTTTTATTGTATGATGAAAAAAAAAAAATTAAACAATTCAAGAACATCTACCATTCCAGTGATTATAAATGAGTCACAAAACATTGTTTCTACAGCTTAAAAAGCAGAAGGAAAGGACACCTAGCAGAGATTTTTATATAACTTAAACAAAAGCAAGCAATGAAATGAAGACTATATTTGTTGTGAAGTCTGAAAGAAAACTCACAAATCAAGTATTTGCATGCTCAGAATTACGCCAAAAAGAATGCCAAACACTTTCTTTACTCGCTTATATTTTGATACAAAAATTTTGAAAATAATCTAACTGTTAAAAACAGACAAAGACTGTGTGTTATAATAGAAGTTTTGATTTGCAAATAAAACTAGAATTTCTGTTTCATTGAATGGATTATTTTAGTTTCAAATTTACATTTTTATTATTTAATTATACTTTTTAATTTTAAAATTAAATTAACAGTTTATAAAAATATGTACGAGGGTAAGGGTGCACATGTCATTAGTTTATATGACAAGTTTCAAATTGTTCTCTTAAGTAGCAAGAAATAAAACTTCTTCACACACCATAAATTTTAAATCAGCACAACCGGTTTCGAAAGGACGTAGCCTTTCTTCATCAGGTGCAAACACGTGCAACTGCCTTGGAGGCAAAAGCAAGACTGAAAGCAGGACAAAATCCAGAGGGGGGAGGAGCAACACAAACAACCAATAGGAAGCGACATGCAGGGAGGACCAATCAGAGAGGAACACACGTACACACACACCACAAAAAGAGGAGGAAGGAAAGGAGTAAACAATATATATATTTTTTTTTAATTTCAAAAATATTAAACTAATAAGTAAATTTAATAAAATTTATCCATTAATTAATATTTTAAATTTAATTAGAATTATTTAATTATAACTAATATGATGTTATAAACATAATGAAGGAAATTATTTAATTGAATTAAACAAATTTTTCTAGGCTGTAGACAGCAAAGTGGAATCAGATTTTTCATTGACAATTTTATCACGATTAAGGTAAATAGCTAAATTTTCCAAAAAATCCAGTTCGGAAACGCGTTTGGCATGAAAGATAATTTTGGCACTCTTAAAATTAAAACTATGATCAAATTCCCAACTGTGCTTCGCAATAGAAGATTTAGAAATTTCTTGATTAACAACATACCGAGAATGTTCACGTAAACAACATTCAAGATTTCTTTTAGTTTGACCAATATTAGATAAATCACAGTTATTACAAGGGACATTATAGATACCCCATTTTTGAAGCTCAGGAACAGGGGATTTGGTTGAAGGGAATTGGAATTTATTGACAGGTTTAAAAATAAAGTGAAAATTGAACATCTATTTTGTATAAATTCTGAATGTTTAATAAAAATATTCTGAGATTAATTTTTTTTTTTTCCTTAGTTAAAAAGTAATTTATTAAAACAGTCATGTTGTACCTCTAAGGTCTTAAAAGTGCTTATGTCAAATAAAGATTTTTTTTTTTTTTTTTTTTTTTTTTTTTAAGTGCTATGTATTTTTTTCCTTTCAACTTTCTCTATTATTAATACATATGTATATATAAAATCATTGCATTTCAAATTTCTTGAAAAAAAAAAAAATGCTTTAAAGATTCTTAAATTCTAATATTTTAAAGGACACATTGTAAATTGTGGATAATATATCTAAAAATATTTGTACTGAAACTTATAGGTATTTTATTTAAATATTGCACTTTTTATTAAAATGAGTATGTTTCAATAGAGAGGATTTAATCTGTTTACAAATGCTTCTCAAGTTAAAAATAAATAAATAAAATAAATTTATGCATGCAGTGTACTGAGATAAACTGCTGAACTGCCAAAACTAAAATTCATTTACATTTTTTTTTTTTTTTTTTTTTCATGAGATTTTTTTTTTTTTTTTTTTGTCTGTACAGCATGCCTGAGTTTAATGCTGTCAAAGGCAGTGTGGGCACTCTGAATTGAAGTTTACTTCTGGAGATGTTTCTTTTTTTAGGGTAAAAAAAAACCCTCAAACAAACATCATGCCTTTGTAAGTCTTCACACTGCTCTGGTATACATCAAAGACAGAACACGGAACACGGCCACCGTGTGCCACCAATACCTTTCAGTTTGAGGTGTTGTCCTGCCAGGCAGGGCACACAGGATACACATCAAAGACAGTGGGCACCCAAACTGAAGTTCATTTAAAAATTTGTTTAGATATATATATATTTTATATTTTACATTTAGTCACCAGAAACTGTTGTGGCCGGGGCAGAAAGTTGTGTCTGTCATCAGTGATTGAAGCGACCTGGATGGAAAGTTCAGCGTCAGTCACTGATGATTAATGTGGCACTTAATGCGTTAATATTTATTAGCTAGAAAGGAAAGAGTTAAAAATTTTCTGAATTTTGATTATTATTGTTATTTTTTCATAGAAATACAGATTTAAACACATATAAAAAATTTAAAAAAAAAAAAAAAAATTATAAACCCATTCTTTATGAAACTTAATTTTTCAACAAATTCTTATAAATTGTAAATTTAATAATGTTACATAGTAGAGAAACATAATTAGAATTAAAAGTCTCATAATTATTAATATTTAATTTATTTCATATTCACTCTTTGAGTTGCTCCTTTCAACACAAATAATTTAAGAAATTCTTCATTGAAAAATTTTTTTTAAATATATTAATACAGTCAATAATAAACGAGCAATAAAAAGGAATAAGTTCCTTTAATATTAAAATCATAAATGCTTTACTTAATTTTGGCCAGTTAAATATTGGTCAAGAAATTTTTTATACTTAAAGCTTCACCTGTACTTTGTGAAAACTACTAAGAGGGAAATATATTTGAATTATGTATTTTTTAATTTCAATACAATATTTTTATAGATTTTTCTTTAAAATGGAAAAAAAAATGAAATCTGAAGAAACTCTTTTTTTTTTTTTTTTTGCACACTACTATGTAGGTAGACATTTTCATAACATGATCAAATGGTGTTCAGGACATCTCGAAACAAATAAAGCCATTGAAAATCAGAGGCCAAGAACTTTAACAAATCCAATACTTTTTCTTACATACATAGAAGAAAGTAGAAATAAGATTAGTGCTAAATCTAGAATAAAAGGGACCCTGTGGGAATTTAATAAAAAGGGCATAATTTGTAGCCTTCTCTATTGTGATTTTTGCATGTAACCAAAGTAAATTGATAATTTTATGTGTAATATATATATATATATATATATATATATATATATATAAGCTCTTCAGGAATGCTGTAGAACTATTGCTAGAAAGTTGAAAAGTATCTAAAGGCCTCTGAACATTTAAAATATTAGAAAAGGCTACTTTGTACCAAAATGTTTTTAGAAGAGCTGCTGGGTGCTAAAATGGGTTGAAAAAGGGCCGTTGGTTGCTAAAATGAGTTTAAAGGGCAGCAGGGTATAGCACCCTGCCAAATTAGCCTAGAGTCAGCAATAAAGATAAAGATGAATGTATTGTGTTAACACTAAATACAGGTTTGTATTCAATTTGTGTTTTTTTTTTTTTTTTTTTTTTTTACATTCTTCCTTATTACCATTAAAATAACAAGTAAATTGTGTAAAGTGTTTTAAATGTGTTAATTTATAGTGTTTTAAATTGTGTGTGATGTTTGAAATGTGTTGTTAATTTGGGGACAAAGTGTTTCACTACAAAACACTATTGTTAAGAACACATTTTCTCAGAACACATTTACAACACTTTTTTTAGAACACATTTTTAAATTACAACACTTTTTTAACGTATTGAAAACACTTACCACAACACAATAAAGTGTTGCAATTATGTTTCTTATGAAGTGTTCTAGCTCAGAACACCAAAAAGTGTTGTTAATTTGAGGACAAAATGTGTTCTTAAATGTGTTATTTTTGTGCGCATGCGTTTGCAGTGTGGAAAATTGGTACAGAATTAATACCACAATTAAACGAAACAGAATTTTCTTCTTATTAAACTAATTATTTAATAGGTAGAGAAATATTTTAAATGATTACTGCTATGAGTTCTGCTTTAATTTTATAGCCTTGGTGGTGTCATTTAGGTCTTCTGACCATATTACTTCCAAAATAGTTTATAATAGTCAGGGGCAGTCTGACGGAATTTTGACACCCGTGCAAGTATCCATATCAGCACCCCCTCCCCCTAACAACTGCTTGTTTTGTACATACTTTCTTCTAAAAAATCTCATGTATTCATAGAAAACAAAAAAAACTAAGAGCAGTCTTTGGGGACTGCCGATAGAAGTGAAAACAAAGTAACTTGTGAATTGTATTGTCGAGCTATTAGATTATTATTTTTAAATTATTTTTGGTTAGTAAAGAAGTGTTTATGATTTGTATTATATGATTCGGCACAATATTTGTAGCTACCCATATTAAATGAACTAAGCCTTGTATTAGGTACAAATATTGTTTACTTATGAAATTATTTTAATTAGTAGCTGAGATACAAAAAAAAAACAGATTCAGGAGACCTCAAAACGTGTAAATCAGCTGAAATCTCGAATTCCACTTTCGATAATATAAATTGGTAAAAAATATGTTTCTTCTCATGGAAAGCCTTCGCTGACGATGACGCGAGTTTCATGATTTTTGTTCACCTAAAAGTGCTCAACCTGCTTAAAGAAGTTTTCACTTCAAATTGAAAACCTTCTCTGACGATGACGAGAGTTTCATGATTTTTGTTCACCCAAAAGTGCTCAACGCGCCCTTTTCACTTCAAATATATATATTTATTTTTATAGAGCATGATAAGACAGCTTTTCAATCTCTAGTGTTTACCTAGTAAAATTATTTAAGAAGTTAAAGTTTTAAAGTCATTTTAAAGTTTCGAGTTTTATTTGTAAAAACAGCATAAATCAGCTGAAAGCTGCCATCTTGAGATATTTTTTCTTAAAATACTTGTGACTTTATAGAAAAGTGAAAAAAAATTTCTTTTTATTCTTTATGAGTAAACGTACCAAACAAAAACTTATGTGTACAAATAAGAAGGTTAAAATTGTTAAAAAATTGGGTGATATAAAATTTCCAATCCTAAATTCAGATATTTTCAACATTTTCTATTAAACTAGACAGCCTTCGCCCCCCCTTAGCGGTCATTATTTCCAAATGAACCTATTTCCAAATTTGCTGCTTACATATTATCCTGGCAAGCCATATATGCCAACTCGAAAACAGGGGCGTGTAATTGATGGGGAGCGCTTTGAAAATGCTCTGTTTTCTATGAAGATTCAGCACGACAATGAAAGACACAGAAAAATTACGCTAGTCCTAGTCTGCGCCCCCTACAATTGATGATAGTCACCTCGCGGTGAGTGTGAGATACTCGGAAGAAATCATAAAACTGTCAAAGAGAAAATCCATGTGTGTTTCGAAGACAGGAAGATAAGGAATTGGGGGTGAGGGGGGGAGGTGGATAGTGGGTGTTTCGGTTTCATCTTCTCTTTGCAGCGGAATTGTAAATAAAAAAGTCCCGAGAAAATTTTCGTCCTTTTAGCGCCCTTTCATTTGTGCATCGAGCGGGAGCCCCGTGCGACTGCACACCCCTTGGACTGCCCCTGATAATAGTCGATACTGGATGGTGGAAGTCATGTGGATGTTAGAAACAAGATTAAAAAATAAATTGTGCAAGTCGTATTATAAGACATAGTATGAAGCAACGCTGAAGTTATTTTAGATTGAATCTGAGGTAGACTATTAGATCAGTTTAGTTGGCGCTAGAGTCCTGCACGGGTCGGGTCCCGACAGATGAATTTTAAATCAACCCGACCCGAAAAAAAAATTTTCATCAACCCAAAACCCGACAAAAAAATTTTCATCAACCCGAACCCGCAACAGAGAATTCTTTCGACCCGAAACATAAATCAACATTACTTATTCATCGAAAAGTCATGCAAAACAAGGTAAAATGATATAACATGATATAAAATAAAGTACATTTTCATTGTCACACAGTTGGTAAATTAAAAAAAAAAAAAAAAAAAAAAAAAAACTAGTATGATGTGGCCACAACAAGACATTCTTCTATATTTTTCTGTCAAATTCACTAAGTGCGAATAATTTATTAAAACTATAATTAAAAAGTTTAAAGTGATGAATGCATATGCAGATAATTTTCATCTTAAGGAAATCTAACACTAAATATCCAAAGAGAGACAGTTTTATCGTCTGTAAATAACTTCTTTAAGAATGCGTTTTTATAATGGTTATCTCGCATATCATGGTTCGCACAGTTATATGGCATAGAAATTGAGATATAGCCACCCTGTTATCGATGAAATTTGCAGTATAGCAGCGCCACCTATTGGCCGACAAGCATTCAAACTGAGTCAGCATAATGTCTCATAATCGCCTTCTCACGCATTAAGTTTTGTTTGATGATACACAATAGAACCTAAGATATAGCTTTCCTTGTAATTGGGGAAATCGCTGAGTAACAGCGCCAAGTGTTGAGCGGTTTACACCAAAAGTTGACAGGCGCTAATATATATTAAAGGGCACCTACATACAAATTTATATGCAATTCTGTGCAGTAGTTCTTGAGATATAGACTTTTCTTAAATTGTGGAAATTTCTGTGTAGCAGTGCTACCTGTTGGTTGATAGGCATTCAATTTCAATCAGCATAATATCTCATATTGGTCTTCTCACATATCAGGCTTTGTTGGATTATACGCAATGAAACCTGACATGTAGTCTAGACCTCTCAAAATTTATAAAACCGTCGAAAACCGGAAGTCGAAAATTTTTACTAATCCAATACTTTCTTCGATTGAATATTGAAAAAAATAAAATAAAATGTAATTACTGATTGTATTGAGTTAAAAAAAAAAAAAAAAAATGTTTAATAATATTGTTTGAGCATTTATGTGAGTTGTGAACTTCAAGATTGGATAAATATGCTTCATTTTCAGTGTTAGTAGTTTGTTGTTTAATGCTTATATTCTGAGAAAAAAAAAAATGTATATCTATATATATAGATATATATCTTTATTCATTGCTTTTGTTCGACGTGAATGTTTATTATAATTTGGGTAGCAGGGATATATGATTTGCAACTAACACGATTTGACCCTTTTTAGGAAATGTCTGTGTGTGTGTGACAAAATTTTGTGGGAACTGTATCTCAGGAACTACTGCACAGAATATCATACAAATTGGTATGTAAATGCACCTTGACATAAATTAGGGCCTATCAAATTTTGGTGAAAAATTGTCTTACAGGTTGTGTTGCCATCCTGCTTTTTCTAAATTTTTAACATGGTGATATAGGACAAAATTTTGTATAAATGTGCATAAAGAGAATTATTTTTTAGTAATCATTATGAAATTTACAAGAATTATTTATAACAGAGATAGTCAACTGGGAAATTTTTTTTTTGTATTTGTAGTAGCCTCCCCACCCCCCCTGGGGGAAAGTCCCCCTCGAGGGGAGTAAATTTTCAAGATGGGTATCTTTCAAAAGGTCTCGTCAATACCTTTAAAACAAATGGTTGAACTATAAATCCATGATAATTTAAAACAAAGTTATCGATTAGAAAAAAAAAATGTAATTTTTTTTTTTTTTTTCTTTTAATATTGAGTACTTTGAAATGGACTTTTTTTTTTTTTTTATTTAATGTTATAATACTTCTTTAATATGGAAATCGTCTGCATTATCGTGGAAGATAATTTTTTTAAATAATAATTTTAATAAGTTATTTTTACTGAGTGAATTTGTATAGGAAAATATAGAAGAAAGTCATGTTTTGGCCACAACATACTAGTTTTATATAGGAATTTTCGCTAGTGTTCGGACACTTTTGTTACCGACTGTACATGTATTTCATTGAAATGATAAAAGCTATTTGTTTTTGCTGATATGTTTTACCGGTTAAAAAAAAGTAGGCTATCAACGAAAATTAATTTTGCACAAAATAAAAATTTGCCAGTTTGATTTCTTACTTATCAAAACCCCTCGACCTTTGGTTTTCACTTCACATTAAGTCAAATTTTATTATATTTCATCATAAGATTTTTAAATTTGAGAACACATTCTTTCTATGCGTGAACTTCAGCGATAGGGAAAAAAGATATCAATTCAAAATTATACTTGAACTTTGTATTTAAGTATTTATAAATTGTGAAACAAACAAAAACATATTTAGGTAGAGTCAGCGAGAACTGTTTATTTGATTTAATATGGTTTAGTTAGCTATAAGCTGCATTACTGATAATTTACTACCAGCGTTTTATAGTCAATCCTCTTAGTATATTTTATTAAAAATTCGTGACGATTCAGAATTGCCGAAGACTATACCATTTTTTTTTTTTTTTTTTTTGCCATTATTCATAAGCAGCATTTTTGCAATATGTTTAAGCAATTAAAAAAGAAAAAAAGCATACATTTCTACACAAAAATAGTGGTGGGAAATATGCAGGTGGTGTCAACCCTGCATATTTAGAAATAAAAGCATGAGCAATAACAAACAAATTAAACTGATAAACATATTTCAACTGCATTGGGGAGTTAAAAAAATAAACTTTCACTCAATACACCATAAAAGTGTATAAACATAAAAAAATGTGTGTTAAGTTTTATTTGTATAAGTGAAAAAAGAAAAATTTTTGGAGGGGGCGACACACCCCCTGAAAATTTTCAGTGGTGGTGCATGCTTCATTCAGTGCCAATGCATGTTAAAGTACAGTCGGCTGCAAAATTATTCGAGCACTAGCAATAATCCTTGCCAAAAAAAGTACACTTAATACAGCTTTGTTAAATAAATCCTTGTCGAGTCATGTTCTTAATCAGTCTAAGAACATGATTCGACAAGGATTTACTTAGCAAAACAGTCTTAAGTGTACTTTTTAAATGTAGGAATTATTGGCTAGTGCTCGAATAATTTTGCAGCCAACTGTAAATATTGTGAAAACGTAATGAAAGTATTTAGCCATTGTCTTGTGTACATGTATAAAGCTGATTCATACCTATTTAAAAAATTATGTACCTGTAAGTATATAACATACAGATTCTATTATTATATAAAGACATTTTGTTGTTAAATTTGATTATACAGGGTTCATAATCAAATATGAGAAAAAATTTCCCTGAGATTTCCAGACAGTTTTAAAGAAAATATTAGCAATATATTTCAAGAAACGCTCCTCTAGAGAGTTGAAAATACTTCTAATTCCATTGTATGATGTCATATTACTGCCGATCATGACAAATTTACATAGAAATCACTGCTCACATGCGTATTTTCACAATACTTAATTATTTGATTCAATATGAAGGCTAAACAAGGAAATTATATTATGAGAAAAAGGAAATTGACGTTTTTTCAGGTTTTATGATCAATTTTCCCTGATGATGTATGAATCCTCTTAAAAATATTTTTATTTATCTAAGAGAAAAAAATAAATAAAAACTTCTTTATTTAATGAATAATTTTTTAAAATATATAACATTGCATAACTCTATGGGCCTATTTAAAGCTATCAATTAACCTTGCTGTGGTAAATGTGATCATAAAAAAATATAATTATAAAACAATTGATTTGATACAATAATAATAAGTAGTAATAAGTAGCCGAATTGCATTTTACGTTTAATGAAAAACTTATAACCAGTAACAGTGAAATCTCAATAAAAGATATTTTAATAAATATCATCCATTAAAATGTTTGAAAATGTGTTAAATAAGGAGAGTCTAAAACTTAATTTTTATCTCTTAACCAAAACGCCAATAATATGTACTATGTATGGAATACACACTATCAAAAGAAAAGGTTATTTAAGTATATTGTATATGTAATTTGAATAATTTAATTCCTTTCTCTCTTAATTCCTCTTTAATTCCCCATGTCCAAGAATCTCTTAATATTGAAAATCGCTTTTCACAAACTAAATTCATGGCAGTTTTTCCTAATATGCGTTTTAAGAGTTCATAGGAAAAATGAAAAAAAATTCAGAACTAGGTAACGAACATATTTTTATCATGATGACTGACATATCTCCGTTTTTTTCTATCCTCACTTGCAATATTTAATTTCCATTTGTTTGTTGCAGGGAGGTTTGTTGTTATTTTCATATCAGCGTCCTTTGCACGGATACTCTTCTTCCGTGGTCCTTTGTTTGAAGAAAGAAGGGCGCGACGTATGTGCGCGAAATGTCGCGCAAATCCCTTTTGGAAGTTTTGATGCGGAAGACGCTTGTACAATTTGCTTGTGTCTAGGCGCATGCGTAAAGTGACGTACTACCAGCTTATCTGAAGAACCAATCAGAGGAAAAAAATTCCCTTGTTACTGTTCTAAGTTTAATTGCCTGCCATTTTCATTGTACTCGCTTGTACAAATCGCCAAAATATCAAATTTGTTTTCGGTTAGTTTGATTCCACCAGAAGCAATAAGCCTTTCTCATTTTAAAATCGCCCCCGCTTTAACAAAATTTCTTGAATTCGGCGTAATATTTGCACATTAATAATGTACTGAACACTCAAAATAGCCATTGCTTACCATTGTTACACACGTAGAACGCTGGCCGTTATGCGACGCGACTTTTGAAGCAGACGACAATAGAACGCGTCTGTCGTCATTCGACGTCATGGTGAAATTCAACCTATAGGAGTCTTAATTTACCCCACAAATAAAGGACTATAGCCAATCATAGCGCAGCTTTTCCCCACAAAAAAAACGAAACTCCGCCTCGTTCTAGTCGTCCATTGAGTCGCGAATGTTCAAAGACGTTTTCTCCAAAAAAAAAATATGACTGATCTTACACACACTGATGCAAGTGAAAGTACGTTTCCCAGTGAAAGGAGTTTTAAAATCTTTTCCAAACAGGAGCATCAAACACACAACAATACGGAAAAAAATCCAGGCGTGCTTAATGTATGTTCGAAAGGATTTTCTGAAAAGAAATATTTAAATAGTCATGTACATACTGACACAGGGAAAAAGCCGTATTCTTGTGATGCATGTTCTAAAAGATTTTCTAAAAAGAAATATTTAACTAGTCATGTACATATTCACACATGTAAAAAGGGTTATTCTTGCGATGCATGTTCTAAAAGATTTACTCAACAGGGTCAACTAAGTACACATCTACGCATACATACAGGAGAAAAGCCATATGTGTGTGAAATATGTTTTAAAGGATTTTCTCTGAAAGAAAGTTTGAATAGACATTCACGCACTCATACAGGAGAAAAGCCATACGTATGTCAAATATGTCAAAATGAATTTTCACAAAAAAGTAGTCTAAATATTCACTTACGCATGCATACAGGAGAAAAGCCATACGTGTGTGAAATATGTTTTATAGGATTTTCAGAAAAAGTAAGTTTGGATAAACATTCACGCACTCATACAGGAGAAAAGCCATACGCGTGTGAAGTATGTTCCAAAGTATTTTCTTTACGTAGTAGTCTAAATTGTCATCTACGCATCCACACAAAAGAAAAACCATACGTGTGTGAAATATGTTTTAAAAGGTTTTCTAAAAAATCAAGTTTGGATAGGCATTCACGCACTCATACAGGAGAAAAGCCATACGTATGTGAAATATGTTCTAAAAGATTTTCTGAAAAAGGAAAGTTGCGTAGACATTTACTCACTCATACAGGAGAAAAGCCATATATCTGTAATTTATGTTCTAAAGGATTTTCTCAAAAAGGAATTCTTGATAGACATTTACTTACTCATACCGGAGTAAAGCCATATGTGTGTAAAATATGTTCTAAAGGATTTTCTCAAAATGGAAAGTTGGATGGACATTCACGCAGTCATACAAAAGAAAAGCCATATGTGTGTAAAATATGTTCTAAAGGATTTTCTCAAAAAGGAAAGTTGGATGGACATTCACGCAGTCATACAAAAGAAAAGCCATAGGTACGTGATATATGTCAGAATTTTCTCTAAAAAGAAGCCTGAATACTCTTCTATGTATCCACTTAGGACAAAATCCATAGATATGTGAAAAAAGTCATATAGAATTTTTGCAAAACAGTTTCAATACTTATCTACACATATGTACTCTAAAGATTTATCAAAAGGTGAAACTAAGAAATAGTTTTGAATCATGTAGCCTTAAACGTATGTAAGATAAATCATAAAGGGATTTCTGAAAAGAGATCTAACTACGAACGTATCTACTAGATTGAAAGGAAAAGCCACATATATATTGTCCATATTAAAAAGTATTACCAAAACGAATAATCATTCACGGAATCAAACAGAAAAAGTTGTATTTGTTCACACGCATATGCCTTTCTCTCTTGTATGAGTTTAAACTTTCTAAAACGTTTTGTATAATGATGTGTCTATGTACATATCCGCCCACCTATACAGAAAGATAACCACAAATGTGTGGGGTGTATTCCGAAACATTTTTAAAAAAGGAGGTACTTATAGTCCTTTGCGTATTCATGTTAGTGAAACAAAATGAAAAGGACAAAGTATGTGGATTGTGCTTTAAAGGTTATTCTATAGTCCATTCATTCTATCGAGAGAATGAAACTAAATAAACGCACGTGCGGTTTGGCTGCGTTGAAAAACCTGGCATTCTGCCAGGAGTGCCAAACAGAAAGTGTGAATTTCTTTTTTTTCTTTATTTGCACTGTTTTGCTCTTGCTATTGTCTGATTGTTAAATTTGATAATTTTTTCGTGTGATTTCGTATTTTACCATAATGGAGAGTGAGAAAAGTTCTTTGAGTCCAGTGAAGAAGAGAATTAAAAAAAAACATTTAAGTAAGGAAAAAAAATTAAATTCTCCAAATTGGGGATTTCGGCTGAAAGTGAACCTTCTTGGCTATTTTTGTGCAACCCTTTTATTTAGTTTCGTTCTCTTCTTTCGCTGAATAAACTATAGAGCACTATGCAAATGATCATTATTGCATTCACGAAAAATTAAAACACAATCATGTTTGCAGTGAGACTTCTTAAGGATATTTTGGAGAGGGGTGAGACTTCTTAAGGATATTTTGGAGAGGGGGGGGGGGATACATTCTTGTACATCTCTTTTGTAAAATAAATTCCAAAACTATTTTTAAGTGGTACACATTTATGTAGATACTAAGGTTATTCTGTGTAAAGCCGTATTTGTGTAAAAAGGATATTTACATAAAAAATTGAGTTCATCCATATATGTACTCATGCATGAAAATGAAATCTTTATAAAGGATAATCTTAAGACTCTCTTCAAAAATCTAACTTATAAACATCTACTAGTTGAGAAACATTTATTTGTGTTGTTCTTTAAATATTACAAATGGCACAAACTGCTTTAGATTGTACTCCAAAAAAAGTGTGATTGCTACTTAGAACTGATGAATAACCATAATTTCTTTAGGTATCTCCCCTAGCAGCACATATTCTCTAAATGACATCCTAAGGATGAAAGGGACGTCTGTGAACATCCTGTGGATATATTCCGGATGTACTGTGGACAAATATGTTGTTAGGTTCATTTTTCATTCTTAAATTTTGAAATCTCAGCAAACTTAACGCATTTAACTATAGCTTAGGAAGGTCTGAGATTTTTAAATAAGTAGGGGATTTCTCGGAGAATTTTAGGTATATATATATATGCGCATTCAAATAAAAAAAGATGTAATGTACATGTCTGAAATACATAAATTTCTTCTAACCAGTTATGTAAATGAATTTTCTCCCTGAATCCTTAGATATAATTTTTATTGTTCTCAAAAGAAAGTTTCTGGTGGAAAATCGAATTAATGAGATTATAACAACTGTACATTCTATGTGTTTGTTCATTCAAGCTTTTTCGAATATTCAAGCTTTTCCGGGAATACAATACTTTCTCTATATTACATAATAGCAGGCTACGCCCGCTTCGCTGGTCAATATTTTTAAATGAATCACAATAATTAACGAATTCTCAAAATTGCATTAATTTTTATCATGTGACAAAAAAAGAAAAAAACAAATTCTGATCGGGAAAAATGTCGCAACGATTCCCCACTGCCTTCGGCACCGTAGACCCGTGCGCTGCGCGCGTATTCCTTCACCATCCTTATGATTTCTCAAAATTCCATGTTATTACTCATAAACTTTCATTTATTTCGCTTTTATTAAACTTTCATTTTTTCTTTCAAATATTTAGCATCGGATAAAAACTCGCACCGGAACCCCACTGCCTTCGGCAGCGCAGACCCATGCGCGCACATGTGGGGATATACGTGCGCTGTGCACGCATATTCTTTCTCAACTTAAACTTCTATTATTAAGAAAATAAAATTAAAAAAAAACATCTTTTATCGTCGGGTAAAAACTCGCACCGTGTCCCATGCGCGCGCACGTGTTAAGATATACGTGCGGTGCGCGCACACATTCCTTCTGAAATCAGACTTTTATTCTTAAGAAAAGAAAATGAAAAAGATCATTTCTCATCAGGTAAAAAGTCGGACCGGGTCCCCACTGCCTTCGGCAGAGCAGTCTCGTGCGCGTTGCGCGCACCTATTCCTTCCTCACCCTTCCAGCCCCTCCTGATTAACCTACATATACCAATTTTGAACGGTATAACTCAGTTAGCTGATATGCAAAAGAAAACGGATACCTTAACAGGACACCTTAAAATTGGAAATCAGGTGAAATCTTGAATTCCACTTTCGATAATGTAAAAGAAATTTAAAATATCTTTCGAATGATGTATTAGAAATAAATTAATCATAATATTGAAATTTTAAAATATTACAGCGCCATCTGGCGGTAGAAATATCTGTAATCTATTGTTCCATTCCAGATCAACAAAGCTTTCAAATGATGTATTACTTATGAAATTATTTTAATTAATAGCTGATATACAAAAGAAAACCTAATCAGAAGACCTCAAAACATGTGAATCAGGTGAAATCTCGAATTCCACTTTCGATAATATAAAAGTACTTTAAAATATCTTTCGAATGATGTATTAAAAATAATTTAATAATAATTAGAATTTGAAATATTGAAATTTAAAAATATTACAGCGCCACCTGGCGGTAGAAAGTTCTGTAATCTACTGTTCGATTCCAAATCAACAAAGGTTTCAAATGATGTATTACTTATGAAATTATTTTAATTAGTAGCTGAGATACAAAAGAAAACCGATCCAGGAGACCTCAAAACGTGTAAATCAGGTGAAATCTCGAATCCCACTCTCGATAATATAAAAGTACTTTAAAATATCTTTCGAATGATGTATTAAAAATACTTCAATTAGAATTTGAAATATTGAAATTTTAAAATATCTGGCGGTAGAAATTTCTGTAATCTACTCTTTAATTCACAAATCAACAAAGCTTTCAAATCATGTGTTACTTATGAAATTGTTTTAATTAGTAGCTGAGATACAAAAAAAAACCTAATCAGGACATTCTAAAACATGTAAATCACGTGAAATATCTAATTCCATTATCTACGGTAGTCGGTTAATGGAAGTAAAAAGAAAAAGAAATATTTTTTAGGTCCCCAAAACCTATATATACCACGGTAGTCGGGTAATATAAGTAAAAAGAAAAAGTATTTTTTTAGTTCCTATAAATGTATTTTGTTGCTATGGAAACTCCTATCATCTATTGAAAGATTACGTGTTAGAATAAAATTTAATTTGCAAATAAAATGTAACTGCCTTGTTTATTAATGAAAATTGATGAAATTTTAACTGCAGGTTGGTTTTGTGCTGAATAGGTTGTATATTAAGTGTTGTGTGCGAAAAAGAAAATTTGAAGCACTTTGAAATTTGCAATTTTTAACCCCAGTTCAAGATCATGTGACATTAATTACTTCCAGATGTTTTGTTTCCATTCTAGAACACGGTTAAAATCGTCTGCTGATAGAATGCCTCTTTTTAAGCAATAATCCGTGGGTTTTTGGTCATTTTTCAATCGACATGGGTCGACCTTTTAATTAATATCTCCGAAACTAATTAAGATTTTTAAATTCTGTGTTCAGGAGGACCTCGGAAATGCTTCAGAACATCCGTATGTCAATTCTTGTTCTGCGTTCAGTAGGGGGCTGAACGTATAGAAGAACAGACGGACAGACAGACAGACAAACAAACAAACAAACCTTTCCCTTTATTATTATAGATAGAAGAAAGTAAAAAGATTTAATGTGTGAAATACATAAATTTCTTTTAATCAGTTATGTAAATAAACTTTCTTCCTAAATCCTTAGATATAATTTTGATTGTTCTCGAAAGAAAGTTTCTTGAGGAAAATCGAATTAATGAGATTATAACAACTTTACATTCTATGTGTTTGTTCATTCAAGCTTTTTTTGATTGAATTAAATGTTCTATCTGACAAAAGGAAGCGGGTCGTTTTTCAGTTATTAGGGTATTATGACAAATTATCCCTCTTCAGCTTCTGGGCATGACAGATCATGTATTTCAATCAAATTTATAAATTATGCAACAATTATTTTTGTGACTGCAGCACTCGAATACGCTTTCTGGTGGATAAAAAATTTAAATTGTGTCAGATCCATAGACCTAATATAAGAGTGGACGGGACAATGGCAACCTTTTTTAGTCGCAAAGATAACTTATAAAAAACGTCACGTGACTAAAGGAGGCAAAACTGACCGATAATGAAAGGGCACGTGACGTCACTCGCAGTCAAATTACGAGTAAAGTTCCAAAACGTTGGTATTTCCACTAATAGAGATAATTTCCACTCGAGAGTGGCAGAGATTGATTAACGGAGCGTTTGTTTGTAAACATGCCCTTTCCTTATATTGAAATTTTCTCACCATGCTCTAAACTCTGATTTGTCATAAGTAGACAATATTTTCCCTTTTTCTTTGAATGTTCTTTTTAAAATTTTGATTTCACTTTAAAAGGAAAATGGATTGTTTTGAATCTAAAAGAAATTCCATCGCAAGTAATGGTTATTAAATGTCATGTAAAAACGTGCAAGGAATATTTTATAAAATGAGAAAATGTACCATTTCACATGTGAGATATATTATGGCTTTTTATTTCATCTTTTTAAGAAATTATATTTGTAAAATGCTTAAATCTGCTTTATTTAATTCTTTAAATAATAATAATAAAATATAAAAAAAAAAGTTTTTTGGAAAAAAAAAAAATACTGTAAAAAAGTTACTATATCAATGGCATCGTTAAATTACCAACTTAAATTCAAACTTAATTATCTTGCTTCTTTTTATTAGTATTATTATTTCATTTTGCACGCGCGCTTTTTATTTCCTAAATCACAATTATTAAAATAAACTTTTTCGATATTGTCCGTTTCGATACTGATTATTATTAATTTTCTTTTTCTTAAGAAAAAAAAAAAAAAAAAGATTTTGATGAAATTCTGGCAAAAGCAGAATTTATAGGGATGGACCGGATATCCGGAAAATATCCGGTATCCGGCTGATTTTTCAATATTTGAAATATCACCGGATATCCGGATCAAAAGCACCGGATATCCGGTTTTTTTTAATTTTATTTTTTTCTTGTTTTCTTTCATTAAGATATGGTGAGAAACGCAAAAAACAACTTTTATCCCTCCGTTTGCGGGGAAACTTCAAAATATAACTTCTTAAATCACGCCACTAAAGAAATAATCTCATAAAATTCCACATTTGTGTCTCCATTAGTTCTACTCGGCATTGCTGAGTAAGCCAGCAAGTCAGTCAAGAGATCTGCCTTTATATATGTAGATTAGTGCAATTTATTTCTTATAATTAAAAAAAAATATGTTGTGGTCATCAGAAGAATTTCTTCTATATTTTCCTACATAAATTCACCAAGGAAAATAATTTATTAAAACTATTATTTATTAAAATTATCTAACATGATGAATACAAATAATTTTCACCTTAGAAAAAACTGACACAAAATATAAAACATAGCCCAAATTTCAAGAAGAATGCTGAAAAATGCAGATTTGGAAGCTTATTTCTTTATGTGATGTCACTTAGGTTATGTTTTCCTATAGCACACAGACATGCTTTTATTTATTTATTTATTTTATCATAGCCTATTTTTCACTATAAGCATGTTGATTAGTTTTTGATAGAATTTATATTGTTTGATTTACTTAAAGTTATGGATGGGTGGGTTTTACGTCGCACTAGTGCTGCGCAGATGGACAATTGGCGACGGTCTGGGACACACCCCTAGAGGTGGTCCGGAGTCATGCCATCGCAATTTTTATCCTCTACGGAAGGGATGGCAAAACCGCTTCGGTGACTCCCACAGGTATAATTTTTGATGGGAACATGGAGGACATTGCGGCCACGACAGATTTTACGTGCACCTGCCACCGTTAGTGTACACGACGGTCTTTGGCCGGCTAGAGTACCGAACCCGCAATCTTCCAATTACGAGGCCGGCGCTCTACCGACCGGGCTACCGCGGCTACTTAAAGTTATGAATTCGTTATGAAAGTTGTAAGAATGTAAATTCCCTACTAATTATCATTAAACTATTCAGAGAATGAAGATGAAAATAAACTGAACTGAAGTTTGTATTCACAGTAAAGTTCTTGAAAATGATAGCACGGACTCATTACATCACCTTAGTTTATTGTTAAGAAACTTTCTAATTTGAAGAATCAGTCTCATTTCCTCCCCCCTCTTTTTTTTCTTTTAACAAAAGAAAGTTTGATGTGTTAAAAATGTGAGAAATGGAACTTTTGCAATTACCAAGATCATCAAAAAGTATTTCTGAAAAATTCAGATGTGTTAAAAATGAAGCGGATAGCTATATACGATTAGGTTTATACGAAGTGGGGATTCAATTGAAGAACCCCTAATTCTAAAAGGTAGTTTATGAAGATATTTGAGAATGTTCAAATAGTCATTTAAAAAGCTGAATGTTTTTAAAAACATATTTAAAACATATAAAGTTACTATTTACTATGTGCCATATTGTATTACATATTACGTATCATAGATAATTTTACTGTGTGCTTGCAAAGAAAACTATTTATTTTTCTACTCTGCAAACTGTAAGAAAATTCTTGTAATCATGACAAAAATTCGACTTTCAGATTTTAGTGCATCTGTACTCTTTGAGATCTCCTGCATTCATTTTTGCTTAATTTTATTGCAGTGTCGGCTCGTGAACCGAAAATAGGTGAAGAGCTCAAAAATAATATTTAAGTATATTTAATCATAATTTTTATTAAGCATGGTCTTAATTGAAATTTGCTAAAAATACTTATTTAAATGTAAATTTATATTCTATAAATGAATACAGCGAAACATGCAGTGGGCCTCTTCACCAATTTTCGGTGCACGAGCCGCCACTGTTTTATGGTAGTATGTCTACGTGTGCGTGAATAATATTGAGTAATTATATTGAGTACTAAGTCTCAATATAAGAAATTATAGTTGCTTATTTAACTTTATTATGTTAGTTTATAAAGCATTTTTATGTTAGGTTTTTTGGATTGTACCCAGAAAAAAAAAAAAAAAAAAAGAAGATTTTATACTGATTTTTGACAAAAATTATAAAATGAATATAAATAGTGATTATGGTTTTACAGACCAAAAATTCTTTAAATGCAGATAAAAATTAGGGATTTTTAAAAATTATTTAGAATGGGACTTTTTATTTTATTTTTTTATTTAATGTATTTTTTGCAAACTTTCAGTCTTTGAACTTCAAACGTATATTCAATGATAAACCTTTTATTATTATTGGAGTATAAAAAAAGAAAAATATTGCCAATTTTTGCGAGAATCAGCTATTTGTTTTTGTTTCTTCTTGAGAAAGCTCACCAGCGACCGAGTGGTTCTACGCTCAAAGCTGGTTGATGCGAAGTGCCGGGTTCGATCATAGGGCACGCTCATCGACCTCGCCTTTACGAATTTTTCGTAGTTCTCTTAGAAACTTGCGGGAAAACGAGCTAGGAACCCTTAGAAAGACCACTACGGAAGCCATTCCACTTATAAGCCGAGAACTGTAGCATAGTGAATCGGCCTTAAAAACCCGACAACCTTCTTGAGAAAACACTTTTTCTTGATTCTGCGTTTATCCCGCGTCCGCAGATAATCGGGAGTAGTTTCCAAACTAAAAAGAAATAGCACTTTTCAATTTCATTCCCAATTTCCACAAGAGCAAGAAATTATTTTGTATATATATTACTATTAAAGAAGTAATTCATTTAAGGAGAAAATCCAATTGTTTCTTTATTTTCGATTTTCGTCCAATTCACTGCACATGGAGAAGGAGGGGGGGGGCTTCTAAGGAAATCTATCCTGTATTTACGTAAATTTCGAAGAAAGCCACAGAAAACGCCAAAAGAGTAGGACAATGAGCAACACTTGGATTCGAACCCGGCACCTCGTATCTCACAGCTTAAAGAGGTTGTTCACTGGCACGACAAAAGATAAGTACATTAAGTTATAATATAAAAATATAAACTAGACAAATTACTACTAATTATTTTGTCCCCTTTTCAACTACTCCTCGTGAACGAGTAACTTTATTTATGTCCAAAGTGTTAGGCTAATCCTATGAATAACTATTCAAATAATAATGAAAGCGACCTTATAGTGTAAGATATTTTTATCACACTAATTAAATGCTATAGTAACAAGAATTTGAATATGATTTTAAATTATATGTATGTATGCATACATAGAAACATACAGTTCTTTTACACAAAGTGATATTAGTAATGTACGTACAAATATTTGTGTTAAATGCATCAGATATATAAGTTAAAAACCCAATAAAGATTGACTTCTATACAAAAAGCGGATTGGATTGGATGTGGGAATAAGGCCGATTGACTACGCCTGAGGAAAATGCCCTCCTTGGGGTCATTCTAAGAAGTCCTATCCCGTATTTATGTAAGTTTCGGAGGAAACCACGGAAAACTCCGAACGGCTAGGCCGACGAGCGCGACCTGGGATCAAATCCGGCACCTCACGTCTACCAGCTTTGAGCGCAGAATCGCTAGGCCGCTGGTGGGCCTCTTTACAAAAGGATGAGATCCAGGATATCTCATCCTGGACTCGTTTCTATACGCCCTAGCTTCTAGAGAAGAAATCTGTACTCCTACCATTAACAAAACAGACGTTGATGACAATCAGTTGCACCCATCTTCCTCTTCTCACCAGAATTCTGAGTTGGTTGATAGGCTTCTAGAACCCGCATCTCCTAAAAATAGTGTTTCACCGAGACCTAGCAATCCAGAACTTCTCCCGGAGAGTCCCAGAAAATATGCTGAGGATAATTTGCTGATGGTCCATCCTTACGTCCTAAAAGACAGAGGCGCCGATAAACATATTTAGTGGACTATATAACAGACGGTACTAACTTTGGGGAGAGGTAATTGTGGTATATTTATGTGTGAGGCAACACTGATTTTATGTATTACAAGGTGGCAACTCTCCTATCTATATTTCTGATGTTCTTTATCTCTTATTCTCTTATATGGGCCCTCCGTGGCAGAGTGGGTATGTCACCACACTGCTAATCACCTTCGAGCGTTGGAGATCGGGTTCGATTCCCGCGCTGGCCCTGAGTGTTTTCTCCAATTATTCGTATTGTAATTCTGTCATGTGCTATCAGTCGTTATCTGACTAAGATTTACAAGCGGACTATAAGTCAAGCATACAAATCTGATGTATATGTTATCAATAAAACAAACAAACAAACAATTCTCTTATATCGCTATGTAGCTGCTTATGTTCCAGTTTAAGTTAAAAAAAAGCTTTGAATTCAGCTCCTACTTATTGTAATGCAATATTTATTACTGAAGCCATTTTTTTTTTTTTTTTCTAAGTGAAACTATAAAATTCTGTAAAAGAAACCCAGACTTTAGTACAGCAGCACATATTTTTAATCCATTATTTCATATAAAGTCATATATTAACAGTGCTAAGTTCCTCAACAGCGGTTATATGTTCATTTCTTAAAATTACATTTATACAGATTTAGTAGGGCCATCTTGGTGACGTTTAAATCTTTGTTATTATGTTAATGAATTAAAAGAGCTATTACAATTGCATGAGAGAATACCTTGACGAGAGACATCTATGCTCCTTCAATGTAAAATTTCAAACTTCACGAAGGTGAACCTATACTAAAGCTTTTCTATTTAATCTGCATGATTTTTCTCAATTTTATTTATTTATTTTTAACTTGATGCGAGAGAGGGAAAAATGAGGAAAAAAAAACAATTTTAATTTGTCTATGTATAAAAAAAAGCATAATAAATAAATAAATGACAATGTGAAATGTCTAATTTAGATAAATAATCCCACCGTTCTAGTAAGATACCTCTGTAAACAAAACACCAGTTCTGTGATGCTATTTATAGATGAGGGTCGACTAAAGTTATGGTGTTGCAAATTTTCACGTGATAGTTGAACTTGTTTCTACAATTATTCATTAATATTATTATTACTAGTATCGCCCAGTGGTCGAAACTCGACCATTTTTTTTTGCAAAGCGAGGCAAAGCAAAGTTATTGCCTTGTCCTAAACGGAATGCAATTGCAACACAGCTGCGGCAATTGTTTGCCGATATTCACTCTAACTGAATCAGCAGAGTTTTACTTAATATAACTATTTCTCTCTGTAGATGTTAGCCTTTTCTGAAATGAGAGAAAATCGCAACTTGAAAACGCCCCTTGTTGTGTGATACAGCCCAGAAGTTAATTGGTACCATGTCAAACAAAGGCCCAACCAAGTATCAAATTCTGTTAAATTAATTCGATTGGTTCATAAAGTACAGTGTTTGAAAAAAAAAAAAAAAAAAAAAAAAAAAGATATTTTTCAAAAATGGTCGAATTGAGTTCGGGAAATTTCAAAACGTGTAACTATCGAAAACCGAAAATCTAAAACTTTTCTGAATCTTATATTTTCTACTTATATATGCAGAGGAAAGAATAATAAGTCCACTTTTTAAAAAATAAAAATAAGTAGTCAATTTCACTTAATTAAAATGCAAGGAAATCTCAAAACGTGTAAATTCATCGAAAACCGGAAATCAAAAGTTTTTATGTATCTTCTACTTGCTTCTTCTACCCACAAAAGCTAGCAATAAAGACACTTTTTTAAAAAATAAGTAGCCAATTTCAGTTAATTGAAACGTAAAGAAAGCTCAAAACATGTAAATTCAGCAAAAAACGGAAATCGGAATTTTTTCCATATCGTCTACTTATACATGCAGCAGTTAGTAACAAATCCATTTTCCTTTTATTTAGTACTAGTATATAACCCCGTCAAAAATGACGGAATGTGAACGATAAATCTTGAAAACAATGTTTAGATCATGATGGTTACCACGTGATCATTTAAATGTATTTTCAATTTTTGTTTATAAATCAAATGTATTTCGATATTTTATAATTTTCGTTCTTTGTGAGGTCTAACTGTAATAGAGACAGTGTCCGGAGATGAGAGAAGTCGTGTAGAGCCGCACCAGATTGTAAAAACGTGAGAAAAATGGAGGCTTTGTCCTTTATCACGGTTCTGTGAGGTCTAATTGCAACGTTTCCGGCTGAAATCTTTAAGAGACAGTGTAGGGAGATGAGAGAAGCAGAGCTACAACCTAATCCGGCAAATTGTTAGTACCGCCTCTTTTTCTACACCACTTAATTTTTAGAGAAATTCTCTTCAAATGTATCTACGATGAATTAAGAAGAAAAATACTCTAAAAATTAAGTGGTGTAGAAAAAGGGGCGGTACTAACAATTTGCCGGATTAGGTTGGAAGCTCTGGAGAAGTCGTGTAGAACCGCACCAGATTTTAAAAACGTGAGAAAAATGGCGGCTTTGGTCTTTCTCATGGTTCTGTGAAGTCTAACTGCAACGATTCCGGATGCAATCGTTAAGAGACAGTGTCCGGAGTTAAGTGAAGTCGTGTTGAGCCGCACCAGATTGTAAAAACGTGAGAAAAATGGCGGCTTTGGCCTTTCTCACGGTTTTGTGAGGTCTAATTGCAACGTTTCCGGCTGCAATCTTTACGAGATAGTGTCCGGAGATGAGATAAGTCGTGTAGAGCCGCACCAGATTGTAAAAACGTGAGAAAAATTGCAGCTTTGGGCTTTCTCATGGTTTTGTGAGGTCTAACTGCAATAGAGACAGTGCCCGGAGATGAGAGAAGTCGTGTAACGCCGCAACCAGATTTTAAAACAATATACAATATATAATTATTAACACATCACATTAGCAAGTTAATTGTGTGATACATTATTTGTATCATACAAGGATGGAAAGCGTTTGCTGACGATGACGCGAATTCAATGATTTTTCTTCACCCAAAAGTTTTCACTTCAAATGGAAAGCGTTAGCTGACGATGACGGGAGTTCAATGATTTTTGTTCACCCAAAAGTGCTCAACGCGCCTAAAGAAGTTTTCACTTCAAAAATTTTACCCGATCAATAAATATGAACGACAATAAAAAAACAGCTGGTTGACAAAAAATATAGGCCCGAAAACACAACAGCAACAACACATCCCAGTGTTTCATTAAGTGCTCTATACGCAAGCGAAGTGTAACGTCACTGACCGTCCGTGTATGTAAGAAAATGATTTACTATGTTAATCGCCCATTGGATTTTTTGTAAAAAATTATTAAAAATCGAGGAAAATTATTTCCCGATTTTAATCCCCATATTTGGGTATATATATGTATTAGTTATCATGTGCATATGTTAGATTGAGTTATTTTGCTGTCAAATTGACAAAATTTTAATTTTAAATTTCAAAACTCTGTTGTCCTTGGAGTTTTTGTATTTGGCGATCAAAAACGTACTACGAAAATATACATGCCAGATGTATATTTTCGTAATATGTGTTGTGCGAAATATTGTTTCATATTATTCCTTACTCTCTTAATATAAATTTTTAAAATAACCATGATTTTTGAAAGGAATTAAATTGTATTCGCCAGATAATTTGGCGATATATATATATATATATATATATATATATTTTCTGCCAAGGATGACCGATATCAAGTCTATTCCGCTGCAACATATTAGTATCTTATATAAGATACTTTATTTAGACATTTGAAAACAAATTTCACTTCAAATTATGATAGAATATTTATCATTTTCCTTTTAATTAGTATATTAGTTGGATATTTATTGTGTAATATCATCCTTTGAAATGAAATGTTTATGTTTTCAATGGAATATGGAAGTTTTTTTTTTAATCTAGAGTTTTGAAATTTAAAATTCAAATTTTATCAATTTTAGAACAAAGACAACTTAATCTAACTCATGCACATGATAACTAATACATATCTAAACCTAAATATGGAGATTAAAATCGGGAAATAATTTCCCTCGATTTTTAATAATTTTTTACGAAAAATCCATTGGGCGTTTAACATAGGAAATATTTTTCTTGTATCCACGAACGGCCAGTGACGTCATCACTTCACTTGCGTATTTAAAGTCCTCATAATAAAAAAAAAAAAAACGATTCACTTCATTTTACCAAAATACTTTTTTTAAGACTATCGTAGACCCTGTTTTTAAAATTTCTAACTAACTATCCAATAACTACAGACACTCCATGCTAACCCAAATTCACCTCTACTCGATACCTCCAACCAGCTATCTCACCCTCAACATCGCCAAAATATCCAGGATCCAGCAAGGGACTTTCTCATTCTGAACCGAACATTTTACCTTGACTCGACATTATCACCTTAGACTACTCTAATTTCAATACTCATTTCAACTGGTGACTTTTACTTGCCCAACCAAACATTCTATCCACACTATCATTTTACACTAATTTCAAAACTAAAATCAACTGGCGGCATTTACGTACTAAACTCGGCGCCAATCATACCTTACAATGTAAACAAACAATGAAGTTTGATAAAAATATTTAAAGGCTTTAATGCGTTTTTACAAATATTTTAAGATTTTTAAGGCTTTAATAGAGTTCTAACAACCACATGACTTTCTTCTTAGTAACCTTAGCAACCTGAAGGACAACGCTAATTTTTCCATGCCTTTGGAAGCGTAGAAGTCGGATTTTTTTATGCTTTTGCAAATACATTTACAACACTGTGTAGCAATAAATTTGTAACACTATTCCGCATTGATAAAATGGGTCAGTGAGGTCAACCCCTAACAGCACAGTTAGGCTTAACTTATCCACAGTACATCTTAAGGACGTTTCTGGGATGTCTTGTCATCCAGAAGACATCTTGAAGATATCCTGGGGAGGCGACGTGCTGTCTGGACTGTCCCTCAGCAAACATGCTCGTGACGTCATCTGTTAGAACCTAATATGTTTTAGAAATATTTTAAGCGTTTTTTAATGAAACAGTCAAAGAGTCGTTCATTCGGAATTAAAAAGTTGTCCATTTGGAATTTGTATTTTCTGAATGGCAACAGTTTTGTTTTGTTTTTATTTGGTCTTGCTTTGTTTATAATCATGAAGTTACATAATTCTATTTATAGGTTCATGTTTATAATAGCCAGTGATCCGTTATACTTAATTTAAACATTTAAACATTACAATTGAATAGTTTTTCAAGGTTTTATAGGAAATAAGAATATGTGCGATACAAAATATGTATGAAAATGATATGTATGTTTCCTAAGTTGAATTAAACAAACGGAAAAAAAAATGGCTGCGAAAAGTTTCTGTTTTGAAGCGGTACTAACCGGATTCGTTCATGACAGATGAGGATCATTATATATATTAATTATTTCCATCCACATTTGAAAACTAGGCTTCAAATCATTAAAAAATTCACAACTTTTAAATTAATACTTGTCTTAAAAAATAAATAAATAAAAAATAAAAATTGAATTTAAAAATGTGAAAAATTAATTGGAAACGAGTTTAAGCACATGACAGAATTACAGTACGAAGAATTGGAGAAAACAACCAGGGCCGCGCGGGAATCTAACCCGCTCTCCTACGCTCGAAGGCGATTAGCAGTGTGGTGACATATCTACTCGGTCTAGGAGGGCCACGAGTTTAAGTACTGTTCGCTTTTGATATAGACTGCTTAATTCCCCTACAACACACTCCTCTTTTTTTTTTTTTTTTTTTAATTTACAAATAAATATTGCAGTGTAAAAATTAATGTACAAAAAGGTATAGCTCGATTTCATTTTCAAGATAAAACAATGGTTAAAGATTAATTTCTAGATTAAACAATTAAGATTTTTGCTGCCAGGTTAATTCAAACAAATTTGATTAAAATATTTTATTTGGATTCACTTATGAAGTACAATATATTGATTTACTGCTTTAAAATTGCTTTTTCATGTTTCAAGAGAAAAATTGATATCTCAGAATATATATATATATATATAATAAATATAATAATCATAACATGATAAATAAATATTTTAAATATTTGTACATAAATATTGAAAGATTAGTGTAGGGACTAAGAAAAAAATTTGTTTACAATGTGGTTTAAAGCATACTTTAATATATTTTCATACAGCACAATACAATGAAAGTAACATACATTATTTAAATGCACAAAAGCATGTTTATTACAGAATATGAAATATTGCTTAACATTGTTTTGCAGAGTGCAAAACACACTTTCAGGTACATTATGGGATGAAAATAGAAGGTTTCATTTTTTTTTTTTTTTTTTGTATGTAATGGTTTATTTATGCACACAGATTAAATATATATAGAGAAAAACTTTTAAATAGAATATGAATTAATACATATAAACTAGCAAGCATTTTGTATTTTGCTATGAAAAAGCTGCGGTACAATTAAAACATAGAAATTAAAAAAACATTTAAATGCCTCATGTATTTTGTTAAAAGAATGATAAAAAGCGTAAATTTATCAAAAACATTGAAAGAAAGGTCACATTAATTTTAGGAAAATGTATTGCCAGTGTTCAAACCAGAGTTCTTAACAAAAAAATAAAAATTAAAAAGGCTAATGCTTTAGCATCTGTTCTGTAAATACATCTAAAGAATAAGGATTTTTTCGAAGAAATGTTTATTTAGCTTAATTATTAAAATTAAGTAATGATTAATTTCACATGTAACTGTTATGTAGATCTTTACTGAACAAGAGTAAAAAGTGAGCAGGTCAGTATTTAAGCCTGGGGCATACAAGTCAGCACAACTTCATCTGGTTATTTTTCATTCTCGTAAAAATATTTTTGGCCTTTGTTTAAACATGTGTATAAAATTAAAAAAATTCAATTAGGTTAAGAGTAATTCTATAAACAAATTTCGCCACAGACTTGCATGTTATTTGGTGTCTACAGACTGGGAAATCACAAAAGGAAGTGAATAGCCTTAAAATTTAACTTGCCATCATAATGTGATTATGTATTTTTAAAAAATATCACCTGTAATTCTATATCTATTCGCGTGAAGAAAACATGAAATCTATTTCATAGCAGTGCTAAGGCAAATCAAATATAGAAAAAGAACATCACTTAGTGGAATAAGAGTGCATTGTACCAAAGGACCTAAGTTTGAATCCTAGCTAGATCCCATAAAAAAAAAAAAAAAAAAAAAAAAAAAAACTTATTTACATACATGGGTGCTGGCAATGAATGGGATTTAAAAATATTAAATATTTTGTGTGAAAAAATAAATCATGGGAAGTTTTTTTTTCTCTCTTTTTGCCTTATTCAAGATAACTTTAAAAATAGTAATTTAAAGCATTTAAATTGTATTATTAAATTATTGAAGAGGAAAAAAAAAAATAATAAACAAAAAATGATCTGTAGATTTCACAGAAAGCCAGTCGTGTAGAATTTGCTAGACTGACATGTGACACTAGGTACAAAAAAAAAAAAAAAAAATCACTCATTAAGGATTTTATTCTGCCAGCATTATGTTTACATAAATCTAAAAATAACAAGGCAATTTTTGGATATAATATGAACGAAAATGAGCATCTCTATATTATGTTCACATACGTCCAGTTTAAGTTATTTTGTACAGCTAAAAAAGATACTTATTACGTAAAGATGGGGACATTTCAACAAAATATCTACAAAATCAGATGAAATATAGACACTTTACAGAAAAGTTTTAGGGTGTACTGAAGAATGCAGGGATGAGGTTAGCAAAAATACAAAAAAGCTGAAACTGTGCGCAAACGCAAAACGTTGAAATGAAATACTAGAATTTTGATGACAAAATCTATTATATTAGAGTAATAAATATTTATTTTAAGTTTTAATGTATTTAAAAAAAGAACAAATGCACATCAGAAACATAAAAAAAAGCTAAAATTTTTTTTAAAAACTGAAAAGCTAAATGTACAAAAAAGCTGAAATCAGTTGAAAAATCTCATTCCTGAGAATGAGAGATAGCCTTCGCGCAAATTTAAATTTCAATGATTGTTGTTGTTGGGAGTATGCATTGAGACCTATAGCTGCTCTGGGGCTGTCGTCTCAACTGTTCAATGAAATTTCAATGATACTAAGGCTGGGATTGCGGTGCCTCGTTCTTAAGTCTGATCTTAGATCTTACGAACTTTCGTAAATGGGCGTGGTTAAGAACGATCTTAACTTGGTATTGCGGTGCCTCAAGCGTAAGTCCTCCGCGTGTCCTCGTAAGAGAAAGCCAGCCAGCCAATGGGAGACGCAGAGCGAGCTACGTTGTGATTGCGCGCGCATCCAGTTACGATTCGACTTAAGATAGCTCTGAGGTCGTCGTAAGATAGTGAAGCACTGCAATAGAGCAAGCGCACGTGACGTCACTGCGACAGATATCTCCGCGCGTACTTTAGATTGTAGGCAAAAGGTGGGATAAAGCACCAATGGGAAGGCAGATATTTTGCCTACATGCGCAAAAGTTGCAGAATAGCGTCGCTTGTTTATAAACATGCGCCTGCTCTATACGACTTGCGTTTTGTTTACATCTTAAGACAGAGTTTGTGCGTAAGATAGTGCTCAACGAGGCACCGCAATCCCAGCCTAAGAGGTTTTCGTAGTGTGCGATTTGGCGAGAAAATGATCACACATTTAGCACGCTTATCGCTCATTTCGTAACTGGATTAAATTTTTATAACATACTAACATATATACTCCCCACAATAAGACTACTCTCTGGTATGAATGTGTTTTCAAACTTTCCTTTTTAGAAATATTTAAAAAACCTATACCTTTCCACTTTTATGAATACGTAGATGTATATTTAAATTGCCTTTTTGCCTAAATCCTTTAGTACATATTTCACATACGTATGGTTTTTCATTTGTATGAATGAGTAGATGTTTCCTTAGACTATGTTTTACAGAAAATCCTTTCTGACATATTTCACACACATATGGCTTCTCTCCTGTATGTGTGCGTGAATGTATATTCAAAAAACCCTTTTTACTGAATCCTTTAGAACATATTTCACATACATATGGCTTTTCTCCGTTATGATAGCGTACATGTGTTGTCAAGTTTCCTTTTTGAGAAAATCCTTTAGAGCATAATTTACAAACATGGTTTTTCACCTCTATGCATCCGTAGATGTGCATTCAAGCTACATTTTACAGAAAATCCTTTATAACATATATCACACACGTATGGTTTTTCTTTTGTTTGTGAGCGAGAATGTAAATCCAAATGTTGTCTCTGATTATTTTTTAGAACATATTTCACACACATTCCTGCTTTTCACCTGAGTGACAGCGTAGATGTGAATTAAGACAATTAGTAAAAGAAAATCTTTTATGACATATTTCACACTCATATGGCTTTTCTCCTGTATGAGTGCGTGAATGCAATTTCAAATATATTTTTTCACTAAATCCTTTAGAACATATTTCACACACGTATGGCTTTTCTTGTGTATGGATACGTAGATGTGTGTTTAAACTACTTTTTGCTGAAAATCTTTTTCGACATACTTTGCAAACATATGGCTTTTCATTTGTGTGAATGCGCAGATGGGTTGTTAGAGCACTTTGTACAGGAAATCCTTTAGAACATATTTCACAGACGTATAGCTTCTCACTTGTATGAATGAGTGCATTCATATTTTTATTAGAAGAAAAATAAGAGTGAATCCAATCTCGTTTCGCAAATAAATAATTTTTTCTCGAAGTGAAAGTATATATATTTCACTTAAGACTTTTTAGAATTTTGTGTGTTTTTCAGAATATCTGTTAAAACGTATTTCTCAAATTTTAAAGTAAACCACTAAACGTGAAACTAAATGACAATCATTGCAAAGAATTATCAAATCATATTTACAAGAAATATACTTTATTACACTTAATTGTTAATATTGATTTTAACGTTAATTTAAGAGGAAAATGCAGATTAGAGAGTTTGTTAGGAAATATTGTATACACTTTCTAACTCTTTCACATGTTTATTTTCTTTGAATTCTTTAAAATTCAAACCCTGGGTTTAAAATTTTCATACATATTACAAATAAAGTTTTTTTTTTTTTTTTTTCTGCTTGAGTATTATTTCTTAGTTTTAAACAGATTAAAAGGATGAATAAAAAAACAGCTTTCTGTTTCCTATGTTGACAAAGATAACATTGAAAGAAAAATAAGAGCAGGCGCATGTTTATAAACAAGCGACGCTATTCTGCAACTTTTGCGCATGTAGGCAAAATATCTGCCTCTCCATTGGTGCTTTATCCCCCTTTTGCCTACAATTCTAAAGTACGTGCGGAAACATCTGTCGCAGTGACGTTACGTGCGCCTGCTCTCATGCAAATTTTCGCGAAGACCGGATTTCCTAGAGAGTTAGTCTGCGATCAAGGTTCTTATTTTACGAGTGACTTATCGACAGCGTTTTTTGAGAAGTATGATATCAAAATCAATCATTCTTCTGTCTGTCATCCGCAATCTAATCAGGTGGAAGAGGATTCTCAAAGCGTTATGTCTCGAAACGAGAAGCGATTGGGAAGAAAATCTGCCTATGGCTCTTTTCGCGTTGAGTACGGTGCCGCATGAGAGCACGGGATTTTCTCCTTCAGAGCTTATTTTTGGGAAGAATTTGAGGATGCCTCACACCATTGTTTACGAAAATTGGATGCAGGAAGAGGAAATGAATCAAAATGTAGTCGAGTATATTTTGGATTTAAATGAGCGCTTAAGGGTCCGCTTCACTAACCGTCGCCGGAAGCTCAAACCAATGTTTTAGGCCCGGACTGGCTCCTTTGGGGGCCCTCGGCTAAAAATCGAAAAGGGGCCCCTTGCTGGGGTATTTAGAGGAATCTAGCAGGACACTATATTTAAATGAAGTCACAAAATTATATACAACTTACTCATTCTAAAAATCTCATAAAATGAAAAAAATGTAATAAAGATTCGTTGAAATCAGTCAAAACTTCAGTTTTTTACCCTACCCCGCTAAAGCGGGGGGGGGGGGGGGCAGGATTTCGCAAATTTCATTATAGTGTGTATTGGGTACACATAACCAGCACAGATACCGAAAGATCGCTTTTAATTTAGAGCAGAGTTACAATTTGAAACATGTGTTTTACCCACCAGATTCCCATGGATGAAAGAGGATCCTTCGTAAAATCCTCCTATAATGCGTGCTGTGTACATACACTGCCCATTAAAAAAAAAAAAAGAGAGAGAGAGAGATGTTGTGAGTAAAGTTGCGCTTAGAAACGAAACGCATTTTTTGCCCGCACCTCACCCCCCCCCCAGCAAACAGGGAAGGGGGATATTTCACAAAATCTTTTTTTCGTGTGCATTACACTCACATCACCAACCCACACACCAAAATATAGATTTCCTATGATAATTCCTTTATAGGATGTGTTAGGTAAACACAACGCGCACACACACCAAAAAATCACCTTCCTGAGATAATTTGGAATAGAATTACGCTTGGATATGTGTTTTGTGCCCCCCCCTCCCCAACCCTCGCTAAAAAGGAAAGGGGATATTTCGCAAAATGTATTTTTACAGTGTATTTAGGCACATATAAGCAATCCATACAGTCAGAAATTGCCTTTCTGAGATAATTTAGATGAGGGTTATAACTTGAAACGTATTTTTTGTGCTCATATAGCAAACCCACATACCAATATATTGTCGTCCTGAGATAATTTGGAACAGAATTAAGCTTGCAATTTTTAATTAATTATTATTTTTTATTTATTTAATTTAATTTAATTTAATTTAATTTTTTTTGTCCCCTCACCACTTTTATGGAGAAATTTAGCAAAATCACGTCACAGTTAATGTTTGATGAAAATATTGAACACGCATCAAAATTCGTAAACGTAGCTCCCATAAATTCCCCTGGGAAAATTTAAGGCAAAAAGATTGCTCTCAAATTTGCCTCACCCCCCCCCCCCTCCTCCCTTCTTAAATCAAAAGTCGCAAAACATCCAAAATAGGTTTCTGGAAATATATACAGAAGATACAGTTGTTTTCTACTTCTACGCGCCATTTTTCGTAGAGTTTTAATGGAAAATCCGAATTTTGAGAAATTCTCTCCCCCCCCCCCCCACTCTTTAAATAAAGAATTCGAAAATCGACATATATTTTTTCTTTTTTATACGCAGCTCTAGTCTCTTCTGGTGCTGTTTCTTAATCGCGAAGCAATTTAGACCCGAGTTATGCTCGTAAACGGGATTTTGTCCCGACCCCCTCCCCCTCAGGGTGGGAAAGGGAGAATTTTGCAAAAATCCGTCTTAGTGGGTGTTAGCTCTCTAGAACCAACTTTCACTGCAAAATTCGTAATCCAGTCTCGCACAAAATCGCCACGAAAGTGTTTAGTCAGTGGGTGGAAATTACGTTTCCTCCCCCCCCCCTTCTTGAGCACTGAATCTACAAAATTCCAGAAATTGAGTTTTAGGTATTTTATTCGCCTTATTTTAAAATAAAAGTCTCAGGGATAGTTTTTTTTTTTTTTTTAGTTCCCCATCATAGTTTTTCCACCACAGAAGTAGACGTTTCTGATGAGGACCGGGTACCCGGTTTCGAAAGATCTAAAACGGCACAACGAAGTAAAGCTAGGTTTTCTATCTTAATATTTAGTTATTATTATACTTCGTTTTTTCCTTTTTATTTAGAAGTTAGTTATATTAGGTAATAACAAAAATTGAAGCTCCGAAGAGACGTAACTATCGCAATCTAGACGCTACATTTAAAATTTCATGGTTCTTTTAGAAGAACAAACATACAGGATGAAGATGAAGCATGAAGCAGCATGCTCCATGAATGAAACATTCTCGACTTTACTTGTGCACGCACCCTAGATTAAGGGTGCTACCACGAACACATCGAAATGTTTCGATGATCGAATGTGACGTCACTTTGACGTAATGTTTCGATGCGAATTTGAATTTTCGATCACTTCGTACTCTGAGCCAAGCGCATCGAAAAGTTTTGATGGTAAATCCATCGAAACACTTTCGATGAGGAATTACCGAGTGAAACTGTTTACGATAGCTCGTTTCTTCATACTTTTCGTCTGCTACTGCTAAACGGAAACATGTTTGTTTTTATTTTTAATGTGAATGTGAATGGGTAAAATAAGTTTTTTTCTCTATATGTACATTGAAGTAAATTTTATTGTTATGTTGGGCTTCTACATACGTATTACGGAGTAATATGCACGGTTATTTATTTATTATTAAATAAAGATATCTTAAAACTTCACCGACGGATTGCAGTGTTTATAATTTCAATTTCTGAACTTATATTGGTAATATTTTTCATAAGTGTTAATTATCAAAAAATAACTAATAAAAAAAAAAAAGATCGTTATTTTTTAAAAAGTTTTATATTATGCTGTGATTTGCCTATTATCAAAACATGTAAAGTTTTCTTAATTTAAATAGCTAAATGAGGCAGTAAATTTTAACTTTTAGGGATAATAAAATTCTTTCATTGGTAAATATACTGGTTTTTCACTTTTAGGTATATACATAATTTTTTCTAAATTGTTTTGATATTAACTGGATGAAAAAACCCTCTTGTAACAAAATATCACAAATGTCACCATTTGGGCATCTAGCTTTCTTATTTATTTATAAACATATATTGTAAATAAGAAACAAAGTGAGATAAAACATAATATATTATGGGGCAAATTTTAAGTGATGCGGCATGCTTGTTTTGTGCTCTCAAGTTCAAAACTGGGGCCATTATGGCATGTCTGTGTTTCTTGAAAAGCTATAATCCAATTGAAAGATTTGATTTGAAGAAAGTTCTACAAACAATTTCCAGATTTATTGTTAGCAAAAGTGAATCAGCCTGATGAGGTATCTTCTGTGTGTTGTCTACAATTCTGAATATTTAAAAATTGTGGAATTTAGTGGAATGAAAATAATTTCATCACATATTCATCAGAAATTGTCATCATTTTTCATTAGAAGTTGTTAAATCATGTGAAGTGCAGTGACTTCATACATGTAAGTATTAATAGATTTAATTATTTTGTGTGTTCCATTGATGTTTAAGTCTGTATATATGTTAAAGCTTGTAAAGTAATTTTTCGTAATTAATATATGTGAATGTGTTACACTTAATGCAATAATGAATGCATTTTCGAAAAAAAAAACCTTTTATACTTTGTATACATACAAACTTTCAGGGATTGATCCAGGTTTAATCTTCCATTTTTACAATCACCATTTATACTGCTTAATGTCAAGTTAATAGTTTTGTTGAGCCAAATTAAGGCATTAATTAAAAATAATACTGAAATGAAAGCATGAAAATATTTAATAAAAGGATCACTTTTATAAAACAAAGTCTTGTGCAGGGGCTCATTTTATGAATTTGAATTTTGTGAAGGGTCCCTTTTTATGATGCAGAAATTTATGAAGGGCCGCAAAAGGGACCCAAATTTTGCCTTGATTGAACCCTGACTTTTACAAAAAATTCATAAGTTGTGTAAGAGATTGTTGAAATGATGTTGAAGTTTCATATACCATATTAATGTGTGTTTGTGACATACTTTCATTTATTTTATTTATTTCGCAATATTCTTTGTAAAAAATTTCTTTGGAATTCCAAGCAATTAACACATATGAATAATTTTCTGTGCACTACCTATAAATTTTAGCAAGACACATCTCTCAGGACAATGACTTCGTAGAATGAGGTTGTTTTATGTGAATCAGAAGTCTGAACAAGATGAGCTAGTAAACAAAAGTAAATTTTTATATGAGCTGGGCCAGCAAAGCATAATCAACATTTTTATTTCAAACTCTTAAAAAGGAATTTTTTCTTTTTTTTTAAGTAAAGGTTAAGAGTTTTATTTATAATATAAATACTGCATAAAAGTTGGAAAAATAAAAAATTAGGGTAAGATTGACTTTCTACTGCCTCTTATGTTTAGAATATTTCGTGAGTACACTAGATAAACATTCTGTAGAAGTTATGAGCTTTCTGTTTACTTTTGCTTCTTTGCATCATCTGTTATGTAATTCACTGCTGCATAACACAGATTGGGTTGAAGTTTGTTATTTAGCATGACTGCATGCATGTTTTTTCTTTTCTTTTTTTCTTTGAAAAAGAAAGTATTTGAATTTTTAGACATATTTCTGACATTTATGTCAGTGGTGGTCTGGTTTGTTGGTTAAAGGTACTTTCTGTATATATATTACTTAAATAGTCCATATGGCTGTCCATTCCGTATTTCTGAATGAATATTACCGTCAATGAATGTTAAGGAAATATGATAAGTACAATGAAAGATATTTTTCTATTGGCATAGTTTGGGAAATAAGGGTGTGCTTGAGTAGTGTATGAAAGAGAGTTTAATTGTGTCTTTTTATGTTTGGCCTGTGTGTAATGAAAATATGATTTTAACAGAATGTAAAGTTAAAATCAATGGTTTTGCATGGATGTATAGAAATTGTTTTAAAGTGAAAGAAATGAGGCATAATATGTGTCATAATGTAAAGAGAGGGTTGTGGTTTTCTAGTAGTTATTTGGTTATTCTCCCCCCCCCCCCAAATCAAATGACAGATATTGACATTAAATCAGAAGGAAGTTTGGAGGAGGGGGGGGGGGAGTATATCAAAGGCGAAGGTGCTTCATGAATTACAGACATGAAACAGAGGTAAGTGAGCTGTGATTTTCTATTTTATAAAATATCTAAATATCCATGAATTTTTGCTTTACTTGTTTTTTGAAAAATATGTTTGATTATTACGTATTTTTGTGCTTTTTAAATAGATTATAAAATGTGATTTTTGTTGGTTAAAAACTGTTTAAACTGTTGCTTTTTCTTTTTTTTATGTACACAAAGCATACAGACGCGCATATTGCTGCATTACAAAATTTTGTATATTTTTAAGTTTTATGCATTTTAAGATATGGGTATCCAGTGATGTTTATTATTTGATTTTCATGTATGTGAAGTGTACAGACATGCATATTACTGATTGCTTCAACAAAAAATTGTATTTTAAGACAGGGGTATCTATAATGATGCTTATTTTTTTTTTATTTTTTTATTTGTTCGTTATCATGTAAGCGAAGTGTAGTCATAAGTACATATTACTGACTACTAAACTGCAAAGTTTTTAAATCTTTGAGTTTCATGTGTTTTGAGATAGGGATATCCATTTTTTTTTTTTTTTTTTAAATTTTTCATCTATGCAAAGTGTACAGGCATGCGTATTACTGATATTGCGAATTGGAATTTTGAGTATTTATATCATGTGATTGTATGTTCTAAGTTTTATTAACTGACTGCTGAACTAGAAAATGTTTTACAAGTTCAAGTTTCATGCATTTTGAGATATGAGTATCCAGTGTTCTTTTTTTTCCCCCTATCTATGCGAAGCATACAGACATACACATTGCTAATTCCCACGATTGGGAATTTTGAGCATTTATGCAGTGTGACTGTGATTGTGTGCTGTAAGTTTTATTTTTTATTTGTGATTGGTTATGATTTCATGATTATTTAGTAATTTTTCCTGAACTAACAAAGCATTAAAAAAAACTGAAAAAACTTAATAAAAATAGCCAAATAATAAAAAATAAATCCAGCAGTTCATAATTTTGAGATGTAAACATTAAGAATTTAGTGGAATTCATGAGTAGAAAGGTGGAAATTGCGACAGTAAAAAAGAAAACAGTAGATAAGCCTGATGCTAGGGTTAGCCAATGCTAGAGAAACATTTTGCTCACTCTACGAAGAAAAATATTTAGTGAGGAAATACACTGTTATGTAACTCCAGACATAATAGTTCTACTTTTCTTGGAGACGGGTAGAAAGTTGTGTCCTCTAGTTATAAAAACTAAAGGTTGAAAATGACAATGCATTTTTAAAATATTTTAAGCCAATTGTTTTGAATCCCAGCTGCTTTCGGCAGCGTTTATATGACTCAACAAGAAAATTTATTTTTAACTTACTTCCCGACTAGCTAGATATTTGAAACTTTCAGAATAGTTCAGAACACGGTGACAATGCATTTTTTACAATACTTTTAGCCATATTTTTCGGGTCCGCGCTGCCCTTGGCAGCGTTTATTATATTTTTCAATGATCATGTAACTTCCCGACAAGCTAAACATAGGAAATTTTTAGAATAGCTCAGAACACAGTGACAATGCATTTTTTAAAATACTTTTAGCTAACTGTTTCAGATCCCTGCTGCCTTCGGCACCGTTTATTATATTTTTAAGCAGTCATGTAACTTCCCGATGAGCTGGACATTCGAAACTTTCAGAATAATTCAGAACATGGTGACAATGCATTTTTAAAAATATTTTTAGCCAACTGTTTTGGGTTTCCGCTGCCTTTGGCAGCGTTTATTATATTTTTAGAAATCATGTAACTTCCCGACAAGCTAGACATTTGAAACTTTCCGAATAGTTCAGAACACGATGACAATGTATTTTTGAAGTGAAAACTTCTTTAGGTGCGTTGAGCACCTTTGGGCGAACAAAAAACATGAAACTCATGTCATCGTCAGCGAAGGCTTTCCATGAGAATCAAAAGTGGAATTCGAGATTTCAGCTGATTTACACGTTTTGAGGTGTCCTGAATGGGTTTTCTTTTTTTTCTCAGCTACTAATTAAAATAATTTCATAAGTAATACATCATTTGAAAGCTTTGTTGAGTTGGAATCGAACAGTAACTTACAGAAATTTCTACTGCCAGATGGCGCTGTAATATTTTGAAATTTCAATTTCTAATTATGATTAAATTATTTTTAATATGTCATTCAAAAGATATTTTAAAGTTCTTTTATATTATCGAAAGTGGAATTCGAGATTTTACCTGATTTACACATTTTGAGGTGTCCTGAATGGATTTTCGTTTGTATCTCAGCTACTAATTAAAATAATTTCATAAGTAATACATCATTAGAAAGCTTTGTTGATTTTGAATCGAACAGTAGATTACAGAAATTTCTACCGCCAGATGGCGCTGTGATATTTTAAAATTTCAATATTTCAAATTCTAATTATGATTAAATTATTTTTAATAGATCATTCGAAAGATATTTTAAAGTTCTTTTATATTATCGAAAGTGGAAGTCGAGATTTCACCTGATTTACATGTTTTGGGGTGTTCAGAAAATTTAAAAACATGATACATTAAAAAGTACTTTTTATCTTTTAATTATTTTATTTTAATCTTAATGTTTCTGAAGTAAGCACATATTAAAATATTGATTGTGACAGTACAGATTTTCATAAATAACAAATCAGCGGTTTTCAGTAACATTTTTTTTCCCTCCTCTGTTTTGATGTTTGGAATGTGAGCATAAACCGAAATACTGACCACTTTAATCTACAGATTTTCATGGCAAAAAAAAAAAAAAAAAAAAAGAAGCCTTTAAATTTTTTTCTTTTAAAAATATATATTTTAGCACTTTTCTTTATTAGACTGAATCTGACATTTTTTGATGCAATCCATGTTAGCTCATTGGTGTGATTTACATTTGGAAAGTAAATTATGCCTACGAGCTGGCACAGATCACGCTGCAAAAGTCGCTAAGCTGTGCCAAGGGGCACCACTAACTACAATTTCACCCAGCTTTAGCATAAGATTTTCTTGGCAACTTTTAAATTTATTTTGCCATTTTGGCCATGAATTAAAATATTTATCGCAGTTTTGTAAGTAAAGTCCTTGGCAAGAATTTCCGAATTATTTTGGTGCTAAATTTCATATTTTGCTCAGGGAATTCTATACTAAATCTGTTCCATTTCTTTCATGTAATTTTTCTCTAATTTGATTTAAAAAAAGTAAACATTTCTTTAATTTGGATATAAATAATAAATATACAAAAATAGCTTTAAAAAAAGTGCCTCGCCCCTTAAATTAAACAAAGTTTCTGAGATTTTTTTTTTTTTTTTTTTTTTTGTTTAAGGATCATTTAAAAATTGATCATAATTTTTTAATTAGCATTATGCATCAAAAACATTTCATTTTTTTATTAAAACAAAAAATTTGTAAATGCAATCTATATGCACAGTGGAGCAGCGTGAAACCGACATTTGTCCATCTGTGTCTGTGTTTACATTCTTAATGTCTATAGACATTTATTCTTATATTTACTAAATGTAAGATATTTTCCCCAGCGATCAATGGATAAAATTTACAACTCCTTTTTGAATAGGCGAAAATCACTCTTTTTTTTTTTTTTTTTTCTCTGACAATCAGCAAATTTTTATTTCATTTATAATTGACAAGTAAATTTTGAGATTTTCTTTACTGACGAATATGATATACGACGATATGATACTTGCATACTGACGAATTTTGCAATACGTCAAATTGACTGACTGCTTTGTAATTTTTTTCTGGCAATCAACTGATAATTTTTTCTGACACATAAAAGAATTTTCGTATGGCGCCATTAGATTATGGCTTTTAAGTGCAAGTTAGTTATCTGTAGAACTTGAAGTCTCCATCTTTTCTCATGACACTTTTAGAGAATTTTTTTTTTTTTTTTGCTACTACTATTTTTATACAATAATCTCTTATGGTGAAAATTTCTGTGTAAAAATAGAGATAGCACAAATGGCAGAATTTTTTTATCTTTGAAATAGACATTAAAAGTAAGGAGACTTTGTTGCAATTCTTAACCTGATGAGCATGACTTCCTTGGGGGCTACACAATTTCCCCTGATCCCACGAGTTTTTTTATTAATAACTTTGCACAATTAATACAGTAAAAAAATCATCATACAAATATACTAGTGAGAGCATCAGAGTAAATAAGCAGGGCTGTAGCTATCTTGTGAGGCCACCATAGAAATATATAATACATAATAAAACGGGTATTTGTGTAAGGGGAATGTAAATTCAAAAAGGATTTAATGTCCTTATGATCAAGATCATGATACATAACATGTAAATAAATCAACAAGATTAGTACTTCATTGAAAATAAAATAGTTTTCCTTTACAGGTTTAAATCTTTGAACAAAAATAACATTGACTGTTACCAAAAATTATAATGAAATTCCTCTATACTTTACTTTTAACACTCACATGGAAATTATTTGCATAAAAACTTTTTAAAAAGGAAAAATTATTCAACACCTTCTGCATCTACAAAAATCTGCATTTGTAATATGTCAACAGAAATTTTAAAGTGTTTCACTACACTATCTATTAAAAAGATATCTTATCCAAAAGTTTCATAAATATTTAAAGTAATTAAATTAAAAATAGTCCAAAATACATTTGTAAATATGAGTCAGGCTGACTGCCAAAATGACAAGTGAAATACGAACCTGGATAGCAGTAAAGTGATCAGTAATATGTGAAAATTTTAAAATTATGTACTAATGAGCAAAATATTTACTGAAAAATATTTTATTCATTAGTACATAAAAGTACATTTTTAAATAAGTATTTACTGAGACTTGTGAAGGAAAATAACCTAATTTTGAAGAGCAATTTTCCTGTTTCAATAAAAGAAAATGAGTATACAGTCGGCAACAAAATTATTGAATCACATATCCCCATTTTCTTTTGTTTTTTAGTTTTATCGCTAATTTTTATCATCGTCTCACTTTTTAATAAACAGCATAAAGACTCGACATATATTTAACAAAACAGAATTCGGTGTACATCTTTTAAATACGAATTATTGCTAGCCCTTCAATAATTTTACTGCTAACTTTAATGTCACATCTTGAAGGTTTAGATGCGTTTATAATTTAAACTAACAATTTTTAAAAACAAAGGCTATTTCGATATGTTTATAAAATGAATCATGCGAAATACAATAGTAAATAACGGTGAACTCTCTTTTGTTTATTTATTTCATGAGTACAAGATTTCTTGTTTATCAACAAATATTCATATGAACTGGATTACAGTTAACTGTTTAAAGAGATCTCCCAAAATATTTCTCGAATTTTCATTGGCTAGAGTAAAAAGAAGAAGAAATCAAATTAAGTTCCGCCTTATCCTGGACGTCATGTCCGCTTGGGTGGAGCTTATTCCTTTTCGTTAACGAACCCTCTTTTCGATCGATGACTTTAGAGTACCGCTTATGCGATTTATCGAAAAACTCCCGTCGTAACGAAAGAGTTTCGATCTACGTCATCTTTCGACGATCGAAACGTTTCGATGTGTTCGTGGTAGCACTATAAAACAATCAAGAAAGACAAGGTTTTCATCGCAAAGCTTCAATACTTGTTTGCATTGAAGTTCTTTGATCGCGAACTTGCCTGAAATTATGAACACTGCACAGTGCACAACACTTCTTGAGTCAAAATTATTTGTAAATCAGTAAAATTATAGGTTGGTTGGTTGGTTGTAGGATTTAAGGCCGATTGACTCCTGATGTGTCCTAGGCCTAGAGGGGGAATGCCCTCCGTGGGGGTCTTTCTAGGGGGTCCTAGCCCGTATTTACGCGAGTTTCCTATAAAGTGTAAAATTATAGGAAAAAAATAGTCAAATTACTCTGATGTAACTATTTATAAATTAGTATGTTTTGAGGGATCTCTTGGGGCCCCCTAGAGCTGGGGGCCCTCGGCGATCGCCGACCAGCCGACCTGGCCAGTCCGGGCCTGGTTTTCCTATGGAGAATTTTGTTCAATTATAGCTCATTAATAAATTCATAATTTTAAATTCTGTTTTCACATTCAGAAAATTCACAATTGATAAATCGGCCGTCGTTTTATGAAAACAGATTTTTTAAATTTTTTATATTTTATTTTGAAGCAGTAAAATGCAAAATTTCACATATTAAAAATTCGTTTTTTACAGCTTCAAAATAAAACATTTAAAATTTTAAAAGCCCGTTTTTAGAAAACGGCAGCCAATTTAACAACTGTGAATTTTCTGAATGTGGAAACATAATAAAAAAATATGAATTAGTTAATGAGTTATAATTGAAAAAAAATTTCTGTAGAATAACATTGGCTTGGGGTTACGGCGACGGTCAGTGAAGCGGCCCCTTAAAAAAATGTCAGGATTTGGCAGGGGAGCGTATGACGGAATGTCAACAAAAAAGAAAATTGTGGAACGACCAAAATGCGGTGTCCCGGAAAGTTAAGGTGGGAGACTCGGTGTTGGTTTTGGCTATCGCAAAACCACATAAAATGGCAGTACAGTGGCTAGGTCCAGGTGTAATTACGGGGGTAATATCCGATACGAACTATACGATAGATCTTCCGGGAAGGAGATGTAAAGACACGATTTTCCACGTGAATTTAATGAAACCTTATCATAAATACCCAGAGTATGTCAACTTAATTTTGGAAGAGGGTGGCGAGGAAACTGAGGAGGATGCATCTATCCCGTATCCGATTTCGATCCCTAATCATTTCAACTTGACAGACTTAATTAAGGCAGGGGAGTAATTTGGGAAATGAGGTTTCGGAAGGGAATTTGGCAACTTTATAAAATGTCCTAGTAAAGCATAAAACGATGTTTTCTAACTACCCATAAGGTAGAGATGAATATCATTTTGACAGATGATAAGCCGATTCGTGCAAAACCCTATCGCATGTCCCCGCGGCAATTAGAAATTATGCGGAAGTAGATTTCCAGGCTTTTAGAGTTAGAGGTGATAGAGGTGGGTCAGTCCGATTATGCATCGCCTATGATTCTTGTAGAGAGTCCGGGGAAAGACGCTAGGCCGTATGTAGATTATAGGGCCCTCAATGCCAAAACCCAAGTGCAATTTTTCCCGTTACCGAATATTGAGGAGGTTGTTGAGGAAGTGAGCACTGCAGAATATATTTCAGTAATGGATCTGACGAAGGGGTATTTCCAAATTCCGTCAACGAAACGTGCGCAAAGGTATGCGGCGTTTGTAACCCCTTTCGGTGAATTTATTCCAAAAAAAAATGACGTTTGGCTTAGTGAATGCTCCATTTTATTTTTGTAAATTAATTAGTGAGGTGCTAGGGGATTTAGTGAGTTTTGTGAGACCATATGTGGATGATTTGGCAGTGTTTTCATCCAGTTGGGAGCTCCATATCCGGCATCTGGACATTGTGTTACAACGTTTGGAGGAGGCAAATCTAAAAGTGAAACCGGCAAAGTGTCTATTCGCCCAGGACCATGTAAAATTTTTAGGGCATGAAGTGGGGTCAGGAAAGAGGTCGCCGAGTGACGCGAAAATCCAAACTATCCAAGAATTTCCCATTCCAAAGACACATGTAAGGTCATTTTTAGGTCTGACCGGATTTTACCATAAATATATAAAGGATTATGCGACTAAAGCTGCGCCTTTGACGGATTTGTTAAAAGGAAAAAATAAGAGGGAAAAAATTGAGTGGAGTCAGGAATGTGATCAGACATTTAATGTACTAAAATTAGATCAACTAAGTGACCGGTACTCTATGCTACGGATTTTTCAAAAGAATTCATTGTTCAGACTGACGCAAGTCTTGTAGGGGCGGGTGTGGTCCTAGCTCAAAATTTCGAGAATAATGAGGAGCATCCAATTGTTTATCTGAGCAAAAAATTCTCTAAGGCGGAGCGTAATTATAGTACCATTGAACGCGAATTAGCGGCAGTCATTTTTGGGGTGAAAAAACTAAATCATTATTTAGATGGACAAAAATTCGTTCTTCAAACCGATCATAACCCTTTATTTTATCTTAAAAAAATGATGGGCACAAATTCACGTTTGACGAGATGGGCCTTATGTTTACAACAATACAACTTCACAGTCGAGCATAAGAGCGGAAAAAAGCATTTGGGTTTTAGGTAGTGTTTTGGGACTGTTTGTAAATATTTATTCATTTTTCTTCTTTCATTCGTATTCCAAAAAATTTTTGAATGTATTGATTATGAATTATTTTTCTTTCTTTTTCATGAAATTTTATTGTGTAATTGTGAAATTTCAGTGTCTGACTTTTAAAATTTTGTTAGGTGTAGAACCTTTGATTGTCATCACGAAACTGCATGTGAATGTTTGTTTTTTTTTTTTTTATATATATAGTGTGAAATGAGACCTTGGGATCTAGTAATTATGCAAGGTGTAAGACCAGAAAATTTATTTTTAAGATTATTTTCAGTTCTATAAAAGTTCAGGGGGTTGTTTCGAAAAAAATTTTTGGGGGGCTAGCTCAACTCTCTGATGTTGCATGTTTGATAATGGGAGGAGGCACTTGTGTCTCCTGGAGCCCATTTTACATCCTGAAGGCCGTAAAATGGTCTTTTAGGAGGGAGGAAGCTGTGCTGGAGTGAAGGTTACAAACATTCCAAGAGGTCAGGGGTCGTGTGACCAGACATAACGGAGCCATGGGAAGCCGTCTGAATGAAACTGCTTTGTGTGAAAAAATTTTATATTTTCTAAAGAAGCGGTAACATCACAAGGTTTCAATTTCACGCATGGGCTTTGTTTACTACCGACATTTTTCTGAGTTTCGGGTAGACGAAGATAGGTGGAAAATGATATCACAGGCATGGTGATATCACAATCAACGAATCAGTGTTTCGTGTGAGGGTATTCTCGCCCCCCTTTCCGAAGTGTGCTCGGAAGTGGGAGAGAGTCAAAAAAGGCAGAGAGACTTGGTGCTTAAAAGTTGTAGCATGTTTTTTAGGATGCTCGGAGGCGAGCATTTTGTAATAATTTTTTTAATTTCTTTTTATTACAACCTTTTTTTTGTTAGGTTTCACTGATTTTTAAATTGAATAAAAATAGCAAAAATCGGCACTACTGGACTCATGCATTTTGTATTTTTTTCTCCGAGGTGTACTCCTAAAATTCACCACAAGAGGATAAAGGATATTCATTATTTATGTGAAGAAAAAATATCAATTTTATTCAATGCTTGTTATTTATTTTTGAAATATGAAGGAAACATTTTTAAATGAAATTACAAAAATGAGAAAATAAAATCTGCATAATCTTAAAGCTGTTACTTTTTTTTCCTTTTCTTTTTTTAATCAGTAAATCCAAATTTTAAAGCATTTTGTTTTCACCATTTATTATTTTTAACCAACTACTTTAAGCATAAATTTCAATAATAGACAAAAACAAAAATTTGTATTTCAACAATAAAACACACACACACACAGAAAGAAAGTTTTATGAATTTTTTGGCAAAACAATCATATTCTTGAGAATAAACTTTGAAAAAAGTGCTAAAATTAGTAAATTAATGCTGAAAGATTCATATATGTCTTAAATTGATGAAAAAAAAAATCATCTTATCAGATAGCTGTTGCTGTGATTCCCCCCCCCCCCCACCAAAAAAAAAAAATAAATAAATAAATAAAATAAATAATAATAATAATTAAATTATACTATATTTTAGCACTCATGAAACAGTATTTTGGGAAACTGCGGTGAAAGAAAAAAGTTATGTAATTCAACAGTTCGCCTAATTACACACTACTTAAAAAAAAAAAAAAAAAAAAAAAAAAAAAAAAAAAAGCAGTGAAATGATACTTTAATTCAAACCCAAAGAATAAAAATTTTGTTGATTTTAGATGAGCTAGTCACAGATCTCAGGAATGACCTTGGATAAAAGAACAAAGCCATGGGGATTGTTTGTTGTATATCAGTATACTACTGGTAGTAAATAATATAAGAACAGTTTAGAACCATCTACTACTCCTCCTTCACTATAATTTATTGTCACAATTTCACATTAGATTTACATTTATTTTAAAAACTGATAATGACTTTTAAAGAAAATGATTTCTACAAAGAGATGGAAACTAAGAAACTTACAGTGTAGCAATTGGAATACGGTCCTAGATAATGCACACAGAATTATAATTTTTGTTTTGAAATTAAAACAAAATACTAGCATAACACTACCAATAAATGTGTTGCAAATTAAATTATTCAGAATTTGGAAAAACTTGTTTTTAACTGGAATTTTGCAAGATTTTTGAATATATAAAACAAACAGGAGAAATATACATTAAAACATAAAAACAGGCAATATAGTTAAAAAAAAATAAGTAAGTTTCCTGTTAAAAGGAGATATTTTATAGCATTTTTATATGCTTAATTTCTTAAAATTAAATCCACCAGATGATGTTTACAAAAAACAGTAATTGACAAATCATGAATAATTCTTCATAACATTAGCAGATAGTCTCAGGCAAAATATAGTCTGAATAAATATCTCATATATTGAATTTGGTGTTATTTCATGCCATAAAACTGCAATATAGCTACTAAGTAAATCATGAAAAATGTTGATGGACATCATCCCTCCCTTCTCCTTATCAATCGATATACTGCTAAAATAATAAATAAGTTTGTAAGAAAACACCATATATTGTAAAAAATGTTTATGTGAGATATATATATATATTTTTTTTTTTTTTTTTTGTAATAATATAAAAAATAAGATAAGATAATAAAATAAGATAAAAATAAGTTTTCTTTGAATTTTTGTCATTTAAAAATATATTTTCATATGTTTATTAGGATTTTAAAAAAACATCATCATCTTAGTTGTAATTGGGTGATTTTTAAATGCATTATCTTTATCAGTTTTACATGATTTGAAAAATTTCTTTAGAAAGAAACTTATCTAGATATGGATTCCTTATAGTTTTCTAATCTGGTAATTAATAGTGAGTTTATATATTTAAATTTCAAAAAGTGTCTTGGCAAGTACCTGTTTTCCTCATGAGAATTATCTTTAAAAAACATTCTGCAAATCCTTTTGTATCAATAATTAGCAATTAGCTTAACAAACCTAGCTTAGATTATCTCAAATATTTGGTTTTAAATCAAACTAAAATCAATATTTACTTTAAAAATTTTAAAAATTGTAATAGTCATTAAATCATGAGAGTCACTTGGCTTCTAAAATAAAGGTCCTAATTTCAAATAAAAATGCTTTAATTAAAAAGTAGTGGTTTTCCATGCAGTTACAATCGATAATTAGAAAGAGTTAATTAGAAAAACTATTTATTTATTCAAAACAACAAATATATTCATGCAATGTTGATATTTAGCTACAATAACACTCATGAGACTAACAATCCTGTTGTAATAATGCAAAGAAAACTCTGTATAAAAATGGGGGGGGGGGAATCAAAATTTATTACATTATTATGCTATGGTTAAATAAATGAATAAAAAATGTATTAGGACATAATCATTCATTCATTTTTAGAAAGTTGTTCAAAAACATCTAATTCATTAGAAAATTATGGAAAATATGATCTTTCATTTTTAGTATAGACATGAAATTATGAAAATAATTTGCTTAATGTCTACATAAGCAATATAATTTTATTCGATTTAAATAAAAGTGCTTTCCTTTAAAATAATTAGAAACAAAACTTTTTTTCCTCAGTCTTTATAATATGATAACTTGTAAGCTTCTAAATTCTGATATTATTTACTTTTTTTAACTTAGTGATCAAAAGATACCACCTATTACTATTAACTAATTTCATTATTTTTATAACATAAATGATATTATAAAATAAATGGATAACATTTCATATAGATAATAAAAATGTTCATTCCATTGAAATGCACATACCAATATATAACAATGAAAGAATAAAATTATTCCAGTTTTAAACAAAAACATTAAAAGAAGGAAAAACATGGATTTTTTTTTTTTTTTTTAATTATTATTATTAACATAGGAAACATGGATTTGTATTATTGCTTAACGCAATATACAAATATTTTCCAAGTAAATAAAAATAATTTCTCTGAGGTAATACTAATAAGCTACATGTGAAGACATGTAGCATTTAAGTTATTAGACATTATAGTTTTTATACATAGTTTAAGACATTGCATTTAAGTTATAAAATATTATATTAGTATTTTATTCAACTTGCTTGCATTCTTATTTGAAACTTAGAGCTTTATTTTCTATAACATAACTATATAATAATATATAAAGGTTTTTTTCAGTAATGAAAAAGATTCAGGAATGTATTTCTTTCTTCTATTTTTTTTTTTTTTTTCAAATAAGATGCTGGTAAATTTCCATTATTTGCTAATTAAAGAAAGAGAAAAACCCTCTTATTTTACTACTCTGAAAAAAATATAATGAATAGATTCAATTTAATGTGAAATTGTGAATCGTTTCATGCTTCATGTAATAAATTTATCAACATTATTAAATTAAGATTAAAATATTAAGACAACAAACTATTAATTGATTTGAAATTCACCTAATAAAAAAGAACAAAAAATACTTTTCTCTTCCTATGCCTAAATTGGTTTCGTAAATAAATAGAAATTCCTATCATGAAATCGAACATCGAACGAAACATTTATTCATTATAAACATAAAATATTTTAACGCCAATATAAGGATGTATATCAAGAGCTAGCAACCCTCCGTATGGTTGCCAGGTAAATATCCAAATTCAGACTGGTTAACGTTTTCCTATATTGTAGAAGACTCTTAAAACTATGCTAAAAAAAATTAAGCTTCCTCTGTGATCGAAGCTATTGCTCATATCGAAGACCTGATTGGCTTTTCCCAGTTTCGTCAGCTCAATCACGTGATCTAAGTACGTAATAACCCGTCCCGAATATTTATTTGTAAGGTGTGTTCACAGAAGATTTCTTCTAAAAATAAAATGTGACTATTCTTACACACACTGATGCAAGTGAAAGTCCGTTTCCGAGTGAAATGAGTTCTAAAATGTTTTCCAAACAGGAGCATCAAAGACACAACAATACGAAAAAAAATCCAGGCGTGCTTAATGTATGTTCGAATGGATTTTCTGAAAAGAAACATTTAAATAGTCACGTACATAATCAAACAGGTAAAAAGCCGTATTTTTGTGATGTATGTTCTAAAAGATTTTCTCGACAGTGTCACCTAAGTACACATCTACGCATACATACAGGAGAAAAGCCATATGTGTGTGAAATATGTTTTAAAAGATTTTCTCAGAAAGGAAGTTTGAATAAACATTCACGCACTCATACAGGAGAAAAGCCATACGTATGTCAAATATGTCAAGGTGAATTTTCACAAAAGAATAGTCTAAATATTCACTTACGCACTCATACAGGAGAAAAGCCATACGTGTGTGAAATATGTTCTAAAGGATTTTCGAGAAAAGGAATTTTGGATACACATTCACGTACTCATACAGGAGAAAAGCCATATCTGTGTGAAGTATGTCAAAAAGGATTTACTGGAAAGACAAGTTTAAACACACATCTACGCATCCATACAGGAGAAAAGCCATATGTGTGCGAAATATGTTCTAAAGAATTTTCTGAAAAATCAAGTTTGGATAGGCATTCACGTACGCATACAGGAGAAAAGCCATACGTGTGTGAAATATGTTCTAAAAGATTTTCTGAAATAGGAAACTTGGGTAGACATTCACGCAGTCATGCAAAAGAAAAGCCATACGTACGTGATATATGTCAGAATTTTCTGAAAAAAGAAGCCTAAAAACTCCTCTATGTATCCACACAGGACAAAAGCCATAGATATGTGAAATAAGTCGTATAGAATTTTTGCAAAGCAGTTTCAATACTTATCTACACATTATGTGCTCTAAAGATTTATCAAAAGGAGAAACTAAGAAATTGTTTTGAATCATGTAGTCTTAAACTTATATAAGATAAATCATAAAGCGATTTCTGAAAAGAGATCTAACTACGTACGTATCTACTAGATTGAAAGGAAAAGCCATATATATATATTGAGCATGTTAAAAAAAATTACCAAAACGAATAAACATTCACGGACTCATACAGAAAGAGTTGTAGGGGAGAATGGGGGAATGGCAGTCACTTAAGGAAATTTTGCTGTATATCTACAGGAAAGAAAAATAGTTTAAATTTTAATATTGAAATGTGTTCTTTTATCATATTAACATACTTTGTAGTAAACTTCATTACATAGGATTAATGGTTTTTATGAAAACAGAAAAAACGTAAAAATATTTTTTGACCGCCATAATAGCAGTCACTGGTATGGGTAATGGCGGTCAAGAAAGTTTTCTTATGTTGTTTTAAGTTTCTTAAATTTTTGTGCTTCCACATAATAAAATTTATTTTTTGAATCAAGTAATAACTTTGAGAATGAATACTATTCCTTTTTGGCCTATAAATAATCAAAATATTTCTGTTAAATAAAGACAAATGTATAAGCAGAAACTTTACTTAGAAGATAAGTAAACAACACTATTAAAAATACATAGCAGTTAATGAATTTCTTTTGAGTAAGCAGTAAAACACAAAAATAAAGCAAGCTTATTCAAATTTAATTCTTTCACATCTCAGTTGTTGAAATTTGATGAACTTTCCAACAACATCTTGTGCAAGTATGTCACTTTTATCATCAACATCAGGGAAAATAGATGTGTCCCACTGACCTCTATATGGATGCATAAATTTTACTTTAAATGAATTTTCCCTTGTTTCAATTACTTGAGCCGGGAAGTTTTTCTCAGTTTTGTAATAGAAAACATTAACTAAAAGAAAAATTCCCACAAGAACACACTGTGGATTTTTTTCTATGACAAACTGCCCTTGTGATTTATGTTCAGATTCATTTTCATCTGTTTCCATTTCGCTATCATTGCTGGAATCTTGGCATATGTCAGCTTCAGTTGGGCAGTCAACATCCGATTCTGAGGAACTGAAAGACAATTTCCTTTTATGTGATGCAGACCTAGGAACTCTAGAAGTATTCTTCTGTTTCAAAGATTGAGTTTTTTGTTTTGTTTTCAAACGTTCTTCGTGCTTTGCTTTCTTTCCTTCTAGAACTGTTTTATTAGGGGTTGAAGTCAAAATATCTGAATGCATCCTTCTTGTGTTGCTTGGACCAGGATGACTGAAATCTGGTAGTGGAAAAACATCTTGAAATGTCACTTCATTTCTTTGAGATGATGAGGTTGTGCTCATCTCTACTTCAAATGATAAGTCTTCATCAGAAAAGACTGAAGGGTTCATTGGGTATATGACAGATGAAGAAAAACCGGAGATTCCTTTAGCAATAGTTGCAACATTTGAGTACGCCTTATTAAAAAGCTCTGCAACTTTGTACACTGTGATTCTCTCATTTGGATGGTTCTTCATGTAAAGATCACATTCTTTGCTATATGCTTTTTTCAATGGTCCATAAAAAACGTCTAGAGACTGCAATCTATGAGAAGAATGTGGCGGTATAGATAGCATCATAATGAAGTTGTTCTTACAAAATACATATGCTTCTAAAGTAATGACTACCATGATTATCTAAAATCAACAAAACTGGTTCACTTTCACTTCAGTTAGAATGTTTTTTGAAATGTTTGAGCCACTGAAGAAATAATTCTTCATTACTCCAGCCATTTTTTGAGCGAGTGTATAAAGCCCCAGGTGGACCATTCACTTCCAAAGTTGGAGCCATCTTTGCCTGGCTGTCATAGATGAACATGGGAGGAATATAACCTCCTGCTGCGTTAATTGAACAAATAAATGTAGTGGTTTGTCCTTTTTCACTAGATGTCACTACACCAATTCTTTTTTGTCCTTTTGCTGAGGCTACAATTTTGTTTGTGTCATGAACTGTTGTGATTGCAGTCTCATCCATATAGATTTTACTAGAGGAAAACTTATATTTTTCCATAACACATTCAAGGTTTCCAAAAAATTTGTTTACTTCCTCCTTGTTAAACCCTTTTATTCTATTCAAACTTGTGGCTTCAGGTTTATGAACTGATAGTGATGGATTTCGATTCAAAAACCCAGCTAACCAATCTTTTCCAGCTAACTTACTTGTGTTGTCAAATCGGTTTGGGATATTCAATTTCTCAGCATATTCAAACACAACTTTTCTCAGTTGCAAAGGTGTTAATCCACCATACATATTTGATACAGTAATTAATTCTTTCACTAAAGAAGCTTCTTGTTCAGGACTAAAAACAGATTTTCTTCCTAGACGTGGGCCGGTTACATTAGCAGACTTTATTCTTTCTTGTAAGGTGCTAAATGGTATGCTATGATCTTTTGCAGCTCTTCTTATAGAAACTCCACTTTTCACAGCTGCAATCGCTGCTAATAAAGCATCGCTTGTCCATTGTGCTTTCTCAGTTGTCCTCTGTCTTGGCATCTATAAAAAAACATTGATTTCAAAACTCATCTTGATAATATCAGGCATTGTTGGGTAATGACAGTCAATAATGGGGTAATGGCAGTCACTGACCATCATTACCCCACACCTAGATTGTCTTGCATGAATTAGTTTATTTAAATCCATTTAAGTTTCCTTTTAAATTTTAACTATAAATTTATATACATTATAATTTCTTACCTTGGACTTATTGCAAATTCCAAAGAAATATTCGTTTTTTAGGAAGAGGAACCTTATTTACCAGAAATCCAAACTTACATGAAAATGGTGAAAAAACTTGTATTGCAACTTCTGACCTAGAGAATACATAGACAAGTTTTCAATGACTTGTATCTTAGTTTTTGAGCTTTCCACTAGGTAGCAATACCATTTGGTCCTCTATTTTAAAATCAGAAGATGGAATATAGACGTGACCGCCATTACTCACTGACCGCCATTCCCCCATTCTCCCCTATGTGTTTACACTCATGATTTTCTCTCTTGTATGAGTTTAAGCTTTCTAAAACGTTTTGTATAATGATTTGAGTATTTACATATCCGCCCATCTATACAGAAAGAAAACCACAAATGTGTGGGGTGTATTCTGAAACATTTTTAAAAAAGGAGGTATTTATAGTCCTTTGCGTATTCATGTTAGTGAAACAAAATAAAAAGGTCAAAGTATGTGGATTGTGCTTTAAAGTTTATTCTAGAGCACTATGCAAATGATCATTATTGCATTCATGAAATTAGAAACACAATCGTATGCAGTGAGATTTCTTTAGGATATCTTGGAGAGAGGGTGGGGATACATTCTTGTACATCTCTTTTGTAAAGTAAATTCCAAAACATTTTTTAAGTGGTACACATTTATGTAGATACTAAGGATATTCTGTGTAAAGCCGTATTTGTGTAAAAAGGATATTTATATAAAAAATTGAGTTCATATATGAACTCATGCATGAAAATGAAATCTTTATAAAGGATAATCTTAAGAATCTCTTCAAAAATCCAACTTATAAACATCTCTCTTCAAAAATCTAACTTATAAACATCTACAACTTTAGAAACATTTATTTGTGCTGTTCTTTAAATAGTACAAATGGCACAAATATCTTTAGATTGTACTCCAAAAAAAGTGTGATTGCTACTTAGCCCAGTAAGAGCGCAACAGATGAATAACCATAATTTCTTTAGATATCTGCCCTAGCAGCGCATCTTCTCTAAATGACATCCTCAGGATATCCTAATGATGAAAGGGACGTCTGTGAACATCCTGTGAATATATTCAGGATGTACTGTGGACAAGTATGTTGTTAGGGCATTTTACAATTCCTAAATTTTTAAATCTCAGTAAACTTAACGCATTTAACTATAGCTTAGGAAGGTCTGAGATTTTTAAATAAGTAGGGGATTTCTCGGAGAATTTTAAGTATAGGGGAGACCCGTGTACCTAGGGCCGCTTTTTTTCATTGCCCAAAAACAGAGCCCTTGACTTGCTTAAAATACATAATGTACATATTATTGTACATATCTTTAGGACTAATTAAATCCAATTGTGATTAATATAAATACCTAAAATAATAAATTCCGACAAATAGAAGTTTAAAAAAAAAAGAACTTCACACGTGGCCCTAGGTACAACACCTTCATTGTACCTGGGGCCAGACCTCATTTTACCTAGGGCCATTCTCTGAAATTTAGATTTCACTTTGTAATGAATAGAAAATAAGCCTATAAACATGTGTTTTATAAAAGAAACAATATCAAGTAATATATTTATTTATCATCTAATAATTATATTGTTGCCTAAATTTGAAGCACGAAATTCCACTTTTTTTTTTTTTTCTTTGGGATATTCTAACAGAATGTTTTTTTTTCTTCAATTTCTTTCTCTTCTGGAGTGTCTCTTGGATTTCTAGATCTCTCTGGTTTTCGGTCACATCTTTTCTTTGATGTGGGAGGTTCCGCTGTAGGTAAAGGTTTTGCTTAGGTGTGTACCTGTTAAAGTATGACACACGAAAAGATGTTAGATGTAAAAGGTTTCGAAATTTCAACAGGACACGAAACAGAGACGTCCAGTTCTATCATTATTGATTAACTTTCTTTCTGAACTTTTTTTATTTTATTTATGGAGGATCTTGTTTTTCAGTCGCATTTGAACTTAAATATTCATCCTCAGTGAATGTGTTTTGATTCATTGGCCATGTGCCGGATACACGAAAGCCTGATAGAATGTCTACAGGAGTAAAGGCCGACGGATAGGACTTGCCAACATTATCAGCAGCGTCATATATAGTGATTGGTTTACCAGGGTTTGCCAGCATCCAATTACTACAGACTGTCCTATGTTTCTTAACACTTTCGCGACCGCTGACGTAGATTCACGTCATTTGAAAATATGAAACTCCACTAGTGGGCGATTCTTTAGTACTTTATATGTTATTTAATTCTAAAAAATATGCACAATATTCATATTTGTACAATCAGTATACTATGGATGCAAATACTTTGATAAGAGAGAATATGATTATAATGGATATCCATTTGTAATATAAATGTGAATACGGAAAAATTTGTCTTAAAATTTGTAACTTATGAGAAAATCGTCCACAGGCGGACCTTACTGTCAAAAAGACAAAAACATGCGGTTGCGAAAGTGTTAACAGGTTCAAACACCCTGGCCTTAGGTACAAGTCAGCTATGTGGCCCTAGGTACAAGTTTTGGTAACTTCATTCAAAATGCCTTCCGCTAAAAAATCCACATGCAGAGAGGACTAATTAAATATCTCATTTATTACTCAATATAACAAACAAAATTATACACTAAAAATGAAAGAAAAATATTAAACTTCCCATTGTAAAACTGCAAAAGAGATGAGCTACAAAATTTTACTTCAAACCATGTAAATCCGTTTTCTACATGTAACTTGTCAAAATTTTCTTCCAAAGTAGTTGTAAAAGTAACAGTTGGTGTTGTTACTCGCCCATTTGAATGTTAAAACTTAAAATTAAATAATATTCAAATAAAGTGGGGTGGCCCTAGGTACATGATGGCCCTAGGTACACGGGTATCCCCTATATATCTGCGCATTCAAATAAAAAAGGATGTAATGTACATGTGTGAAATACATAAATTTCTTTTAACCAGTTATGTTAATGAACTTTCTTCCTAAATCTTTAGATATAATTTTGATTGTTCTCGAAAGAAAGTTTCTGGAGGAAAATCGAATTAATGAGATTATAACAACTTTACATTCTATGTGTTTGTTCATTCAAACTTTTTTTGACTGAATTTAATGAATCTGACAGAAGGAAGCAGGTCGTTTTTCAGTTATTAGGTTATTATGCACAAATTATCCCTCTTCAGATTCTAGGCATGACAGATCATGTATTTCAATCAAATTTATTTATAAATTATGCAACAATTATTTTTCGTGACTCCAGCACTCGAATACGCCTTCTGGTGGATAAAAAATTTAAACTGTGTCAGATCCATAGACCTATTATAAGAGTGGACGGGACAATGACAACCTTTTTTAGTCGCAAAGATAACTTATAAAAAAGTCACGTGACTAAAGGAGGCCAAACTGACTGACAAGGAAAAGGCACGTGACGTCACTCGCAGTCAAATTACGAGTAAAGTGCCAAAACATTGGTATTCCACTAATAGAGATTGATCTTTTCGAGAGTGGCAGAGATTGATTGACGGAGCGTTTGTTTGTAAGCACGCCCTTTTCATATATTGAAATTTTCTCACCATGCTCTAAAATCTGATTTGTCTTAAGTAGACGATATATTTCCTTATTCTTTAAAAGTTCTTTTTAAAATTTTGATTTCACTTTAAAAGTTAAATACATTGTTTTCAATCTGAAAGAAATTCCATCGCAAGTAATGGTTATTAAATGTCATGTAAAATCGTGCAAGGAATATTTTTATAAAAGGAGAAAATGTATCATTTCGCATGTGATATATTTTATGGCTTTTTATTTCATATTTTTAAGTAATTATACTTGTAGAATGCTTAAATCTGCTTTATTTAATTCTTTAAATAATAATGATAAAATATAAAAAAAGTTAAAAGAAAAAAAAAAAAAAAAAAACAAGTTACTGTTACTATATCAATGGCATCGTTAAATTACCAACTCAAATTGAAACTTAATTACCTTGCTTCTTCTTATTATTATTATTATTTCATTTTGCACGCGTGCTTTTTATTTCCTAATCACAATTATTAAAATAAACTTTTTCGATATTGTCCGTTTCGATACTGATTATTATTAATTTTCTTTTTCTTATAAAAAAAAAAAAAAAAAAAAAAAAAGTGATGAAATTCTGGCAAAAGCAGAATTTAGTTTAGTATGGAGGACTATAATTTTATTTATTTATTTATACTTTTTTCGAATTATAGCATCGCTTTCAAATTATTCAATTATATTTTTAATAAATGCCCAACTATTGTAAAAGTGGTATCGTAAAAATCCGCACATTGAGACTAATAGTCCTCCGTCCTAATAAAAACAATGACATATACTATTTGAAAATAAATACATTATTGTTTTAATGATAATAATAACAATTCATCAAATTATATTTATCTATGATAGACAGTATAAATGAAAAAAAAAAAAAAAAAACTTAAAGATGAAAATTAAAGTTACATAGCATACAGGCAATTTTAAAAATTATATCAACTTGTCGGTATTTTGATAAGAGTAATAATAATTAGAATAATAATAAGTAAAAATTGTATTCTGCTGTATTTTTTAATTTGTTCATAATTGTGTCATTGTGCAGCTACATTAAAGGTGTTTTTTTTTTTTTTTTGGTTTTTTTTTTCAGTTTGTTAAACTGTCAGTTAACATGAAAATACTCTAAAACAAAGGAATGTATTATTCAACATCCTTACAAATGTCAATGCGATTAATAAAATTGAAATTCCTATATAAATATTTGGAAAGTCATCACATATAAAGTTTTTTTTTTTTTTTTTTTTTTTTTGTATTTATACACGCTGTAGAAATTGATATATAAATTTCGCCGTACATGAATTTGAATAATAGTACTGCCACCTGTCAGCTGATATATACCCAAATTGCAATAATATGTGTATACATAATGTCGGTTTCACAAATCATATTTATATAGTTATGCTCAATAGAAGCTGAGATATAGCCTTTAACAAAGGAAAATTGCAGTACAACAAAGAGCGCCACCTGTTGAACGATTTGTACCAAAAGTTGATAGGCACTAATTTACTTCAAGATACATTTGAATATACAAGAAGGCCATAATTAAACTGACAGTGCTCATAATGTACTGTATTACAATCTAATTTTATGCAATGATTAATAAAGAGCGGGTAAAACCATTCCGCGAAAAATGAAAAAAATTCCAAATGTCATCTCTCGGAGAATTTATGGTGCTGTGTAATAGTAAAGAGGCTTTTAAAAAATGTTAAATTTGTGGCAAATTAGCGCAATGTCTCCAATTTCAAAATAAGAATAGGAGACAAAAGCAATACTTTATAAATTGCACAATCATCAATTTAAATTATTAAAAAAAAAAAAAAAAAAAAAAAAAAAAAACGACGAAAGCTTAAAAAAAAAAAAAAAAAAAAAAACTGTGTCATATATTACCCCAGCGGTAAATTAAAAAACTACTTTTTTTTTTTTTTCGAAATCCTTCGTTTTCTGTCTTATTTAATCTTTTTACAAAGTTGGCGCCAATAGTATGAGAATTATCAGTTTAATTATGGCCACCTTGAAAATTCATAAAAAAAAAAAAAAAAAAATCTGTATCAGATTTTGAGCTAGAGCTAACACAAATTTTTTATCACAGACTGATGAGCATTTTCTAAAAATGACTAAATCAAATTCAAGACATTTGCAAATGTGAAAAACCCAAAACCAAAATTTTTGATATTTTTGTTCCAATACCAATACCTAATATAAATGCAGATAATTTAAATTATTAATTTCGCTACAAAACTACTGTAAGCAATTAAAGTATTGTATTCCTTCAGAAATTTGGATATCAATTTTTCATCTAATTTACAAGTTTTAAGGTGTCCTGGATTCGAAAAAGTGTTTTTTGGAAACTGTTCAAAGTGTGGCGCTCTTAAATATTCAGCCCTCTTAAAAGAATGAATTTTTGTCTGGCGGTGAAATATATCATCAATATTAAAGATGAAATGTCTTCGAAACATAATTTTACTTTAAGGTGTTTTGGGCAATTTCAGTATATGATCGCAAGTAAATATTCGCAAATTACCCATTCTTCCGTTGACCATTTTTCCGCTTACGCACTTTTCCATTACCCTTTTTTCCGCTTACCCATCTTTCCGTTACCCATTTTTCCCTTACCCATTTTTCCGGGATCCTATAATTCCAAGCAACAAAAGAATATCCATATAAAAGGTGTCTTACCTTGACCAGGAATGTCGCATGTATCTTAAAGAATTCGATTAGTGTAACTCATTAAATTGACAATCCTGACGATAAACAGTTTTATATTTCACACATTCTGTTTATTCTGCTTACATTTAATATTCACACAAGTTACAAATAAGAAATTGTTTAGGACCAATTTGATCCTTATTTCTGCTGAAAACTACATAATATCAATTCTACAAGTAAAATTCGGTAACTTCACAACTCACTGGAGAACATTTTTCTTACATCACCTTTTTTTTTTAGAAGCAAAAAAGAGTTTTTTGTGTGAACAACAAGCGTCATCTATGAGCGGAATATTCACTAAAATGTTACTGAAACAATTAAAAAATACAAAATAAAAATGATTAGGAAACACACATAAACATTAATTAAATCAGTAAAATATTAAGTTATAATACAAAAGAAATAACAAACTAAAATAATAATTAAAAAAAGGTGTCCCAAAAGAATAATCAAATTGCAGATATTTGTCACTTATCAGGAAAAATGAAATCACAAAAATTATAGGAAATCGTGTGGTGCCGCCATCTGTTGTGGAATTTTAGAAATAAATTCCCTTTTCTTAACAAGATGGCTGTTTCGCTGTCCGGCAGCATAGACACTGCGGTTTATGATGTTATGGCTGTTCTATACAGCAGCTAGTGATATCCTTTATGGTTAAGTATATCACATTAAAGTTAAATGTCTATGCATGGGATTGCGGTGCTTCACGGTTGATCTTACGATTCGTCTAAGATTGGGCGTGTTTAAAAACGATCTTAACTTGGTATTGCGGTGACTCAAGCGTAAGAAACGAGTCAGCCAATTGGAGACGCAATTAAATTTAATAACATAAAAAGCTTTTTGGTATTTTTCAGAAAAGATTTATCTGTGCAATACACATTGGGAAAGTCTTCAAAATCTGACTTCGGAATAAGTAATGACTCCCAAATATATATATATATATATATATATATATATATATATATGAGGAAAGTATTTTAAATTTAAGCTTCAATGATGTAGTATTTTCAAAAAATATAATACTTGAGAATCATATTTCAAAAGATTTTAAACTTTAAATAAATCTATAAAATCATTTTAAGAATAAAATATTTATTTGTAGGATGTGTTCAAAGAAATTTTTTCTAAAGAAAATATGACTACACTTGCGCATACGGTCGGTAACAAAAGTCCCCGAACACTAACAAAAATTGCTATGTAAAAAAAGTACACTTAATACAGTTTTGTTAAATAAATCCTTGTCGAATTCCGTTTTTAGACTGACTAAGAACAGGATTCGACAAGGATTTATTTAACAAAACTCTGTTAAGTGTACTTTTTTTATATAGGAATTTTTGCTAGTGTTCGGAGACTTTTGTTACCGACTGTACAACAAATGCAATTGCGAAAATTTGTATTCGAGTAAAGTGTGTGCTCGAATCTGATTTCTCTGGAGGAGGAAGATTCGCCTTAAGAATCATCATTAATGCTGGTCGCGGAAATCGTGATTTCACTCTAAGGGGTACATACAAATGAAACACTTCCGTTTGCAAGCGTTCCAAATGTGTGACCACAGTCGGCAGCAAAAGTATCCGAGCACTAGCAAAACTTCCTGTGTAAAAAAAAAGCACACTTAACACTGTTTTGTTACATAAATCCTTGACGAATCATGTAATTAGAATGACGAAGAACGGTATTCGACAAGGATTTATTTGGTAAAACTGCATTAAATGTACTTTTTTTATATAAGAATTTTTGCTAGTGCTCGGATACTTTTGCTGCCCACTGTATTTGCGAAAAACTTGCAAAATTTACGTTTTCGAAGTTGCAAGCGTTCCGTTTGTATGTAACCCTTAGCCTTCTTTAGTATATCGATAAATATTCGGGCAACCTCTTTAAACATTTAAGATATTTAATACACAAAAAAGGTGCGAGGTGTCCGGTGTTCAGAGAGAGGTGCGATTAATAATATTGAAAAATAGTGTAAATGATAGTAAATAATTCAAATTGAATTATAGTATTTTTCTATTATTTGCATTGAATTTAGGTAGAATAAAAAAATATAATAAATTTGTGAAGAATTTAGGTATTATCCCTTTAACTAACTAATAAATAAGTGATTAATTTGCACTGAATTCAATTATCATAGATAATTCAATTACATTTCATTACCCAAATTCCATTATTTTGATTTAAAAACACAGTTAAAATTCAAATATTCTTATTTTAATTAATGGCAATTATTAGCCTCTCGTTCTGATTTAATGAATATTTCAAGTTTGACAAAAAAGTTCATTTAAAGATATTGACCGATAGATGAATGAAGACCGATGAGAAGAAAATATTTTTCATCTGTATAATCATAAAATATGGCCAAAAGTTCAAGAAGAATTCTGAAAAATGCAGATTTGGAAGCTTATTTCTTTATGTGATGTCACTTAGGATATGTTTTCCTATGGTACACAGACCTGCTTTTATTTATTTATTTATTTATTTTTTATCATAGTCTATTTTTCAGTATAAGCATGTTGATTAGTTTTTGATAGAATTTATATTGTTTGATTTACTTAAAGTTATGGATAGATGGATGGTTGGGTTTTACGTCGCACTAGTGCTGCGCGGATGGGCAATTGGCGACGGTCTGGAATACACCCCTAGAGGTGGTCCGGAGACACGCCATGGCAATTTTTATCCTCCACGGAAGGACGTCTCTCCCGCTTCGGTTACCCCCAGAGGTATAATTTTTGATGGGAACATGGGAACAGATTTTACGTGCACCTGCCACCATTAGTGTACACGACGGTCTTTGGCCGGCTCGATTACCGAACCCGCAATCTTCCAATTACGAGGCCGGGGCTCTACCGACTGGGCTACCGCGGCCACTTAATTTTATGAATTTGTTATGAAAGTTGTAAGAATGTAAATTCCCAACTAATTATCATTAAACTATTCATAGAATGAAGATGAAAAAAAACTGAACTGAAGTTTGTATTCACAGTAAAGTCCTTGAAAATGATAGCATGGACTCATTACATCACCTTTGTTTATTGTTAAGAAACTTTCTAATTTGAAGAATCAGCCTCCTTCTCTCCCCCACCCCCTTTTTTTTTAACAAAAGAAAGTTTGATGTGTTAAAAATGTGAGAAATGTAACTTTGGCATTTTACCAAAATCATCAAGAAGTATTTCTGAAAAATTCAAATGTGTTAAAAATCAAGTGGATAGCTATATACTATTAGGTTTATGTGAAGTGGGGATTCAATTGAAGAATCATTGATTCTAAAAGGTAGTTTATGAGGATATTTCAGAATGTTCAAATCATAGACCTTATATAATAGACCACGAATCCCCTCTCATTATCTGTCTGCGACAAGAAGTAGCTTCCCCAGTGAAATTATCACGTGATGTAGACCAGGAGAGAGAGGCGAGAATGAATATTATGTGATTTTTCCATAGGAAAGAAAGTAGTTTTGAGTTTTTTAATTTCTGTATTGTACACATACTTTTTATTTAAGCCTTCAGATTTACGCATCGTTGGAAAGCTAAAATGTCATAGATTAATTGTAAAAAAAAAAAAATTCTTTTGTGAGAAACCATTCTGAAGGGGAAAAGTTTTTGTTTGAATTCTTACAAAAGTAAGTGCTTTTTTATGGAAGAATCGCCCTCAACTCTTTGTCACGTGACATACATCGATGACCGCAAAGGATGAATGTTTCAGATTACACCCTCATGTTGAAGACATTCACTATAATGGGAAGTCCTATTGGTTGCGTAATCTATATATATAAGGTCTATGGTTCAAATAGTCATTTAAAAAGCTGTATGTTTTTAAAAACATAATTAAAACATTTAATGTTACTATTTACTATGTGCCATATTGTATTACGTATTATAGATAATTTTACCGTGTGCCTGCAGAGAAAACTATTTATTTTTCTTCTTTGCAAACTGGAAGAAAATTCTTGTAATCATGACAAAAATTCGACTTTCAGATTTTAGTGCGTCTGTACTCTTTGAGATCTCCTGCATTCATTTTCGCTTAATTTTATGGTAGTATGTCTACGTCACAGATTATCATACAGATAGGATAGTGAAGCTAAAACGCGAACCGGAAATATAGTAGCACCACTAGTGTCAACAGAGGGGAACTACATATGTTAAGTCTACATGAATAGCATCTTTGATCGAAAATTGTTTTTCTATTTCGCGAGTAGTTTGTTTGTTTGTTTGTTTTTGTTTGTTTTATTGATAACATATACATCATATTTGTATGCTTGGCATATAGTCCGCTTGTAAATCTTCGTCAGATAACGACAGACAGCACATGACAGAATTACAACACGAAGAATTGGAGAAAACACCCAGGGACAAAGCGGGAATCGAACCGACTCTCCTACGCTCGAAGGCGATTAGCAGTGTGATGACATATCCACTCGGCCACGGAGGGCCCTCGCGAGTAGTTAGTAGCAGGTTAGTATGGGAAGTTTTCTTTTTCTTCACTTTCTGTTGCTTTTGAATTCCCAAAATTATCCTGAAAACATTTACAGCTATTCTTCTAAGAAATAAAAATCATTTTTTATAATGTTTAAAAATATGCTTTGTCAAATATATTCAAGTAATTGTTTAAATAATACAAAATGCTTTAAAATGAAAAAAATGTTTTTATTTTATGTATATTTTCATAATTTATTTTCTTAATATTTAGCACTTGCTTTTTAAAATAAATTGCTTTTGACAGTCAAGTTTGTAAACAATAATAAAGTTGCTAAATGAAACCGTATGTGCAGTTTTCTTTCCTTCACTTTTTCTACTACTTTTAAATTCACAAATTCATAACATTCACAGTTATTTTCTAAGAAATAAACTAATTTTTATTATGTTTGAAAATAAATTTTGCCAAACACATTCGTGTTCAAGTGTACAAATTAATATAAAAAACTGTAATGCTGAAATAGCAGTATGGTATAAAATCTTAAATATTTAACATTGCTTGGTTTAAATAATACAAAATGCTTTAAAATGAAAAAAAAAATCTGGTTTATGTATATTTTCGAAATTTATTTGTTTAATATTTAGTACTTGCTTCTTAAAATAAATTGCTTTCGACAATCAAATCCGTAAACAATAACAAAGTCCAAACGTAAACATCAATACAATGGTTAGTTGTTTGGATGTTGGATTTAACGTTGCACTAATACTACGATATGAACATAGATACAATAAAAATAAGACGAGCGATTACGTAAGCTGGAGAGCTCGAGAAACTTACAGCCGTTGACAATAGGGTCGTTGCAGTCAAATTTTCGTTACAGAAGAATATACGGGAGTGTCCTATCTGTATAATAATCTGTGGTCCACGTGTGCGTGAATACTATAGCATCTAGACACTTTGTTCAAATGAGCTGAAAGTTAGTATGTATGTTATAGGTAAATCTATTGATTTTGGTTAATCTTGCATTTACGCTTCTATATGAATTTTAATGTATTTTTGTGCAGTAATTCCTGAGAGATATAACTTTCCTTTAAACTGTAGGAATGCTGCACAGCAGTGCCATCTGTTGAGTGGTTGACACCAAAAGTTGATAGGCATTAATTTAAGTCAATGTGCATCTACATATAAAATTATATGCAATTCTGTGCAGTTCTTGAGATATAATCACCATAAAATTTTTTGTCACACACACACAGACAGACATTTTTAAAAAATGATCAAATCATGTTCTGTCCCTCACAAAACATGCAAATCAACTGAAAACTAGAAGTTTAAAATTTTGAAGAATCCAATACTTTCTTTCTATTGAATGTAGAAAATTTTTTTTAAATATTAATAATAAAAAAAATATAATGAAGGGTCATGCTGTTATTTTTATCAGAAAAATTGTTGTGAGTTTTTACAATTTATGGTGTTTGCTTGCTTTTTTTTTTTTTTTTTTTTTTTTTTGTGTGTGTGTGTGTGTGTGTGTGTGTGTGTGTGTTTTTGTTGAACATCAGTTTTTCAGAAAAGTAGAAAAAAAATTTCCAAAAGAATTTTGGAGATGAAAAAATATGATGAGCTGGCGACCGCATTTGTTCTTGGTGTGTCCTATATACTGTTCAAAGTGCTAAGTTTACGTTATTTTTTTAAATTTTAAATCTACCATTCTTTTGATTGATGACTTATCGTTGCGAACTTTACAATAGTTATTTAAAAATATGTTAGCGATACAAAATGAAGCCTTCTCTATTAAAAAAGATATACTGTTCCAACATGCACAAACAGTTAATTCGCCTAAGTTAGTTACAATTATATCTACAATAAGTTTAATCAAAACTGACTTTTGATTTTTTTTCTGATAAAAATGTATTTTTGTATGATTCAGAAATTAAAACTTGAAAAATTCTGTAAGAATTCTGAACTATCATAATAAGAAATTCAGTAGGCCATTTTAAACCCCCTCCATCCAAAATTACTAAATATACTTCTACATCAGGTGAATAGTCGACTACTAATTCTTTATCTGTGGCTAAATTTTTTCTACAGTTAATACATTCAACATTTTTAAATATAGATTTACAAATATAACCCCCTATATAAACCAAATTCACCATATCCTTTTCAGTAACAAGAATTTCTTCAGAATACACAGATACATTTTCATATTGAATTAATATTTCATCATCATTTATTTCTACAGCATCAGCATTACAATTGAATGATTTAAGGAAAAACTTACCATTGCTAGAATTAAGTTTCAACATGTTTATAATCTTCAACTTTCTTTCAGATTCTAAAATCTCACTTAATGAAACATTATAATTAGCCCCAGACATTTGACGATATTGGCCGAAACGCCCCTCTAAATTATCAGTTTGCCCTAGAGCCCCTAAATAAAATAATAGGCCGGCGCATCACCGCCATTTTTTTGCCTCCGAAGAGGACAGCATTCCCGCTTGGCGTTCTTATCGCTTCTCTAATGATTTTAAGAAATCTTGATCTGAAGCTAATCCGGTCAAGATAAGAGCAATAAGCAACAATAATATTCCTAAAAACACATTGTTTTTCACAGTACATTCTCAGTATGTCATTTTATTCTGAGGATATCCTAAGGATGTTCTGGGATAAGATGTGTTGTTAGGGCGGTTTCTGTTTCTTTTACAAAATGTCGCCAAAACTCAAACACACAGTAATAGAAGGTCTGTGAACACTTTATATTCAGTTCTTGAATGATTATAGCAGTTTATCGCTAAACAAACTTCCATATCATAGTTTACTTAGCTAAAATTATGAAATATAATAAAATAAGTAACTCTAAAGTAACGCAAGACGATAAAAAAAAAAATTTGTCGTTTGTTTATCAGAGAAACTCGCTGGGTACATGTGGCAACCCTAAGGCAACAAAATGCCTCATGCGCCAGCTCGTATATATAGGAGTCTTAGTTTGCCCCAAGTGTACGTAAGTTTTGTTTAATGACGTAAGTATGCAATTCCGTACATTAATGATATTTTGGGTGGTATGTAGCAATACTGTTTCAGTCTGTATAGATAATTTTCCATTTCGAGAAGTGCTATTACTTTGAAATGGTAAAGCACTCCAACGTTTCAACCAATCACAAAAATTTTGTAAAAAAAAAATATTGTCATCATTTATAGAATATATAGGCTCTCTAAAACTGTCACGAAATCTTTTACCTTTATTTGGATGTTTTACATTCATGATATTCCACCATTTCAAAACTATTTCGATGAAGCGCTTTGTTCCACACACATCTTTTGCAAAACCAGTCAGATTCTTTTGACCCTCAATTTCTAAAGCAGCAATAGTTTTTTCATCAAACAGTTTTGTAGCTGTTGAAATATTTTGTCGCTCGAATGATGTGAGAAATAGAACCTTCCTGCTTAAAGCTGGGTACAATTTTACATAATCATTTTTTTCTAACTCGTACATTTTTTTCAAATGAAGTATACTGGCAGTTTCTTGATGAGGATAATTCTGATTATCAAACGATGGTATATAAAAACTTTGGTTATTGTTCTTCTGATTCAACCAATTATTTCTAATCGCTTCAAATAGATGCACTGTATCAAACAAAATATATATGTCTTTCTCTTTATAAACATGATTTTGAAATGTAAATTTCAATCCTCCCCCACACAACTTTTATAGCATGTTAAAATTAAATTTATTATTATCTGATATCATAGACAAAATTTCATAGCGGCGAGCTTGAACATAATTAATTACTTGTGAAGTAAAATTTAACAGTTGTTCAGCATTTAAATTTTTAACTGGAAACATAGTTACAACATCTTTATTAGATGAAAATAATGAAGTTACCATAAAAGTCAGTACAGTTGTTGCTTCTTGGTCAACATTGTCGTTTGCCAAACCAATAACTTTTCCACCCTTAAAAACTACTCCAGGGTTTATATATATTTCATCTAATAATAAATTTACAATTTTTTTGGTAGATGAGTAGATTAGAGGTTCACTTTCTGCTTGGCGAACTTCCGTAGCGAGAAACTGCCTATACTTGTAAACATAACTTAAGAATTCTATTATGACGCAGTATGGAGAGATTTGATTGGTTCATTTGTTTTTTATTGATTTGAGTGTATTTTACATTGCAGTAAAACTAAATTATGTGGAATTAGGCTATATTTAATTGGTTCATTTGTTTTGAGTGATATTTTACGTTGCACTAGAGCTACATTACAGGAAATTAGGCGATATTTGATTGGTTCACTTGTTTTGAGTGTATTTTACGTTGCACTAGAGCTACATTACGGGAAATTAGGCGATATTTGATTAGTTCATTTGTTTTGAGCGTATTTTACGTTTCTCTAGAGCTACATTATGGGAAATTAGGCGATATCTGATTGGTTCATTTGCTTTGAGCGTATTTTACGTTGCACTAGAGCTACATTACGGGAAATTAGGCGATATTTGATTGGTTCATTTATATTGAGCGTATTTTACGTTGCACTAGAGCTACATTACGGGAAATTAGGCGATATTTGATTGGTTCATTTGTTTTGAGCGTATTTTACGTTGCACTAGAGCTACATTACGAGAAATTAGGCGATATTTGATTGGTTCATTTGTTTGAGCGTATTTTACGTTGCACTAGAGCTACAGTACGAGAAATTGGGCGATATTTGATTAGTTCACTTGTTTTGAGTGTATTTTACGTTGCACTACAGCTACATTACGGAAAATTAGGCGATATTTGATTAGTTCATTTGTTTTGAGCGTATTTTACGTTTGTCTAGAGCTACATTATGGGAAATTAGGGATATTTGATTGGTTCATTTGTTTTGAGCGTATTTTACGTTGCACTAGAGCTACATTATGGGAAATTATGCGATATTTGATTGGATCAATTGTTTTGAGCGTATTTTACGTTGCACTAGAGCTACATTATGGGAAATTTTGGGCTATAGTGATTGCCGCGGAGCCGAGTTACGTGCGTTTTCAGATTCATGCACAGCGTGGTAGGGGTGTCCAGTCATGTTTTTTTTTGGTTTTAACATGCGCGACAGTGACTGCCGCGGAGCCGAGTTACGTGCGCTTTCAGATTCATGCACAGCAAGGTAGGGGTGTCCAGTGATGTTTTTTTTTTGTTTTAACATGCGCGACAGTGATTGCCACGGAGCCGAGTTACGTGCGTTTTCAGATTCATGCACAGCAAGGTAGGGGTGTCCAGTGATGTTTTTTTTGGTTTTAACATGCGCGACAGTGACTGCCGCGGAGCCGAGTTACGTGCGTTTTCAGATTCATGCACAGCGAGGTAGGGGTGTCCAGTGATTTTTTTTTTGGTTTTAACATGCGCGAAAGTGACTGCCGCGGAGCCGAGTTACGTGCGCTTTCAGATTCATGCACAGCAGGGTAGGGGTGTCCAGTGATGTTTTTTTGGTTTTAACATGGCGTGACAGTGACTGCTGCGGAGTCGAGTTAAGTGCGCTTTCAGATTCACGCAGAGCGCGGTAGGGGTGTCCAGTGATGTTTTTTTTTTGTTTTAACATGCGCGACAGTGACTGCCGCGGAGCCGAGTTACGTGCGCTTTCAGATTCATGCACAGCGGGGTAGGGGTGTCCAGTGATGTTTTTTTGGTTTTAACATGCGCGACAGTGACTGCCGCGGAGCCGAGTTACGTGCGCTTTCAGATTCATGCAGAGCGAAGTAGGGGTGTCCAGTGATATTTTGTTTGGTTTTAACGTGCGCGACAGTGACTGCCGCGGAGCCGAGTTACGTGCGCTTTCAGATTCATGCACAGCGAGGTAGGGGTGTCCAGCGATGTTTTTTTGGTTTTAACATGCGCGACAGTGATTGCCGCGGAGCCGAGTTACGTGCGTTTTCAGATTCATGCACAGCGAGGTAGGGGTGTCCAGTAATGTTTTTTTTGTTTTAAAATGCGCGACAGTGACTGCCGCGGAGCCGAGTTACGTGCGCTTTCAGATACATGCACAGCGGGGTAGGGGTGTCCAGTAATGTTTTTTTGGTTTTAACATGCGCAACAGGGACTGCCGCGGAGCCGAGTTACGTGCGCTTTCAGATTCATGCACAGCAAGGTAGGGGTGTCCAGTGATGTTTTTTTTGGTTTGAACATGCGCGACAGTGACTGCCGCGGAGCCGAGTTACGTGCGCTTTCAGATTCATAGTTTTATACAGCCATCCCAAGTAACACGGAATGGTTGGGAAACGGTTGGCCCTGCAGTTTCCTTCATCGTTGGGCAACGGTTGGTTTTGGCCGCTGGCCCTCGGTTGAGCCAACCGATGGGTGACAGTTGGCCCAACGATGGAGCAGTTGGGTCATGGTTGGCAAACGGTTGGGTCATGGTTGGCAAACGGTTGGGACATGGTTGGCAAACGGTTGGGCCATGGTTGGTGAACTGTTGTCCCATGGTTGGTTTACTGTTGGGCCACGGTTGGATGACCGTTGGGCCACGGTTGGAAGACCGTTGGGCCACAGTTGGGCTACGGTTAGGCCAGTTTTTCTAACCGTTCTACTGTTGGCCCAACTGTCACCCAACGGTTGGCTCAACTGAGGCCCGGCGGCCAGAAGCAACCGTTGGCCAACGAAGTGTGAAAATGTATATAGGGTACCATTTCTTAAGAATTCTCTGTCATTTAGGTTAAACTCATGGAGTTAGGAACAAAGCACCAAATAAAAAAAATATATTTTTTAGGCTATTTGGCTTTATTTTTACTCAAATAAAATATATCTTTTAGGGTGAATAAACACATTCTAAATTGAAAAAAGAATTAATTAATATGTTGCAATTATAATTAATTTATTAGGGAATAAACTAATTATAACTGCAACATATTAATTATTTCTTTTTTCAATTTAGAATGCGTTTATTTACCCTAAAAGATATATTTTATTTGAGTAAAAATAAAACCAAATAGCCTAAAAAATATAATTTTTTTTAATTTGGTGCTTTCTTCCTAACTCCTTGAGTTTAACCTAAATGACAGAGAATTCTTGAGAAACGACCCATATATATGTATATATATTAAAAAAGTTTAAATTTTAATCGAAAGAATTTATAAATTATCATGAAATTACTTGTTTAAAAGTGCTATATTCTCAAAATATTATTACTTTCAAAATGAATAAATATATTTCTCAAACAAATTAACAAACTTAAGATAATTTTTTCTTTAAATGTTATAATATTATATAAATTTCCAAAAGAAGAAAAAATATCTTATTTACTCTAAATTGTAATTATATAAAAAAAAATTATGAAGTCTGAAAAATAAATCTCAATGTACATAAAAGAAATATACGAAAATCAATGTAATATATAAAAACAGCATTTTTATTTGTTGATGTTGATATGTCCTTACTCCTTATAGCACTTTGTAATACATATTTGATTGTTTGCGGATGTAATTATCTGACTACAAATTCTTAACATGATGTATACACATTTCTAAAAGTGAATTATCTTTAGCAAAATGGAAAAGTGACTTGGCTAAGATTCAAACTTAGAATCTCTGACTGTGTCAGTTTTGTACTTACTGAAAAACCTAGCCAATATCTGACTTGAAGGAATTACTCATATGAAACAGAAAATTTTTTTAATGTGATCTGTAAGCTCTTATATAAGTGATTACTACAGGTTACACTGTCTGATATCGACTAAATAATTCAGTGGTAGAGCACTAGTAATTTATACCACATGTCTCATATTTAAATCTTGTTTTTAAATATATACCTTAAAAGTGAAAATTAAAATTATTTATTTATTTAACTCTCCTTTTTTAAACTGACTATTTTTAGCAAATGAGTTCATTTAAATTCTTATTTTACTAGTAATAGATTGAAAGGAATATAAATCAATCTGTTGTCTTATTTTATCTCACTTTAATAAATATATCAGCAAAATTTTTATACTATGTAGAATAGAAAATTCAAATTCTCATATCAAGTCTGATAACATATATAAGATTGTTTTTTATTTTTGATGCTTTAAATTTTAAAGAAAGTTAAATTTCAGAACTAAAAATATCTACATCACTGTTGCTGGATTATAATGTAATCAAATTAAAAATTATGTGAGAATGTAATTCAAACTTACTGATTTATAATGAAATAGGTAACAAAGGTAAAAATTAAGAAAATTAAGTGCAGGACCAGAGATTTTAAGATTTTACTGGTATATACACATTTTCACTGAGCATACCCAAAAGTTCATTCACGATACGCTATTGCAGATTATGTATCATATATTGTAGTCCTGTAAAAAAATGAAATCTTTGGCTGATAAAAATTTCGAAATTCTTACCACTGTTATTATAAAAAAAAGAAAAACCTGTCTATAAGCAAGTCATGAACTCCTCTCTCTATTCTAAAAATGAACTGAATTTGAATTTTATCAGAGGTAATTGTACTAATAACCCCTTTCAAAAATAGGGAGGTAATATCCCATTTAAAACTAATAATAAAAAATTTAATTTCTCAAAAAAAAAAAATAAATAAATAAATAAATAAATAAAACGGAAATGGATTAAAAGAAAAAAAAAAAAAAAAAAAAAACCTCCTCAAGGATATATTTGTATCATGCTAACTTCTTAGTTTCAAACTGATTTTCTTTTACAAAAGATATTTTTTTTTTTTTTAAATACATGAATACTCTTTTTTTTTTTTTTTTTTTATTATTATTATTATTATTATTATTGGGAAGAAAATCCTATTTATTGAAATTTTTTATTTTTCTGACTGAGTGAAAATAATGCCTGGACCGGGAGTCGAATCCCGGACCTTTGACTTACAAGGTCAAGGCTCTACCAATTGAGCTATCCAGGTCGACAACCGGTCGGCATTACTCACTCAGACAACCTTTAGGCTTTTTTTCTGCCTAAAGGTTGTCTGAATGAGTAATGCCGACTGGTTGTTGGCCTGGATAGCTCAATTGGTAGAGCCTTGACCTTGTAAGTCAAAGGTCCGGGGTTCGACTCCCGGTCCAGGAATTATTTTCACTCAGTCGGAAAAATAAAAAAAAATCAATAAACATGTATACTTTTCCTAGAATGTCTCGGAGATTTTTTTCTCCATTAACTCCTATTAACAATTAATCTATGTAAAATGGAAAACTATTATTAAATCTTATATTGGGAATAAATTAATTTTATATTTTGTAAAGACAATAGACATATAATTATACAATTTAACCTAATTTGCCAACGGAGTAATACAATTCTTACCTACAGTATACGATTAAAAAATAATTCCCTTATTTTTTTTAAGACACCTAAATCTGGATACAAAAGTAAAATGCAGGGCTGCGAAATATGTCCAATCCAGTGATCTAGGATCGGGAGGGGGGGGGGGGGAAGAGATATTTACAGAAAAATATACAAATGATATCAGTTTCAACAATGAATTACAAAAATCATAGTTAAAATAGTTTTCCCATTTTGGAGAAACTTTTATATAGATTGGGGGAAATGTTGGGAATAAAAAAAATCTCTGCAACCCTGGTAAAATGCATTAGCCTAAAAAAAGATGCAAAAAATAAAGGTACATTTCAAAAATAGCAAATACTTTTTATTGAAAACAGTAAAACTTAATTAAATGTTACATTACAATGTTTAGAGTATACTAATTATCATACAATTTATTTTATTTATTTATTTTGGTATGTCCAGATAAAATATTTTCAATATAACTTTCCTCTTCATCAACAGTCTGAAAGACTTCTAAGAAAGTGCAATATACAAACCTAAAATAAAAATACTTAGTTATTTTGATTCCATTTTACATAATAATAATAATAATAAAATTAAGTGCAACACATGAAAATACATCTTGAAAAATTATACTTCTAATAAAAACTTCTCTGAGAGCAACAAGTGTTAAGTAGTTTATAGATTAATCACTTACTTTTGTTTTATTGATATGATTTGAAATCAACAGAATTAATTTGACCAATTGGCTTAGAAAAGTACAGTTTACACTATATTTACTTAATTCACTGGTAAATTTTTAGCCGCTGAATCGCAACAGAAAAACTATAAGGAATTGCTAACCTTCATGTTTTGTATACCAAATGTGAAAAATAATAACAGGAGACTTGGCATTGGAATATTAAAACCCGAATAAACTACTACGTCAGAAACGCCAAAGAAAAAAATTGGGAATGTAAACAGCTGTTTCGGCAGCCTTAAGCGTGCAGTCTTCAGTGCAAAAAGGATAACGTGCCGTTTTCAGTGCCTTTTTGCACTGAAGACGGCACACTTAAGGCTGCCGAAACAGCTGTATGCATTTCCAGTATTTTTCTTTGGCGTTTCTGACGTAGTAGTTTATTCGGGTTTCAAATATGAAAAAGTTGTAATCAAATTATATTAACTCAAATTCATTAAAACCAAAAAAATTAAAACACATCGATCAGTTTTAATTATTAAAATGTGATATCATGTCTTAATCATTACAACTTAAATTTCCATTTATTTTATTGCATAGATTAAGAAAAAAAAAATCAAATTAAACTTCAGATTTACCTCAATTGAAATTCAAATACCTTATTTTCATCCTTTTGATAAAACAAATATATTCATACACATCGCAGCCCTTCAGATTTACTTTTTACAGTGTATTACATTAACATAAGGCAGGGGTTGATCCAAACAAAATTTGGATCCCTTTTGCGGCTCATTTACAAAATTCAAATCCGTGAAAAGAGATCCTACACAAAATTCAAATCCGTGAAAATGGACCCTTCACAAAATTCAAATCCATGAAAAGGGACACATAAAATTCAAACTTATAAAAAGAGCCTTTTTACAAGACTTTGCTTTATAAAAATGATACTTTTATAAAGTATTTTCATGTTTTCAGTATTATTATTAAATAAATGCCTTAAATTAGCTCAAAGAAACTCTATTAAACTTGATATTAAACATTATATACAACGATTGTAAAAATGAAAGATTTTACATACTATTTTATTTTCTCACAAAAATATTTTATTCTAAACAAAATTTCACAAAAAAGGAACCAAAAAATTAAAATCTGGATTGACCCCTGATTAAGGTAAATTTACCTGGAATGTATATTTAAATTAGTTTGCGGAAAATGGTAAGAAATAAATTTAAAAAATATAAAAACAGGATTGTAAAGTTTTATCTATACTATATCAGCATTATATAAGGGTTCTTATATCTGAAATATTTTATTTTTGTCTGTTTTATAGATACAATTTTATGTACTAAGTTGTGATAAAACTAGAATGTTGTGGCTACCAAATGACTTTCTTCTATTTTTTCCTTTGCAAATTCACTCAGTAAAAACAATTTATGACAATCATTATTTAATAAAATTATCTTCCATGATAATGCAGTATGATTTCCATATTAGAGAACTACAGTCGGTAACAAAAGTGTCCGAACACTAGCAACAATTCCTATGTAAGAAAAGTACACTTCATACGGTTTTGTTAAATAAATCCTTGTTGAATCCTGTTCTTAGTCAGTGTAAGAACACAATTCGATAAGGATTTATACAGAACCATATGAAGTGTACTTTTTTTACATAGGAATTTTTGCTAGTGTTCGGACACTTTTTTTAACGACTGTAGTATAGCACTAAATGTAAAAAAATAAAGTTCACTTTATTCTCGATATTACATTTAAAAAAAATCGATAATTTTATTTTAAATTATCTCAGATAACCATTCGTTTTAAAGGTATTAGCGAGCTGTTTTGAAATATACCCATTATGAAAATTTATTCCCCTCGAGGGAAGCCTCCCCCCCCCCTACATATACAAAATTTTGTCATAGTTGACTATCTCTATTATAATTAATACTTGTAAATTTCATAATAATTATTAAACAATAATTCTCTTTATGCACATTTATACAAAATTTTGTTCTATACCACCATGTTAAAAATTTAGAAAAAACAGGATGGCAACGAAACCTGCAAGATATTTTTTACCAAACGCTGATAGGCACTAATTAATATCAAGGTGTAACTACATACCAATTTGTATTACATTCTGTGCAGTAGTTCCCGAGATACAGTTGCCACGAAATTTTGCCACACACACACACACAGAGAGACATACAGACAGGTATTTTCTAAAAATGGTCAAGTCGTGTTCTACAACTCTCAAAACGTGTAAATCCATCAAAAACTCGAGGTTGAAAATGTTTACGAGTCCAATACTTGTTTCTATTGAATATAGAAGAAAGTAAAAATTCGCATATTACACACATACAAGATGGTTATACTTAAATTCTTGAAACTAAAAGGGATAAGCTCATATCATGAATTGTCTCTATACCAAGTTTGGTGGCAATCTACTCGCCCTTTTAACTGCAGAAAGTTTTTGCAGCAAAAGTTTAATGACTCTATATTTATATTTACATATTTTTTTAGTTTAGTTATTAATAAACAACTCTTATGAATACATTTCTTCTAATAATACATAAAAATAATGAAATTCTTACAACTACTCGGTATTGGCCGAATACTTAGTCCAAATTTGGCCGAGTAACGAGTACTCGGCTAATTGGCCGAGTACCGAGTATATACCGAGTACTCGGTAAAGCTCTATATCACAATAAAGATTTTATAAGCAGTTGATGTAATTTTAATCAAAAGTAACAGAGATATAACAATGCAAAAAATCACAGAAAGTAAACAACTAAAAGTAACGAAAACTTTAAAAGAATTATAAAACAGCCTTACTTTAAGTAAACAGCAGGAGCAGGAAAAAAACCGAAGTCACCTGTGGTCCAACATAGGATGCCTACGATGAATAAATATATATATATATTTTTTTAATCTATCGATTGACACATTTTTATATTATACGAGGTGAGATATCATGTCATATAAAAATTTAGTTTAACAAAATATGATTTATAAAGATATTCTGAAAAGTAAACGGATTAAGTTCTTTGAAAAACACATTGTTATAACATTTTGATTAACATAAGAATCAAAACTTTAGACTTTTAAAATTTCATTATGAATTATTGTTATGTTCATTCAAAATACACTGTTATACTTTTATATATTACAACGAAATATTTTTATAATTATGCTTAAAGTATAAGATAAACTTATGTGATAATTTAAAAATTTAGTTGTTTTTAATAAGATACTTATAAATATGTTTTAAAAAGTAAACGGATTAAAGGTTTAGCAGAAACATCATCATAACACAGGGTTCATACTCAAATACGAGAAAAAAATTCCCTGAGTTTCCCCCCCCCCTCCCCCGAGTTCCTAGACAATTTTCAAGAAAATATCAGCGACATGTTACAAGAAAAGCTCCTTTAGACAGGACAAAATACAGCTACTTTCACTGTATAATGTCATACTACTGCCGATCATGATAGCAATTCAGGTAGAAATCATTATTTACATGTGTATTTTCACAATACTTAATCATTTAAATTTTGATACGAAGCTAAACAAGAAAAACATAACTTGAGAAAAAAAAATTGTTTTTCCAGAATTTATAATTGATTTTCCCTGATTTTTAATGAAAATTTCTATTTTACCTGACTTTTTTTAACAAATACTAAATTCCCTGTTTTCCCTGAGGAGTATGAACCCTCTAACACTTTGATTAATATGAAAACAAAACTTTAGGCTTTTAAAATTTCAGTATGAAGCATTAATTTTCATATGCCTTTCAAAAGAAAGAAAGTGATATTTTTACATTATTGATTATTAAGAAGTTAATTTCAATAAGTTCAATTGCGAGTAGTTTTTTTAAAAAAAGCAATAATTCTGAATGTTAAACAGCCCTAGATTGCTTCTTAAATTCTCATAATTAACTTGAGACAAGGAAAATACGAATGCTTTCTGTCTTTCTAGACATGTATAAATTATTTAATATTTACTCGTGAAAATTTCATTTCAAATTTATTAGTTCAAGCTGTAAACAGGCACAATTATTTATACAATCAGTAATAATACTAAAAAATAAATAAAAATTTAATTTTTGCAATAAAAGAAGAAATTTATACAAGAAATTATACTGTCCATAAGTAAATATGGAGAATATGTGAAAATAAATTGTTCAAGAACATGTAAAAAATAAATAAAATTAAATAAAAATTATTTAGAAACAACAACAACAAAAACCCTTTATAGCAGGATCTAAATTAGATAAATAAATTTTTTTGGTTTTGTTATCATTAAATAACCAATTATTAGTGAAATATACTCGATAATTCCAAAAAATATCATTATTAAAATGATAAACATACCTTAATGTACGGCGTGTCAACTCTTGCAGCTAATAATCAAAGATGGCGGAGACGAAAGCGTTGTTGTTGTTGTTGTGGTTTAGCTGGTTGGTTGGCAGAATGTTCGTTTTTCGCTTTTGACCCAACGGTCGCTTAACACGGTTGGCTTATGGTCTCTGGTTTGCGTTTGGCCCAACCGTCGGTGAATGCTGCAGGCCCAACAATGATATTTTGCAGTTCGCCCAACTGCAGTTGAATACTTTTGGCCCATCCACCTTGTTTTGCAGATGGCCCAACAACAGAATGACACTGTAGGGCCAACTGTTATATTTTGCTGTTGGGAAAACAGTATTTGAGGACTGTTGGGCCAACAATACTATTTACTGTTGGCCCACTGTTATTTTGAGCCCTTTCCCCAACGATAACAATTCCCCAACGAACTAACAATAAATCGCAGTTGGGCCAACAGTCTGTGTTACTTGGGTAGCTATTTAAATTAAGATCCATAATTTTTATTTTATTAAATCAATTAAAATAATAATAACAATGATAAAATACTAGAAAGTTAGCGACTATCATAATTTACTAAAACGGATCAACTGGATAATTGTTATATATTTCTAGAAATCCTTTTGTTATAACAATGGTTTTAGAATCAAACATTTTAAAAAAATAGTATTTAAAAAATAATACAAAAACAAATTAATAATTGAATTACTTACTCATATATTCTTTTTACGAGATTTTCAATCTCGAAGACACATCCGCAGACTACACTAACGAACAAAAACTTCGTATGAAATGGCGGACAGCGAGGGAATTTCAAATCAACAGAAAAAGAATCACAGCGCCCTCTATGCATACAAATTTATTATGGCTTAATAATTTGTGGCCACAACATGAAAAACATGATGTTGGCCTTGTGGTGATAGCTTGCATAAGGCCAACTGTGTTTATGCCACCTCTGGGCCACCAACCATTTTTCTTTAGGCTTCCATCACTGCTGGCAGCCATCAATGGCCCGCTGCTGGTGTTATATGGGGCAACTGATGGCAAGTGCAGGATGCCAGCAGTAGGCCATAACGAGCCCGCCACTATAAGTTTTGCTGGGTATATATGTGTATTTCTGATAGATTGGAGTGGAAGGGGGAAACCTGTGGGAAAAATAACAGACCCGTTAAACGAACCTGGGCCTTCTGCTTAACGTGCAGATGCTCTAACCATTGAGCTACCCTGGCTGATAACCAGCTCAGCATTTTTCACATAATATACGTTGGCAAGGTCACCGAGTCTGCAAACATGCAGCTATTTCAAGTGACAAATTGATCATGGCACAACTCCATAGCCTATAGTGCTCCTTACCAAAGAACTTGAAGATAGAAGCCCTAAAAGTAGTGGGAGAAATACCCAGAACAGGCTCAGGGCCACAAAAGAGTGTGCTGGAACCAGACCTAGCCAACTCAATATCAGGTATACCCATATGACCAGGTACCCAGTAAAGACTAACCTTATTATAGGAAGAAAGCTCACAAAGTGTCTTGTAGCACTCCCATACGAGAAGAGAGGTGAACTTACACCTCTCCAGTGAAAGGAGAGCCGCTTGACTGTCAGAACAGATACGGATGGTTAAATTATGATAACCCCTGTCTAAGCACACCTTACAGCATAAGATGATAGCAAAGATTTCAGCCTGGAAAACTGTGGCAAACTTTCCAAGAGGAAAAGAAAGTCGAGTTCCATCCCCAGAACAATAAACACCTGCCCCAGAATGAGAACCAAGCTTAGAGCCATCAGTATACCAAACCAAACAGTTTTCATCAAGCCAACTAGGAGACAAAAGCCAATCCTCCTTAGAAGGGAAAAAGATCTTAAAAGGCTAATGAAAGGCAAATTTCATAACCATGTAGTCACTAGGCATGATGAAAGAAGGATCAGCAACAAATGAAATGAGGGAACCCCAATACAGATGTCTAGAATAATCCTTCCACAAGCCCAGACACATGAAACGCTTCATACAGGTTAAAGCCTCTGCTTCAACACACAAATAAAGCGGAAGAAGCCCAAGCAAACACTCAAGGGCAGCAGTTGGAGTAGTCCTAATGCAGCCTGAAAGAGCAACACAGACGATCCTTTGCAACCTAGTAAAGCTAGTTCTAACAGTAGTCAGTCTAGACCGAGACCACCAGACAATACAGCCATGGGTGATGATAGGACAGATAATCATTGAGTAGATCCAATGGACAGCCCTGGGACATAAACCCTAGGTTCTTCCAATGGAATTCTTGCATGCCCGAAAGACCTTTGTGGCCTTACGTAAGCAATACTCAATATGCTTACTCCAGTTCAACTTAGTGTCAAAAAATACACCCAAGAACTTGACCTCACACGAAGGCAACAGCCTATTACCCAGGAAGTAGACATCACCAAGATTTAGATATCTTCTCCTAGAAAAAGGAACAAGGTTTACCTTGGAAGGATTAATAGATAAGCCCGAATCAGAGCACCAATGTGCAACATGCTGAAGAGCACCATTCATAACATCAGAGACAGAGTTACCAAACTTGCCCCTGACAACAATAGCCACATCATCAGCATAACCAACACATGGAATACCAAGGTTGGCAAATTGGACTAACAAAGAGTCAACAACAATGCACCACAGAATAGGAGAGAGCACTCCCCCTTGTGGACAACCAGAGCTAGCATGAACCTTCATACAAGTACCCATAAAAGAGGCACAAACATAGCTAGAGGATAGCAAATTAGCAATCCATCTGGTAATAATAGGATTAGCACCCCTTAAGTCAAGAGCACGAATGATAGTGTCAAATGAGACCTTATCAAACGCCCCTTCAATATCAAGAAAAGCAACAAGGGCAATTTCTTTATCATTAATGCACTTTTCCAAGAGAAAGGAAAGTTCATACAATGCAGTATTAGTAGATCTTCCAGGTTGATAGGCATGCTGTGAGGAAGACAGTGGCCTATCAACAATAACAGAATCCCTAAGGTATCTGTCAATAAGCTTCTCCATTCCTTTCAACAAAAAGAAGAGAGGCTAATAGGCCTAAAGGACTTGGCATCAAAGTAGTAATCCTTCCCAGGCTTAGGAATGAAAACCACCCTAGTATTCCTCCAAGACTGAGGTATATACCCATAAGCAATGCAAGAACGAAAAATTCTGCAAAGGAGAAGAGCAAGAAAATTAAGACCCTTAATTAGAAGCACAGGAATGATGTCATCCATCCCCGGCGACTTAAAGGGTTCAAAAGACTTAATAGCCCAGATGACCTTGTCATGGGTAACCACCATTTTAGCAACTTCTCAACTGTCCTTACTGCAAGTATGTGAAGAGACAGAGCTATGCCTATCACAATCAGTAGTACCAGAGCCGAGAAAATGAACATGCAGCAGCTCAGCTAGCGTCTCTTCACTCGACTCACTGTATCTACCAATAGGAAGACGAATAGCATTCAAACTAGAACTATAATCTCTAGTAAAAATTTTTGCTACCTTAGCAGTAGCAGAAATACCATTAATACCATCACAGAACGACTGCCAAGAACGTCGCTTAACAGCTCTAATGGCCTTATTGTAGGTAGTGAGGGCATCCCGATAGGCTTGCCACACACCAGACTTCCTAGCTCTATTAAAGAGCTTCCTACATTTCTTACGTAAAGAACTAAGCTCAGATGACCACCAAGGAACACGCCTTGGGGAGCTAGTAACCGTAAGCTTACAGCTACTCCAATAAGAATTGAGAATGATCTGTTGCAACTGGTCAACAGTCAACTCGATATCATCAGTAGAATTGATGAACCAGAAAACGTGGAAAGGCCTTTTCCGAGAAGCTTTTCAAAAGAACCCCAGTCAGTAGATCTCGGGTTCCTCCTAGCAACCTTTACATAGTAAAGGCCTTTAACAGAAAAAGTGATCAGTTGATGGTCAGAAGCTGTTACTGCATCAGACACCTTCCAATCAGAGATGTACTCTAAGCATAAAGAGTTACACAGAGTCAGGTCAATAACCTCTCTTCTATTAACCGTAACAAAAGTAGGTTCATTGCCTCTGTTAAGGATACACAAGTTATAAAATAAAATATGATCCATCAGCACATCTCCCTGCTTGTTGCAATCACTACTTCCCCACAAAGTGTGGTGAGCATTTGCATCACAGCCAAAGATGAGCCTAAAGCGTGAACGACAATAGCTAAGAATAGACTTAGCCAAGTCAGACAGTGGTTCTATCTCCTCATAAGGAAGATAGGCAGAGAAAAAGACAAAATCAATATTTGCAGCTCTGTCATTGAGTTTGACTTTAACCGCAACCATATCCTTATTCAGGAAGTTGACAAGATTAAAGGCATTAAGTTAAGACCTAGCAATAATGCAAGCTCTGGGTGTATCGCAAAAGGTGTCATAAAAAATACTGAAACCTTTAATGCTAAGGCCGATGATTTTACCATCACGGGTCCAAGGCTCTTGAATAAGAACAATGTCAAAATCTCCATCAACCAGCCTCTTGGAGAGAAGAGCCGAAGCAGCCTTGCTATGATGGAGATTCAACTGACCAACTTTAATCTCATCCGAAACAGAGAAGCAACAGCCAGGTGGAAATTACCCATCATGGCCTGACTCAGGCGAAGAGTCCTTCTGCAACAGCTCCAAAGCCTTATCAATCCCACACAAAGACTGCGGCGAGCCAGCCAGCAAAGTGCCCTCTGACCCAGAGTCCAGTACAAGATCAGATAAGTCAAGAGCATCACTAAAGGTACTCACCTGAAAAGCCGAAGGGGACGGAGCCACCTCAAAAGCAGATGACACCTGAGAAACAGGAGGCTCAAAGGAAGCCAGGGGCTCAGCAGACTCTGAGGAATCCAAAACAGAAGGATCCACAGAAGTAGATACCACCTCCTTAGGTTCCCGTTTGTTGAGATCGTGTAGAATCTTAAAGAATCCACGATCGAGACCAGTGAGAGCAGATAAACCAGACCTGCGCATCACCTCAACATCCCCAGAATCAACCTCGAGAATCCATCTAGCAGAGTTATATCCTGCAGAACACTGCAAGACACGCCACTCCATAGCTTTCAACTCAGGGTTGTAACGCTGAAGACGTCTCAGAAACATACTAGAGTCAGAGAACTTGTCTCTAGTCCTAAGAGCGACTTTAACAGACTTGGGCAACTCATCAGCATCCAAGACTCTGAGTACTAAGTCACCCAATATTCTATTGCCAAAGTTGCTCTTGATCCATTCCATCGTAGCAGCATTATTACACTGGAGAATCAGAGCCCCCTTAACCAAGTTATTGGCAAGAATTTCAGGCAGACTGTCTTCAATAATAATAGAGTGAATCAGCTTCAAAATCTCACGCTGAATACAATCATAATCATCCAAAGACAGCCTGTCAGAAGGGAAATCCCTCTTAACAATGGCCACCCTGGTCGACGACTGAACAGCATGAGCATAAGAGCAAGGTTGGTCATTCTCCCCAGATTGGATGTCCCTCCCCTGAGGTTGGACATCCTTCCCAGACAGAGCACTCGAAGAAGGTTGGACATCCTTCCTTAACTTTTTCTGAAAAGCCTGCACTGTGGGGGATGGCGTTGAACCCAAAGGCCGAGACCTTTTAGTACCAACACCACTACCACCACCAGCAGCAGCACAAGAAGCCTGAGACAATTGTCTCCTCTTCTTTTTTCTCAAGTTCTTCTTCTGGCTTTTGGTCAGAACCCCAACACAAGATAATTCATCCTCCGTGGGCTGCTGGCAAGAGCCAGCCTCTCCACTAGAAGATGGACCCGCATTAATAGTCCCAACCAAACCAGAGCCTTGATCTTTTGGCTTAGTCAAAGCTGAAGCTGTATCACCAGTTACACCCAAAGGTAAACTAGTTACCACAGCAGCATATGCTCTGGTTACACCAGAAGGTAAACCAGATGCCGGAGACTGTAAAGAATATTTCGAACAGGACCCTCTACCTAAGTCCTGAACGCGCGACGGGCGATGCAGTACAAGAAGAATTATTAGAACTTTCCATGATGTGATTTTTACCTGCAGATCTTAGCTGGGCATGTCTGAATGGCCTTCTCGCCATGGGTGACCCTGCCAGGAGCATACACTCCACACACAGAGCATTCACTCAGCGTGCAAAGCATACACCCCAGACGTACATCGCCCATTCCGCCCAAGAACACCCCCCCCCGCCACTATGAGGCGACCTGCAGGACTTGGGGGGGGGGGTTGATTTAGTTTAAATATCAGTATAGTCTGCCAGTGAAATTCATCTTCGCAGATTACATATTAGTCGAATATTCTTTTAAAATAGGTGATAACTTTGACTATTTTACACCTTTCTAATATTTTTAAAAGCATTGTTCTAGACTGTAAGTTATAGTATATTAGTTTAATTTAAATATTAGTATAGGCTATGCCCATGATATGTAATGTCGAAAACACTTAATACTACCGTTTAACGAAATAATATTTTCATGAAGCTAATTTAAACAGCCATGATGAGATAGGTTAGAGGTGATTAATTGATGTTAATTATTGTATCATGGGGACGATGGGGAATGGGAAGGGAATCTGAATACACTCACTAGGTTTACGCGCGTATTGAAGACGCTAGTAGCTTTGGGAAGACGATGCAAGGCGTTTAAAAAGGAAGTGTGAAGTGGGAGAGGAGAAGAATGGTGTTTGTTTATATTTAAAATCGCTTGTAGCAGCTGAAATTGAAAAGAGTACTTATTTATTGTGGTTTATTCAAGAATAATTTGATTAGAAAATTGAATATTTATTTATTTATTTTTATCTTTTTTTTTAATCTGATTTTTTCTCGTGACTATTTTTAATGATTTAAAATGAATAAATTTGTTGTGGTATTAAGGATAGTTAATTATGATCGTATGTTAAAATTAAGTGTGTGAGAAAATAAATAATTTTATTCAATCAGTTTTTGTAAGCAAAATTTATGTTTCTAATTTTAGAAAACATATTTAAAGTGACTGTTTTCTAAGTATGATTGAAAAATATTAATTTCCTTGTCAATCTGGAGTGTTCAAGTTCTTCGGAAAATCGAAAGAGACAATTACTCCGTAGTTTAACATTTGGGATGGCTTAAAGATGTTTTTTAAAGATTTGTTATTATTTAATTATTTCTTAATTATATGGCTTATTATATGAGGATTTTTTTTTATAGAAAACGGCACTCGTGCACGTGTTACTTGATTTTATTTTATTATTTGAAATAGTCTGTTTCCGTGTTTAAATGAATTGATTTAACAGAATCTCATGCTTGCACGATTGGGACAAGCGTTTGTGTAAATTTTTGACTCTACCACTATTTCATATCAGCATTTTTTTTTCCTTTTTTTAATTGCAGAAATTATAAAGTTAAATAAAGTGAAGATTACTCTTCGAAAGCATTGGAACTCAAAAACGTGAACCGCATCCACTATGCAGGACACGTGTATATATTGTATATCCCGAAAGGATTAGAAAGACACTAGCCGTATATAAACTAAAGAGTTGTTATAATTATATAATGTTATAAAAATAATATGTTAGAAGAACTTATTATTAAAGGTAGTATGGAATGATGTAACCTATTACTGAAAAGTAACTGTTTATCCCATCTCTAGTATGAACTCGTAAAGGTGAAATCCTTTCAGAGAATTGTTTTCAGGTTCCCCTGAAATCATGTTTCGCGTTTTCATGTTTCATGTTTCCCCTGAAATCATTGTACTGTTCATGTTTCGCGTCGCACAAATGAAATGGTTTACTGTGCAACCGCGAAAAGAAGGCATACGACCTTGGAATAGTTCATTTTGAAGAAGGGGCGGCCGAATGAAATGCAAATGATGCTTGGCGGAAGTTCTTTTCGCCAAACAATTGTTTGACTTATCAGCTTCTTTGGCACCAATACGAACAGTCAAAGAGTCATTTGTTGCTAATTCAATAGAAAATTAATAAATTTTTGTCAATTTAAATGTTGTTTTAATTATTTCTTATAATTTTTTTTATCAGATATGCAGAAAATCGATAAAACAAAATTGCTTTAGACATTGCTTATAATTTGTGTTCACATGTATGTTTATTTCTAGTACTTAAATTAATTGAATCCCTAAAATTTACTCGTTTAGCTTTTAACTTCTCGAAGTATACCTAAAATAGTTTCTTTTTTTTTTTTTTTTTTTTTTTTTTTTTGTAAATATTCACTATTATGATTAGTTCAATTATTTAAATCTAAAAATATATCATAATTGAATGTTTTGTAAATATTAACTATCGTGATTAATTAAATTTCTTCCTTTCTACTTTTATTACAACCATTATATGATTATGTCATGTTATTTAATGACAATTACAATCTACAAAAAAGACACTTAAAATGTACAAAAAAGCCAAGCTCAAAGAAAGAGAATTGATTAAAGTTGTGTCTAAAAAGGGTGTGATATCAAATTCCCAAGCTTACATTCAAATACTTATTTAATATTCCCTTTTAACTAAATTTTCACATGTGAATCAAGTGCCTTATGATATGTTGATAGAAATCCTTCTTTCCTGTACTAAATACATCATAGCGTGTTTCTGAAAAATATTATTATTTTTATTTATGTATGATGGGCTTGGCGGCCATCTTTCAAAGTTTTACGTTAGTTTGAATTCTATAAATCTCATCAATTAGGCTTCCTTCAGAGACTAGCTACTATGCAGCGTGTCAAATCTCATAAATTATCCACTGTCCGAAAGCGACCCTTGACATTTTGCACACATTTACAATGAAGGACATTACTTTTTATTGCTCTTTTACAAAAGAGACCCAATTTCTATCGCAGTAGGAGGTTTGTCAGCAGAGGGGAAACTCTCTCCTGCCTCGCGTCAATTCGATTCCCCACATCAAAGGAATATCAAAAGAAACCGAACTTGAAGCCAGTCTCTGAAAGGTCCTTTATAGGATGAGTTGGTTGATTGGTTGGTTAATTCAGTTTTATATCGCACTAGTGCTGCGCAATGAGAAATAATTATAGAATGGGAGGATGGGAGTGCGCCAAACTTAACACTGTTAAAACTTAAATTGATTCAACTTGTGTGCTTAACGGGGCTTTTGCGATGTTTTTAATGCATTTTTTTTTTCTTTTTTAATCTGAATATTTCAACCCCTGTTGAATGGAATAACCATATTATTTTTACGAGATATTTATTCCAAGAAGCTAAATTCAAATTGGGTAAATATAACGGGGGGTGGAAGCTTCTATGCTTCCCCCCCCCTCTCCTTCATGTTTTTACGTTAATTTAAATTTTTATATATTATTTATTCCCGGCATTTATAGGATGGAAGTGCACTTAATACTAAATAATTATAAGAAATAATGTTATCGAAATATTTCCGTCTCTGCTGAATGGAATAGCAAAAGTAATTTTATATGAGATATATTTTAAGAAACTTCTTTCAAATTGTGTGAATGTTTATTCATTACTTGAAAGATGGCCGCCAAGCCCATCATACATAAATAAAAATAATAATATTTTTCAGAAACACGCTATGATGTATTTAGTACAGGAAAGAAGGATTTCTATCAACATATCATAAGGCACTTGATTCACATGTGAAAATTTAGTTAAAAGGGAATATTAAATAAGTATTTGAATGTAAGCTTGGGAATTTGATATCACACCCTTTTTAGACACAACTTTAATCAATTCTCTTTCTTTGAGCTTGGCTTTTTTGTACATTTTAAGTGTCTTTTTTGTAGATATCATTTTTTTTTTTTAAATAGTTTTTATATTTACTGGAATTAACCTGATACTTTACATCAGATATGTCCTGGATTTTAACTCAGCTTTCGTGCGATATTGTTCTTTGCGTTAAACTGTATTACAAAGTTTTCTTTGCGTTAAACTTTCCATAATTCTGGTTGCTAGACATTATCCATAGGTTTTCTATGCAGACTAGTATGTCGTGTCCATCACAAAACTTTCTTCTACATTTTCCTATACATATTAACGCAGCACAAATTATTTATTATTTTTTTCATTATGAATGCTGAATATTATCAACTCAGAGAGGTATTGTTGCACAAAATGTCAAACGGAAGTAAATTTTCACCATGCAGATGGCATCCTTTCAGTTCTAAAAAAAAATTGTAGTATATGAGCTCCACTTATCGGCCGATAGGCATCGAGATTGAATCAGCATAATGTCTCAAAATGGCCTTTTCACATATTAAGTTTTGTTTCATTATATGCAACATAACCTTTCCTTAAATTGCGAAAATCGCTGTATAGCAGCGCCACATGTTGAGATATTGGTACAAAAGTTGATTAAGCACTATAATTTGTAACAATGTAAATTTATTTGTAAATTTATGCAATTCCATGTATTAGTTACTCAGATATAGCCTTCTCTGAAATTGCGGCAATCACTGTATAGCAGCACCATGTTGAGCAATTGAAACCAAATATTGATAAACGCTATTATACATCAAGGTTCAATTGCATATAAATTTATATGTAATTCTGAGCAGTAGCTCCTGATATCTAGTTGGAACAAAACTTTCGCCACACACATAGAACACACACACGCAAATAGAAATTTTCTAAAAATAGTCAAATTGTTTTCAGGAGCTCTTACAACGTGTAAATCCATTAAAAACCGAAAGTCGAAATTCATTTCAATAAAGTGACAAGCGAAGCGGGCAAAGCCTGCTAGTATAGTATATAAAAGGAAGTAGAAATCTTTATGCATCATAATTATCATTGCTAGATTGAATTGAAGGATATTAAAATTGGATACTATATCGTGTACTGACTTTCTTATTCTAAGGTATGAAAAATATTAAAAAATCAGCAATTCAAGCTATAGATTTGAAACAAATGTTATTCAAAAATGTATTCATTTCTGTTTTCAGGGATATAAAATTTAAAATTGTACAAAATAATAAAAGCAAAGATTCTTTTGTTAAAAAAATAACTTATAAAAAGAAAAAGCAGCTCAATTTGAAATTAATTTCGGGTAAACTGAGATGAAGCAATTTCATATTTGGCGATTTATGTCTTTTTGTCGATATTTAACAGTTTTTCAGCAATTAAGATAGGAAATTTTGATTTTTAAAAGCTAAATTTTATAAAAGTTCCTAGATTAAGTAATTGTCTATCTGAAAAACCAGTTTTCAAAGAATTCTGCACATTTATGAATTCTCTAGCTTGTTTAAAAAAAAATTTCTTGAAGAAGAAATTTTTTCAAAAAGTTGTCAAAACATCTAATTTTACGCTAAATTGAAAATGCTCCCATTTGTTTACTTATTAGCTTAGAAAGTTCGTTTTTATCTCAAATTAAAGATCTCGTTGATACGAATATTTTACTTTTTGTTTCATTTTACTGCGATATTTGGTTCGTCCAATATTTAAAACTTTACGGAAAAAAAAATTTGCCGATTTAACATGGGAAAGTTGGTTTCTGTATAATAAGCATTTAACGATCTTGGGTTATTTCTGTCGATTTTATTATTGGCGCGTTCTGCTTTGTGTTAGTGGTAGTTTGTTTGTTTTGCTTTTTTCTGAGCTTGGCTTGGCAAAACGACCGTTTCTGCTTGATAATTAATTTAATGCTTATTTTATCAAAACTGTAATGGTATTAATCATGGTTTCTTTTATTTCATACATTGTAGAAAGAAACTTTTTTAAAGTTTAATTAAGTTACTTCTTTCATCCCTTTCTGCTGATAATGATTGCACTTAAAAATTACTTCTCGGAAGCCATTAAGATTACTTTATTTCAAAAAATCAAAATTTCTTTTTGAATGTTATTTGATCGCCGAAACTTTAAAATTTGTAAACAATAGTACCTCCGAACTCTTCTTTTAAATAGCAATTAAAAATACCTCCAAACATTAAGTTTATCAACAACTTCAAATTTTAATTTCACACTAAGAAACGGGCTAACAACGCCAAATCTGGAAGCCACTCTACTCTGTGTTACCATGGAAACACAACCTCTTACCTTATTTCATTAATGGAATCATCTGAAAACACGTGAGTCGAGTGCCAAGTTATCGCGGTTGTACAATAGTTATTTTCAGGAGTGTTTATCGCAGAGTAATGAAAAAAAAAGTTAGTCATAATTTTAAACCACTTCGTAGAAAAAAAATATTCTACGCTTGCCATACATTTTTTCTGCCAGAAATGTGAAAAAAAAAATGTAAGGAACAGCCTAATTTTTTTTATCGTACATTTTGTCAAAGGGGGAGGGGGTTTAAACCCCAACCCCCCCCCCTTGCATACGCCACTGTATATATATATATATATAGTATTTAATTATCAGTTTTAACACATATGAAATCAACTGAGCATTAATTTTCTTAAACTGATTTAGAAAAAAATTTCGTACCTAAAAATCTGTTTTTCATCCCCCTCCCCTGTTTACACATTTGGTATAGATTTGAAATATAAATATATAATTTAATTGAGAAAAAATAAATATATTCATCAAGTTATTGAGCACTTCTATCGCTTTATTGATCCTAGAAATGATCATTTATCACTATCTAGAAATGGGGAAAGGAGGGGGGGGATTAAAAAAATAATTTCATTAATAAGAAATATTAAATTCTCAGTTCTACTTCTAGAATCTAATAAAGCAAATTTAAAATGAATATTGCCATTTATATTATGGATGAAAAAAAACAGAGAAACAACTGCAGAACATTTGATCGGCGATCGCTAGTTGGAAATAAGAAAAGGGGGAGAGAGGCAAAAAACAATTACACAAACAAGAAATATTTAACAATTCTATTTGTTTCTAGATTCTAGAATCTCTTAAAGCAAGTTTTAAATGAATATTGGCATTTATGTTGTGGATGGAGAAAGATTGGAAATTGGAAGGCGCAATCATCATCGAAATCCCATTAACAATCGCCGATCGTTAATGGGATTTCCTTTTTTTTTTTTTTAAACGAACAATATCTGCGATTTTTTTAAAAACGGAAGAAATATTTTCAGGAATTCGCAGAAAAATGGCGATCATACCAATTTTTTATCGCCACTTTTTCAAATTAATTCGCCACGTGGCGAGTGGCGACCGTGAGTCTTGACCTCTATTAGCAGGCATTATCAGTTGTTTATTATATTTTAGTGTAATATATCTGTTTTAATTTAACATAAGTGTTTTATTATATTTTAATTAACCAATTTGATGTGTTGTTTATTTTCATTAACATAAAATTACAGTTTGTATGTTATTATACTATCACAAAAAATTAGTTTTCAATAAATCTCTAAAATCTGGTCCCGCCAAACCCGGATTTTCGAGATTCAACTGTAATTATAATACAATTTAACATGTAGAATAACTAAGTTTTTTGTAATAACTTCTGATCCCATTCTTTAAGTTTCAGGTTATATAGCTTTCAGTATAACCAAAAACATATTTTTAAAATTTTTCAAAAAACACTATCTTCAAAATTTTTAAAATTAAATATTTTTTAAAATTTTTGCCCAACATAATGATGTTGCATATCAAATTAAACCTTAGAAAAATACTTTTTAAAATGATGGGTCATAAACTTCTCTATCCCTTATAGAACTTGAGAAATTTGAGATTGAAAATGCTTACACAAGCTAAAAAATGCTGATTTTTCGAAATTTAAAAAATTAATATTAAAAAAATTCAAAGAGAAAAAATTTCTGAAAATATATTCTCATTTATATCATCAAGGAGAATGATTCCTGCAAGTTTTATAGTTATCTTAGGTGGTCAGGTTAAAAATTGAAATTTTTTGGTTGATTTCACATGGAATCGCATCACCCTATGTGAGAAATGCCTAGCTGGTAATCAGCCCGGGTTCGATTACCGGCTCTGGTATTTTTCACTTAATTGGTATAAAAAATCAGCCTTCCACTCCAAAATTTTCTGAAATGAACTTTAGTTACATATTTGTGCAAATAAAAGTAAGACACTTTTAAAAGTGCAAGAAAAGATTAATACACTAAAATGTTTTTAAAAGTATATTTTAATAATCAAATTTGTTGTTTTGCAAATTATGGCCCAAAACCACCTATAATTTTTACTCTTATATAATTGGAAGATTAATGAAGTCTATCATGCTTAAAATGAAAAATATTTATTTTAATGTTCTCATTTCATATGTAAATTTTATGCATCTTAAATTAAGCCTGAGTGTATAGGAACTTTTATATTATCTAAGAATTATCTTAGACTGATTTGCATCTGAGAAAATATATAGATGCAGAGAGAAGAGAAGATATACAGAGAAGATATAATAAAGAATGAAGTTATCAGTTATTATAGTTTTGAGAATCCACTAAGTAGGAAGTATCAAATATAACAATGAACCTAATTGTGTATATATACACTACTAAAGTTCTGAAACATTTCATGAAAACAAGCTGTTTGCCATTTAACTTAATTTTGTGTTCAAAAGGCCTTTTTTTAATTTCAAGATGTGCAAAATTCTTCATTTGTACATCAATTATTCTTTCTTACAACTACTCGGTACTCGGGCGAGTACAAAATGGCCGAGTATTCGGTACTTGGCCAAAGTGCTACTCGGTGCAGCACTAATCACAAATATTGTTATCTCATTAAGAAATATTGATTCTTTCGATAATTTATATAAATTCTGTCTTTCTTTTAATCACTCCTAACATTCTTTTGGCCATATTTAGAATAAAATTAGGAAAACATTAGGATTTTGTTTTTATTAAGTGGAGTATGTTTAGATTTTGTATATTTAAATTTCATAAAATTATCCCTCCTTCCTCCAACCAAAAGATAATTGATTAAAACAGAGTGTTTTATACTGGTTAAGAGTAGAGATGTGAGCGGGGAAAAAACCCGGGTTTAAACCAGGGAATAAACCCGGTTTTTTTGGAAGGGAGTTTTGAAAGTTTCCAAAACAAGGGAATTTTGAAAGTTTTCAAAAGTTACAAATTTACCTTTTTTTTTTTTTTTTTTTTTTTTTTTTTTTTTGAGATTAGATATGCTCTAAGGCATTTCAAAATGTTATCTCACATTTAGATGTTTTTTTTATGATCTTGCAATTTTTAAATAATCCTTTTAACGTCTATAAATTTAAAAAGTGCAATTTTCAAATTTCATTAACAGACTTATTTTCTGTTACTGCAGATTGCAGTATATTTATTATCTTAGTTCTGACTGTATATACACTAAGTTCAATATAACACTTCTTCTTCTTCTTCTTCTTTTTTTTTTTTTATATCGCAATCGGAGTTTATCACGTTTCAGTTGTATATCTTTAACATTTTATTTCAAAATAAAACAAAAATGCTTCAAAATTTTCTGCATTTACTAAAACAATCAATAATATTACAATGGAAAATATTTTTTCAATTAAAATTTCAACAATATTAATATGCAAAAAATTAAGAAAGAAAGAAATAACAGCCAAATTATTAATTATTAGCTATTGAATATTTTATGTATTTTTTTGCAACGTTGTTAAAAAAAGTAATTCTAAAGTAACATTAACAACAACAAAAAAAAAAAAATATCCATAAGAAAAATTGGGTCTATATTTAAATGTTTATGTTGTAAATTTTACAATCATATGTTTATAAATAAAGGTATTATTTACACATTCCTAGATTTTTTTTTTTTTAACAGATGATAAAAGTACTCATTATTTAAAATAATAATTTCATAACTTTAGAAAAGCACTAGACTTAGTAATGCTTTTTACTCAAAAAGATTAAATTACTTTATGGACAACATATGCAACAAACATGCTTAAATTATACAGTATATAGTTTTAATGGATACAAGATAAATGATGAAAAAAATACCTGTATTAAATTCTTTAAAATTTAAATTGGTAATCTGAACTTTACTTGTATGAAGTGAAAAATCAAACTGCTAGCAAGCATGCATTTTCAAGACACAAAAAGCACCATTATTATTTAGTGTCTTGAAAAATGCAGCCAGCTGGCCAAAAGAATAGTATTTACACACAACTCTGACCTAAAAAAAAAAAAAAAAAGCATATAATCAGTATTGCATAAAAATAAAAAATCAATAAAATAAGAATAAAAATAATACACATATACATTTTTAGAAAATATTACCTTTATTTAAATTAAATAAGAAATGGTTATCGGCACTGTCGCATGCCGACTATATATATCTTTTTAATTCAAATCCTACAAATTGGCGTAAGGACACCTAGATATAGTACAGAACATTTGGAGAAAAACCTCAAATCCTTAAATGTAGACAACATTTTTGAATGTAAACAAATATTTTTCAAAGAAAAATTCGATGACAAAGTTAATGACGAAAAGAAAAAAGAAATCCTAGAAACTGCCATATGAAATAGAGTTAGTATTTGATATGAGGTTGTTATTGAAGACAACCAAAAATTTCACTAGTGAACAAATGATCACAGGTAATGTGACAAACGTACTGAAATTGTAACTATGCACTAGTTCCCAGAAACAAACGATCCAGATACGTAGGGCTGATTGTGAGTCTACTTTAAAATTCCTGAAGTTAAATAAAGTATAAGAGATTCAATGGCAAGTAAATTATTTTATGATTATATATTACATAATTTATAAAAAATTATATATTTCCATCTGAAGTAAATCTAAAATACCAGTAAATTACAAAAGATATTTCTGAATTTATAATGTACAAGGTTTTCCCTAACAGTTACTGAAATAGTAATTGCAAAAAAATCCTAAGATCATTAAAGAAAATTTACACACCATCACTGCCAGTTACAGAATCAGATTGCAAAGAAGAAATATTCAGGGTTCCCACTCAATTTCAAGAATAGAATTACCTGACTTTTCCAGATGTATTTTTAGAAAATTCCGGTCACAAAATTTGATTTGTGACAAAAAAAAAAAAAAAAAAAAAAAAAAAAACTCACAACATAAGACATAACATAGCTTGTGACATAAAAGACAAAATAGTAATGAAACTCGTGTCCCATGGGAACTCTATATTCACTTTCAGCGAAGGAATAGTTAGAAAATCAGTAAGTATTTGAAATTTCAGAAAAACAAAGTTGTGTTACATAACAAGAAATTAGCACTATTATACAAACAGCAATAAAAAAATAAAAGAAATTTTAAGGTCTCGAAACTACTATTGTGAACTTGTGTATACAACTCTTACTATTTGAAAAATTGTAAGAGAATGTGTAAAATGAAATACATTAAATTCTTACGAAGACTATTACAGTATATCCGTTTTTTTTTTTTTTTTTTTTTTTTGAGTATCACTTATATCGGTATAAGGATTTATTATAAATATTTTTAACAAAATCACTAAAATATGTAAAATTCTAAAATGCGCAAACATATCCGGCCTCAATTAGTCAGGTCACATATACTGTATTACAATGCAAATAAAGAAAAGATCAATGAAACAATTCTTACTCTAATATTTTGATAAAACTGCAAAAAAAGAATTAAATAATATTTTGTTTGCAAACAGTCGTAGTACAGTCACATTTCGTTCCACATGATTTTGTTTTCATTCCTTATAAATATGTAACAATTACTTTACATTACTTTAAATTTCTGTAGTAAAAGATAAAAAACAGTTTACATTATTTATATAATTTATGCTTATCGAATAATACTCAAAACCTAACTTTGAACTTAAAGAAATTTACAGCCTCAAGACAATATAGTAATATAGAAAATGCAATATCATTACACATGCTCAATTTCAGAATGCAAAACAAATCTGTACCACAGACTAATAATTAATATATCATTATACTTAACTTATACAGTACATATATATATATATATATACACAATACAAATATATTTTAAAAGCACTTATTTACTGATATAAATATGATTCATTATAATTATTATTAGTATTTTACTCGCAGACGCAGAAACCAATTCCTTTCCTATCCCATTAATGCGGTAAATAAAGAGTAAACTATAAAGACATTCGCTGCGGACGCGCACGTGCACTGATTCCCAATATTAAACGTTGCCATATTTTGTAATTCATCAACCTTACGCCAAGGCGTTTTCCGCCAAAATTTGGCTTGATTTGGTCCATTCGAGTACAATGCGTAAATTCGCCACCAAGTACGGATTTTCGTGCACCCCAGAAACACAAAAGCTGCGAACCACGGAGTAATATTTAATAGGAGAAGAAGGTAACGCTGAAATTTTGTGATGTTGTTTTATAATGTTTACAGAGGGCGCCAGCGTGCAATCCTTCCTTCTCTCCAGCTTCCGCAATGTTATTCAATGGAAAAATGTCTCGTTTTAATTATTTTTTTAAAAATAATATCAAGCTGAAAAAATTTCGATTGAAAGCAAATTTCATTAAATAGAGTATTCTAACCAACATGTTTTTTTTTAACGGTGGTATTCACCAATAACTTCAACTCCCGGTTGAACACGAAAACTTGAAAAGCGTATAAAGTCAGAGTTCAACTTTTTAGCAAAATTTGACAATTTGCATCTGCCAACTAGCGGCAATATTATTTTCAGATTTTTTAGCTGAAGATAACCAATAAAAAATTATATGAAAACTCTGACGCTAGATGGCAGAAATAGCATGCCGAATTTTCTTGAAAAGCTGTACTCTGCCTATAGACGTTTATTAAGTTTTTGCTTTGAACCGGCAGTTGAAGTTAATGGTGAATAAGTCCATTAGAGCCATTTTATACTAATTTTACTTTGAAAGAAAGCTTTTAAAAAATGACGATTCTTATGAACCGAAGCTAACTAAAACAGACAATTGGGAGGAAGGAGAATGGATGAAATTTTGTACAGAAAAAAAATAAACTTACTTTAGGTGCAGAAAACACGAACTCGGACTTTACTTTTCTCCTAGGGCTTTTTTTTGTTTTTCTTATCACTGTCATAGCCTGTTTTACAACTAGGAACGAAGCATTTATTTGAAACATCTGAATTATGCAGTTTTAAGAACTTACAAAGAAATTAAATTGCTTAAAATAAAAATTTTTAAATGTACTCCAGCAAAATTCTATTGAAAATAACAGTATATCCGCGCCGAGGTAGGGAGGAATGACAAGTGGCGCCCTCAATATTTACCAAAAATTTAGATCACAGTTTCGTAGCTTTCTCCCATTGGACCTTCAACTCCTATTAATATTACTCCGTGCTGCGAACTCAGATTAAAAACTGAAAAATATCATACTACATATGAATCTATATTAAACAGATTACATACCTAATACTTTTCTTCTGTTATTATATCAAATAATGAAAAGAAGAATTTTCTAATGCTGGAATGATTAATGTAAAGTAAAATATACTTTCACAGTGTCACTTGAAAAGAAAGGAACGACTAACAACACAACGCCATTTTGCTTATCAGGGTTTCAGGGGTGGCGCCAGCTAGGGGGCCGGGGGGGCACAGCCCCCCCCCCCGTCGGGGAGTCTGTGACCCCCCATCGGGGCATACTCCTAAAATCTCTCGGGGGGAACAAATACAAAATTTTCAGTTTTTCTAATTTTAGAAGCATTTTTCTTTCCTTTTACGAATTTGGAGCATTCCAGTTTTTCCATTCTATATTCAATAGAAGAAAGTATTGGATTCGTAAAAACTTTCAGCTTCCAGTTTTCCATGAATATACACGTTTTGCGAGATCCAGAACACGTTTTGGTCACGATATTTTTAGAAAATGTCTGTCTGTGACACGATGATCTCCAAAACCATGAGGAGTACTAACAAATGGAATGGTACAAATATTAACAGTAGTATTATTAACAGTATTGCAGTTTTTGATAAATACTTATATAATAAACTCTCTTTATGTAGTGCCCCCCTGTCGGGGAGGTGGTGTCCCCTCGTCGGGGAATTTCTGGTGCCACTACTGCAGGGTTTCCTTCCACGCATGCCCAGTAAGCCCAGTTAATAAAAAAATCTAGGTTAACCTTCCTCTAGAGGTAGGTAGAGTTCTTGGGCCTGCGGTTACTTTTCAGACGCAATCAAATCAACTACGGTTAATGGTGAATACCATTTGAGCATTCAACTTGGATTTTCGCGGTCAACCGCGGGTTCAGGTAAATGGTGAATACGGGCGTTAGTATCAACCAGCTAACTCAAGGAATTCCGGTTACCCCAGCATGTCTTTTTTCCAGCACAGCATTCTCACAACAAATGACCTATCAGTTGCCAATTTCCTCCAGTAGACGGCGCAGTTACGACTTTTTGAGCCTTCCCTTCTTATGATTATAGCAAAGAATTTATAACTAATAAAGAAGGGAAGGCTTTGAAAGTCGTAACTACCGCCATCTGTCGGAAGACAAATTTCTAAAAGAAAAATACTGTATTGCAAGGAAACAAACTTGCGGGTTAAACACCTTTGGCATGAATTTAAGGTTTGCCAAACAGGAAACAGGGTTGTTTGAAATAAAAGCGCGCAAGTCAAACTGGTTTTTCGGAATGTAGATTTTCGCGCCGTTTTTAACTTGTTAAAGAACATCTACTCTACTACATGGTATTTTATGCAATTTAGTGCGAATCATGTATGCTCATTCTTATTTTTTGCTTAATTACAATTTGTATTTTTTTTTTTTTTTTTTTTTGTCTTTCATATGATGAAATATGGAATTGAATAAAGAATCACCTACCCAACTCGTTACTGCGTCGGATTCAAGGTAATTCAATCAATTTCTGAAGTTTTATTTTTTATTGATCATATCTGCGTGTGTTTGAAAATGTAAGAAATGGCTTTAAAAAGAGAAGTTATATATTAAAAACTAATTAAATATTTTTTTAATCAAAAAAGCGAATTTATTAATACATAAAAGATAAAATATTAAATGAAAAGATTATGATAAAACCACGCTGAACTGTAAAAATAAAACAGTTACTGTATTATAAGAGATAAATTATTAATAAAAGTAGTTACAAGAAGTGTTTTAATATATTTTAAATCATGAAATTAAAAGTAAAATTTATTTATAACTGGTTTTCTATAGCATTTTATCTAAGTATGACAAAATATTTTAATATTTTCTGTTTTCGATGTTTGCTAATGTATATGTACCTATTGTGTGTGTCATACATGGACATTACTCTAAATTATTTGGGAAGGAAGGGGACGTATAATTTCACAAATTTCTAGTTTCTACTAAAGGAAACTAATTTTAATATTCCCCATAGATATGTTTCAAAATTTCCATAAACTTATTCAGTATTTATTTTTTTTCTTCTTGTAAAGTGAGTAATGTATTTTAATAAAATTGTTAACTAGGCATGTATTTTTATTTATTTTTCAAATTTGATTATGGGTTGTTGGGTTTAAGGCCGATTGACTACGCTAGAGTCTTAGGCCTGTAGGGGAAATACTCTACGTGGAAATTTTTCTAAGAGGACCTAGCACGTACTTACGCGAGTTTAGGAGAAAACCACGGACAACTCCGAATGGCTAGGTCGCTGGGCGCGACCTGGGTTTGAACCCAGCACTTCCCTTCTGCTTTGGGCACAAGTATTTCAATGAGGGTATTTTCCTGTTCTGTTAACAACATTACTGTATTTAATCTCAATAAAAAATACATGAAATTGTGCAGATTGACTGTAAAGAGTTTTCTAAGTAATAAGTTAATAAGTATAGACTTGCATTTATATAAAGGCAAATGTAGAAGTGCTATATCATCACTAATATGTTTTATCAACTATGCTTTTTTTTTTTTTTTTTTTTTTTTTTTTTAACTATGTGTGAAGAGCATTATATATATATGATTTCGTATTACAAAATTAGATTGCGAACTTTTTTTTCTATTCAGTTTATTCATACATGATTTTCTTAGGATTTGTATTGTTTGATTTATGAAGTTGATTGTATATATGAACACATTTCAAGGGCCGATCCAGGCAAAAATTGGGTCCCCTTTGCTGCTCCTTCACAAAATTCCATATCATAAAAGGGGACCCTTCTCAAAATTTAAATCCATAAATGGGGACCCTTCACAAAATTCAAATCCATAAATGGGGACCCTTCACAAAATTTAAATTTATGAAATGAGCCTTTTTATTTTATAAAAGTGATCCTTTTTGTATATTTTCAGTATTTTTAATTAATTGGTTCAATTTGATATTTAAAATGTACTTAGAATGACTGTTAAAATGGAAGGTTTTACACAGTATATATATATATATATATATATATATATATATGTATATATATATGTATATATATATATATATATATATATATATATATATATATCACAAAAATAAGTAAAAATTTCACAAAAAGGGGACCCAAAATTTAAAACCTGGATCAACCCCTGCATTTACAACATTATACTCATTGCTTTAGAAGAAAAATGTATAATAGTTTCAGAGTAATAAATTGTTTGCATGTAGTCTTTTAATGTAAAATTATAAAGTATCTGAAATCTAATTGTAAATGTGACTTTTTAAACTGTTATTTAAATTCTTATTCCATTTCATTCTAAATTACTTGTAGGATTATTTATTAAATTAAGAAATTAACAAAACTTAGAAAAAGAAAAAATATATATGAAGTTTATAAATTATATACACACTTAAAGTAGTCTATAAACATTAATAAAGTGAAAATGCAGACAAACACAGAAAAAACTTAAGTCATAATCATTCTTTAACATTGTTAAAAAAAAAAAAAAAATGCTTAAATCAGTTGAAAATGCAATTTCAAATTAAACCTATAACTTATTTGAATAATTTTTATGTGGGCATGTAAATCTTCATTATATCATATTCCACAATAAAACATGTTTTTGTATTATTTTTATTAGTATTAAATGTCAAGTTCATTGTTTTTGAAATATATACAAAGGTATTAAATTTTATTTTTAAATATCTCTTATACACCATAATGTGTCAAAAATCTTTTGTAAGTTTATGTTCAAGAAAAACAGTCTTGCTTGCTGTACATTCATTTTTCTCTGGAAAATATGCCATAATGAACTTAACAATCAGAGATGACATTCTTCAGACTTTAGTAGGAATTTCAGATTTTTCTTCAATTTTTAAAGTAATTTTCATATTTTTGCATACAACTTCACATCCCCCCTTCCCTTTTTGGCTAATATCATCCTTGTACATAAATGTAACAGTGTACTTTAAAAAGTGATTATGCTTTGGGAGCTTGAAAGAATTCTGCTAAATGGTCAGTTCCTCTTACAATTGTGTAAATTTTGTTGTAAAGTTTAATGACTATATATAGTGTTAGCTTTTTTTTTTTTTTTTTTTTTTTTTTTTTTTCTAAAAATCTTTGGCTGAAAAAAAAAAAAAAATCCTATAAATTCCCCACCCCTAAGTATCACCTAATTTTTATCAAAATATAAATAATAATAATAATTTTTTTGGTATGAAATTTATGGTGTGGTACACTAAATTTGAAATTTTCCCCTAGTAAATATAACTAGAATTACTCAATTATAATTCAGTGTTTACTTTATGAAATTAAACATATTTTAAACTGCTAACTATTCTAACCATTTTAAAAATCTAAATTTGCACATTTTTACCAAGCTCATACGTTCCCTTTTGGCTAAGCTTTACTATAGGGCACCCATTGCTTATTGCCGTTGCCGATGTTTTGATCGCGTGATAAGATGGTGATTCGAGACCCGAATCAGAGTATCGATACTTTCTTCTGTTGTATCGAAACGTAACATTTACTGATTCATGCATCGCTAATTAGGGATATACAGTGATTTTTTTTTTTTTTTTTTTTTTTTAATGCTTGCGAAGCGAGCAAACAGCAGAAAAAATAGTGACCGCTGCTCCATGAATTTTCATGCTTTTACTGATTCATGCTCCACGAATTAGGTGCGTCCAGTGATGTTTTTTTTGGTTTTAATGCTCGCGAAGCGAGCAAACAGCTGAAAACATAGTGACCGCTGCTCCATGAATTTTCATGCTTTTACTGATTCATGCTCCACGAATTAGGTGCGTCCAGTGATGTTTTTTTTGGTTTTAATGCTCGCGAAGCGAGCAAACAGCAGAAAACATAGTGACCGCTGCTCCATGAATTTTCATGCTTTTACTGATTCATGCTCCACGAATTAGGGGCGTCCAGTGATGTTTTTTTTGGTTTCAATGCTCGCGAAGCGAGCAAACAGCAGAAAACATAGTGAAACATAAAAAAGTTTCATAATAATGAAAAGTATCGTTTCATGCCATTTTGATTCGATTCACGACGTTGTGAAACGATTCGCAGTTCCGTCTCACAAACCGAATCAAAACACCATCATACCACGTGATCAAAACATCGGCAACGGCAATAAGCAATGGGTGCCTTATAGTAAAGCTGTTCCATTTCTTGTTATAAACGCCTTCAGAAATAGCCAGGGTTGGGTTTTAAGATGTCTGAAACTGGTTTTGGATGTGGCAGAAACTGTGTAAAACTGTCGTAAAGTGTCCGAAATCTAAAATTATGGAAAATTCTGTTGCCAGCATTCTCAGTAGCAATTAGAATTAGTATTTAAAAATATTCTGTACTGAAATTAGTAATTCTTTTTTTCTTTTTAATAAAAAGAAATTTACGATTTAACAATAGCTACATAAATAAAATGTAAATTTCAGTAACTTAAGAAATTTTCTTACAATAAAAATATAATAGAATATTTCAAAATGAATAGTTTGCTAAATTGTTTTTATTTATACTTTTGTAAAACACTTACCTATCAATTATTTTACAGAAATTCTGTTTAAAAATTATTTTATTAAAAGTTGTTTCATAAATTGTATAGAATAACAGATATAAATAAAATATAAAGTTGTAATTAGGCAGTGAAGTATATGCATTTTTGAAAAAGGCCAATATGTCCAGTCACCCTTCCCCTAAAAAAATAAATAAGTATGTAAATAGTTAAAATATGTATTATTAGTCGTTGAACAGTGGCGGATCCAGAACTTGACTTTTTGGGGGGGGGGCTAAGATTTTTCAAAGTGTTATTCTAGACCAATAAAAAATTTACAATTGCAATATTCAATTATGAATGTCAGTGGTTTTTTTTTTTTTTTTTTTTTTTTTTTTTTTTTTGGGGGGGGGGGGGCTTCAGCCCCCTAGCCCCCCCCCCCTTAAATCCGCCACTGTCATTGAAAAATAAAATAATAATAATTCAATATTATTTTGTTCTCTTTTTTTATTGATTTGTTTTAAAGCAAATGATATTTTATTTGTGTTGTTTATGTGTATATGTGTGTAAATATTACAAATGTATCAATATTTGGGGTACAGTGACCCACATTTTTTCAGTTAAAGTTTCAGTAATACCTTTTTGCTTTTGTATATTATAATTTATAATTGTTAAATGCATTTCTTACTAAATATATTGTTTGAACAACAGGAAATGTTACAAAATAATAGTAATTATTGACAGTTGAAGATCTGTATAATGCTGATCTATAAAACACACTACTGATTGGATGTAAACATTAAAAATTTTCTTTTGAAACATTCTTTGATCTTCATCTTTCATAATTCACAGTTTTTAATTAATAAAGAATACATTTATTCCAATGAGCATCAAAAACTGTCATAATCACATATTCACATGCATTAAACTAAATAAAAATGAAGGCATGTTGGAATTAAATATCAGATGAGAAACTTGAAATTTCTAATACATGTATGATTAAGGAAGAATTTCCACTTTTTTTTAAATTCACAGGAGAACAGCCATTGTAGAACAAATTCAGATGTAAAGGAGAAAAGAAGTTGGGGGAGAGGGGATAAAAAAGAAATTTTAATGAATAAAATATTTTAAATTTATTAAAACTAAAAAACTAAATTTCATGATTCTAAAAAATCAACAAAACTGCAGAAAATAAAATATTGGTAAATGATTCGTAAAACAATATTAAGTATAATGTTAATGTATTTGCTGCAAATTTATTTAAATAATCATTTATGAAAATTTTAAATTTTATTGAATTCTACATTTCATGCTGTGAAAAAATTTAACTTTTGAAATGGTTTTCAAATGTAAATACCATAATTTATTCCATCAATTTTTTAGCAGAATAATGCATGAATAACTGTAAAAACAATCTAAGTAGCATTTTTTTTTTTTTTTTTTTATATAGCTTAATTAGATTCAAGTGTAATCTATTTTACTTATTTACAGAATTTTTAATAACCTGTATCTACTGTTGATCTATAATTCAAGTTTTTATTGCTTCATAGAGAAAATTTTGTCACATTTGTTATATCATGTAATGTATTTTTTGTTCAGCATCCTAAACTAGTTTAATTTCTGTAGACAAAATAACAACCCTATTAATAAAGATTTTATTTATTTCAATATTATTACATTTAAATTAAAAATTGTTAAATTTCACAATCCAGTGTGATTGTGCTTGTTTACACAACTGTGTAGATTCCAAAACTTGTACTGCAATTATAAAGTGTAAAGTGAATGTCTTTATATGTACCATTTTTTTTTTTTTTTCTGCCAGCAAATATTATAATTTAATCTGTAATAACATTCCTTCATATACTTCATTATTTGAAATTTAATTTCTTTAAGTTCTGAGACTAGCAAGCCACAGAAAAAATCTTATGGAGCTCGCTGTGCATATTGTTATGTGTATCGCAGCTCGGTTCCACATAGGAAGTTCTACAGTTTCCCTCAAGATGAAGTTATGTAAGTGACAATTTAAATTTGTTTCATGTATTAATCAGGGTTTAACTTGGCAAAAATGTTTCTTTCGTATTTTAACTGAAATGCACAAGCAGTATTTTAGCTCTTTTAAAAGTTAATTTAATTATTTCAATATAGTTGATTTCTATTTTCTTAATTAAAATTTGGTTATTCCCAATTTTGTTTTCTACTTCATTTGGTTTCTGATCATTTTAACCAAAAACCGCACTTGTGATTTAAGAAGTATGGATCAGTAAAAAAAAAAAATTTGATTGCAACAAAAGAAAGAGACAACTATGTAATATGTGCAAAATGAAAAAGCAATAAAAATGGTTCGATTCTAGTTGAGCAAACTTAGTTGGAAAGATGAAGTTTTTCTTTTCAAACATTCATAGTCTGTCTGTCATGAGTGAAATAATGGCAGATTTCTTGAATACTTCATTCAATACGTCTGCATTTCATTTATTATTTAAGTGAAATTATTTATAAATACTATAATGCATGTTAAAATAGAATATAGCAAACATGTAGTGAAAGGGAATAAAAATTTTATAAATTAAACATGATTCATATACAAGAAAATAAAATTTCATTAATAGTCAATGAAAACTGTTAGTAATCAGTAAATGTAGTTATAAGTAATTACTTTTGAGAATTTTTGCTAACAAATATAAAAGATAAATAGACAATAAGACTTCTTCACACACCATAAATTTTACTTGCTTTTGTCCAGTGGCGGATCCAGAACTTGACTTTGGGGGGGGGGGGGCTTCAGCCCCCTAGTCCCCCCCTTAAATCCGCCACTGCTTTTGTCTCCAAGGCAGTAGCATGGGTTTTTTTGCACCTGATGAAGGAAGGCTACGTCCTTTCGAAACCGGTTGTGCTGGCTTAAAATTTATGGTGTGTGAAGAAGTCTTATTGTCTATTTATCGTTTGTACACCAGTTTTGCATTTAGTTTTGGTGAAATATAAAAGAGTAAAAGAATATTTTGGGAAACAAGTCAAAATTTCTGCATTTATTAATTCAGTGAATATTCTTTGTGTATAATGCATGTTAACTGCTAAAATAAAGCAAATTCGTAGTGAAGGCCATTAAAATTTTGATAGTTTGAGTACATTTTGTATATGCTATTAATTGTAATTAAAAATTGTCTGTAATGAGTAATTGTAATTATAAGCACATACTTTGGAGAATTTTTAACAGATATGAAAATGTAAAAGAATATTTTTGAAATGAGTAATATGAATAGACATCAAAATGGAAAGGCAATTTCTAATAAATTTTAGATTAAATTATTTCTTCAATATTAATAAAACTAATTTACCACATTCATATATGATGGTAAATAATTTAAGCATATTCAAATAGGTACCAATAAAATGTAAACATATTTAAAAAATACGAAACAAATTATTTTTGAAAGTACGAAAATAATATTCATCACTGATTATTTTTAATTTTGTTAAACATTGTTGTAATAGTGGTTTGTTTTAAATTTTTCATACACTTCCCTGATATTATTTATCTTGAGTTAGCTCTAGTCTGTATGATTCACAGGATAATAAATACCAGAATGTTGCCCTCCCCCCCCCCCCTCCCTAATTTTGTTCCCAAGCAAAGATTAAGCTAAAAAAAATTGACTAAAAAAAGGTAAAAATGTGAGAAATGTTGTGATTTTTTTTTTGAAATATGAAATGTAAATTTCTTTTACATTAACAAATCAATTACAGATTAGAAGGATTTGCAGTTTATATAGGTCTGCGGATTAGAGGGAGTTGACTGTACTGTATATAACTATAAAGAAAATAAAGTTTTTTAAGACATTTTGTAATACAATAATTATTGCATTCTGGTTCTTTTAAATAACTGGATGTTTGTTAAAAGCTGTTTTATCATAAAGTCAGGGGTGTTTGTGTTCAGGGTTTACCCCTGATTTCAGGGTTTTTACTCTAACAATCTGTATTTTCATATTTCCTAAAAAGTTATTTTTTGCTTTCATTGGTTGTTCCTTTGTTATCCAGGTGATATGTGAATGAAATGCAAAAGAAATGAGGGCTTCTGACCTAGATACTTTGGGTATTATTTGATATTTTGGGGGGTTTCTAATTTGTGGATCTAATTTTCAGGGTTTTTACCTTTGAGTCACAATCACCCCTGTAAAGTATAAGCAAGTGATTCAAACTATTTATTATTACCAGTTAAAGAAATAAAATTGTCTAAATGATAAAACTTTACACTGTTTTAAATTGAAATTTGAAATTGATTTTTTTTATACTGGATTTAGTATTTTGGAATATGATCATCCAAAGATCACTTCGATAAAAATCTCATAATTATTAATTAAATATGTAATTAAATTCTTATACGTATAATTAAAATTACTTAAAGTTATTTATAAGATAAATGCATTCATTGTATCTTACATGACTGCAAATTATAGGATACATTTTTAAGAAAAAACTTTCTTCCACTTGGAAGAAACCTGTTTCTTCCAGCCAGTTTTTTTAGACATTTTATACATTGTCCAATAGAAGTGAAGAAGACTTAGCCTAATTGATTTTATGTAGTTTTATTGGGTTATTTTGGGTTTTCAGGAATTTTCATATTATTAGTAGGATTTTTCAAGTCTTTTCTATTGAAGGAATTTTACGGGTTTATTAGGATATTATATTACTTTTCTTATTTTAGGGATTTTTTTTTTTTTTTTTTTGTAACAGATAAATTTATAATACAAATTAAATGTTAATGTATTTTTATTAAATAGTAATAATAAAAATAACAATTATGCTTTAATATTCTGTTTTCTGTATTTTGAAACTAAATGAAGAAAAAAATTCAATTACTTGTAAATGTTGCTTTATTTAAGTTTTGTTTGGTATTCCATGCACCTTGATAAAATGCTTTGTATGATTAATTAAAATGAATTAATGATTATTCCTCTTTTAATTAACAATACTTTACTCGAGTTTTTGTATTCCAGGTCCATCCCTGATTTTTATAGGTTTCAATTTAATCCATTCGATTTTTATATCTTCTACAAAGTAATTTTTGGCATTCATTGGCTGTTATTTGTCTCCCAGGTGTTATGTGAACAAATTGTACATTTTTATTGATTGTCTGGTACAAGGTGCAAAAAGATTGTGTGCTTTTGGTCAATTTGTGTATAATTTGACTTTTATTATTATTATTAAGGGTTTTTATATTTTTAATCACAAGTACACCTATTCATAATTAAGGTATTCAAAAGCTTAAATTGTTCTGAGACTGAAATTAAATTCTTTAATATTTGAATTAGATAAAAGTGCAATAAAGAATTTTGAAAATTAATGTGTAATAATTCATAAAATTCACATAAGTACTTGATATGTAAACATTTTTAAAATTTGAATGTCATTCAGACAGAACAATACAGAATTTAAAAAGGATTATATGAACTACATTTTGCTCATATGATAAGCATATATAGTGGCTTCAAAGTTACACTTTCTGTTATTTTTATAATTAACTATTTTTATATTTTAATTTTGTACTTAACTATGTTTAGCTTACTAGTATGTATTGAATTTTTACTAACTTATTTTTCTTTGTGCAGTTTACAGAAATATGAGTTACATTTACACTACTTTTAAATAATATGCAATAAATGAATTTCTTTCTGTTGTACACAAATAGAAATGATTTAATGAAATCTATCTATATTAATAAAATCAGAATTTTGTTATTCGTCCTCTGTCCTCTTTTTCAAATGAAAAGGATTTAGTCCTTAATTTCCAAAACTTCACAAAACTGGGAAGCTCAATCAGCTGTTGGCTGTATCGAACGGTAAGCACTAACTTTTTTCTCCAATATGTTCGCAAAAAAATAACTTTCTAATAAAGTGCAAAAGCATATTATGGTTTGTCTATTCAGATTCTTCGAATTACGAAGAAATAAAAGTATTCCCTATATTTGTACAGTTCTTTGATCCTGTGGTGGCTTGTGCACCGAAAATAGGTGAAGAGGCACACTGTATTCATTTATAAAATATAAATTTACATTTAAATAAGTATTTTTAGTCAATTTTAGTCAAACATGCTTAATAAAAAATGTGCATAAAAAATACTTATATATTATTTTTGAGTTCTTCACCAATTTTCGGTTCACAAGCCGTCTCTGCTTTGATCCATAACACGAAATCCCTATTAAAATTATCATGAAATTATTAAGAATGTGGTATTTGGGTTGATACACTGTGGGTTAACGTGTGTACTCATTTTTGCATGAATAATATTCCTCATAAAAATAGGCCCACCAGTGACAGAGAGATTCTGTTCTCGAAGCTGGTATATGTGAGGTGCTGGGTTAATACACGGGCGCACACGTTGGCTTAGCCGCTAGAAGTTTTCCATGGTTTCCTCTGAAAGTAGCCTTATTTCCAAACAGGAACATACTTCCTTTTTCAAGAGGGATTTCATACTGAAAGTTCTATTTAATTGTTTTCAGTTTATATAATCATCGAAAATATATGCAATAGATTCCATTTTAAAAGTAATGATGAATCTAACTTAAAAATTATAAAGTTTGGCAACTATAGTAATATTGTTTTAATAAGTTAAATAAATTTCATTCCAGGATTAATTGTTCAAGTTTTTAAATTGATGTTAAAAAATGTATTTACCACCATATATTAAATGTTTGTTAATAGGAATATTATGTTCTATTAAAAGATATTTATCTGTAAAATTATTTTATGTCAATTACTTAGATTTAAATAAACAGTTGCTTTTTTTTTTTTTTTTTTTTTGTCTATCTGCTATAGTTTTATTGTTTTTATATTTGTAAAATTTTATGTATAGTGCTTGGATTTAAATAAAGTTTCTTTGAAATATCTACTTTTTCTTTTCTTTTTGTAAGTTTCTGAAGACATTTGGAATTTTTTGTGTCTATGTTCTATAAATAGACATATCCTTCTCATATTTCTTTCATAAATAGAAAAATTAATAAAATACATCAATAAAAAATAGATAAGAGAAAAAAAGAAATCTATATTAAAATTAGGTAAAAACGATATAAGAGTATGATTTTACTAGCATAACTTGAAAAATAGTATTAATTTTTTTTTTTTTTTTTTTTTTTTTAACAAAAAAAAGGAGCTCTTTTTAAAATAAAATATTTGTCACAATAACATAAATATTCTAATAATATATGTGTGTAAAATTATTTTCTGTAAAGTGCTTGTATTTAAATAAACAGTTTGTAAGTTTCTGAAGATATTTTGATTTTTTGTGTCTATGTTCTATAAATAGATATATCCTTCTCATATTTCTTTCATAAGTAGCGAAATTAATAAAATACATCAATAAAAAATAGATAACAGAAAAAAAGAAATCTATATTAAAATTACGTAAAAACGATATGAGAGTTATGATTTTAATAGCATAACTTGAAAAATAGTATTAAAATATTTTTTCTAGTTTTTTTTTTTTTTTTTTAACAAAAAAAAGTAGCTCTTTAAAATAAAATATTAGTTCTCACAATAACATAAATATCAATACAATTTTAATCCAACCGCAAAAGCGATCCGGCTGCTTAAATACACTAAATGCAACAAATGGCGCTTTATCGCTACGGCAATTCTACGAATTATACAAAATAACGCCAAGCCTCCGCCGCTAACTCTTACCCTGTAAATTTGCTTCACTGCAATACAAATTTTTCCTTTAGCTGGCGGTCGTTCGTTTTACATTACGTATACTGAGCCTTCCCTTCTTTCCGGTTAGAGATTCTTTGGATTATAGATTCTTTACTTTTTCTTTTGGCGAAAACCTTTCGCAAATTTTGTGTCCTATCTCAGTGAAGTACTAGTTTCGAAGCAGCTCCTCTAGAAAGCAGAGTGAAAAGTGATTTATGGATTGGAAGCGATTTCGGAGCTATTGTCAGCTTTTATAGCATTTTCTGATAAGGGCAGTCTAATGGCACATCTTCCCATACACACAAAAGAAAAACCATATGTGTGTGAAGAATGTTGTAAAGCATTTTCTCTTAAGGGGAGTCTAAGAAAACATCTTCTCATTCATACAGGAGAAAACCACATGTGTGTGAAAAATGTTCTAAAGAGTTTTCTCAAATGAGCAATTTAATAACACATCTTCGCATTCATACAAGTGAAAAACCATATGTGTGTGAAGAATGTTCTAAAGAATTTTCTCGTAAGAGCCATTTAATGGAACATTTTCGCATTCATACAAGAGAAAAACCATTTGTGTGTGACGAATGCTCTAAAGGATTTTCTCGAGTACCTGATCTAAAGAGACATCTTCGAATTCATACAGGAGAAAAACCGCATGTGTGTAAAACATGCTCTAAAGAGTTTTCTCAAAAGAGCAGTTTAATAGCACATCTTCGCATCCATACAGGAGAAAAACCGTATGTGTGTGAAGAATGTTCTAAAGGTTTTACTTGTAAGAGAAATTTAATGGAACATCTTCGCATTCATAGAAGAGAAAAACTATATGTGTGTGAAGAATGTTCTAAAGCATTTTCTAATAAGAAGAGTCTAAGAAAACATCTTCCTATTCATACAGGAGTGTGTGTGAAAAATGTACCTAATGATTTTCTCAAAAAATCCAATTAATGGCACATCTTTCCATTCATACAGAAGAAAAACCATATGTATGTGAAAAACGTTCTAAAGTATTTTCTCAAATAACTAATCTAAAGAGGCATAATCGAATTCATATAAGAGAAAAACCATAGAGTGTGAAGAATTTTCTATAACATATTTCAGTAAGTCATAGACGATCTCCGCATTCGTACCGGAGAAAAACTGTATGTGTGTAAAGTAAATTTTAATTCATTTCCTCAAATGAGTAGTGTAAAAATTCATCTTCGCATTCACTCATGTCAGAAAAGAGAAAAGCCATGGGTTAAAAAAAAAAAAATGCTTCCTAAAAAGTCATCGACGCACTTATACTCTAAGCAAATCATGTTTACGTAAAGGATGTTCTAAAGCAGCGGTTTGGTGTTCACGAGCTGATTTTGTGTATTTAGCAGAGTGTTTGAATTTGTATGTAGCTAACTTTCCTAAACTTTCACAACTTGGTATGTTACTACATATGAAAATTTCAAAGAACTATACGTGTTAAAATATAAAGAATGAAAACTATATACATGTCTCCCACACAACTCAATTCATTCCCATTACATTGATATTACGTAATCGTGATCAAATATTACGTCACAATACGTTGGAATTTGGTATCAGGTTTGGTAGATTTTAGGTTGAAATGTCACAAGCAAAATTGTAATATGACCCCAAATAAGACTTCGTTTGTATGTAATATCAACCATTTTCTTATGTTATTTCTTATGGTATTTTAACACTGACTGCCATGCCTATCATATGGGATAGGCAGTGATGTTTCCGTTAGGACACTGGCTATCAGATATGATAGCCATGGTGTTTAGCCATGGCTACTCGTGGAGGAATTTATACTAACTTTCGAGGGGTGCTTTGGCTATTATTATATTTGGTTGACAGGATGAAAATTTCCCCATGTGTTGCAAAATGAGTCAGATAGAAAAATATTGTTTTTATATATAGTTTTATGTTGAAGAAAATACAAATGGCACAGATGCTGTATCATCCACCAAGTCGCCAAGTTCGTTTTTCACCGCCAAGCGAAGCGACTTTTCGCCAAATGTGGCGCGCTTTTATTTGTGGCAACCCCTGTGTTTTTGCCAATAGGGTTACCGCTCCGTCGTTAGCGTCGTGATTCATTTGGTGCTGGGATTTTGTACGTGTAGCACTGTTTTTTGAGCTGTTAAGAATTTTAAAGATAACTTTATTTGTTTGCCTGGCTTCAAATTTACATCTCATAGGCCTAATTTTGATTGATACACGACATTTTTTTTCATTATTATATCTCTCCCCTGAAAAACTAAAGCTGCATAATTTTTATTAAATTTTAATGTTTTAAACAAGGGGGGGGGGTCTCCCCCCCTGAAAAAATAAAAAAAGTTGCATAATTACTATTAAGTTATAATGTTTAAAACAAGGGGGGGTTCAGGGGGGGTCTCCCCCCCTGATAAACTAAAATAATTTGCATAATTTTGTTATGTGTTTGATTGTAAATTTTGGTTAAATTTTGTATATTTTGTTTGGTAAATTTTGTATATTTTGTCAAATTATTTTTCATAAAGACGCGATATTTTTTTCTTTTTTTCCTTTCTTTATTATATTTTATTAAGATATGTTTCATACTTTTTTTTATTTTTATTTTTTATTTCAGTTATTTTATCGCCTATTTTATAATTAAGTTTACCTTTTTTTTTATTATTAATAGCGTTTTTCAAAATCGATGTAGTTTTTTATCATCCGTGATTTCCGGAGTTTTTTTTTTAAACCTCTTCATAAATTTGAAGAAAAAATAAGGGTTAAAAAATGCAACTGTAATACAAAATACGCGATTTTACCCCTATTTCATGGAAAAAAAAAAGTTGCATAATTACTATTAAATTTTAATGTTTAAAACAAGGGGGGGGGGTCTCCCCCCCTGATAAACTAAAATAATTTGCATAATTCTGTTATGTGTTTGATTGTAAATTTTGGTTAAATTTTGTATATTTTGTTTGGTAAATTTTGTATATTTTTTCAAATTATTTTTCATAAAGACGCGATATTTTTTTCTTTTTTTCCTTTCTTTATTATATTTTATTAAGATATGTTTCATACTTTTTTTTATTTTTATTTTTTATTTGAGTTATTTTATCGCCTATTTTATAATTAAGTTTACCTTTTCTTTTTATTATTGATAGCGTTTTTCAAAATCGATGTAGTTTTTTATCATCCGTGATTTCCGGAGTTTTTTTTTTTAAACCTCTTCATAAATTTGAAGAAAAAATAAGGGTTAAAAAATGCAACTGTAATACAGAATACGCGATTTTACCCCTATTTCATGGAAAAAAAAAAGAAAGAAAACATGAAAGTTCGCGTATTTTGTATTACAATTGCATTTTTAAACCATTATTTTTGGTTGAAATTTATGTTGTGGTTAAAAAAAAAATACTTCGGTAATCACGGGTGATAAAAAATGGCGTCGATTTTGGAAAACGACATTTTGGCGTGATTCCGGCGCCATTTTGAAAAAATCGCGCCAACCGGTGGATGATACAGCATCTGTTCCCACTTCTTTTAAACAGGGGTGTCAAAAGCATTCACCTTGCTTTTTATAATGCAACGATTAATTTTAGAAAATAAATATGATATTGATTTTTAATATCAGTATTTAAAAATAGATGAGTCTAAAATATATTCTTTTGTCTAAAGTTAATATTTGCATAATAAAAACCAAAGTCAATGCTTTTGGCACCCCTGTTTAATAGTAAGTGCATTAAAATGCTATAAACAGAAGAAAAAATGCATCAGTTATGGTGATTTTACAAAGTTTCTATAAAAACATGGATTAATACGTGGAAAGATGGAATTCATTACCCAGGCAGAAAATTTGGTAAAATAGCATTTTTTTTTTTTTTTTTTAATCACATCTGGAGCTTTCTCAGATAAAATTTTATATATCAACTTATTAGAATATGAGACATATTTTGCAATATATGATACATATAATGCAAATTTTTCTGTTATTCTACAGGCGTCAATTATTTTTTCAAATTCCTTGAAAATTTTTATTTGGTTTTATAAAATTCTGCAACATTTTTTTCTTTTGCAGAAGTACAAGATCAGTATTTCAGGAATAAAATCTGAAATTAATGTTTTAGTAATAGGACAATGTATGCAAAACCTAACAAAATCTATTTTTGTTCACTTGTAATATCATGCACTTTTAAAATATAATTTCTAGACCTAATTTCTGAAAATCTGTTATCTCAGGCTTCAATAAAGCATTTAAATAATCTAGTGTGTCGCTTACACTACTTTCTCTTTTCCTGCATTTTAATAAAAATAGATATATAATTTTTGTAAAAATAGGTTGCGTGAGTCTTGAGATCAATAATTAAGATAATAAAGTTCAATATACTTTTAAAATAATCTAAAACTGATTTAGGAATACTTATTTGACATATAATTGTGTATGAGGCGGGGATACTAACCCCTCAAGTCCCACTCAACAATAGTTAAAACAATTGTTTCAAAAACAAACAAAAAAGAAAAAAAAAAAAAAAATGTGTTATTGACTTCAAACTTACTAATCTTGATCAAAATTTTTATGTGGTAAATTAATACGTACTTTCAAATATCAAATTCCATGTAGTTTTTATTATTTTTTATTATTTTTTACTTTTTTTTTCCATATAGATAAAGTATTGTTTTACACTCAAATTTTCGAAAGTGAGTTTTTGTCATATTTACAAATTTTGAGGTTCCATGAATCAAAAATCGTGTTTTTTGCGGTTGGTCCGAGTGTGTCACTCTCTCATCAGCATATCTCTAAAAACAAATTATAGCAGAAAGTTCAAACTTGGTATTCTAAACGCTTATCATATAGGGATTCTATAGTAGACCTTTAGTTGAGATGAAGCAAATGGTTTGTGTTATGTATTGTATATCCTTCCGTAAGAGGACATCCTTGCGTCCATCAACTCTCTACAATGTATGTAATCTTGCCAGTGTGTTTACGTGCTCCGTAGCAGTTTTTTTTTATATAAACTAGCCGCCTTCGGCGACCAGCTGGTTCACGATCCCTGAAAAATCCGACTTTACGAAACTCCCGCTCGGTGGCGCCTGCGGCGCCTTTTTCCCGGTTCAGGTCTAATAACAGCTTATCGGTATATCGTGAAAATAGCTTATTGAAAGCGCAGTAAATTCCCGTGCGGTAGCGCCCTCTTCCCTTTTCAATATCTGAAACAGCCTGTTCGCTCACCATGTTATGATCTTTGTTCTGACTTTAGCTAAGTCCCGCTCGGTGGCGCCGTATAACATTTTTTAAAAAGATTTGTGTCTGACTTATCTATGGTTTTCTCCAAAACTTGCTTAATTCCGGGCTATATACCGTTAAAAATTATTAGTACGAAATGTGAGCGAAAATCTGCATTTGAAGCTCTGTAAAATATAAAAGAATAAAAATTTTCTGGTTTTTCCGTAGTTTTCTCCGAAAGTTTCGTACAGAATTTTAACGGCTTATATCATTTTAATAGCCTGCAATAAAAATACTTTAAAATATCTTTTGAATGATGTATTATGTATTACAATAATGAATATCTATGATATATTTTAGACTCAAAATGGCTAATCTATCAAGGGCGATTGACGATTTCTATTGAAATCCATCTAAAATTTAAGAATTCCAAAACTGCTTTTTTACAGCCGAATTCATTAAAAAAAAAAAAAAAAAAAAAATCAATATTATTCTGTTAAAAGTAACTCATTAACAGATGAAATCGGTGAATGGTGTCATTACAGATGAAATTAAAATGAATTTAAAATAATTCTATTGTTATGCCATGTGTTTACTTATGAAAAACAGACTTATTGCAGATTGCATGTTTGATATCCTGTATAAAATATTCATTTATAACAGTGAACATTTTGTATTTCATACACAGTAAATTTATTTTTCTGAAGAAGTCAAAGACAAGTTAAAATCGTACTTACTGTACTATTTTCCCTTAAATTATAAATATTCAAAACCGTAAGTGTGTTGGCTTATCTTAAAATCAATCCTGAAAACCAGGGCCCGACTTAGACTGCCTGGAGCCCCGGGGCAAACCTATTCTGGGGAGCCCCCTTGCAGTGGCATAAGAGGTCTTTAGGTTGCAGAATTTCTGCATACACCTGTAGGGGAGCCTCTTCCAGAAGGGGGGCCCAGGGCATTTGCCCCGTATGCCCTGCCGTTAGTCAGGGCCTGCCGAAAACTGTCCTTATTTTTTTTGTCATAATTTTTAATTTGAGTTGGGGAAAGAAAAATCTGCTATTCCTACTATATAGAGACAATTTTTTTTATAACAAAATCTACCTCTTTTGATGTTAATTTTGATTCTACCAATGAAAAATTGGCAGATATGCACAGACCATTTGGAAAATAAGTTAGTTTTCACTGTTTTTTGATTTTATTCAAATTTTTTTAAAGGAATTTTTGTTTATGTGGAACTGTGATATATTCTTGTATTTACTTTTTTAATGTTAAATTTTAATCTGTTTTTACCAATTATTTGTTCCAGAGGCTGTGGAAAAAGAATCCAGTGCATCAAGGTCGCAGATTGAAGAAATTTTTAAAACGTGGTTGCGACATGCAAAAGAACGCAACAATTATGTAACAACAACAACAACAAAAAAAATTGTAATTAAAAAATTGCATAAATTAAAACAATAAATTGTATTGGTGTTTTTGAGTTGTATAGTTCATAAATTTATCTGCTGAAAAAATTTAGATTAAAAAATAATAATCTCTTTTAGATCAGTTAGTATCTTTTCAGAATATCTGTACAAGAAGAATACCTACCATTTTTTTTTTTTTTTTTTTTTTAAGGAAGATCCCTGTATTCTGGCACTATCTTCTATTGTCTTATGTTCTTGTACATTTCCCCCATTTTCTGAGTATTTTAAAGTTTTACATATATTTTATTAGAAATTGTAACAAATCTTAAAATTATAAGATTTTAAACCCTTTGGACACGAGAGGTGACTCTCGGTCACCACAAGTTTTAAGAATTAAATTGTGTGCGAAATCATTTGTTAATGATAAGTAAGTCAGCATACACCGTAAAATTCCGATAGTAACCCCCCTCTGAAATTTGGCATCCTTTACTTTTTTGGAAAATTCCGTTTACAACCCCCCCCTCTTACCTTTGGCTTGTATATGTAACTTTAATTGTTATCGTTCACCCTGTTTTGTTCTTTCATATCAGTTAACAACAGTGCAATTAACTGTTTTTTTAACTGCTAGCGAATTCTAAACTGCTCAATTATTATTCTATGAGACTGCTTTGCTACTGTTGAAAATTCCCCTCTCTGCGTTCTTCCGATATCTGTACACATTCTAAAACAGAGTATGTTGATTAACAAAGTGCAACAATTCCATATCTAATAGTTCCGGATTTAAGATTATCCATTTTTATTTACAATAAAATTTTTTTTTACTGATGTTAAATTAAAAAAAAAAAAAAAAAAAAAAAAAAAAAATCTTAAGTGATATTGGCTTTATTGTGTGATTGCTGATATACATCTAAGTAACTAGTTTTTGGGATAAGTGAGCTTTTAAGAATTTCAGTACCCTAGATGTTATAACTTGCTTCAAATTAACAAGCATAATATTGAATATTTTTTTTAGTAACTGTCAGTTTACTCTCACTGCAGTTTTTAAATAAAGCATTAAAATTCATTGTTCATAGCACATGAAAGAATTTGTTGGAAATGTAAACAAATGTTTATTTATTCTAATACAGACTTATCACGACAGAAATCAAGGATTATGAATTTTGTGAAGCATAGAAAAGCTTATTGCTGATTTTAATCAAATGTGTGTGCAACATTTGTAAAAGAAGGGTTAAAGTTTATTTTTCAATATTCACATATAAGGGCTGCATATACTTATCTGTCAGTCTTAGATGTCAGTCTTAGACCAGTCTTAGATGTGTGCGTCATATAATCTTAGCAGTTTTTCTGATTCAATAATTTAGTGAATGAATCAACCTAGAAAGAAAAGTCGTGTTTCTACTTTATACATACTGGAATCATACTAATACTATTTAAAGTGAGAAATCTGGTAGGAGAATTAGTTTCCCATTTCTCTTTTTAAAATGTGAACATTTCCAATTGTTTGCAGAATTGAGTGACATGGGTTCCATTGATAATGCAAATTGCAGAAATTGCCAAAAGGCTAAAATTGAGGATAAATGAAATAAAATAGTCTAGCTTAAAAACGTAATCGTGTTTGAATATAAATCGGGTACAGTCGATCATTTTATACTGACCATCCACTTTTGTATGCCTATTTAATAGGCATACAAAAGCGGACGGTCATTTATACTAATAGTATTAGTATAAAATTTTTTAGATGTCCACTGGCTCCATAAAAACTGATTTATAAAGTAAGGAAGAAACTTTTTTTAAAAAAACTTTATATGAGCATGTTAAAGCATATTAAAATAAAGCACTTTTCCATTTCAGTGTTTAAAAAAAAATTAAAATGGAAATACTTTTGTATTGAACAAACCCCTACGACCCACTATAAAAGCTCGAATGCCCACAACGGACAGAATTGACTACAACTGATACAAATAATGAAAATATGTACGTTGTAGTGAAAATGTATTTTATATATCATATAGAATGTACAAAACAAAATGCATGTACGATGATCTTAAGTTAATTATAAGCTAATTTATGCCCTAAATTAAGCAGTACTGCAGACATGCCAACATTTAAAATTTATTCCGGAGCATTGTAAATAGCCACCTTATGACACACTGCTTTACTTGTAGTGAAATTTTCTCCATTATGTAATTTGGATTAAATAACAATAAAAATACCCTTCAAAAAAAGTGGTGTAAAGAAGTGAATATTAAAAATGCTCTGGAAGTAAATTAAAATATTTGCAGGTCTATTAGTGTACTGTACAAAAATAAAACAGAAGCAACATACTTATTTACATTTGTTTTCAACTTTGGTTCAGACGATCCGTTTGCAGATCATTCGGAGTTTATTGTAACATATGGTCATGCAACATTAAAATCGAACACGTTTACACAAGTCAATTGAAAATATGTAGGGTATTAAGAACAAAACTGAATAAAAATCTTAAAACGCAGTGAACTCAAAACAGTTGTTTTGGATTGGAAAAATACATGGCCCCTTCATCAGGCGAATAAAGAAGGCACTAGTGCTGCAATCAAAATGATAGCACTCGTGCATAATTTGTTTGTCTGACGGAAGGTCATGTCTTATTTTGATTCAAAACAGTTGCTAGTTTCTTGCATTTTATGGTGTTTATTTAAATTAAAATTGCTAGTATTTTTCACTGCATAATACAGTACAGTTGTAACATTAAGTAGTACTTTCTGTACTAAAAATTGCCATGATTCAATGTTTTAATTATAATTTTACTGATTTAAACACCTAGTTTATTTTTCAATTTCTTTTGTTCTAAGCCAAAAGTAAAGACATCCTTTCAGTACCAGAAGATATTGCTTTTGCTGTGGATAAATATATTCAGTGTAATTTATTGAACTTCATAGTACTATTTTCATATAAGAAAATTATAAATTTTATTTATGTAACTAAAATATATATCCAAAGTCTAGTATGATAGTATTTAAAAAAAATTAGAAGAAACAAGAAAAATTTTTAATTTTATAAATAACACTTTAGTAACAGAATATATTAAGACTATTCTATTAACTATAAATTTATTTTCTAAATACTAATGGTGCAAACAGGTATAGATATAGTCATAGGAGATTATCCCTCCCCTAGAATTTCAAAATTCATTTAAATTATCTATATTTCTCAGTTAAAAAAAGAAAAAAAAAAGAGAAAAATTAACTATAAAAAGCATCACAGAAGTGGCATTTAAGAGTGATAAGCACAAAACTTTGAATAAACACTATAAATTGCTAGATAGTACATGCAACAATTGTTTCAGGCTTAAAGAAAATAACCCTTCGTCAGGCAAACGAAGTAGGAATGAGTGCTGCGCATGCCTACTTTGTTCGCCTGTCTTGCAATCTGCAACAATTGTTGCATGTTTTATGAAAGACTATTAATATAAGCATTGGATGTGCTTAAAATTGTCCTACAAGTACCTAAAAATGACATTAATAGGATGACTAAAGTCATTTTAGCCAATCCCATATCTGTCCCAGAATCATCCTAAAAGTGTCAAAAAATGATACCTGGAGGATGAGCAGAAGAGTTTCATTTCTATACAATTTATTCTGTCCCAAGAGTGTATTAAAATCATCCAGAAAATGACATCCTTAGGACAAGCAGTAAACCGACATTCTGATAACCACTGGATGTCCTCTGATAAAAATCAGGATTTTACAGGATGTCCAGAGGATGCCGTATTATCCCGTATATGATATTTTCTGGACATCCTCAGGATGTCATTGTGTTGTGTGTGTTCTCACGTTGCACGCACACACATACAAACAATTTCTTTTCTAATTATATATTAAATACGAAAAAAAAAGAATCTATGCACTATTTTGAATTTTATACAGTTTGTACGGTTAGTAATTGTCATGAGTGGTCTTTGAAGTATTAGTAATTTGTTGTAACGAACTCACCAATTTTTGAAATCTTGTCTACCTGACTAGAAATTTCATCATTCATGAATAGTTATGATGAAATAATAACACAAAATTGAACTTCTGTCTTATTTTAAATAAAAGATATAAGTAAAAGTCCAGTGTGGAACTCGAACAGCCACTAGAATTTTACTTATATACGACCTCCATTACTGCCCATTACATACACTTTTTTGAAGATAGTGCAATTAAGATGTCAGTCAGCTGAAAACTACAATATCGAAAATTTTGAGCGAATACAATACTTTAGTTATCTAGTTAGTCGTTAAAGGAAGTATTTAATTAATCGAAATACTTACGTAATTCACTAGTCTTTTAAACTTTACAAATATCTATAACGACAGATTAATTATCACATACTTAAAAATTAAGTTATATTTGAACGTTTAATGATTTAAGACTAATTGATCACATCCTTTCTTGGTAATTATTAATAATAGTCGGTTTAATTAAGCACATTCACCAAACTTACTTGGCAATTATTAAAAATGTCCGGTAAATGCGATTTATTTCAAATCACATTCACCAAAAGAGGTGGTAATTATAATTAACTAGCCAGGCTACGCCCTGCTTCGCTGGTCACTATATTTAAAGGAATTTTGAAAAGAGTTGGATCAGTATTTATTTTTTGCATCACATTATAAATAAAAACTTAAGAAAAAAATAACAATAATTTATACATAAATAAATAAACATTAAAATTGCTCTAGACCTTGCTTCGAGTACCCGCTGTCTACGGCACTCTCCCCGTGCTGCATCGGAGGGGTCCAGGTTCCCACCGTCTGCAAAAAGGTCTTTCCCGGGCACTTCAGTCTGGGTATTTATCGACGACATGTGGATCTTCTGTTGTTTAAAAACTACGATTTTGAAGATGACTGTATCTCCGCATATATTATATGTTTTTGATTTTGAACCATGTGTTTCATTCCGACCAGTATAACAAAATAAAATAAATGGTAGATTTTCTTTTAAAAGAAATTAAATACATGAAAAACAAATAAATTTTAATCAGTTTAATTCTTTTCCACTATATACTACCATTTTTTCCCCAATAAATATAAATTAAAAAAAAAAAAAAAATATTTTAAAGGAATTAATTTAAAAAGAAAAATAAAAAGTTGTTATACTATAAAAATTATACATAAACGTAACAATTTATTTATATTGCATTACCATTCCATTTTCAAAAAATATAATAAATTAAAAAATAAAAGAATTTCGTCTTCAAATGTATGTATTAAATAAAAAATAAATAGTGAAATAACCGTTGCTAAGTTACGCAGACGATTACAATCAAATAATTAAATTTATGAAAAATGAAGCATTAAAGGCAATATTTAAAATCGAAAAAACCATTTTAAAAATTCAAATTCGAAAAAATTCTCGATCAGGTGCACACCTGCAGTGTCGCAGGTACCTATATACTAAATCTGGAAGCTCTGCGATCAATAGTGTGACTACCAGAGTGCAGATAGACACACACACACACACTTCCCTTTTATTTATACAGATAACCGGATTTATTAGTTTAACCATGACATACCTATATAGTCAGGAAATCCTATTTTTACTATACAGTGTAGACACGTAAATCGTTTCCACCGTAGTTAATACGACGTAAATTATAGTTAGATTACAAATGACAAAATTTTTAGAAATATTTTACACATATATGTATTTCATCCATAAGTATGCTTAAATATTCAGTTAGAATTTTACCCAGAAAGCCTATTGGCAAATATTTGCTTCAACAAGAATTTTTCTTTTAAATAAACTGTCTATTTTGATAGAATATTTTAAAAGTTACTTCGCACACTCAAGATTTTCCCTTCTGTGAATACGCGAATATTACTTTGAAATTATGTTATAAGAAAAAAAAAACCTTTCTTATGTGTTATATACACGTATAACATCACTTTTCTGAATAAGCAGATGGGACCTTAATCTACCTTTTCCGAAAACCCTTTAAATTTTTGGCTTGCATTCGTATGGATGCGTAAATGTCTATCCAAACTTCCCTTCTCAGTGAATCTTTTAGAACATATTTCACACATATATGGCTTTTCTCCAGTATGGATGCGTAGATGTCTGTTTAGCTTACAGTTTTCAGAAAATCCTTTAGAACATATTTTACATACATACGGCTTTTCTCCTGTATGAGTCCGTGAATGTCTATCCAAACCTCCCTTCTCATTGAATCTTTTAGAACATATTTCACACACATATGGCTTTTCTCCTGTATGGATGCGTAGATGTATGTTTAGACTTCTCTTTTCATTAAATCCTTTTTGACATACTATACACAGGAATGGCTTTTCTCCTGTATGAGTATGTGAATGCTTAATTAAATTTCCCTTTTGCAGGAATTTTTTAGGACATATTTTACATACGTATGCCTGTTTGTCGGTATGGATCCGTAGATGTAATTTTAGATAAGGCTTTCGTGAAAATCTTTTAAAACATCTTTCACACTCATACGGCTTTTCATTTGTGTGGATGCGTAGATGGAATTTCAATTGTGCCTTATCAGAAAATCCTTTAGAACAAAAAACACAAACGTGCGGTTTTTCTCCTGTATGTGTGCGTAAATGCACATTCAAATTTCCTCTGTGACAAAATCCTTTAGAACATATTGCACAGACATATGGCTTTTCCTTTGCATGTATGTTTAGGTGTGTCATTAGATTACTCTTTCCAGAAAATCTTTTGGGGCATATGTCACACATATACTGTGCAACCGCGAAAAAATGGCATGCGACCTTGGAATAGTTCATTTTGAAGAAGGGGCGGCCGAATGAAATGCAAATGATGCTTGGCGGCAGTTCTTTTCGCCAAACAATTCTTTGACTTACCAGCTTCTTTGGCACCTATACGAGCAGTCAAAGGGTCTATTGATGCTAATTAAATAGAAAATTGCTAAATTTTTGTCAATTTAAATATTGTTTTATTTCTTATAATTTTCTTTATCAGATATGCAGAAAATCGATAAAATAAAATAGCTTTAAACATTGCTTATAATTTGTGTTCACGTGTATGTTTATTTCTAGTATATAAATTAATTGAATCCCTAAAATTTACTCGTTTAGCTTATAACTTCTCGAAGTATACGTAAAACTGTTCCCTTTTTTTTTTGGTAAATATTCACTATCATGATTAGTTCAATTATTTAAATCTAACAATGTATCATAATTGAATGTTTTGTAAATATTAACTATCGTGATTAATTAAATTTCTTCCTTTCTACTTTTATTACAACCATTATATGATTATGTCATGTTTTTTAATAACAATTACAATAATTTAATGTTTATTTTATCAAAACTGTAATGGTATTAATCATGGTTTCTTTTATTTCTCTGTACATAGTAGAAATAAATCTTTTGAAAGTTTAATTAAGTTACTTCTTTCATCCCTTTCTGCTGATAATGATTGTACTTAAAAATTACTTCTCGGTAGCCATTAAGATTACTTTATTTTAAAAAATCAAAATTTCTTTTTTAAAGTTATTTGATCGCCGAAACTTTAAAATTTGTAAACAATAATACCTCCGAACACTTCTTTTAAATAGTAATTAAAAATACCTCCAAACATTAAGTTTATCAACAACTTCAAATTATAATTTCACACTAAGAAACGGGCTAACAACGCCAAATCTGGAAGCCACTCTACTGTGTGTTACCATGGAAACACAACCTCTCACCTTATTCCAGTAATGGAATCATCCGAAAACACGTGATCCGCGTGCCAAGTTATCGCGGTTGTACAATACAGCTTTTCTTCTGTATGAATCTTTGCATGTTTATCTAAATTTCCTTTTTGAGCGAATCCTCTAAAACACACTTCACATGCGTATGGCTTTTCTCCTGTATGGATGCATGTATATCTAAACTTCCTTTTTTGCAGAATCCTTTGAAACATACTTCACATATGTATGGCTTCTCTCCTGTATGTGTATGTAAATGATTATCCAAATTCCTTTTTGCAGCAAACACTTTACAACATATTCCACATGAATAATTTTTTTCAGGAATGCGACGGTGTACATGTGTATTCATATTTTCCATACAAAAAAATTCTAACTTATATCACAAGTATATATTATATATATATTTTTTTTTTCTTGAGATGGAATTATTGATGTATTTATTTTTTAGAATTTAATTCTTTGCTGAATATCATCTCTCAGAACACACTTCTCAACTTTTTTAAGGTATCTGAAGTCAAATAATATTAATACCGTGGATATTAACTCATAACGTAGGTTGAAGCCACAGATTATTATACAGATAGGACACTCCCGTACATTCTTCTGTACCCAAAATTTGACTGCAGCGACCCTATTGTCAACGGCTGTAAGTTTCTCGAGATTTCCGGTTTACGCAATCGCTCATCTTATTTTTATTGTATCTATGTTCATTGTAATATTAGTGCAACGTTAAACCCAACATCCAACCAACTAACCATTGTATCGATGTTTACATTTGGCAACTTTGTTATTGTTTACGAAATTGATTGTCGAAAGCAATTTATTTTTAGAAGCAAGTACTAAATATTAAGCAAATAAATTTCGAAAATATATATAAACCAGAAATATTTTTTTTCATTTTAAAGCATTTTGTATTATTTAAACCAAACAAAGTTAAATATTTAAGATTTTATTCCATACTGCTATTTCAGCATTACAGTTTCTTATATTAATTTGTATACTTGAACACGAATGTGTTTGGCAAAATTTATTTTCAAACATAATAAAAATTAGTTTTATTTTTTAGAAAATAGCTGTAATGTTATGATTTTGTGAATTTAAAAGTAGTAGAAATAGTGAAGCAAAGAAAACTGCACATATGTTTTCATTTGGCAACTTTATTATTGTTTACAAAGTTGATTGTTAAAAGCAATTTATTTTAAGAAGCAAGTGCTAAATATTAAGAAAATAAACTTTGAATATTGTACATAAAATAAAAACATTTTTTCATTTTAAGGCATTTTGTAATATTTAAAACAAGCAACGTTAAATATTTAATGATTTCATACTGCTATTTCAGAATTACAGTTTGTAATTTTAATTTGTACTTGAATATGAATATGTTTCACAAAGCATATTTTTAAACATTATAAAAAATAATTTTTACTTCTTAGAAGAATAGCTGTGAATGTTTTGAGGATAATTTTGTGAATTCAAAAACAATAGAAAGTGAAGAAAAAGAAAACTTCCCATACTAACACTAACCTGCTACTAACTTCTCGCGAAATAGAAAAACAATTTTCGATCAAAGATGCTATTCATGTAGACTTAACACATGTAGTTCCCCAGTGTTGACACTAGTGGTGCTACTATATTTCCGGTTCGCGTTTTAGCTTCACTGTCCTATCTGTATGATAATCTGTGGGTTGAAGCAAGGCTCAAGCGAACTTGAACAATAGAAACACCATACAAGGCATACTCTTCTACGCTTGGTGCTCTAGTTACGCGTCTCGTAGTTAGGATATGTACTTACTTGCGCAAGAAACTTTTTGACAATTTAACGAATTATTTTTATTAAAACTATCTTTTAATGCACAAAACTGATTGTTACAAATGCAAAATGCTTGAAGAAGATTATTTGTAGATAAATAATTATTTATTTCTGCATTTATTCCGGAAAGTTCAGTTATTTAAAAATTTTCTGCTAAAAATGTTTTAACAAAATTTAAAATAAACAAATAATAATAACAATAACATACATCTTGTGTATGTATATATATATATATATATAATAAAAGAAAAAAAAGTCACTAATTTTTGACATAAAATTCTGTTTGAAATAAGCCAAATAATAATAATAAAGATTAGAGGAAACTGTATATAAGGAATATTTAATAATTGTGCTTAAAAAAACAAATCCATATTCGAAATTATTTTAAGTATGTATTATATTAGCATCTGAAATATTTATTTATTTATTTATTTATTTATTTTTTTTAATAATATCTACATTTTGTACGCACATTAAAAATTTTTCTTTGTGTAATTTTCTTTTTCTTTTACTTTTTCTTTCTTTCTTTCTTTCTTTTTTTCTTTTCTTTCTTTTTTTTTTTTCTTTTCTATAATTGTCCTAGATATTTTTGTTATACATATGCAATGAAACTCATTAATAATTATTATACTGACATTTCTTGAAAATTATTCCAAAAATAAATAAATAAATATTTAAAAAAGTTCTGGAAAAGAAGTTCTAGTGCTCCCTGCTAATTAATTCTTAATTCCCCCCCCCCCTATCTTTTTGCTCCAATTGTGGCCGAAAGGTTCTGCTCTCCAGTCTGGTAGAGGGGAGATGCTGGCTTCAAAGCCATGTTGCGATCGTCGATCCAGCCATTCTGATTTATTCGCAATCTTTTCCAATACTTGCTTAAATGCGGGATAGAAAAAAAAAATATATTTACATTATCCCTAGTAGCAAAACAGTTTGTTATGTAATAATATCTAGTTCTTGTACTCACACCAAAAAATTCCTTTAAACAAAAATAAAAAAATTCTTTTAATTATTATTATTATTATTCTTTTAATTACTGTTTTACACACACATACATATAATCATTATACATATGCATTGAAATATAGAAATTAGATAAAGTATTTAAATGCTATTGTGTTCACTCAGACACATACACATACCTTTATAAAAACAAAAACAAAAATGAATCCAGGAGACCACAAAACGTATAGATATACCAAAAACCCACAGTGGATTATTATTTTTTTAATAGGTACAATATTTACCTTACAGCCTTACATAGTATATGCTTGAAAAATAGAAATGAATTTAGGAGACCTTAAAACGTATAGATATACCGAATTCTCACAGTTCGATTTTCTTCAAAATTAAAAGTATTTTCTAACATAGTTTTATATAAATTTTTTAACTTCTCAACATATTCTAAAGTGATAAATCTTTATTTGGGAATAACAACTCTAAAATAGGACACAAATGAAAATGGTAAATTATGGACATTATAAAAATTTTTACTTTCCGTACATACATATTTAAGGAAAATATTGTAATCATGTCAAAAATCCGACTTTGAAATTTTAATGCTTCTCCCTGAGTTCATTTTCAGTCATTGTAGATTTTTTTTTTTTTTTTTTTTTTTTTTTTTTTACATAATCTCAGAGTTATAAAAAAATTGCATGCATAGGCATTTCAATGATACAATATTACGTATATTAAAATTTTACTAGGACTATTTAAATTAAATAAAGTTCAAAATTTTTAATATTTTAAAAATGTTTCCTGTTAACGAATTTTCCTTTACTTCCCTCGATTTTAGAGTATTACAACTTAAAATTATGTGGTTGTGTGGCTTAAGGTTGATTCTTACACTAGGGTCCTAGGCCTATAGGTGTAATGCTCTCCGTGGGGTTCTTTGTAAGGAGGGCGGGTATCCCAGCCTGTATTTTTGTTAGTTTTGGAGAAAACCACAGAAAACACCTAATGGCTAGGTCAATGAGTGCGACCTGGGGTCGAACCCGGCACATCCTATCTGCCACAATTTAATAATATAATCTAAGTATGGTGTATTCATCAATAAGCTTTTTCTTTATGTTTGAATGTTAAAAATGTGAATTAAATTTCAGCATTCAAACATTCAATTATAAAAAAAAAAAAAAAATCAAAGAATCCACAAAGTATGTTTAGAATATATTGTTAAAAACTGTAATAATGCAAAATCAAGTAAAAAATTAATAAGCTGAGAGCATTCAAAAAAATAATATATATATATATGTAGTTTATTATTTAGATAGTTTTCAAGAAATTTTCATATACTTATGCAAATTTTCATAACTCTAATGCAATAAATAACAAATATATTTAAAACATTTACTATAACCGTAAAATGGTATCAGATGTTTCAAGATGCTCATATTTTAATACGAAAAAAAAAAAAAAAAAAAAAAAAATTACCTTTACAGATGAATATTAAAATGCACTCTATTTCATTGCATATGTATATTTTTTCATATATATATAGTACTTTCGAATTTAATTCGTTTATTACAAAGGAATGGTTCTAAAAAAATATTATTAGGAATTAATATTTCAAATCATCATTAAAGGGCGCGAATATCACGATGAATAAACGATCTTTTTATTTTATTTTTTATGATGAAAACATTTTGACAAACATGTATAATTTTACATGCATTTATTTAATTATTATGCCCATTCAAAAAAAAAAAAAAAAAAAAAATCGACAATTTAATGAGATTCTAGAATGAACTGCAAATCCATATATAAAATGTTATTAAAACAGGAATAAACTACTACGTCAGAAACGCCAAAGAAAAATTATTGAGGTGCATACAGCTGTTTCGGTAGCCTAAAGCGTACCGTCTTCAGTGCAAAAAGCACTGAATTATTCTTTTTGCACTGAAGACGGTACGCTTTAGGCTACCGAAACAGCTGTATGCACCTCAATAATTTTTCTTTGGCGTTTCTGACGTAGTAGTTTATTCCTGTTTAAATTTTCCAACGCCAAGTCTCCTGCTATTATAAAATGTTATTCTTATGACCTGACCTTTAAATTAGCGATGAAGGAACGATTTTCTTAATTATATTTTTTGTGGTGAAAACATTCTGACAAACATATAATTCTACATGAACTGATATTAATTATTATGCATATTCAAAAAAAATTTCGGCATTTTAATGAGTTTACAGCGTTAATTACAAATGTTTCTGTATAATGTTATTCCTGTGGCTAGACCTTTAAATTAGGCGAAACCGAGACTTGTATACAGCGCCAATTGCTGGGTTAAAATATGTAAAATATGGATAAAACATGTAAGTTCTCGCTGTACGGTCTTTTCGTCTTGTCTGAACAGCCGCTATTGAATCCATCGAGCTTTCATTTAGGTAGAGAGCGAAATGGCAACCCTTTTGTGTGGCCAACATAATCGAGAAGTGTCACGTGACAATAACCTGATATTTCTCCTTTCTCCTGTGCGCGTGAACTACTACGGTATTGTGTTAGTCGAAAGCCGAATCATAGAGGTATTGCGTCCGCGTGGTTTGTGGTCTCTCCTTGTGCGTAAGCGCATAGCGTCAAGCCACAGTGTGCGCTAAGCGTGAATTCTCGCCAAACTCACTTAGGTTCGTAAGCTCCGTAGAGGTTAGACGCTACAAAGAGACGATAGTAACATCGAAATATAGTCTACATCTTCAATTCTCATAGGAATTATGTATTAAAGTAATATTTTTAATTTTCATTATTGACGATATTGGCATTAAAAAAAAAAAATAAATAAAATAAAAAAAATTCCCATTGACATAGAAAAAAAATAAACTCCATCAAAAATCGGAGCAAAAATTTATAGGAATATAATACTTTCATCTTATAACTGTAAAAGAAACTACATTATCTATATATATAAAATCCTTCTTCCTGCTGACTGAGTGAGTAAGTGAGTGAGGGGGTGATTCATCATCGCCCAGACGAAACCCCTAGACCTAGAAGCATGAAATTTTGTGACAATGTTCTTTCTATGACGTAGGCATCCACTAAGAAGCGATTTTACAAAATTCGGGGCGCAAAACGTGATTTCACTAAATCCTTCATATCTCAAACAAAAAACAGATATCCATAAAATTTTTGCTTTAAAATATTGCTAATACAAACGTCTAAAAACAAATTTCTGGAATTTTCAAAATTCGGTCCCCAAGGGGGGCGGGGGCCAAAACGTGATTTCACATGCGTAAAACGTGATTTCGCATAATCCTATATATCTCAAACAAAAAAATAGATATACGTGAAATTTTTGCTCTAAAATATAGCTAATACATATATCTAAAAACCAATTTCTGGTATTTTAGAAATTCAGCCCCCAGGTGGAGCAGTAAGAGGAGGGGGTACGGGGCAAAAACAAATAGAAATACAGTTAGGGCGTTCAAAATTGGTACAAATAGGTTTTAGAGGCCTGTAAGTCGAATGGGGATATTTTCGAACGTGTAAAGTTATTAGGGGGGGCAGAAAGGGGAGGAGGGGCAAAAAAATAAAAATAGAGTTAGATCCTTCAAAATTGGTATATAGGGGTTTTCGATACTTACAAATCGATTGCGGATATTATCACCAGCGACCGAGCGGTTCCGCGCTCAAAGCTGGTAGACGTGAGGTGCCGGATTCGATCCCAGCTTATGCTCGTTGGCTTAGTCGTTTGGAGTTTTCCGTGGTTTTCTCCGAAACTTGCGTAAATACGGACTAGGACCCCATAGAAAGAACTGCCCCACGGAGGGCACTCCTCTTTATGCCTAGGATCCTACGGTAGTCAATCAGCCTTACTTCCAAAACACCAAACGCCCAATAGGTAGCGCTGTCATCCCGTATATATTTATTTTATTGTATTTATTTATTTGTTTCAACAAAGTAAGAAACTTCGCATATATATGCACAGTGAGAATTGTTTTTTAAAGAATTTTTGTGGATTAAAAAGAACTGTTTAAAATAGTAATAACCAATTATGGGGAGGGGGGAAGTTGTAAATGTAAGCGCATCACTTTTCACTGGGAAGGTGGGATGATGCAAATTTTTAAATTTAGTGTTTCTGAAAAGAACCCGTCAATACCTTTAAAACGAATGATTGAACCATAAGTCTAGAATAATTAAAAGCAAATTTATCAGGGTTTTTTTTTTTTTTTTTCGTTTTTTTAATGAATAAATAAATAAAAAACTTAGGAAGAAAAATGCAGTTTTTAAAATATGAATGTGGTCTATAGGACACAAAATAAACTTTCTTTAGATTATATATATCTTTGAAATGAAAATCATTTGCATTCATCATGAAACGAAATTTTAATAGAAAAATATTTTGGTTAATATCTAATTTACATTGTGTGTATTTGTATAGGATAATATAAAAGAAAGTTTTGTGATGGCCACAACATACTATATATTTTAAATGTTTTAATTTCTATATTTTATTCAAAAGATTTTTTTTTTTTTTTTTATCTTTTTTCAAAATTGTATTTTATTTGAATAAAATTCGCTTGGCTGAGTTTTCATTGGAAAATGAAATAATAATAATAAATACATAACTCTTGTAATATATTTGTCAAAGAATATCTAATGATGTAGATATTCTTTGGTATTTACAACCTAAAAATATGTTTTTTATGGGGAAAAAACTATCGCCAAGAAAGCGATAAGTAGCGAAAAAAGTTAGCTCAACAAAATAACACGTGATACATGTTGGACACGTTTTCTTCAGTAGAAAAGAATAGGGATTCTCCCTGTACTAGTATATCTGCTCGATGATTGAATAGCAGGCAGCCATGGTTGAAGGAAAGAAAAATTTCCTTTACGGGGATCTCGCACGAAAATTGGCCTAACGATCAAACTACCGCATGGTGGCTCTGATGCAGTTACATATGCCATTCTAACGCAGGCGGATATTTGAAAGCTATATATATATATATATATATTTATATTAAGAAAATAATTTTATTGAAAAGTCTCTGATTTTCGAACATGTTTTGTGTAAGGTTGCAACGCAGGCTATAGGATGATTTTGAAACGAAATAATGGAGTGGGCTAAAGAAATTCATCAATGCTTTTTGCTCCAAAGGTAAGCGAGACTGATGTGTATTGTTTGGTAGATATTTGATTAATTTTAATTTAAACTGAATAAATATTGATAAATGAGCAAGTTAAATACCAAATTATTATGTTTTGTTTCTTTCTAAAAGCTGTTTCAAGAGTCTTCAACCAAACTTCAGTGAAATTTCGTAACGAATCTGACAAGATTGCTAAGCCTTTTAAATCGGCATTTGAAAAGTTTTATTTATGCTTGTAATGCAATCATTAAAACAAATTCTCCTACATTTAACAAATGTTTTCTGGCTGAGAAAAGAAATTTTTTTGTTGCAATCCAGTTCTTGAACAATGGCAGGGATTTAAATTGTACTGCTAAATTGGGTTTTTAATGCGAACGAGCAAAGAGATATTTACTTCTTTCATTTTACATATTTTTTTTTTTCTTTGCGTAGTTTTTTTTTTTTTTTTTTTTTCAATTCCTATTACCACTGACTTAAATTATTTAAGTATTTTGGCTATTGTGAATTCTGCAGGTAGGATTGTTATTTATTGTACTTTCGTAAATTGTCCGGACACTGTAAAAAAAAAAACGAACCTGGACAAAATATAACCTATTTAATTATATATGCTTCATACAAAAAATTATTCTATTAAAACAATAAATTGTACTTTAATCTTAGCTTTGATAATTTCACAATAAAAATAGTTTAATTAAAATTAATAATTTGATAAGTAGAAAATGTCATTCATTTCTACCTTGATCAATAATAATAATAATATAAAAAAAAGTCCTAATGATATAGTATATAGTTTCCAAAAGTAACAAGGTAAATCTGTTGCTGAACATTGTTATTGCATTGATTAAGTTGGATTTAAAAAGAATGTAGAAAAAAATATTTAATGCTCTATAACCTACAAGTTTAAAAACTAAGGAAAGTGATTATTTTCAACATTAGTTTTAATGAACCATGGGATAGATTAATACATGTACAATTATCTATAATAAACAATTAGAAAATTTCATTTTCATTAATCGTATTTTATATTTTATCTTGAAAATTCTGCCATGTTCATCTTTATTTGAAAAATAGTCTTAGAAATAGTTTATATTGTTTACTTAATGTTTACTTGTTTAAACGACTAATTTAAAATTCGTGATCCTTTTGCGGGCAAAGCGCAAATCAGTTTCTACCTGTGTTTGCACAGCGTGCCTGTATAAAGTACTGCTGAAAGCTGTAGGGACCCAAACCTAGGTTTTTACTGATTACAATAGATTTTTTTTTTAAGATTGTACAGATTTCCACACTCAAAAGTAATACTTAAAATAGTAGCCCTTTCGCAAGCAGAGCTCAAATCAGTTTCTAACTGTGCATGCACAGCACGGCATGCCTATGCAATGCGCTGTTACATGTAGGGGATCCAAACTAAAATTTTTACGGATTACAATAGATTTATTATATCAATTTCAATGGAATACCCAGTAGCAGAATTTTCTGTATCTGTCTGCAGCAAAACAAAATTTGTTTGGAATCCGGGAATTTTGGACGAAGTCTGGTATCGCACAACGTATTATTAACATTTCATAAAACATGTAAAATTTGCATCTTTAAAGAAAATTAAGAATCTACGATAAGTACAGTAATCCAGTATATAATGTAAGTTATATTTGTAATGTTTAGCTTGACATGTATTTTTGAGACTTTAACGGTTACATTCTATTCAAACGATGCCCATTTTGCCCTATCACCCACCATTTTTGGGGAAAGGCCTATCTTTATCACTGTTTGCTAATTTTATGTCTTTAAATTTGATTTATAGGAGAGGAAAGGATTATTTAAACTGTTAAATATCTTCTGAGGGTCTACAGAAGTGAAAAATTCTAAATCATAAACATTTGCAGCAAGGGATTTTTTTTTTTTTTTTTTTTTTTTTTTTGGAAAGGGGGGGGGGGGAGGATTTACTTCTGCAGTTATAAATGAAATTCATATATTTTATTAATCGATTATCATTATTATTTATTATACATTATATATTTTTTGTTTTTAAGTGTTAAAACAATTCTTTTCTACTCCTCAAAGCAAATTCAAAGCCATAAAATTACCGAACAGCGCTAAAAATTGGAGGAGGGGCTGGTCTCCCAAAAAAGCGGTGGGCGTTTGGGCAAAATAAGGATCATAATTGGATTCAGGATGTCATTTTACATAATAATCAGTAGAAATTGTATCGGGAATCTTTTTTTTTTTTTTTTTTCAGAGCAGTGTTATTTAAAATGCTGCCCAAATTTGCATCCAGAAAATTAACAGTAATGTAATTATTTTGTTAATCACTTTATTTACTTTTTAAAAATTTCGATAGAAATAAATATATAGAATATTGATTTTTGTATAACTGTAAGTAATATATCAAGTTTTGTACTTTGATTAGCTCATTAGTTTTTTTTTTTTTTTTTTTAGATTTTTCCTGTAACGAAAGCCTGACCAGATGAAGAATAAAGAGAATTTCTAATTTATAAAGTGGGTTTTGTCTGAATGAGAACTGATTTGTTGTGTTAGTTTTGATGTATTGACGTAATAGATTAGGTTCTTTTTCGGATTTATATATAATATGTCTGCTCCCCCAAAAAATATTTTTTCAAGAATTGAAGGAAAATGACTAAGAAAAATCAATTGCCATGTAGCTGGATAGTGTTCAAAAGGATCTGAAGCTGAATGGGGGCTATTGCGCTGGATAGCATCAGTTAGGAATAATTTGAAGAGACAGCTTTAGTATATAACAAACAGAAGTGCTTAAGAAGAAAAGGAATTGCGAAAACTTTGGTTTGTCCTGATTTTTGTAAGTATTTTTCTTTTCAAGTTGTATAGTTTTTCATTACTCAATTATTTAGCAGTTCTACACAAGAGTCAGGTGAGTATTTTGAAATATAAATTTGTCTGTTTTTGTTTAAAAAAATTTCTGCATAGACTCTGTAAAATGTCAATTTTTAATAATCAATTAATGAAACTTGCACATTTTTGTGGTTGATTGTCAAATAAAATTTAACATTCTTGCGGCTTGTTTCTAAAATATAGATATATTCCATCGCTGATAAAATAAATTATATTTAATCATAAGTAACTGCAGAAATACCTTTTTATATGTATTGTTAACTGTGGCGTTTCATGAATGATTTTTTTGGCAGTTTCGCCACGGGTGCCTGGAAATGATAGATGGAGTATTTATTTGTTTTATTCAGTGATGCTGTTATTGTACGGAAAATCGAAGACAGGACGTGAAAAATTTATTGTGGCGTGTCCCAGGGGACGCATAATTTTCATTCTTAAAATGATTGCATTTGTTTCTTAACAGCAACTACTTCCTACATAATATTAGTTTTAAGACAATCTCAAAATGAGCTTTTTAAAAATTCATAAACTGTTTTTGATCTAGAATAAGATAAAATTTCAATTTACATCTTTAATATATAAATTAGTTTATGTGGGGACCTATGATTTCGAAAGCCTAGTGGCGTCACTGTTTATTAGTTAATTCATTTACTTCAAGAAACAATACAATGTAAATATGATGACATTTTAACCCTTGCCTTTTGGTAACATATTCAAATTTGTCTTCTAAAATATTATTAGAGTAATATTCTAGCTCTAATGCCTAATGTTAGCCAATAAATTACATATTGATAGTATTATTAAATAGAATTTCATCAAGTTCCATCGGCAACACTAGTGCTAAAAATTATTATGTACAAGGTAAAGTATGTACATTTTTAACCGTTTGAGTCACAGGGGGTATTGAAAAAACACTGTCGAAGAATCCCAAACAGTGCAACAGCGTTTTCTCTAAATAAGTACGGAAAGACCCAAGCAGCGCGATAGCGTTTGTTTTATATTTTATGTCGAGAAATACCAAGCGGCGCGATAGCACTTTGTTCATTTTACACCGATGAATCCCAATGGGAGCAATAGCGCTTCTTGTATTTGTTAGGTACCGTGATTCTCGTCTTTTTCTCATCGCTCCGTCATATTTATTGCAGTTTGCAAAGCGATTGGACGTATTCTTGCGTAAGTGTTTCTCATTGTTAATAATTGTGTGTTTCAAAATGATTATAGACAAAGCAACGCAAAAAGTAAGTGGAAAAAAATAACCATTTTGTGTTCTCAATTTCGATTACAAGAATTCACTACTTTATGCATTCAAATGTACTGAGGTTTCTCGACATAAAATCTCAACAGCGCAATCGCGCTGCTTGGGACTGAAACGGTTAAATTGATTTATCAGGCATTTAAGGGTTAATCATCAGATAAATAAACTCTTTATGATAATGGTTTTTTTCTAGCCACTCACACCTATATAGTTCAAAACTGATTGACGCCACATATTGTTAGATATATATTTTTTCCTCTTTTTTTTTTTTTAATGTGTTTTGTGTATAAGTGACTAATGATTTGCTAAGCAAAACAACAGAGTACTATGATATACTAACAAAAATGAAGAAGACTTTAATATTAAAACACGAATAAACTACTACGTCAGAAATGCCAAAGAAAAATATTTGAGATGCATACAGCTGTTTCAGTAGACTTGAGCATACCGTCTTCAGTGCAAAAAGAATTCTGGATCTGGAGAAGTGCTCGTATATATAGGAGAGGGACTGAATTTAGTTCAACCAATAGGATTACGGGAAAGGTGGGGATGACGTAGTAGTTTATTCACGTTTTAATATTCCAACGCCAAGTCTCCTGTTATTATAAGACTTAAATACTTTACCACCGCTTTAAAGGGGATACTTGGGTTCAAAGACTAAAGCATATTTCGTCTTTTTTTTTTTTTTTTTTGTGTAACAAAACAAATTTTTTGTTCAAAATTTTGAGCAGTTAAAAGAGCAACATTTAAACAATACATTCTAAATTTTTGTATTATTTCTTTTTTTTTTTTTTTTTTTAATTCAGCCGACATGTCCTGATTTTCTTTGACCCTTCAGGAAAGTAATCAACAAAATTTCTAAAAAACTGAAGCACCAATGTTATTCAAATTTTGTATATTTTTTCAAATTAGAATTGACTAGGGCTTGAACGAACAATTTTATTATTATTATTAAAACTGATCTTATAAGGCTATATGTGGGGTAAAATGCATCAAAAATGTATTGTTTTTGCAAAGAACTTATCTAAAAATTTCAGTGCCTTTTTTAAAAGATAAAAAAAAATGTTCAAAAACATTTTATTCCGAAGAAGTGTACAAAATTTCAATAAGACTGGTGTATTAGTTTTTGTGAAATCATGTCAAGTGCTTTTCTAAGAGTCTGTCAGAAAACCAGGACCTGCTGCCTGAATTTTTATAAAAAATTTTAATGAAAATTTCACATGATATTATTTAAATGTTGTTCTTTTATGTGCTCAAAATTTTAATTTTTTTTTTTTTTTTTTTTTTTTAATAAACATATAGAGAAAATACTTTTTTTTAGCCTTTGAAACTATACTTATCGCTGGAAGCCAAAGCCGATGTTATTCTATGGGGAATTAATGGCCATTACAACCATAACTAATACAGATTTTTAAATTCATTTTTCACATTCAGGAAATTCACAACTGTTAAAACTGGTTATCCTTTTCTAAAAACTGATTCTTTAAAACTTTCTTTACAGTGAAACCCCGATCTATCATTCCCACATCCATTGTTTTCCTGCATTGATTTTTTTATTTCTGTGGTCTCTGCACAAATTGTATTTAAATAATGTTAACAAAACCCGCATGTATCGTGCTTCAAAAAGTCATTTTCCCACATTCATCGTTGTAAAATTTTTCTGCTGACGCTCAAGCGTTTCCATATGGCATACAAACTGGAATTACTTTTTTTTCCCAAAAATAACTCTTTTCCTCCATTTCCCTTGAGGATCAAAATTGTGATGCTTTTGTCTCTGGACCATCTATTCATTTTGCAATTTGAGCATGGCAGGAAATAACCTCTTTAGTAAACCAGAAAATTAATTTGTGAAATGCGGTTACATGCGAAAAAATGATGAATATCAAACAGAAGGGCAATTTAATCTTATACCGTAAAAACCGGTAGATTGGCCGCATTCGCGTATGAGCCGCATCAACACAATCTTAGGTAATGAAATGATAAGTTTTTCAGAAGAGCCGCACTATTTTGTTTCGGCCCTTATGAAGGTGCGATGCCAGAAATCCGCTCCAGCTCTTTCATAATAAAAATAATATATAATAAAATAGATTGTTTAAATGAAAGTGAATTCATTTTTAATTTATACTAACCACCTTCGGTGACCAGCTTGTTCACGATCCTTGAAAAATCCTATTTTACCAAATTCCCGCTCGGTGGCGAGTGGGTCACCTTTTTCCCGTTTCAGATCCTGAAACTCGCGTACGGAATTTAACGACTTGTATAAGTTTAGAAGTCCGTAAAATTTTAAATGATGTGTTATAAGTAATTTAATCATAATTAGAATTCTAAATATTGAATTATTAAAACATTAAAGCGCCCTCTGGCGACAGAGATTTATAACATACACTCTTCAATTTCTATTCAAATAACTTTTAAAATGATACATTACTTATGAAATTATGTTAATTAGAAGCTGAGATACAAAGGTAATATAAACATTATTATAAAAAGATTTGTGTCTGATTTATCCAAGGTTTTCTCCGAAACTTGCGTAATTCTGGGATATATAATGGTAAACATTCTTAGTACAAAATGTGAGCGGAAACAGAAATTCGAATCTCTGTAAAATATAAAAGAATAAAGGCGTTCTGTGTTTTCCGTTGTTTTCTCCAAAACTCCCGTTCCTTTTCCCTCTCTTGCACACCATTGGAGAAAAGTTCAGAATGTGTCAAGGACGGAGGGTGGAAAAGAAAAAAAAATTGCGTAAGACCCATACTCATCGTAAGAGTCGCCGATAGAAAAAATACAACTTTTTTTTTTCGTATCCGCCGCGGCTCATCTGCCGGTTTTTACGGTATTTATATGAAAAACTTGCCTTGTGGGAAAAAGTATATGAAACAAATAATTTTTCAAATGATGAATGCTGGATTCAATTTTTACTTTGCCATTAACTGGTACTTATAATAAAATCTCAGCGTGGTTTTTTTTTCTGTGTGTGTGTGGTAAAAATAACTCTTAATGTCAGATATGAAAAATGAATAACAAACTTTATGCATGGGAAGGTATATTAATTGTAATATAGGTGTTATATAATAAAGGCCAATTATTATACAAAAGTCCTAGTGCCTTCTGTAGGAACCCAGACAGCACAAAACCATCCTCAGGATGTCCGAGGATGAACTTTTTCGGATCTCCAATTGTCCTCAGGACATCCAAATCTTATCCAATGTTCATCCTCAGGATGACAAAATGTCCGCAAGGTCTGAATCCCAGCGACGTCCGAAGTATGTCCCAGGAGGCCCAATTTTGGCTGATACCAGGACATTTCAGGACTATTTTTTAAAAAACTTTAGACATCCTGAGGACATTCTGAGGACGTTCGAAGTATGTCCCAGGAGGCCTAATTTTGGCTGATACCAGGACTATTTTTTAAAAAACTTTAGACATCCTGAGGACATTCTGAGGACGTTCGAAGTATGTCCCAGGAGGCCTAATTTTGGCTGATACCAGGACTATTTTTTAAAAAACTTTAGACATCCTGAGGACGCTCGAAGTATGTCCCAGGAGGCCTAATTTTGGCTGATACCAGGACATTTCAGGATTATTTTTTTTTAACTTAGACATCCTGGGGATAACATTCTGAAATCTGCTGAGGATCATCATGGGATGTTCTTTAAACAATTGTATGTACAAAAACCTTTTACTTGCCTCATACACGGTCAGAATATTTGCTGCTGGGCATCCTGCTCTTGGCGGCAGCAGCTACTGTGTTGGAGTCTTTCTCAGTCCAAGTTCGATGTTGACGTGTACCTTCCATCAGAATGTGGCATCACATTCTGTCTGGCCCCCTGCATCATTGTCGTTACACGCATAAGGACAGTAATTATCTCTATGAACTCATGATACATGGTGTATTTATAATTCACGTAATTAACGAGTTTTTTTACTCCATTGAAGTCAATTTTAATTTCATCATTATTAAAAGCTTAGTAAGGGCTGTGGTGATTTTTCCAGTTTTTAGTCTTTTTGTGTTCGTTAATTCTAGTTCTAATCTTTGTTTTTGTCATGCCAATGTAAAATTTAGGTATTTCAGCATGGTCAATAAAAGGTATTTTATAAATTCCTGCGATTTCTAGAGGGGGAAGGGGGTTTTTATCATTTCTGATGAGCTGTAAAATGTTATGGTTTGGCTTGATTGGGAATACTGATATATTTAATTGTGGTGTTTTTTATTTTATTGGAGGCACCGCGATCAAAGGAGATAGAGGAAGTTAGAGTTCCATATAAATAGTTACAGCCTCTAACGCATGCAAGGGCAATGACACAGTAGATCCAGACAAAATGTAGCACCACCTTCTGATGGAAGCTACACGTCAACATCAAACTTGGACTGAGAAAGACTCCAACACAGTAGTTGCCTCTGACGAGAACAGGGCACCCTGCAGCAAATATTCCGGCCATGTATGAGGCAAGTAAAAGGTTTTTGTAATTAATTAAAAATGGCTAGCCTGTTCAGACACCAGCTTATTCTCAATGTATAATTGCAATTATTGCATAAACTTCTTTTAAATAATTAAATTTTATACAGAAAGAAAATGTTAAAAGAATTTATGTTTAAAAGAGTAAATATTTTTAAGGATTTTTTAAATATTCAGGAACTTTTTAGAAAATTATTAGCTCGCAAAGTATTTGCATATTTTTAAAACTACACATACGTAGTTGTGATTCTGAGTAAAATAAAATTTTCTGAACTGCACATGAAATTTTTTGAAACAAAATTTAACCATCTGACTGCTGCTGATGGATATATCCGGTCATTGATCTATCTTTTTTTACAATTCACTTGAAATTAAAAATTATATATTTATGGATATTTAGATTGTTTTTCAAGCTTGAAGGTCTCAAAAGATAGTCGTATTATAATCATGTGCATAGTTAAATTTTCAATCTCAAATTGAAATAAGCATTATTTTAATACTCTGAAAAATCTGTGCAGTGAAAACATTACAATTTTGCCATTTTCAAAAGGCAGTCAGATGGTTAATATAGATTAATTTCTAAAACATTTCTATTTTTTATCTTTTCTACACATTATATATCTGTACTGATAAGTATGAAGGATTTAAGTCCAAAAATGATGTCAGAAAAAAATTCTCTATCGATTCGTATAAAGGATTTAAATCTATGTCATTTAGTCTTTGAGAAAATCTATTGATAAAAAAAGATTCAAGTTAGAAATTTAGCATTAATCTTTAGTATAAAATATTTAATTCAATTTTTCTCTTTAATAAATGAAGATTGACAATCACTGAATGGTATGAAGGGTAAAAATCAACCTAATCCCTTTTTCCTAATCGATTCTTCTGATTAGTTTTTAGCTAGTTTAACTTTATTTTTTGTCTCCTGAAAAATCAAGAATATGGACTTAAATCCTTTATACTTATCAGTACAGATATATATATATATATATATATATAACATGTATACATATTACATACATTCATAATGGGTGTATGTTTTGTCTAGATTTTGAATATACGCACATTGCTATAAATTAATATGTTTTATTACCCTTTCATAACAAGCTAATTTTAATCAAAATATCAAAAGAAAGCTTTAAATTTTCCGAAATCTGAACAGAGAATCACCCCAGTAAGTTAGATAAAACCTTTTTATGTGAATTTTAAATATTAACTTACATAATTATAAAATGATTTTATTTTATTTATATATACATAATATATAGAACATTCACAAAGTCCTTAAGGGGGCTTTTACCTCTAACCATTGGTTGCAGATTTATAATTCCAATTATAAAAAAAAAAAAAAAATGTTATATATATATATATATATATATATATATATATATATATATATATATATATATATAAAGTAATATTTTGAACTTATTCTCAGTTGTCTTTATTTATAAATGGCTAAATTTCTGAAAAAAAAAAAAAAAAACATAGACGGGAGTTCTAATTGGCTGGACTCCTAGTGTTGCTGCACCAGTGAATATATTTACAACCAATGGTAGCACAGATTAAAGCCTCCTAAGGACTTCACTTTATATCCTGTAATGTACAAAGGGAACCAATTATGAAGAATAGTTGGGACAAGACTCTTTTTGGATAACTGGCTATTCAAAGCAACGCCCATTAAATCAAACTTGTAGAATGTTCACGGTTTTTCATGAATGTTCATTTAAGAAATATCTAAATAAAAATTGATATTTAAAATCAAGTTTTAGCTATTGATTAATCTGGAAGATTTCTCTTGAAAACCTGATTAATCAATGATTTTGAAACACTAAATATTATTCACTTGGAATTAAAAAATTAATACTTACATTCCTTTTTATTTCTTATAAAAGAAAAAAAAAATCTTGGTTTGTTCACAACAATAAAAGTGCAAAATATTCGTAAAGTTTTAAAAATAATGTGATTTTATTTATAATGTGGAACTTCGTTAAAGTGAATCTCAAAGGGGATAAAAAATACGTTCATGTTATCAGTAACTCAAATTAATCTTCCTTTTGACGGGGATTATGCACACAGTCCGGGTTAAAAGTAATTCATGTTAACGAGGTTTCACTGTATATGAAATAATTAAATACAAATACATATTTGTTATCAAAATTTTTATTCTTTACCCATTTTTTTTTTTCTTTTTTTGGCGGGAGGGGGGGGGGTGAGATAAAATTGAAAGTTTAACTGTCAAAAATATGATTCTGGATGTTTTCAGATAAACAGTTCCATACTGTATACATGTGTTATGTGAGTGTATTTGGAAGGTCTATTAATAGCTTCAAGAAAACCAATAATTTAATATAAAGGTAAAAGCAATTATAAATTTAGAAATTAAATAATTTTTTTAATCGTTGTTGTCAAAGTTCTGATAAATTAATGGATACATCCAAAAGTATTCATATAACAAAGTTTAAAAAATAAACTTAATTTCAAATAATTTTGAAATAATAACTCACTGTAAAACTTTTGGTTAAATAAGAAAACTAATGAACAATTTACGACAAGCATTTCTTATGCAACAAAGAGAAAAGACAACAGCTTTGGATGAAAATGTTTTTATTTACGATGTACATGTATTAGCATCAGAAATTGGATGAGAATCGGGTTTATTTTTCTTATTTTTTCTTTCTGTGGCATGTCTCAGCCAATTCGCTATCAGTTTTCTACTCTCTTTATTTGTTACTTCTGGGAAGTGAATTCTTACCACATCTAAAAACAGAAAAGAAATTACAAATATAATGCAGTAGAACTCGTTTTAGAAATTTTTCAAGGGACTAAAAGAGAAAATCATTTAAACTTGGAGCCAAAAATTACACAGTATATAAAATCATGTTTCTAAAAATTGCAACACCATAACGGAATCACCAGAATTAAATGAAATTTAACACAAACGACTGGTATTGGTACAAACAAATAATTAAATATTCAACGAAGCAAAACAATTTTAAGCGTCCAAAAATGAGCAAAACAGATTTTGAATGTCTACATGGTTGAAAAGCATTATATATTGTATATGAGAAATGCAGCGATGGGGAAATGCTTGATGTACTGGCCACAGGTAAGTGGCTTTTACGTCATTCAGTGTTGATGACATTCATCAAAGTGAAATAGACAAAATTCCTCCCAAGAGCCATGAACAGTGTTTAAATAATAAATACTACTTATTAAAAAATTATTAAAATTTTAAGATATTCCTATTGCATGGAATTAAACTAAATTTTAGTTTGTCAGAGAAATAAAAAATGGTTTTCTTCAATATGGTCTAAAAATTCAACACCGTGTTTGAAATAAATCAGTCATGAAAAAAGGCATTTATATGATATTATTCAAAGTTTCATGGCCTGGCAATTTCAGTATTTTTGAAAATGTTTGCCAATCCCTCCAGCTGATGCCAATCATACATGAATGTCAATGAATGGAATTTTGAATGTGTGTTGTGTTGCTTCTAGCTATTGTACTTTATTTTGAGGGTGGCCCTGCTTTCCTATGCAATTCTGATTCTTATTGACATATTTTATTTCCAGTATGCAAAGAACAGTATGAAACACCCTATTTTATCATTTTCAAACTTTATCAATCCACGGCAGGATGAAGGCCTTTCCTAGGTGATTTTGAACTGCCCCGTTTTCTGCAATTCTTTTCCATTTTCCATTTTCCCTTCCAAACTTCACAATTTCATCTCTCGACACAGTGGTCTCATCTATCTCTTGGTACCTAAAATAAGACTTTGATGGTCCATCTATCATAATTTCTCCTCGCAATGTGCATAGCCCAGCTCCACTTTAACTTTATGACTCTAGAAATAACATCAGTAACTTTGGTTTGCTACCTAATCCAAGTGTTTCACTTTCTGTCTCTTCAGGTGAACTCTAACATGCATCTCTCCATGCTTCTCTAGGCTGGTGTTTGAAGTTTTTTATAGCTTTACATGTTAATGTCCAAGTTTCTGTAGCATAAGTTAAAACAGGAAAAATACACTGATATGTACTGCTTTAAATTAAAATCTGTACTACTAAAAATGATGCAATATACTTACCAAATATAATATTGCACAACATTAATGACGAAAAGGACCTTCAGTACCTAATTCATCGGTCATAAGATGCATCATTATTCTCTTTATTACTTCAAATGGATGATGGCCCCCAAATTTCTTTAATTCAGCAATCTAAAAAAAAAAAAAAAAATATTATAAAGATAATTAAAAATTAGATTTTTCAGGTTAACATGAGATTTAGCTTCTGAAATGATAGTTATTAAAGATTCTTAAAACACCACAGATCAATTCTAGTAAATTGACTATTTGGTTTATTAACTTAGGAATAATAGAGTATAAATAACTGGTATTCTCTTAACGTAGATTTCAGTTTTACATTCATAAATCAATACATATAAAGATGTGTGTGTGCATGTCTGGTACTTTAGGAAAATGACTGATAGCAGAGCAACACAAATTTGCATGGAGATTCATATCTGGGTTTGCAAGTTTCTTCCAAGGCAGAAAAAACCGGCTTGAAGAAATTGAAGACACTGTTTTTGTTAAAAATTGATCCTATAAATTGCCGATTTGTAAGATACAATGGATGCATTTATCTTATAAACAACTTTAACTAACTTTAATTATGCCTAGAAAAATTTAATTGCATATTTAATTAATAATTATGAGATTTTTACCGAAGATCAGATCACACTCCAAAAGACTCAAAATCCAGTAAAAAGATCAATTTCAATTTAAACAATTGTATTTCTTTAACTGATAATAAATAGTTTGGATCACTTGCTTATGCTTTTTGATAAAACAGCTTTTAACAAACATCCAGATAATTAAAAGAACCAGTATGCAATAATTACTGTATTACAACATGTCATCAAAAACTTTATTTTCCTATAATACAATCAACTCCCTCTAATCCACAGACCTATAATCTGCAAATTATCCTTCTAATTCGCAATTGATTTTTTAATGTAAAAGAAATTTAAATTTCATGTTTCAAAAAAATTCACAAATTTCTCACATTTTTTCTTTTTTTTAATCAAATTTGTAGCTTAATCCTTGCTTTGAAACACAACTGGGGGGGGGGGGGGGGGAGTAACATTCTTGTATTTATTTTCCTGCAACATGGACTAGTGCTAAGTCAAGCCAAAGAATGTCAGGAAAGTATATGAAAAATTTAAAACAAACCACTATTACATCAATGTTTAACAAAATAAAAAATAATCAGTGATAAATATTATTTCTGTACTTTCAAAAATAATTTTTTTCGTATTTTTTAAATATGTTTGTTTACATTTTAATGGCACATATTATTTGAATATGCTTAAATTATTTACCATTATATATGAATGTGATAGATTATTTTTATGAATATTGAAGAAATATTTTATTCTAATATTTATTAGACAAAACATTTGCGAGTTAGAGGGAGTTGACTGTATAACAAATGAAAAGTTTTTTAGCAGTTCAATCTGCAATTTATTTCTCAACTTAAAATTGATTAATGCATTTTTTTTTTTTTAAGACGAGTTTAAAAGTAAGTATCTTACGTACTGAGACAGTTCATTGTGTGCTAGCTTCGAGTTTATACAAAAAATTGTATCCTTAAAAAAAAAAAAAAAAAAAAAAAAAAAGTCTGATGTGGGCACCCACATGACTTTTTTACACCTTTCGAAATATATACATAATGTTAAAAAGCATTGTCATTGGACCAAGACAGTTGGCTAAAAATATTTAAAAAATGCGTTATCACCGTGTTCTGAACTATTCTGAAAGTTTCAAATGTCTAGCTAGTCGGGAAGTTAGTTAAATAAATTTTCTGTTGAATCATATAAACGATGCTGAAGGCAGCAGGTATCCGAAACAGTGTGTTAAAAATATTTTTTTAAAATGCATTGTCAACGTGTTCTGAGCTTTTCTAAAAGTTTCACGTGTCTATAGCTAGTCGGGAATAGATTATTATTATTATTATTATTTTTTTTTTTTTTTTTTTTTGAACTAAGAGGTTCGTAGATGATATTTGAAAAGTCGGCGAACGAATTTAGTCAGTACTTTTATAGCTCAGAGATTTAAAAGTTGACCCTGAGAGAATCTCGGGCTTAGTTCACTTCGCCGAAAACGGCAACCTGAGTGACGCTCGGGCTTAGACCGCAAAGTGTTAAAATATGAAAATAATAAACCCTATAATAGTGTTAAAACTAGCCATATAAATATCAGCTTCAAATTTAATTGCTGACAATAGTTACCAAAGATGCCACTGCTATGCCACTACGAGATTTCTGTGACTTCATATTTGATGTCTCAGGAATGTTAATTTGTGATTTTAATGATGCACATCGGTTCATACACTTAGGAGTAACAAAAATTCAAGGACGTTTCAAGCACTTTCACCTACGATTTTAGATGCATCCACACACACACACATACCATTTTTTTTTTTTTTTTTTGATGGGGGAGGGGGATTTGCTGCTTTCCCATGCAATAAATAGGAATAATAAGTAGGCAATATAAATAGTGCATTTCATAAAACAGAAAAATATTATATATTCTTAAATATAAGACATGAGTTTTATTTTCTTCTGAAATTTAGAAATGTCTTTAATTTTTATAAGCAGTTCTTTCTGCGAGTGACAATTTCTTTTCTGCGCCAATGTCACTTGTCTCACCTAAATTTTGCCATAGTGCCTAATATAGTTCAAAATTTAAACTTGAAAACTTCTTCACAAATCATGAAATTTTAGAAAACACAACCGGTCTCGAAAGGAAGTCGCTTTTCTTCTTCAGGTGCAAAACACATGCTACTGTCGTGGAGACAAAAGCAAGACTAGTATTGACTCTATCTGTAATATCTCTTTTGAGCAGAACAGTGGGGGGGGGGGGGAACAATTGCAGTAGAATAGTTTTTTTTTTTTTTTAATGAAATTCAAGCACTTACATATTACAGCAATTTTCAAGCACTTTTAAGCACTTGAAAATGATTTTTTTTTTTTCTCAAGCACTTTCCAAAAATTGTTAAAAGTGTACGAACCATGGAGTCACTATCTTCAACAATTCTGCAGTCAATGTCGGTACTGGTGAAGCCATCCGATTCCTAATCAGCTTCCTCCATCTTTGCCAGGCCCTTTTTATATGTGCCTGTAATGGATAAACAAAATTAAAAAAAATTAAAGGCCTTATCTTCAAGGCCTTTTGCAGCAAGTTTCATACGTTTAGCTGACGTAGTTTTAGGAAATGAGCATTTTCACTTGTCTGCAGAAATCCATTTTGCTGGTACTAATTCTAAACCATCATCAAGCAAGGCTACAACAAATCTTTTCTTGAAATTAATTGGTGGCATCTACCATCGGTGAAAAAAAAAAAAAAAAAAAAGAAAAAAAGGATCTTGATCAATTACACTTTAATAACACTTTATATTTTACCAAAAATAAATAAATGAATACAAATTTTTTTAGTAACTGCTTTTGCCAAAAGGTTGCTGAACTTTAAAAAGGAGCTAAATGCATCAAAGTTTCTAATACACTGATGCAATGCTGCCTCTCAAAGAGACCCCCCCCCTAAAAAAAAAAAAAAAAAAAAAAGCAGAAGTAGCTGAGAACAATAATTTAAATAAGACAGAAAAATTATGCGATTAATACAAATAATAAACACTTTCCAAATATATTTACTAGAGTTTCCACTAGACTGATTCAGAAGAGCACTGCACCCTGCCTTTTCCTTTGTTTGAAAATAGCACTCTTCTTGCTCCTCATATGTATTTAAAAAAAAAAAAAAAAAAAAGATTTTTTTTTCAAGGGAATTAATTAGAAAAAATGAAAAATACAAAGCTGTTACACTATAAAAATTTACAGCATTACCATTTGATTTCCAATAAATATAATAATAATAATAAAGAAAAAAGATTTTGTCTTCAAATAAATTAATTAAATAAATGAAAAATAAATTGCATAGGTAATAGCTGTTGCTGAGATATGCAGACGATTAAAACAAAAGAATAAAATTTATAAAAATGAAACATAGAAGCGATTATTTAAAATTGGAAAGAAATTAATTTCAAAAATTCAAATTCGAAATTCTAAAAAACTCGATCAGGTGTACACCTGCAGGGTCTCAGGTACCCATCTGCCACGTTTTGTAGGTCTGACAGACACACACACACTGACAGACACTTCTCTTTATTTACATAGATTCCTAACAAAATGGGTTATACAATATAATAAACAGAATATATATAGGAATAATTTTGATGTTTGAAGGGGGGGGGGGGAAGGAGGAAGTTGAAATTAGCGATGATCCTGACGAAATCTTGCCACAGCTTAGTTGCCGGATGGCGAATTTTTCAGATATTTTGGGTTTAAATGCAGTATTTTTTTCTCCCAAATGTTACTCAGACCAAACACCTGATAAAATTAAATGTAAAAATTTAACATAGAATAAATAGTTCTAACAAAATCTAAAATCGAAAGAATCTTCTGTAAGTGCAGCAGTAACATAGGATGATCTGTATTGTCTACGGGTTGGCCATTTTTTCAAAATGGTGCCAAAATGGTATTTTCATAAATCAATGCCATTTTTAATTCTGTACTGATAAGTATGAAGGATTTAAGTCCAAAAATGTCGATTTTGAGTTAAGTACATAGTCAGACCCAGAAAAAAATTCTCTATCGATTGGTATAAAGGATTTAAATCCATGTCATTTAGTCTTTGAGAAAATCCATTGGTAAAAAAAAGATTTAAGTCAGAAATTTAGAATTTTAATATTTGTATAAACTATTTAATTCAATTTTTTCCCTTTATTAAATGAAGGTTGACAATCACTGAACAGTATAAAGGATAAATCAACATAATCCCTTTTTCCTAATTGATTCTTCTGATTAGTTTTTAGTTAGTTTACCTTTATTTTTCGTCTCCTGAAAAATCAAGAATATAGACTTAATTCCTTTATACTTATCAGTACAGAATTATGCACTTGTTTTTTTTTTTTTTTTTTTTTTTTTTTTCAAATCACAAACTGGATTTCAAACATAAAACAACTAACTACAATATTTTCATCTCAATCATGGTATGTTTGTAAAATTAAATTAAATTTCATATTAAAACAATTAAATTTAGCAACTACATTTAACTTGACTATTTTTACTTGACAGGTGGGAGACCCCCTGAACCCCCCTTTCTATTAACATAAAAAATTTCACGAATAATTATTTTTTAAATCATTCAAGTACTTTAAAAGAAAAGTAAGTATCTGCAAGTTTTTATCAGGGCAAGGCACGAGTTACTAGTGAACACTAATTATCCTGAAGAGGTGGCAATTCAGATTGAATTGTAAACACAAAAAGCTCTTAAATTTAAATTTTAAACAAAATCATTCTCAAGTAACTTCAAAGAATATAAAGTTTCTGCCATATTTTGTCACAGACGAGGGTTAATAGTAAATGCTAATCTTTACGAAAAAAAGGATAAACCAGATGGATTTCTCATCGCAAAAAACCTTTAAAGCTAATTTTTTTATCGAAATCATTAAATCCATTTCAATTTCTGAGTAAATCAACTGCTATATTTTGGAACAGACTAATAAAATGTTAGCGGCGAATGCAAATTTTCCTGAAAATGAAAATAAATTCAAGCAATTTTTTACCAGAAAAAACCCTAAAGCCCAATCTTTCAAAATTTTTAAATCCATTACTGAGTAAATCCTAATTCTATCAAAATTTGCAAACAGCAGATATAATGTTAACAGGGAATAATAATTTTCTTGAAGACGAAGATATGTTCAAGCCCCCATAGCAGAAAATGCAAGACGCGCGACATACGTTACGTCGCAGATTTTTTTTTAGTCTGCAGATTATTTCCAAATCAGCATTATGCAAAAATTCCAAATCTCCCGATTTTGGCAGGAAAGATAGCGATTTTCTATCTTTTTCCATTCACAACATAAATGTCAATTTTAAACACGCTTTTTTTAAATTCTAGAACCTATAGAGAGGTAAAATTGCTCAATATTTCTCACTCATATAATTTTTTTGTGACCCCCTCCCCCTTACCCCCTATTAACGATCGGCTATCAAGCAGATCAGGAAAATCCTTGCGATTTCCATCCCCCCCCCCCCGCCAGTAACATAAATATCAATATTTTTTAACAGTTACTTAATTAGATTTCAGAACTTATAAAGAGTAGAATTATTCAATATTTACTCTCCCCCTCCCCCCTCCCACTAATGATCGGTGATTGAACGTTCCACAAAATCAAAGCGTTGTAATTTTTAAGCTTTCTCCATCCACAGCATAAATGTCAATATTCATTTTAAAGATGCTTTATTAGATTCTAGAACCTATAAAGAAGTAAAATTATTCAATATCTCTCATTCATGTAATTTTTTGTGACCCCCCCCCCCCACCCCCTTACGACCAACAATCAAACTGCTCGCGGAATTCTTACGATTTCAAATCTTCATCCGCTACATAAATCTCAACGTTCTTTTTAAACTTATTTACTTAGATTCCAAAACCTAAACAAAAAAGTATAATTGCTTACTATTTCTCACTTGTATATTTGCTTTACAACCCCCCCCCCCTCTCCATTAACGATCAGCAATCAAACGCTCCATAGAAGCATTGTAATTTCCAATCTTCTTCCATCCCCAGAGTATAAATGTCAATGTTCATTTTAAGCTTACTTTATTAGATTCTGAAACCTATAAAGAAATAGAATTGTTCAATATCTCTCATTCATATAATTTTTTGGGAACCCCCCCCCCCTTTTTTAGCATTTGCTACGGATCGTTAATGAAGTTCCCTTCAGAAGATTCCCATTCTTTCTCCATATGCAGCATAACTATCAACATTCTGTTTAAATTTGCTTCATTAAATTGCAGAACCTATTTAGAGGTAGAATTGTTCAATATCACTCACTACTCATGTAATTTTTTTTATTGCACCTTTGAATATAGGCTAGATTTTGTATCGATTTCAAAATTTGATGATCTTGACACACTTTTGTTTGAATACCAGTATTTTTATAAATGGATCGCTAGCACTATAAAAAAAGAAATTGGATCTGAAAAGATCACAGGTTTTATTTGAAAGTCTTATTGAGCTGTCAAAGAAAAATACCTGTGTTTATTAAGTTACTTAACTCAATGATGTTACATAACCCATTAAGTTACTTAACCCCGCTATATTTATCTCACTCAAAAATTTTGCATTTTCGTACGCTTTTGTTACAAAATGCATTCCTAATCATATATAACTTTAAAAAAATTTATTTTGTTCAAAGATATGATATAGTTCCAAAATGGGAGACATGGCACCTAATGGATGTTGATAAACTGCATAACTCTTTTAATTTTTTTTTTATCCCTGTTTGTTACAATTTAAGAAATGAATTTTTTAATTAATATCCATCATTTTAAACCCCTGCACTTGAATAATAAGTTATTTTAGCAATTTTCTCTTCTTAGAAACAGATGATTTTATTTAAATAATTAAAAAAATAAATAAATAAAAATACAATTTGCATTACAAACTTTTTGAAAAAATTACCAGCGAAGCTAGGCACTTCAACGTTCAATGTAAAAAATAAAAATATATACAGTAGAGAGCCAGAAATCCGCCGGCCTAAAATCCGACAAAGTCCGAAATCCACACAACTTGTCAAATATATAAACAATAAAATTCACTATTAGTAAATTACAAACTGCAAATCAGAATTTTTAAAAATGATCTCGAATGCAGATTGTGTACTTGCATTTTATGATTATAAAAGAAAATTAATAACATAAAAGACTATCAGAACCAAGTTACTGATAATTAAATTATTGACAGTACATTAAATCCATCAACAAGTTATACAATAACAAAATAATTTTAAAAAATGTTATCTGATGAAGACATAACCATATGAAAGAATTAACTTAAATTCTTAAAACAATAAATTTGTGTTACAAAATAAGAATAAATGACAATTTATAATATACAGGGGGAAGGGGGGGGGGGAGAAGAAAATCTCAATGATGTATACGTACAGGTGTAGTTTTGAAAACAAACTACATGTGAATAGATTTTTATCGAAATTTGACAAATTTCATTTTTATTTATTATTTGTGTTATGTACATTCTTTTAATGTTCAGTGCTATTCTGATGTACGTACCTAATAATTTAATATTCAAGTGAAATTGTGTCACTATTCATTAGTGTGTGTTTAGTTTGAATAATATTCTGCTTTCATTAGTAAAAGTGATAATCATTATCTGCCAAATCCTAAAATCCATACAACCTCTGGTAGCAAGCTATGTGGATTTTTGACTCTCTACTGTATTTAACTTAATTATTGTAGAGAAAAAAAATTCATAATTAAATGTTCCTGCAGTGGGAGCTTTGGCGCCTAATGGGTTAAATACTGTTTCAATTCCAGTATTACAAATTTTCTGTGAAAATTGGGGCTCGGTCATTGAGAAGGTGAGCAAAATGCAATTAAGATGTACAGATGGAAATGACGAACAAACTGTAATTGCACTGTAAAAAATAGGTTCTTAAAAATAAGTATATATTGTCTCAAAATAGCCCCAAAACAATATATATATATATATATATATACTTAAATTTGAAAACTCGTGTACTCATTTTTGTGTACATTGACATGCCAAACATGGGGATATTGGGATTCTTATTGGTCAACCCCATTTTTGAGCATGTCAATATACTCAAAATCAAAAAATAAGTACATGGGTTTTCAAATTTAAGTATATATTGTTTCGGGGCTATTTTGAGACAATATATACTTATTTTTAAGAACCTATTTTTTACAGTGTGTTGATAAGAGAAAGTTTATACGTCTTAATGTCCCTCCATCTGGTTACACAGGAATAAGAACATTTTAGAAAGTTGCATTAATTTTAATGTTTAGAGTCTCCTGCAAGTATTTTACTTGAGTCAGTATGAACAAAATCATAAACAAAATAGTAGTTCTTATACAATATGAAAGATAATTGCTAATGCTAACTCTTTATCTAGCTATATATGTAATGGAAATTCTATAACTACAATGCTTTGACATATCTGACAGATTAATAACATTAGATAAATGCAAACTTGTGATAAAAATATGCTTACTGAATCTGTTTTTTTTTTTTTTTTTTTCCGTAACTCATTGTGAAATTATGCTGCAGATTATTTTCTAAAACGTAAATAGTTGTCGCAGATTGACAGAAAAATTTCTGCTACTGAGGTTCAAGCAATATTTCATCAAAAAAAAAAAAAAAAAAAAAAAACCTTAACCTCCAATTTTCATCAAAATCGTTATATTTATTTACAAGTAACCCAATTTCTGCAATATATTGGAACTATCAGATAAAAGTAATAGTGAGCACTATTTTTCCTTTAGAAGAGAACATATCTTATTGATCCCCCCCCCCCTACGAAAAATAAAAACTTAATCCCAAACTTTTATCAAAATCATTACTAGTCGTTTCTGAAAGGCCCAAGACATACATATACAACCAACACACACAATAAAAGCAGAAACTGAACACATACCAATGAAAAATAACACAATTGCACTAGTGTATTAAATTATTAGGTATATATGAATAGCACTGAACATAAAAAAAAATTATATAGCAAAAACAATAAATTATTTGACAATTTTAGATGCGTTCACCTGCAGTTTTCTTTTAAATTGCATTCAAACATGCACCATTGATTTTTTTTTTTTTTTTTTGTCTGTTGTCAATAGTCATCAGTTATTGTTTTGTAGCACAAACTGATTGTTCTAAGAACTTAAGTGAGTGTTAAAAAAATTAGTTTACATACCTCATTGACATTATCATAAACATTTTCTTTTGACTACCAGCAGAGCAGTGGAGAGCGGGAAAACAACACAAAATGCCGTGTTGCCAGTATTTTAATAACAGTTATTGCTTCATTCTAGTTTTAAAAATAAATAAAACTTTAAACGAGCACATTTTGCTTGAACGCAGTTTTAAATTCCATCTGGCAGGGAATATTTCAAGCTTAGGTTCATCTATTAAATCTATGTCATATGTAAAATTCTTCAGCCTATTTCTCATTCAGTAGTGCTGGCGTTAAAAAAACTTTCTGTTAATTCAATACTGTTTACACATTTAACAAAACACATTTCTACACATGAATCTTTTCCTAAAATAGGTTGCAACATTTCTTCTACAGTAGAACTTGGATAATTCGAAGTTGAAGGGACCAGAAAAAAATTCGAAATATCCAAAAATTCGAATTACATATACTATTTTGTCAAAAAAAAGAGATAAATTAAAACTCTACAATCAAAGATTTAACACATAAACTTTAAATCTAAGAATACTGCTACATCCCCCCCTCCCATTAAATCAATATTTTTTACGAGCTTAATTATTAAACACTTTTTAAAAATAGTCAGATATTTTTAATTCTTCTTTAAGTACAATCTTTGTGTCATAGCATATGACTTGATACAAAAATAGAATCTTCTACATTATGCATGACTTTCAATTAAAAAAAATCTCGAAGTTCATGTATACGCACCATATCTTCTGATGCACTAGTTAGGGGCTTCTCTTGTATTTCCTTATCCTTCTTTTGAAAGACTGTTAAAATATATTAGCTGAGAAAAATCTCGGGAACAAATTTTATAGTAATATTTTAAAGGTAATCGTATGAAAAATTCGAATTATCCACGATGTTTTAACATTATCTTAATACAAAACTCAAGGGACCGAGTGAAAAGTTCGAATTATCCAGAATTTCGAATTATTCAAGTTTCACTGTATTATTATAAATCTAGCAGTATACGTCTTCTTTTTAACGTTCAACTTTGCATAAGCTTCATCAGCTACTTTTATTTTATGATTAGAAAATTATATCAATGACTGTACGTCAGAACATTTAATATTTAAATTTGCATTCTTAGCCAAAGAATATGACAGGACATTACATTAAGCACCCATATCCAATTTGAATTTGAATTTATACTTGTTCTAAAAGTCAGCCCTTTCATACCAATCACCAGATTTTAGATTATTGGCTATACTACTAATAACAAGTTTATTTGAATTTTTATTATCTTCGCTAAATGAGCTATTTACTGTAGCTACCTTTTTTTCTTCAAATAACAACATCTGCTAAAATGGCCTTCTTTACAGCAGGAAAAACATTGCTTTTTATAAGCCATACATTCAAACTTTTTGTGAGAGGTTTTGCATCGCGTGCAAAATTTACCATGAAGAGTTTGTTTAAATCATCTTCAGCCAGTAATTTCTCACGATCGGAATCACAATCACTGTAAATACCAATAACAATTCTATCAGTTACTAAACTGTCATGTAAAGTATCAAACTGACAGGATTTAATTTTGCTTAGTAATTCTGTAAGAAAATCATCAAATTTTTCATTTTCACTTTGAAAAATCTTGTTAAACAAAAATCTTTCATACGTAATATTAATTTTAGGCGCGAGGTATTTTTGAAACGCTTCAATTAAAACATTCAAATTGTTCTTTTTATCATCGGTAAAAGTATTATAAATGTTTACCGCTTCATAACCAATAGCTGAAATAAACAAAGCCAATTGAACTTTATCTGGCTTTTTATCCAATTCGATCACAGTTCAATACCATTTTTACCAAGCTTTCGAAACATAATAAGTCGTTAGGTTTAGTGGTGGCGATGGTCGAATTTTTACACTGTTCATAATCTCCGGGAATAATTTCTTTCAAAAGTTATCAATTCGGCACCATGTAACGTTGAAAATTAATACAAATGTAAATTTAACATAATTTAATAACATGAACTAGCAATAAGTAATTTAAAACACGCACGTAAACAATAACAATACACGGTCTACAGAACACAGTTGGCGGTTACATATGAAACAGTTAACTCAAGGTTCTTCTATCATAAGGTTGGGCCATTTGAAGAGTAGCCAATCAGAAGCAAGCAGAAGTGAAACGTCACGTGGCGAAAGATAGAAACAAACTACGATACAAGATATACGGCTGTTCGCCCAGAGCTAGCTATTACTTACTAAAAAATATATCCTATAATCTGATATAAATATTACCCAAAAACGAAAATCAAGAACGGTATTACATGAATAAAAGTAAATCCGTTAAAATATTTATTTTAAATACATATAAGTTCATAAAAAATTATAAAGCTTTCGCGTTTTCGGCAACATTGCTATGCATTTGTTTACATTTATAATACTTCAATAAAACGATGAGTTTCAATTATATTAAAATTAAATTAAATAAAAATGCAGTTATTTAATTGTTTTACTCAAAAGAAAGCACACATATTTTTTAAAAAGAATGTAAAATATATACATTTTACTGTACGATCGCGATATGTATGTTTACATTTCAGATATTTCAGTAAAATTATGAATTTTAATTTTATGAGTAAAAATGAAACATAAGCACATTTTTTTAAATATTTGTTCAAAATAAAACACTTATATTTTTCAATTTAAAAAGAAATACACAATATACGAGGTTATCTGTAATATTATGATATGTTTGTTTACCTTTTAAATACTTCAACATTGTCATGAATTACTTCAATAAGACGATGAATTTCAATTATATTAAAATGAAATGAAAGAAAAATGCAGTTATTTAAATGTTTTGCTCAAAAGAAAGAGCACGTATTTGTTTAAAAAAATCTAAAATATATAAATTTTGCTGTACTAGTAATTTTGCTGTATTTCTTTGTTTACATTTCAGATATTTCAGTAAAATTATGAATTTTAATTTTATGAGCAAAAATGAAACATAGGCACATTTTTTTAAATATTTGTTCAAAATAAAACACTTATATTTTTCAATTTAAAGAGAAATACACAATATATGAAGTTATCTGTAATATTATGATATGTTTAATACCTTTCTTCAATATTGTCATGAATTACTTCAGTAAGACCATGAATTTCAATTATATTAAAATGAAATAAAAATGCATTTATTTAAATGTTTTGCTCAAAAGAAAGCACACGTATTTGTTTAAAAAAATCTAAAATCATAAATTTTGCTGTACTAGCGTGATTTGTTTGTTTACATTTCAGATATTTCAGTAAAATTATGCATTTTAATTTTATGAGTAAAAATGAAATAAAAATACATTCTTTAAAATATTTTGTTAAAAATTAAACACTTATAATTTTCAATTTTAAAAGAAATACATAATATATTAAGTTATCTGTAATATTATGATATATTTGTTTACCTTTTAAATACTTCAATATGCTGAGTGATTGGTGATTCACAAGCACAAATTAATAATTGATTTATCTCCTAATACAGCTGAATTTTTGCGATTCACTAATCAACAAATCAGTTATGACAGTGTTTGTTTACATTACAAATGATATGCAGATTTCAGAGAATTGTGCATTTTTGAGAGATGATTATACTTCACTTTACATGAAATTTTCTACTGCAGCAATCAATAATATGCATGTATGTATCATATGCATATATGTAATCAGCAATATGCCTTCAGTACCTGATAAAAAAAAGATCATTTTACACAGCTAACTTGTCTTGCAGTACTATAGTGGTAAGCAATATGGATGTACATAAAAGCTTCATATGAGAATGGATTGATAATTACTTTTTTTTCTTTCTTTTAGTCAAAAAAGAGGGAAGTGCAGTTGTTAAAACACAATCCAGAAAAAAATTATATGTGTGGTGGTTCTAACATTATGACAGCACAGTTTAAAAACAAAGAGTCACAAAAGATGTCTGAGTTCAAAGTTTTGTACTTATTACTTTTAAACCTCAGTTCTGTTTTTTTTTTTTTTTTTTTTTTTTTTTTTTTTTATATATATATATAATACTCCAAAATGTTTAAGCAATGATCAAGAATTTTTTACAAAAGAAAAATTATATTCATTGTTTAAATATGGTATGACAGAAATAGTTTCAAAACATTTTGTTCATGTTGGCTTGTTGGTATTTCTAAAACAATTTTCATTTGAAAACATGTGCTACCACTGACACTTTTAACATGTTATTACAAAAGTTACATTGAAATGTGTTACTACATAAAAACAATTTCATAAAATTTTCAATTATCCAGATACTTTCTACAGAGGATTAAAGAAAAAAGAAAATTAAAATAAAATAAAAGTACATACGATTTTTTTTTTTTTTTTTTTTTTTTAACACACAAGTTTATTTTATTTTAAGTGTATTAACTGCAAATTTAATTTTGAAGTGCAGAAATATTTTTGTGTGTACTCATTTTTATCCACTACATAACTTAAACATTTTGTTTATTATGAGATACCACAATTTGTTTCATAAAGATAATAAATTTTAACGAAATCTTAATTATGTCCCTATTTGAATTAAAAAAAAAAAAAAAAAAAAAGTCACTTTTGACAGCAGACAACAGGCATTGGCTACTGTCTGCTTTCAAAAGAGTATACTTGAAAATCGAAGGGAAGTAGCATAAACATTTAACAAACATACTTATTACATGATTACTGCTAATTTAATATCCCTTTGATTTATTATTTCTGAACTTGAAAATGTATTATATAATATACACGATGATATATTACTTACATGATTTGATTTTATGAGCAATCTATCTACTGCTATTATACATCACAGTTTTTCATGAATGTTCTATCACTTTCAATAATCTATTCTTTAAAAATTTTTTGTTCTCGAATACGGAGCATGTCAAAGAATCAACAAAAGACGTAATATAAGAGTTATCATACGGTACATTTAAACAAATTCGATTAAAAGAAAAGAAAAAAATTAAATCACAAAAACGCAATTTAAACAGTTATTTCAGATGTAAACAAGATTTCAACCTCACGCCATATGACGTAGTGCGCGAGGAATCTCAAATAGCTAAAAATTCGCGCATCTATGAAATGGCACCCCCCTGAGTTAACTGTTCAAGATATTTTTTAATGGATCATAAGACGTCGAAAAACAATGTCCCCGGGACATCTTAAAGTGGACCTTTCATTTTAGGATGACTTAGGATATACCCAAGACATCCAAATTCATTTGTTCTCAGTATGTTCTGTTTAGACATCCTGTGGATGTCCTCGTTTTGTATATTTTATCCTGGGACGAAAACAGGACATTCGGGACTTAAAAAGCACATCCCAGGGATGTCATGTGCTGTTTGGGAAGTGGGGTCTTTCTAAGGAGTACTATCTTGTACACGAGTTTCGAGCGAAAACTCCAGATGGTATAACTCCAGATATTTATAATAAAAGCTCAACATGTGATTTTTTTTCTGTGTGTGTGTATGCGTTATAAATAACATTCAATGTCAAATTATGAGAATTCTATAACAAACTTTAAATATCTGTACTGATAAGTATAAAGGATTTAAGTCCAAAAATGTCGATTTTGAGTGGAGTACATAGTCAGGCACAGAAAAAAATTCTTTATCGATTGGTATAAAGGATTATACCAATTAGTCTTTGAGAAAATCCATTGGTAAAAAAAGATTCAAGTCAGAAATTTACCATTAATCTTTGTATAAAATGTTTAATTCAATTTTTCCCTTTATTAAATGAAGGTTGACAATCAGTGAACGGTATAAAGGGTATAAATCAACATAATCCGTTTTTCCTAATCGTTTCTTCTGACTAGTTTTTAGTTAGTTTAACTTTATTTTTCGTCTCCTGAAAAATCAAGAATATGGACTTAAATCCTTGTAAAAGATCAGTACAGACAGGGCCTGATTAAGGGGGAAGCTCGCTCTTCAAACATTATTTATACTTAAACCGTTAATTTTCAACAAATATTTTCCTCCTATAATAAACAGAAAATTTTCATTAAAGATTATTTTAAAAGAATTCTGGTGTCTAATAATGGTGAGTAAATTGGATTGTTTTACACCGTTCATTTTTTATAAAAAATATTTCCTCGTGAAAGCGTGGAATTTCTATGACATGAAGTAAAAAATAATTGTAAAAATATTCCGGTATGAGCGAGCTTCCCCCTTAATCAGGCCCTGAGTACAGATTTGTGCATGAAAAATTTTAACGATTGTAACGTAAGATCCTAGGTGTGTTGAAATTGAGGCCAATTGATTACATGAAAGTACCAGAACATTCTGTGGGAAAGGAGAGTGAGTCTTTCTAAAGGGTCCTGATTTGTACGCGAGTTTCAAGGATAACCATGGAAAATTCTAGACAAGTAGGTCAATGAGTTAGGTACTTATAAAAGCTCAACCTTTTCTCTTTTTTGGGGGGTGGGGGGTAGTATGTGTGTGGTAAAAATAACATTCAATGTCAGATATCAAAATTCAGTAAAAAGTATGATTTCTAAAATAAGATCCTAGATGTGTTATGGCCATATCACACAAGCGACTTCGTTCAGCCTTTTACTAGACACAATATACTCAACTTTTTCAAAAGATGGTCGAACAAGTTGATTACACGCTGACCTTGAATCTTCCCCGTACGCTGCTGTGTTGTGTTTAGTAAAATGTTGCGCAAAAATCTTTCATATGACATGGGTAATAGAGAGTTAAGGCAAATTGACTGTGCGAAGGTTCTAGTCTGTTCTGTAAGGAAGGAGGGGGTCCTAATTCGTACACGAGGAAAACGCAACATATAATAAAAGCTCAACATGTGAATAGTTATGTGCATGTGTTAAATAACATTTTATGTCAGATATAAATAATTTCTGACAAACTAAATTTTATCAATTGTAACATAAATCCCAAGTTTGTTGGAATTAGGCCAATTGATTACATGAAGGTGCTAGGGCCTTCTTTGGGGAAAGGGAGAGGGTATTTCTAAGGGCACCTAACTTGTTATAGTTTCAAAGAAAACCATGGAAAACTCCTGATGGTTAAATCGATAAAGTAAGGTATTTATAATAAAAGCTCAACATGTTTATACATGTGTGTGTGTGTGGTATAAACAGAGATGACAAGTTATTGCTAAAAGAAAAGATCAGTTTCATACCACTATAAAGACAATATATTGAAATTCTATAACAAACTTGGAAATTTGTTTTACAAACAAAAAGGCCCCACTTTTTTTTTTTTTTTTTTTTTTTAACTCGCTGTATAAGTTTTGTTTAATATGTCTTTATAAGTCAGCCTTCTCTTACAGGAAAATTTTTAGGCGTGAACTTTGTTAGGTCAAATAACATTAAATATTAGATATGAAAATTCAATAACAAACTTAACATTTATGCATAGGAAAATGTATGAATTGTAACGTGAGATTCTAGATATATTTGCCATTGGCCAATTAACTATATGAAGGTCTTAGTACTTCCCCTGTGGGGTTTTTCCTAAACAGTCTTAATTTGTGTTCGAGGTTTAATAGAAAAAAAAAAAAAAAAAGAATATAGATAATTTGAAACAGCTATGTTGATGAGCATGACCTGGTACTTTTTGTTTAGAACCTTCTTCAGGATAAGAAACTCTCAATTACTCAAAATCCTAGAGAAAACACAATTACAGAATATATCTAGAATTATTTATTTTTTCATGACATTGTAAGATGAGTACATTCCTTAAAATACATTTTTTACCTCCCACACACTCATTCCCTCTAAAAAAACAATAAATGAAGTTTCTGAGAAGAATAAATTATAGTTAAGTTTTCACAATTTTTTGTTTTTTAAATAAATAAAGATATATAAGTGTTTTTTAGGTATTCATTATTCACACGTTAGTTACAGTTCATATCAATTTCAATACATAGATATCAATTCATGTTTTTATTTATATGCAGGGGGGTAGAACATTTAAATACCAGGGTTAACTTCAAGCTCATAATACAGGAAGTCATTGATAACTTATTTATTATCATAGATCTTAATTAGATTTCTGATGTTTGTACTGAATTTCAAAATGTGTAAAAATAAAAAGCTTGAAAACGGAAGCGATTTCCATGTTTTTTCTTATATGCTTATTGGTTTGAAATTATACAGTGGGCAGCAAAATTATTGAAGCACACATCCACAATTTCATATACTTTTTTTTTTAAATATGACCGCTAGTTTTTATCATCTTGCATTTTGAGAAACAGCATATAATAAACTCGACAAATATTTACCTAACAAAACAGTATTAGGTGCCAATCTTTTACATAAGAATTATGTTAGCGTTTCAATAATTTTGCTGCCGAATGAACAGTTTGGAAAAAAATATATATATATGTTTTAAATTACATTAACTTTTACAGTAATTATTTCAATTGTATGAGGGGGTCCCCTGGCTACACCCATGATACATCGAAGCATATTTAGACTATTTATAGTAAACCTTTTATGATATATTTCACATGCTTATTTCTTTTCTTTGGTATGGATGAGTAGATGTCTATTTAGAACATTCTTTACAGAAAATGCTTTAGAACATATTTCACACACATATGGTTTTTCTCCTGTATGAATGCGTGAATGAGTATCCAAATTTCCTTTTACAGCAAATCTTTTAGAACATATTTCACACACATATGGCTTTTCATTTGTATGGGTCCGTAGATGTCTATTTAAACTACCGCTTATAGAAAATCTTTTTTGGCATATTTTACACACATACGGCTTTTCTCCTGTATGAGTGAGTGAATGTTTATTAAAATCACCTTTTTCAGTATATCTTTTAGCGCATATTTCACACTCATATGGTTTTTCCTTTCTATGATAGCGCATATGTGTATTTAAATGTCCTTTTTGGAAAAATCTTTTATGACATGTTTCACACACATACGGCTTTTCTCCTGTGTGAGAACGTTCATGTGTATTTAAATGTCCTTTTTGGGTAAATCCTTTTAGACATATCCGATATACAAACGGCTTTTCTTCAGTGTGAGTTCGTGAATGTTTATCCAAGCATGCTTTCAGTCTAAAACCTTTAAAACAAATTCCACACACATATGGTTTTTCTCCTGTATGAAGGCGTGAATGCTTTTTTAAACTTCCTGTATCGGCAAACACTTTAGAACATATTTCACATAACGGCTTTTCTCCTGTATGATGGCGTGAATGCTTTTTCAAACTTCCTTTGTCGGCAAACGCTTTAGAACATATTTCACACAAGTATGGTTTTTCTCCTGTATGGATACGTGAATGTTTATCCAGACTTCCTTTAATACTAAATCCTTTGGAACATATTTTACAGATGTATGGCTTTTCTCTTGTATGAGAACGTAAATGAATAATCAAAGTTCCACTTTGGGAAAATCCTTTATAACACACTTCACACACATATGGCTTTTCCCCAGTATGACTACGTAAATGTTTATCCAAACTTCCTTTAATACTAAATCCTTTGAAACATATTTCACACACGTAATGCTTTTCTCTTATATGGCTACACATATGTGTATTTAAATGTCCTTCTTTGGTAAATCCTTTATGACATAGTACACACAAGTATGGCATTTTTGCTACATGAGTACGCATATGTACGTTTAAATGTGCATTTTGCGTAAACCTTTTATGACACATTCTACACTCATATGGTTTTTCTCCTGTATGTGTACGTGTATGTCTCTTTAAATCTGCTTCTAGGGAAAATCCTTTGTGACATACACCACATACGTACGGCTTTTCAACTACATGAGTGCAAGAACTTTCACTCAAATTATCATTTTTAATGAATTCTTTTAAATTGATTTCACATGAACAAGGTTTTACACATGTGCAAACGTGTGCACTCATATTATTATTATTATTTATACTTTTTTTTAAATAAAATATTTCTTTGAACCTCTTTCTCAAATAAATGATTTTTCCTTGAAATGGATGTTGAGATTTATATCATATTTCAGATTATTATTATTATAAGGAAATAATAGAGGAGAACTGCCATATCCTTAGGAAAGGTGGTTTAGAGGTTTATATTGAAAAATACATTTAAGCAAAAAGTAATATGTTTCCTGGAAAATAACTTGTATCACTTATTAAAAATTGTATCTGGTAGAATTTTAACACCTAAAATAGAAAAAGGAGTAACTGAATTATAAACGATTTTTTTTTTCTTTTACCCCTGATAAAATTGTATTATTGAACAATAAATATTGGGTTGTTCTATAAATAATGTCGTTTTTTTTTTCATGTTTTTCAAAGTGAATTTATTTATATTAACAACAAACATTAATCAATGATATATTGACTATTTTGTTGGATGACCTTTTGCTACCATTCGGTAAGTTGAAAAATTCCACGTTCGAAGAAGCCTTGGTTTTTAGAAGCGAAGGTTTTAAAAAACAATATTATTTATCGAACAACCCAATATGTTAATCAAAAAAATTAATTTTAAGTGATGCATCACGGATCATCAAGGTCATTCAAAGCCCATGTTATTCTATGATCGAAACCGTTATGGAAGTACGGCAGCCGCTATTTCCAACGCTTATATGGGCTTGTTACTAAGCAACGCTTGCTGTCCTTATGGTTGCTGTTGCTATTATTAGGACGATGTTGAATGTAAATGGTTGCCGTTGGCATAGTTAATTGCGCGGTGTAAATAAGATCGCGCCAAGAAAGAAAACACTATTTTCACCGCTGAAATTTCCGACGCTGCGATTTTTTTCCGACGCTGCGATTAACAAAGTAAACAAACATGGCTGCCGGTTGTTTCTGAACTATGGTTAGCTGAAATCGACTGAAACGTAAGTTTTATTTTTTGTTTAGAAAACTTTATTTTTGTTTAAAGGAATTTATATTATCGTATTTTCCAAAATCATATTTTGAATAATAGGTTAAAGATAGTAAATAAACATTTCTTGATTTTGATATGCTTCATCTGCTTTCTAAACAATTTCTCGAAAATAGCTCGATTTAATACACTTAATATTGTTTTATCTTTTATCAAAATAATGTTACATGGATTTAAAATGAAAAATGTAATTTGAATTGTTGAATTTAATAATATTTTTTCTTTGAATTTAGAGTTAGTTTAAGATTAAAGGGCAAAAAGAACATTTCCATACTGTGGTGATTGAAAATTAGATGATTCGCAGATTATTAATCTCCTATTTTGTGTCGACTAATGTTTCTGAAATAAGTTTTTATAATGCGTTTAATAATTTATACGTAGTAAACATAAATAATATTCATTGTCATGTCCATGTGTAACTCTTTTCAAGGTAACTAACTCTTTCGAAATCCTATTGTCATATTATCCCCCCCCCCTTTTTTCTTTTTTTTAAATAATGTTCAGCAGAACCATACGCACTGTAAACTCTTCTGTTAACTTTATTAAAATATTTAAAGATAAATAAATTACAATCTCATGTCCATGTGAGCTACTTTTTGCTTCATTTTTATTTTGACAAAAAATAAAAATGACATGATGTATAGTAGTATAGATAATGTCAGTCTCATAATAATAAACCTATAATTTAATTATAGACATACAAAATTATGTACTAATATATCTAAGAGAAATTATACAGTGTTATCTATGCCAGGAAAAAGCTCTTTTTTTTTTTTTTTTTTTTTAAACTCAAATGGCTAATGTTTATTCATTGCTATTCCCCTGGAAGCCGTTGTGATATAAAATACTGATTTTGAAGATTTTTAGCTTCTTTTTGTTTAAGTAAATTCAAAAATATAATTTTTTGTTGTTGTTTTCACAAAATTTTAATAACTACTATCAACAGAATGCGAAATTTCCGCTCGCCATTGGCGAGTGGAATTTTTAGTGTGGCGAGTAAAAATTTGGTCTAGTTATAGATAGAATTCTTACACGATACAGTAACAGAAAACTCTATTTTATAGATTTAAATATGGCAAAATCTTGCTGTCTTATAACCTCATCTTTAACCTCTCCTTTTTCTCTTCTGGGAGTGACAAGTCTGTGTGTGCATTGCCCGACGATCGCCTCAGCCTGGGAAAGGAAAAATGCTTAGTGCACGCATAAAAGTTTTAATATCTTCATCAGTTTTGTTTCTCTCACTGTGATTTTTCCGAGCAGAGTGAGAAAATAGGCAAGCAGAGGTCCTCTTTGCCTGTCACCTACTATCTGAGAGAAGAGAAATGCGATATTGACACATGAAAAAGAGCACAAGCCCTTTTAAAGATACTGCCTACGTTTATTTTGTTGAATAAGGGAAAAAAAAACAGTAAACATTTTCCATTTTTTTTTTTTTTTTTTACTGAAATGCCAAAGATTTTGCACTTGTAATAATTTGTAAGCAACGATTTTATCGAAAAAGTTTTTCTGGAACAGCTATTTCAAATGACAACAATGAACAAGTTATACCCATTGACATTCCGTCTAATTACAAAAAATCTGGTGTGTCACTCACACGACTTTCTCTTACCCTGAAATTTAATACTATAAATACAGGTTTGAGATTAAGAGGTAAGATAACGAGTACTGTTATGTAAACCTATGTTAAACAATTCAAATTAGGCTTCGGAAGAGTTTTATATGATAATTAGTTCTGTGAGGGGGGCTACCGTCTCCCTCAACCCCCCATTTCATTAATGCACCTACATTTATATAGAATTTAATTCGGTTATTAAAAAATAATTCTGTTTTTAAAAAATACTTTATTAAAATTATTACTCAAACAAATTATCTTTTATGATAATGCAGACGATTTCCATATTAGAGAAGTAGTATAACACTAAATATCCAAAAAAAAGTTGAATTTATTCTCAATATTATTATTATTTTTTTTTTTTTTTGTTAAAAATGTAAAAAATCGATAACTTTATTTTAAATTCTCGCAGATCGATGGTTCAACTATTCGTTTTAAAGGTATTGGCGAGCTCTTTTGAAAGATACCCATCATGAAAAATTACTCCCCATGAGGGGAAACTTCCCCCCCTCCAGGGGGGAGACGGGGCTCCTACATACACAAAATTCTTTTCTCTGTTGACTATCTCTATTACAAAATATATATATTCGTTTCATTTGGTTTAGTGCAGTCGATAGATGTAAAACTCTACTTACCTGGAATTTCTGCCATAGACGTAATGTATTTGAATACTTTTGAGTGTACACGAACCATTTGCTTCATCTCAACGAAAAAGCTTACTGATGCATCCCTATATGATACACATTTAAATACCGAGTTTGGAATTTCTGCTACTATTTGTTTTTGAGATGTGCTGAAAACAGACACACAGACAGACATACACACAGACAATTCGCTAAAAACATGATTGACCTTAGAACATGTAAATAAATATCACAAAAACTCACATTCAAAATTTTGACCCTGAAACAATATTTTCTCGACTGTATGGGTAAGAGAAAGTAAAAAGGAATCTTAAACTTTCGTAATAAAAAGTTTTTCACAGGCTATTGTTTGACATAGTTTTTTTTTTTTTTTTTTCTTTTTAAGTCATTTGCATTTATGTTATTTGATGTTTTAATCTTTTTCAAATCTGAAACACAGTATGAATTTTAATCATAGATGATTAAGAGACATGATGATATACGACACACTTTTTTAATATATATAATTTTAAGCATATTTGTAAAAGCATTTCAAATAGTTAGAAAAGATTAAAAAAAAAAAAAAAACCCAAAATGCGTAAAAAAAATAAAAAGACAACCCTATTTTATGGCGAGTCAAAATTTTTTACTGCGAGTGTTGTCTGAGTTGAAATTTCAGGCCCTGCTATCAACATGATTAAAAATTCAGTTATCATAAAATCAATAATATTTATCTATAATTATATTTTAAATATGTTATAGTTGATTAGCCATACCACATTAATGTAATTATTCATTAACTACAGCTTAGCCTTCCTTATCAAAGAAATGTAAAAAACTAATCTATTAGATAAAGGTAGGTACTGTGTGTTTTTAGGATATTTAAAGTGAGTAGATAAAATATTTAAAAACAGCAATTCTTCATTAGGAACATAAAAGTGTGCAATTAATTTATAAATTATTTACCCTTTAATGCTAAAAGTACTCTGAATGTAACAATAAAAAGTAAAGTTAGCTTTTAAAATGTGATATTATAGTTTGTTTTGTTTTTTTAACTTTAAATTTTAAAAAAGTAACATAACTCTTTGTGTCAAATTTTATCCTATTATATAAAAATTTTTACTTTATAGTTGAGAAATTAAGATTTTGTTTTTGTTAGAAGTCATGTATATGGTCGATTCCTAGAAATCTTCACAGCTTGAAACCAGAGAGCGTGCAGATTTATGATTGCAAGAACAGTTGTTATTTCTTGTTTAAGACAAATGTTGTATTTTAAAATATTAGGCTTACCTCCAAAAATACATATTTATTTGCTTTTTTGAGTGATAAACTTTTATACAGAACTGAACATTATGAGTAGAAAACCCATCGCTGATTGACTAGGTCTTATAAATTAGTACACTATCTTGAATTTTATTATTTGTTTTTTCCTTTGAAAACGTTAGAAGTTTCATTATTTATTAAGTTTCTAAATGTAGATTTATGAAAGACTATATTACTTATATGAATAAAAATGTCATATTATGTATAGTATCACTTTTTCTTTTATTATTATTTGTATAGAAATATTAATATGTCTCACTCAGAACATTATGTTAATTTATACAGTATATCAAACTTTGTAATTCTGTAATATTTATTTTTATATGTGTATGTTTCAGTGAGCATGGAATTTATATATATATAGCTTTCTTTCAAATTTATAAAATGTGAAAAGTCTTTCTTTAATTTTAGTGATGTCCCACCACCAAAGACCTCATTGGATGGATATTGTATGCTGTGTGTGATGTTGCATTGGTTTCATATACGCACACAATATTCTTTCAGTATAATAGAAGTTTGAACTGGATGTCTAAAGTACAGAAGACACAATCGCAGAAATTTGGATGTTTAGATGCTGAGTTCCTAAACCTTTTATAGAAGATTGGGATAAAATTTAGTTTAGGTAGGCACTTATATTTGGCACATTTCGTGAGTGTGCTAAATATTTTTAAATGGTTTTTCAAAAAAAGTTTTCACTCTGGAAAATCTCCAAATGGCAAAAATTTCAAAGAAATATATATATATTTGTGTTTATTAAATGATATAGAGAATCGAAACATAAATATAAATGGTCTGAATGTGTGGGAGTTTTAAGTGAATTTAGTACTACTGAAGGGTTCTAGGGTCCTTTGTGTTAGGTGATTTTTCTAAGAGGTCTTATTCCATATTCATGAAAACTTTGGAGAAAACCATGGGAATCTTCAAACGGCGGGAATTCTGTAATCTTAGTATAGTTTTCGAATTTAAATGAGGCCTACCCCTTCAGATTTAATATTTTTGGTCTGTATGTATATACCATATTAATGGTTTAAATACAATAATAATAATCCAGTTGGCTTGAAATTTAGTAGGAATATTTATGAGTTAATGGAATTATTTGCATAATTTTCTATGTCATAGTGTTTATGGTTTGTGTGCATTGATTCAAACCACAAACACAAAACAAAAAATTTCAACCATTTTTTGAATATATATTTGTGACATTTCTTTTCAGTTCGTGTACCAGTACAAAATTTCACCCATAGATGTAATGTTATTTAATTCAGCTGTTGGCAGTGATATGTGAGGGTCTCTGACAGCTACAGAACGGTCACAGACACCTTTTTTATATAGATTAATCAACCATTACACATGTAAAACAGTCATTAAAAATTATAACTTTCTAGCTTTATAAATGTTTAATAAACCATTAAATCATAATTTCTGTGTTTTGTTTATTAATTTCTTTTTGAATTAAATAATTATTCATACTTTTTTTTGAATATTTTTGTTTACTTGTAGTTTTTAATGTATTTAGTTTTATTTTACAAAACCTTCGTAATTTAGAGATTAAAAATTTTCAGAAAATTTTCTGTTTCAAAATTTTCCAGAAAACCCACATCCCTACCAATAGGTAAAATGTCAGCTTTGTTATTACATACGCACTAGAAAATATGCACATTTGACATAGATTATGTACTGTTCCTACAACAGACGGGCTTTCTGAGCTGTTGGAGTTGAAAATGTTAAATGAATGCAGGGAAAATGTAAATTTTCATTAATCTATAATGATAAAAAAAGATGTCTGTCTGTCTGTCTGAGTATCTATACGTTCAGCCCCTACTGAACGCAGAAGTATAAAATTTGACATACGGATGCTCAGAAGCCTTCCCGAGCGGATAGTGAAAACAGAATTTAAAAATTTTAATTAGTTTCAAAGATATTAACCCATTAAGCGCCGCTATATGTTCCAACATAATTTTTTATAAAGGAATTGTTTTTTTCCCGTGTAGACTAAGGGTTTAATAAGTTTCCGCAAAAAAATACCAAAAAAATTTTTAAATTTCAAATTTAGACGATGTTCCCAAAATGGGAACATTGGCGCCTAATGGGGGTAGAGATAATCATGCAATTTTTTTCATTAGAAATTAGAATTTCTGTATTTTACAGATTATTAATTATTACTTATTAATAGAAAATGAATGAAAAATAATTTACCTGTATTTTATTTATGCACACTTCTTTATTTTTATAAATCACACCTCACATTTTTACATTACTTTGAATGAAAATAAACTAAACAGTTCTTATGCAGCATAACATTACATTTTTTGCAATAAAGTCTAGTGTTTTTCATTCATACTCTGCACCTAGATTGTCTTTCTGCATTTTCAAGAAAATGATTGATACCGTCGAAACGTACATCTTTCGGTATGATTCCAAAAAGGCCAGGACGAAGATGTTCCGCAGTTCTCGGTTCCTCTCTTTTCATCAATGACGTTGTAATTTCCCGAAGAAATTCTAGCTGGGGGAGTTTTCCTTTGCATTCTCTATGTATCCGCCAAGCAGCTACAACTGCCATATTTAGAGTATTTGTAAAAAATGGCCACCACCGTTTCTTGCCTTTAATTTTTGGCCGATATTGACTCAAAAATCGATCAAGAAGATCGACGCCTCCCATGTATTTGTTGTAGGAGGCAACAACGTGTGGCTGTGGTATATCAGTTTTTTTCTTTTCTACAGAATTCCATCGTTTTGTCGAACCAATTGGTTCTAGTGGTTCAAAATTTGAAGCTAAACAAAAAACTTGATTGTCTTTCCATTTCACAATACTGATAGAGTCGGTGATAATGGAATCGAATGTCCCTCTGTCTTTCTTTTTCAACTCTTTAGAACTTATTACAGGACAACTTTTTAATCTGTTTTCTCTGATAGTTCCAGTTGTTCGGAAATTTCTAGCTTTCATTTCTACCAATAATTCCACCGAAGTCAATATAAAGTTCATTTCTTGGAGGATATGAAATGCATGCAGTCAAATCTAATACCACTATTGTTCCCAAATGTAATGAATTGTTTGGCGTCTGCTCTTTACCAACATATATTTGCAAATTAAAAGGGTACATCCTTCTGAGGATGCAAGAACCCACATTTTATATCCAAATTTTATGGGTTTTGATCTCATGTACGTCTTTGCAGAATAGCGACCAGTATAATATTATTGGTTTAAAAAACTAAAGAAGGCGCCAATGTTCCCAAAATGGGAACAAGCTATTTAATCTTCCACTGAGAACAAGTTGTTGCAATTTTTTATTCATAATAAATGTTATTTGATACAATGGAGATTTATAAGAAAATTGCAACAGATAAAATAATTTTTTATTTATACATTTAAAAAATATAAGCACACATACTGAGTATGATGGAAAGATGAAATTTCCCATTTTTTAAAATTCCATAAAAAATACAAATTATGAGAGAAACTTTATAAAAAAAATTACACAACTTGTCGCATTTATTCTAAAATGAAATGTAATTAACCTTGTAACAATAATTTTAATATTTAGTTTAAAAAAATAATACAGTTGAAGATCTTTAATCCGCACACCTTGGTTCTAGAACTTGTGCGGATTATAGATTTTTGCAAATTATAGATCAATGATGTCATTTCCTCACTATATGAATTAGTATAAGGCACATAAAACAATAAACTTTACTTAATGAAGATAGAATTAGAATTGTTTGTTTTTATATAATGTAATGAAGGTAATACTAATAAATATATAAAACAATAAAATTTATTTAATGAAGTAGAAGCAATGTATAATTTAAACCCTTGAATGAGTAATTCATTTAAAAAAAAAAAATGTACTCATACTTCTGGACTGTGATTAACAGGATGCAGCCAGATACTTGCAATGTGATTAGTTTGATGCACTTTTTAATGACTGCATTGCAGATCTTATCTTCAAAACAAATGCTGGTATAAATTTTTTCTTAAATAGTTTTGTGTATTTTTGAAATACCACCCTAAAAAGAACATTTACACTAATGGTCCTTAAACATCTGTGAAAATACACAATCCCACCAACGCATATGCCATTTTTTTCAACCAATGAGCAATGCTGTTACTGGCAGGAGTTAAAAAACTGCACTTGCATGTGTTTTATTTAATCAGTAATTGAATATTATTCAGATTCACTGAAAAAGTGTAAGGCAACAAAAGTATTTTTTTTTTTTTTTTTTTCCCTTTTAAAATTAATTATGTATATCTAAATTAAGTTTTACACCCATTTTTTTTTTTTTTTTTTTTTTTCGTTTTAGTATGCGAATTAACATCATATTTTCTCATATACATCCAAAATATTGGATTTTCGTTACTCCAAAATCTTTTGTTTACATTTGAAAAGTGAGTGTGGATTATAGACAATTGCAAATTATGGGTATGCGGATTATAGATCCTCAACTGTAATAGCGAATGTTCCTAAAATGGGAACATTGGCGCCTAATGGGTTAATTAAAATGTCAACCCATGTCGATCGAAAAATGACCGGGATTCAATGGTTAATAGCTTAAAAAAAAAAAAAATTCTATCAGCAGACGATTTTTTTAGCTGTCTGGAATGGAAACAAAACATCTGGAAATCATTAATATCACATGTTCTTGAAGTGGGATTAAAAATTTCAAAATTCTTCACATTTTCATTTATGTTACATTTAAATTAATATTCGGATTACATAGCATATTATAAAGCTACTGTTCAATTTTCATGAAAATATATTAATAAACAAAAAAATTACATTTTTATTGAGAAAAGATTAAGTTTTCTTTAATAAACTTTAAGTACCTTTAACGATCCTTCAACTTTAGCAGCTTTTAAATGATATATTTCGACGTGCTATCGCAGTCATCTTCAGATGTTGTTTATGCTGCATTACTGAAAGGTGTCTTCATCTTCCTCCACATCAGTCTCCTTCTCGCTTACGTCATTGTTTCGCCGGTGATTTCTTAGTACTTGTTGCCAATCCTTAGTTATTATGCTGTGCTCTCTCTCATTTACTGCCATGTTAGATGTTAGAATTTCTAAAGCTTCGCGTTTCAGAGCGTAGTTATGTGAGTTGTATGGGGCTATTTTGACGGTTTTTAGGGTATTAGTTATTATTGGGTTAATTTTATGTGTACGTGATAAGGCGGTGGAGCTTCTATTGTATTTTAGATCGTTAATATGTTCTATTTCTCTGTCCTTTATTTTTCGCTTTGTCAATAGAAGCTCCACCGCCTTATCACGTACACATAAAATTAACCCAATAATAACTAATACCCTAAAAACCGTCAAAATAGCCCCATACAACTCACATAACTACGCTCTAAAACGCGAAGCTTTAGAAATTCTAACATCTAACATGGCAGTAAATGAGAGAGAGCACAGCATAATAACTAAGGATTGGCAACAAGTACTAAGAAATCACCGGCGAAACAATGACGTAAGCGAGAAGGAGACTGATGTGGAGGAAGATGAAGACACCTTTCAGTAATGCAGCATAAACAACATCTGAAGATGACTGCGATAGCACGTCGAAATATATCATTTAAAAGCTGCTAAAGTTGAAGGATCGTTTAAAGGTACTTAAAGTTTATTAAAGTTAATTCGTCCTTCTAATTATTTAAATATTTATGATTAAGTTTTCTTTTATATTTTGCAGTACTTTGAATTGAGATATGCCGTTGAAATTTCGTAGTATTTGGTTTTAATGCCTGATAATTCGATTGTGAATATTTTTGAAAGAATAGAATTATTAGAGAGGGGGGAAAGGGGCAAAAAAAAAAGTTACAGCATTTGAAATTGGTATATTTAGGTTTTAAAGCAAGTTAAATCGATTGCAGATATTTTCGAGTGTAAAATTATTAGTAGGAACTGAAAGGATTGGGGAAGGGGCAAAGGTGTCGAAAAGGAACGGGAGTTTCAGAGAAAACCCAGAACACCTTTATCTGTAATAATAAAAGATGCTATACGTTCATCTATACGTTCAGCCACTACTGAACGCAGAAGTACAAAATTTGACATACAGGTGCTCAGAAACCTTCCCAAGTTGATAGTGAAAACAGAATTTAAAAATTTTAATTAGTTCCGTAGATATTAATTAAAATGTAGACCTATGTCTAATGAAAAAGCGATCTCAATTACTCAGAATTCACCACGATTGCATAAAAATAGATATTTTAATGGAGTTAAAAGCAGAAAAAATGGAAAATAAATTAGAAATATTAGTCCGATCGTTACGAATTTGATACCAAATGAAAGGGGAATTTTTTCCGAAGAGTGCAAGCGGCTTATCGATATATCAATTAGATTTTTTAAAATTAACTAAAGTATGAATTTTTCGTGGCAACATCATTTGAAATGCGAGACTGGCGTCTGCCATGAAAAAGGAAATGATTGTAACCGATCAAGATGTCACGTGTTTTGTAGTGGAGGGAAAAATTGCAATTTTCAAATTTTCATTCACGTTACATTTGAATTAATATTCAGCCTAGACAGCATATTATAAAGCTACTGTTGAATTTTCATGAAAATATATGAATAAATTAAAAAAATGACATATTTATTCGAAAAAAAGATTAAGTTTTCTTTAATATTTTGCAGTATTTGCAGCCGTTGAAATTTCGTAGTATTTGATTTTAATGCCCGATAATTCGATTGTGAATATTTTTCAAAAAGGGGGAAAAGGGGCAAAAATTAAAAAAAAAAAAAAAAAGAGTTACAGTGTTTGAAATTGGTTGGCATATTTAGAATTTAAGGCAAGGTTAATCGATTGCGGATATTTTCGAGTGTAAAATTATTATTATCGACGGAAAGGAGGGCAAAGATGTAGAAAAAGAACGGGAGTTTCGGAGAAAACAACGGAACACCCAGAACACCTTTATTTTCAATATTTCAAATTCTGATTGTGATTAAATTACTTTTAATGCATCATTTGAAAGATATTTTAAAGTATTTTTATATTATCGAAAGTGGGATTCGAGATTTCACCTGATTTACATGTTTTAAGGTCTCCTGATTTGGTTTTCTTTTTTATCTCAGCTTCTAATTAATATAATTTCATGAGTAATATGTAATTTTAAAAGTTATTTGAATTGGAATTGAAGAGTATATATTTTGAATCTCTGACGGAATTGAACAGTAGATTACAGAAATTTCTACTGCCAGATGGTGCTCTAATATTTTAAAATTTCAATATTTCAAATTCTAATTATTATTAAATTATTTGAAATCGAAAGCTATTTTAAAGTTATTTTATATTATTGAAAGTGGAATTCAAGATTTCACCTGATTTACACATTTTGAGGTCTCCTGAATCGCTTTTCTTTTGCATCTCAGTTACAATCAAATCTAAGTCTCAAATAATTTTATAAGTAATACATCCTTTGAAAGCTTCGTTGATTTGGAATCTAACAGTAGATTACACAAATTTCAACCTCCAACTGACCTTGATAGAGAAGAGAGAATTCGATATCCGCCCAAACGAAGGAAATATTTTACCACTTGAGATCACGTGCTTTTTCTAATAGGAATAAAAATTGCAAATTTCAAAATGCTTCAATTTTCTTCTAAACTTTGTGTGCGCAATTTACAGCACAGGGGATAGTTGCAGCTCAAATTTCATCGATTTTTGAAAAAATTTACATTTTAATTGCAAATTAAATTTTATTCTAATAAGCGTATTTCAGTTTCTAATTATGATTAAATTATTTTTAATACATCATTCGAAAGATATTTTAAAATTCTTTTATATTATCGACAGTTTTCACCAGATTTACACGTTTTGAGGTCTCTCGAATCAGTTTTCTTTTGTATCTCAGCTACTAATTAAAATAATTTCATAAGTAATACATCATTAGAAAGCTTTGTTGAATTTGAATTGAACAGTAGATTACAGAAATTTCTACTGCCAGATGGCGCTGAAATATCTTAAAATTTCAATATTTTAAATTCTAATTATGATTATATTATTTTTAATACATCCTTCGAAAGATATTTTAAAGTTCTTTTATATTTTCGAAGGTGGAATTCGAGATTTCACCTGATTTACACGTTTTGAGGTGTCCTGAATCGTTTTTCTTTTGTATCTCACCTACCAATTAAAATAATTTCATAAGTAATACATCATTTGAAAGGTTTGTTGATTTAGAATTGAACAGTAGATTACAGAAATTTCTACCGCCAGATGGTGCTGTAATATTTTCAAATTTCAATATTTGAAATTCTAATGAGCGAGGAAGGTGTTGTATGTTGTAAAACGGGGATAAGGCACCGCAGTCGCCACTGAGCGGAACTTTGCTAAAGTCAGAAATTTGAATGATCATAACATGGTGAGCGAACAGGCTGTTTCAGATATTGAAAGTGGAAGAGGGTGCCACTGGCTACCGAGCGGGAATTTACTGCGATTACATTTTTCAATAAAGAGATTTTTACTATATATCAATAAGCTGTTGTAAGATCTGAAATGGGAAAAAGGCGCCACCGAGCAGGAGTTTCATAAAGTCGGATTTTTCAAGGATTGCGAACCAGCTGGTCGCCAAAGGCAGCTAGTTCTTTAATATTTTGCAGAGTTTCGAATTCCAATTTCTGCTCACATATCGTACTAAGGGTTTTTAACGTTATATAGCCCGGAATTATGCAAGTTCTGGAGAAAATCATGGATAAGTCGAACACAAATCTTTTTATAAAAATGTTTATATTAGCTTTGTATCTCATAAGTTAACTTTCTCTATTGATACTGGTTTGCCTGAAACCCATATATTTTCTGAAGGCTTATGTCACAAGTAGAAAATCTGTGAAATTTTATGGTCAGAGGGACAAGCGTTTAGGAGCTGTAGGACCCCCAAAAAAATCAGTAAATTGTGTATAGATGGACATATTCCCATAATGACGTCTCTATTTCTTGTATGTTCCCGTATGTTGCTGTCAAGTACTAATGTATTGTATGCCTTCTTTTTACATTGTAGATGGATCCTAAAGTCACTGTGGCTGCCTTGGTCTTCCGATTCGGAACAAGTAATCGGTCTCCGAACATCCAGAAATCAGAGATTGTAAAACACATAACTACTCTCATGGAGATTGTGGAAGAGATTCGGACATTAGGATTTTCTGGAGGCCATGGAGAAGAATGGGAGGAGAAAATGAACTTCGAAGATGATGGTGTCGATAAGGAACAACAATACTCGTTGCAACAGTCGCTGTCCTTCACTTCTATTGTGACGTATTTTGACCAAGTATGCCTGATGACAGGAAGAACATTCTGCTTTTAGTGGATTTATGGTGTTCTAACATAGATCATGCATCGTCTGCTTCCGAAGTACCTAATATTAAAGTCCTACAAAAAGAACTGGTATCTGAAGGATGTATGGGAAATATCCAGCCTCCCGATATTCATATTTTCAGACACTACAAACCTTTTGTTCGTTACATAACGGTCACAATCATTATCGAAAAACAGGAGAACATTTGGCATTGCGATAGTTTTCTAGCCCTGCAGTCCTTTTTCCCTATATCAGTTCAACACTCCTTGTTTCAAGAACTTGATTAAGGATGCTTTTTATAAGGGCGGATATTTGGATGACGATCCTGGAATGTGGATTGCGCCAATGGATTACTGCTTCGTTTTCATTGACAAATGATGAGTGTGACAAGTGTTCGGCTATCGCTTTGTAAAATATGCCCATTGAGAACTGTCTTTCTGCCCGTCTCACTGTTTATTTGATGAATTGCACATTGATTGTCTCTTGTAACAGATTTTGTTTGAAGTGAATAACAAGTCACATTTTCAGCATCCCAATGCATATTGTTTCTTTTCAACAAGTTGTTTCTTCCTTTAAACTGAGGTTTTCACCTTCTTACCATAATATTAGTTCATATAAATACGTGAAACGAGAATTTTAGCAACTTTTGGTGTCATGTTTCCAACACTTTGCTGATAATTTGTAGGTCCTATAGCTCCTAAACACTTATCCCTCTGCCCCTAAGTTTTCACAGTTTTTCTACTTGTAATATAAGCTTTCAGAAAATATATGGGTTTCTGGGGAAATCGGTATCAAAGGAGAGAAGGTTTACTTGTCAGCTTCTAATTAACATAATTTCGTAAATTGAGCCGTTGAAATTTCGTAGAATTGTGTTTTAATGCCCATTGATTCGATTGTGAATATTTTTGAAAGTGTAGAATTATTAGGAAAGGCTTAAGGGGGAGGGGGAAAGAAAAAAAAAAGTTATACAGCATTTGAAATTTGTATTACAATATAGGATCCGTTATCCGGAAACCCGTTATCCAGAATGTTCCATAAACCAGAATGCAAAATGCCAACTACCAAAATTTTTAATTATCGTAAAATTTAAGAATTAAAGTCATACAATAGCAGCGGTCAAAATTATAGTTTTACAACCTACTTTCTTTAATACTACAGTGTTATTCTGAGGAAATATGGCGAGCACAAAATTGTCCACTGAAAATTTTGCAAATTTAGGTTAGAAAATGAATTTTTATTGTATTTTTTAATAGATAAACATTAATAACACATACTTCTTATAGTGCCCAATAGCAGATGAATTTTATCCTTGAACTCAGGTCGCATGCATGAAGAAGTCCCAATTGTTATAAAATTTTTAAATAGTTTTTATTAATTTCCATTATTTTTAGAATTCATTTCATAAAATATTTAGCACTATGTGTTAAAAATATTTGAAACATTTATAAACTATTAGTATCAGAGCCAGAGACACACTATAAGCAAAAAATATCATTTTGCAAAATCCAAATGAAAGGATTTTACTCTCAGGTCCAATATTAAATTTTCTATATGTTTATTTATTTTTCATTTATTATTACTATTATTATTTATAGTTTGAAATTCTAATTAAGAATGTTTTTTTTTTTTTTTTTTTTTTTTTTTTTTGTGGAAATAATTTATTAAATGAACAAATATATAGCTAAAGTGTTTATATATATATTATTCATGTTTATCACTGCTATTTATGAAATTATTTTGTACCATTTTTATACATATAATAAAGTGTTCCGAATTACGGAAAAACCCCTTATCCAGAATATCCCAGGTCCCAAGCTTTCTGGATAACGGATTCTATGCTGTATTAGGTTTTAAAGCAAGATAAATCGATTGTGGATATTTTCGAGTGTAAAATTATTAAGAGGGACGAAGGGGGAAAAATGTAGAAAATGAACGGGAATTTCGGAGAAAACAACGGAAAACCCAGAACGCCTTTATTCTTTTATAATTTGCAGAGATTTGATTTTTTTCACTCACATTTCATACTAAGAATTTTTAATGTTATACAGCCCAGAATTCTGCAAGTTTTGGAAAAAAAACATGGATGAGTCAGACACAAATCTTTTTATAAAGATGTTAATATTATCTTTGTAATACCTAGGCACCATAATTCCAGCCTTAATCTTCACTGGATTTATAAAGAAGTGATCATTTACTGTGTTATACTGTGTATCTTCTTCTTATATTATTAAAATCTCTGTGTGTGTGTCTGTTTGTTAGAAATAGATTATGTCAGCTAAAGCTCCAGCACCAATCGTTGCAGCAGCTTGAAACCGGTACCAAAAGACGTAGAATTTTTTCCCCTCGACATACTTACCATCTGCTATTCAATGGAACCCTAATTAGCAGAGATATTAATTAAAATGTTGACCTATGTCTAATCAAATAGCGTTCGGATTGTATTTTTGACCTTCAAAGCACATCCAGATGCATTCCGCAGAGGGTGAAATTTCGCTCGTTTTTGTAAAGAGATCTCTCCTCAAAGATTCAAGATATTGAAAATATGTCTGTTTCATGAGAAAGAGCGTTTATTACCGATTCTAACAGTGTAACTTTATTTTAAAAATATGGATTTTTTATATTTTTAAAAAATGTTTTTAAAAAGGTCCAAAATTTCTCTATTTTTTCGATTGTCTCTTTTTGAATAACCCGCTACGAATAAGTAAATGTCGAATTTCTTAACAACCAGCGTCAAATAAAAAATCTCAGAATTTTTTTTTTTTTTAATAAAAATACTTTTGAAATCACATAAATTTATAAGGCAAAATAATTTTATTTAAAATAAATTTTAATAGTGTTTTGCGTTTTCTTTACATTCTATAATTACAATTTATTTGCCCTTAGAAATAGAATATGCTACTTAGGCCCGAATAAATAAGAATGCATTTCATACTTTAGCAAGTTAATTTGCTCATTAAATTTTTAATAATAAATTATTCTATGCATATTTTTACTTGTATAAAATATCAATATTTTTAAGGTTATTCTTTTTAAATTATTTTTTTCTGTAATATAGTACAGAAATGAAATATAAGAGAACAATTTAAAATTAGATTAAAAAAATAAATAAAATAAAATAAAACTTCCTTTGATTTTAAACATCTGCCTTCATTTTTTCTAAACAAAGTTTTCAATTGATAAAAGTTAACTTTATAGAACAATAAACACTGACAATTTATTAATTTTAAAAGATTTTTCTTTCTTTTAAGAAACTGAAAAAAAGTAATATTGGGAATATGGTATGGTATGTTTATTTGATAAGAGATGGTGCCACAAAAACTCTTAAAATATTATCCTGTGTAGGAAAATTTTCGGTGAAATGAAAATGCATAGGGTGATAGCCAATAAGTATTCGCGAATTGCTTTATTTTTAATATACTTCCTTGGAAAATGACTTATGATTTGAAATGGAGGGCAGCACTCAGCAGGACCCAAGAACTAGGCACATCGCCCAGAGGTCTATTGTACCCCGACCTAAATGCATCCTTAAGAGAAAATTCTCATAGCTGAAGCAAAGTTCAGCAGACACCTGACAGGAATATCCTGCAGCTCCCAAGTTTCAATAAGATGCCGACCAAGATGCTCAAACCTGTGTGCAGACAAGGCCTCACAGTCGCATAAAATGTGCCGAGCAGTCTCCTCTTCCAGACACCAACCCCAACAAATGGGATTAGAACTGATACCCATAATGTTCAGATGACCGTTACGCTATTGCCTATAGTGCTCCTTACCAAGGAGCTTGAAGATAGATGCCCTAAAAGCAGTAGGAGAAATACCCAGAACACGCTCAGGGCCACTAAAGCGTGTTCTGGAACCAGACCTACCCAACTCATTACCAGATATACCCATATGACCAGGTACCCAGTGAAGACTAACCTTATTATAGGAAGAAAGCTCACAAAGAACCTTGTAGCACTCCCAAACAAGAAGAGAAGTGAACTTACACCTCACCAATGAAAGGAGAGCCGCTTCACTGTCAGAACAGATACGGATGGTTAAATTATGATAACCCCTGTCTAAGCACACCTTACAGCATAAGATGATAGCAATGACTTCAGCCTGGAAAACTGTGTCAAACTTTCCAAGAGGGAAGTAAAGCAGAGTTTCATCCCCAGGACACTGCCCCAGAATGAGAACCAAGTTTAGAGCCATCAGTATACCAAGCCAAACAGTTGCCATTAAGCCAACTAGGATACATAAGCCAATCCTCCCTGGAAGGGAAAAAGATTTTAAAAGGCTTATGAAAGGCATATTTCATAACCATGTAATCACTAGGCATAATGAAAGAAGGAAGATCAGCAACAAACGAAATGAGGGAACCCCAAGACAAATGTCTAGAGTGGGTCTGGTACGATTTCCCGACACTCAGTTTCCCGACAACTCAGTTTCCCGACGCCACTTTCCCGACAGGTACGTTTTCCCGACAGCTCACATTCCCGACAACTCAGTTTTCCGACAGGTACGTTTTCCCGACAGCTCACTTTCCCGACAGGTACGTTTTCCCGACAGCTCACTTTCCCGACAGGTACGGTTTCCCGACAACTCACTTTCCCGACAGGTACGGTTTCCCGACAACTCACTTTCCCGACAGGTACGTTTTCCCGACAACTCACTTTCCCGACAGGTACGTTTTCCCGACAACTCACTTTCCCGACAGGTACGTTTTCCCGACAACTCACTTTCCCGACAGGTACGTTTTCCCGACAACTCACTTTCCCGACAGGTACGTTTTCCCGACAGGTACGTTTTCCCGACAACTCACTTTCCCGACAGCTCACTTTCCCGACAACTCACTTTCCCGACAGCTCACTTTCCCGACAACTCACTTTCCCGACAGCTCACTTTCCCGACAACTCACTTTCCCGACAGCTCACTTTCCCGACAGGTACGTTTTCCCGACAACACACTTTCCCGACAGGTACGGTTTCCCCACAGCTCACTTTCCCAACAGCTGACTTTCTCCAATGACATTTCTCGGTATTTCGCTAGTTAACAGATTTTTCTTAATAAGAAATAAGACTGATTAAAAAAATAATAATAATAATGCTGAATACGTAATTCTATTTGATTATTATTTAAAATGAATTTTAAATAATGCTTTAATTTTATTCAAAATGCAAAAAGTAAATAAAAATAAATAAATAAAAATATTACTCTTCCAATTTCTTGCTTTTTAAAACAAAACTTCCACTCTTTAATACACTGATGGAAAAAAAAATCCCAACACCAAGAAAAAATTATTGTACAGTAATGAAATTTCAGCAATACATTTGTCTAGGTAACATATTTAATTGATTAAAGTTTCAAGATCACAGGTAGAGCCATTGGCGAGAAGAGCCATTTCAAATGTGAAATGTTGGTACATTAGTAACCGGTGTAACCGCCAGAATTTTGAATGCAAGCATGCAAACGTGCATGCATTGTGTCATACAGGTGTCGGATATCAGTTTGTGGGATGGAGTTCCATGCCTGTTGCACTTGGGCGGTCAATGCAGGGACGATTAATGCTGGTTGTGGATGACGCTGGAGTTGTCGTCCAATGATGTCCCATACGTGCTCGATTGGAGAAAGATCTGGTGATCTAGCAGGCCAAGGCAACATGTCGACACTCTGTAGAGCATGTTGGGTTACAACAGCGGTATGAGGGCGAGCGTTATCCTGTTGGAAAACACCCCCTTGAATGCTGTTCATGAATGTCAGCACAACAGGTTGTATCACTAGACTGACGTACAAATTTGCAGTCAGGGTGCGTGGGATAACCACGAGAGTGCTCCTGCTGTCATACGAAATTGCTCCCCAAACCATAACTCCAGGAGTAGGCCCTGTGTGTCTAGGCCGCAGACAGGTCGCTAGCAGGCGTTCAACTGACCTCCTTCTAACCAACACACGGCTATCACTGCGACCACGGCAGAACCGACTTTCATCAGAAAACACAACAGATCTCCACTCCGTTCTCCAATGAGCTCTAGCTTTACACCACTCACGTCGCAAACGGCAGTGGTTTGGAGTCAGTGGAATGCACGCTACAGTGCGTCTGGCTCGGAGCTGTCCTTGAAGTAACCGATTTGTAACAGTTCGTTGTGTCACTGTGGTGCCAACTGCGGCTCGAATTTCAGCTGCAGACGCAGTACGATTAGCCACAGCCATACGCCGAACACGGCGGTCTTCCCTCTCAGTAGTGCCACGTGGCCGCCCGGAACCCGGTCTTCTTGAGGCAGTACCTTCCCTTGACCACTGCTGGCAACACTCATGCACAGTGGATACATTCCTGCCAAGTCTTTCTGCAATATTGCGTAAAGAAAACCCACCTTCTCGTAGCCCTACTACACGACCTCGTTCAAACTCAGTGAGCTGTTGATACTGGCTTCTTCGTCTTCTTAGAGGCATCCTTGACTAACATTAACCCACTACGTCAAATCTCAACTGTAAATAACGATCACGAACCTTACAGCGCTTATTTAAAGCAAACCTCATTTGCATGTTCATAGTGTCGCTACTAGCGCCACACTTATGCGCGTAGCTCGAAATTTGAATCGACGTCATCTTTCAGATGTATAAAGACGCCTACCAAATTTCGTTTATCTAGCACAGCTCCTTCCTGGTGTTGGGATTTTTTTTTCCATTAGTGTATATGTCTGACATATGAAAATGAGTTTTTCTAAAGAAAAAAAGAAACATTAGTTTCCGTATTTGAATCAAAAGTGGGTACTTTTGTAACATATTTCTGAATGCATCAAATTAAGAGATTTTCGTAGTCAAATATGAAAATTTGAAAGGTGTTTTATTTTTATTTAATTATTTATTTGTTCAGAAAAATGGTGCTAAATGTGTGATTTATTATTTCCATGTTTTTATTAACTTCCATTCTTCTTTGTTTGTTTGTCCGGTACAAATCTTGCAATCTGTTTTTAACTAACTTTCCTACTACCTAGATACTTGGAACTTTCACAGTAGCTGAAAACCCGGAGACAACGGAGTCGAAGTCAGATTTTCAAATTTTTGAATAGTTTTCTTTTATTTAATTATAATATGAAAATAATAAGCTCTTAATAGCAATAAAATAGCCACTGAAATATTAGCTATAATGTAATTGCTGCCAAAAAAAAATAAAAAATACGAGTTCATTTTCTTTCGATATAAAAAAAAATACATTTAATTCAACGTGAACGTTAAATGATTATAAAAAGTTAAATTATGCATCTGACAAAAATTAACGTCATTATCACTTTAAAAATTTTATACACAATGGTAAGTGCTAATGTCGCTTTTGTCATGATGCTATACGTTGTTCTAAAAAAAGTAATATTTTATTTTTAAAACCAACTTTTTTTTTTTTTTTCATTATAAAGGTGCGTCCTCTATGTAGAAGTTTTAATTAATAAAAAATTTAGTTAGTAAAGATTAAAATATTATTACGCACCCCGCCGTAAAAATACTTTAAATTATAACTTTATAATGCAGCGAAAAAACTAAAACAGATAACACAGAATGTTGAAAGAGATTAGGATTTATTAGAAAGATACATGCAGTGTTATTGGCAGATCTTCATTAAGCTAGGCATTGAGTACCCGGGATGCAATAGCGGCGGCGAAATTTGAAATCAATCCTTTTTCTGGCTGCTTAAGAAAGATAAGAGTTTTCGCTGGGCGGGGTGACTTTTACAATAGTATTGTTTTTTTATGAGATTTATTTATTTGTTTTAAGGACGATGAGATTATTGCTTTAAGAAAAAATAGATTAAAAGAAAGCGGTTTTGCTTTTGGTAACAAGTTAAAAAATATATATATATTAAAATTAAGTTGCGCTCTGCTACTCACACTACCGATCGCAGAGCTACAAAACTTGGCATGTGGGTACCTGGGACCCCGCAGGTGTGCATCTTATCGAGATTTTTTCGAATTTCAAATAAGAATTTTTATTTATTTATTTATTTATTTATTTATTTATTTATTTTTTCGATTTTAAATGTTGGCTTCTATGTTTAATTTTTCATAAATTTATTTTTCCATTGTAATCGTCTGCGAATCTTAGCAACGGCTGTTATGCTATTTATTTTTTATTTAACACATTCATTTGAAGGCGAAATCTTTTTATTTTTTATTTATTTTTTTTATTATTGTTATATTTATTGACAATAAAACGGTAATGCAGTAGAAAAAATTCTGATGTAGCCACCACATGACTTCCTTATAATAGGAATATACATATTTTTATGAAAACATTCACAGTTTTATGTGAGGTAACTGATTCATAAATAAACAGGCAGGTGGCAGGTTCCAGTCCACGAACATTCTTTAAAATAAAAACAAAACAAGAAAAAAAACTGCTACTCCAATCAAAAAAGGCACGATAATACGATTACATATACCACCGAGACAAATATAAGAGTTTTTTCAGGAACAGTACTCCACGGCTTGTTACAGAATCTCTCACTAGCAAATGCGCAACTTGGAGTTCAACGAAAATCGTTCGAGTATAGACGGCCCAGTTTTGTTCTCTGGCAAAAATTAGTATCAAGAAAAGATAAACTTTACCAATAATAATAATAATAATAATAATAATAACTCAGTTAAAATAGAGAAAGGGTTTCTGGCTATCCTAAAACAAATCTGCCGCAAAATTTTATGGCTAATCTCGCCATATTGCAAATTAGTAACCAGCGTAGATTTTTACTTTCTTCTATATGTAATATAGAGAAAGTATTGGATTCGCGAAAATTTTCGACCTCCGTTTTTTGACGGATCTACACGTTTTGGGGTGTCCTGAACACGAATTGATAGTTTTTAAAAAATGTCTGTCTGTCTGTCTGTCTGTCTGTCTGTGGTTTAGTGTTTTCACCGTATCTCACGAACCAATGAATGAAATTCAACCAAACTTGATATATAGTTGGACCCTGGCGGGGCATTGTGCTGATTAGATTTTGGGATCAATAGCCCATCAGGTGGCGCTGTGATCGCATTTTATGTAAATTTTTAACATGGCAGTATAGGACAAATTTTCGTATTTTTCACCGTATCTCACGAACTAATGAATGAAATTCAGCCAAACTTGGTATATAGTTGGAACCTGACGGGGCATGGTGCTGATTAGATTTGGGGATCAATCGTCCAGCAGGTGGCGCTGTGATCGCAAAATTTCGTATGTCACACCGTATCTCACGAACCGATGAATGAAATTGAACCAAACTTGGTGTATAGTTGGACCCTGACATAAACTGGTGCTGATTAGATTTTGGGATCAATCGCTCAATAGGTGGCGTTGTGATCGCATTTTATGCAAATTTTTAACATGGCAGCATAGGACAAATTTCCGTATAAATGGGCATAAAGAGAGTTATTTTACACTTGCGATTGTAAAATTAATATGAGTTATTGATAATAGTAGTAGTTAGCTAGGAAAAAAATTTTGTGCATGGGGGGGCATCGGTTCCCCCCCCGGGGGGGGAAATCCCCCCCGGGGAAGTAAATTTTCAAGATGGGTATCTTTCGAAAGGTCTCGTTGATAATAGTAATAGTTAACTTGGAAAAAAAATTTGTGCATATGGGGGCATCGGTTGCCCCCCCACCGGGGGGGGGGAAAGTTCCCACCCGGGGGGGCAAAATTTCAAGATGGGTATCTTTCGAAAGATCTCGTCAATACCTTTAAAACGAATGGTTGAACGATAAATCTGTGATAATTTAAACCAAAGTTATCGATTTTTTTTACTTTTAACAAAAAAAAACTTAGAAAAATATCGCAATTTTTTTTTTTTTTTTTTTTAACGAAATTTAACCAAACTTGGTATTTAGTTGGTCCCCGACATAAACTGGTGCTGATTATGTTTGGGGATCAATAGCTCAACAGGTGGCGCTGTGATAGCATTTTATCTAAATTTTTAACATGGCAGCATAGGACAAAAATTCGTATAAATGTGCATAATTAGAGTTGTTTTAAACTTGTGATTGTAAAATTAATATGAATTATTGATAATAGTAGTATGTAACTAGGAAAAAAAATTTCTGCATGGGGGGGCATCGCTTCCCCCCCCTAGGGGAAAAATACCCCCCAGGGGGGGTAAAATTTCACATTGGGTATCTTTCGAAAGATCAGGTTGATAATAGTAGTAGTTAACTAGGAAAAAATTTTTGTGCATGTGGGGTTTCGGTTGCCCCCCCACCGGGGGGGAAGTTCCCACCCGGGGGGGCAAAATTTCAAGATGGGTATCTTTCGAAAGATCTCGTCAATACCTTTAAAACGAATGGTTGAACGATAAATCTGTGATAATTTAAACCAAAGTTATCGATTTTTTTTACTTTTAACAAAAAAAAAACAGAAAAATATCGCAAATTTTTTTTTTTTTTTTTAACGAAATTTAACCAAACTTTGTATTTAGTTGGTCCCCGACATAAACTGGTGCTGATTATGTTTGGGGATCAATAGCTCAACAGGTGGCGCTGTGATAGCATTTTATCTAAATTTTTAACATGGCAGCATAGGACAAAAATTCGTATAAATGTGCATAATTAGAGTTGTTTTAAACTTGTGATTGTAAAATTAATATGAATTATTGATAATAGTAGTATGTAACTAGGAAAAAAAAATTTCTTCATGGGGGGGGCATCGCTTCCCCCCCTGGGGGGGAAGTACCCCCCCCGGGGGGGATAAATTTTCAAGATGGGTATCTTTCGAAAGGTCTCGTCAATACCTTTAAAACGAATGGTTGAACTATAAATCTGTGATAATTTAAAACAAAGTTATTGATTTTTTTCACTTTTAACAAAAAAAAAAAAAAAAAAAAAAAAAACTTAGAAAAAAAAAATCGTACTTTTTTTTTTTTTTTTTTTTTTTTTAATATTGTTACTGATTGAATATGTATAGGTAAATATAGAAGAAAGTCTTGTGGTGGCCACAACATACTAGTTGGTCTTGGCATAGAATTTAGAGAGTTGACGAAGAAATTTGACGAAAACTTGTAGTTTATGTTTGCCAAAGTTTGGAAGCTCTAACTGCAATAATAAGAGAGTTCTGGAATATTTTGGAAAAATCAATTGGTTTATTGCACAGAACTAAATTCTTCGAAAGTTCTATAAATGAGTCACAAAACTATAAAAATAAAAAGCATTCGTCGACTAGAACCTGCTTATGTCTTTACAAATTACTTTCTACACGCATACGTGTCGACAACTTTCATAATAATATCATTACGGGCATTACTGGCTCTATCATTAGCTTATTTTGAAAACTCTATGTTGGTAGGTCATATATAATGGCCAAAACCTTTGTATATTTTCCATTATGAATATAATTTTCGTAAATATCTCCAAAACGGATAATCACAGAAAGACCAAAACGAGAGGTGCACAACTAGATGCTATAACAAACCTATATACCAATTTTCAACGTTCTACGTCCAACCGTTTTTGACTTATGTGAGATACAAACACACTCACACACACGCATACTACAGACTAAAGTTTCTTTTTATACTAATATATATTACATTGTATTAGAATTCATAGTTGAAAAGAGTAAAAAAATAAAATAAAATAATGAAAAAGTGAGTTTACGGCAAATGAGTTGTCAGGAAAGTAAGCTGTCAGGAAGCAGCAGTCGGGAGAGAAAACTCTCTGGAAAACGAATCTGTCGGGAAAGTGAGCTGTCGGGAAAGTGAGCTGTCGGGAAAGTGAGCTGTCGGGAAAGTGAGCTGTCGGGAAAGTGAGCTGTCGGGAAAGGGAGCTGTCGGGAAAGTGAGTTGTCGGGAAAGTGAGCTGTCGGGAAAGTGAGCTGTCGGGAAAGTGAGTTGTCGGGAAAGTGAGCTGTCGGGAAAGTGAGCTGTCGGGAAAACGAGCTGTCGGGAAAGTGAGTTGTCGGGAAAGTGAGCTGTCGGGAAAACGTACCTGTCGGGAAAGTGAGTTGTCGGGAAACTGTACCTGTCGGGAAAGTGAGTTGTCGGGAAACCGTACCTGTCGGGAAAGTGAGCTGTCGGGAAAACGTACCTGTCGGGAAAGTGAGCTGTCGGGAAAACGTACCTGTCGGGAAAGTGAGTTGTCGGGAAACTGTACCTGTCGGGAAATTGAGTTGTCGGGAAACTGTACCTGTCGGGAAAGTGAGTTGTCGGGAAACCGTACCTGTCGGGAAAGTGAGTTGTCGGGAAACTGTACCTGTCGGGAAAGTGGCGTCGGGAAACTGACTTGTCGGGAAACTGAGTGTCGGGAAATCGACCTGATCCCGTCTAGAGTAATCCTTCCACAAGCCCAGACACATGAAACACTTCATACAGGTTAAAGCCTCAGCTTCAATACGCAAATGAAGTGGAAGAAGCCCAGGCAAACGCTCAAGGGCAGCAGTTGGAGTAGTCTTAATACAGCCTGAAAGAGCAACACAGACCATCCTTTGCAACCTATTAAAGCTAATTCTAACAGTAGTCAGCCTAGTCCGAGACCACCAGACAATACAGCCATAAGTGATGATAGAACATATAATCATGGGGTAGATCCAGTGGACAGCCCTGGAACATAAACCCCGGGTTCTTCCAATGAAACTCTTACATGCCCAAAAGACCTTTATGGCCTTACGTAAGCAATACTCAATATGCTTACTCCAGTTCAACTTAGTGTCAAAGAATGCACCTAAGAACTTGACCTCATTAGAAGGCAACTGCCTATTACCCAGGAAGTAGACATCACCAAGATTTAGATATCTTCTCCTAGGAAATGGAACAAAGCTTACCTTAGACAGATAAACAGATAAGCCCGAGTCAGAGCACCATGCTGAAGAGCACCATTCATGACATCAGAGACAGAGTTACCAAACTTGCCCCTGACAACGATAGCCACATCATCAGCATAACCAACACATGGAATACCAAGGTTGGCTAAATGGACTAACAAAGAGTCGACAACAATGCACCACAGAATAGGAGAGAGCACCCCCCCTTGTGGACACCCAGAGCTAACATGAACCTTCATGCAAGTACCCATATAAGAGGCACAAACATATCTAGAGGATAGGAAATTAGCAATCCATCTGGTAATAATAGGATTAACACCCCTCAAGTCAAGAGCACTAATGATAGTGTCAAAAGGGACCTTATCAAATGCCCCTTCAGTATCAAGAAAAGCAACAAGGGCAATTCCTTTATTATTAATGCACTTTTCTAAAAGAAAGGCAAGTTCATACAATGCAGTATTAGTAGATCTTCCAGGTTGATAAGCATGCTGTGAGGAAGACAGTGGCCTATCAACAATAACAGAATCCCTAAGGTATCTGTCAACAAGCTTCTCCCTTCCTTTTAACAAAAAAGAAGAGAGGCTAATAGGCCTAAAGGACTTGACATCAAAGTAGTTATCCTTCCCAGGCTTAGGAATGAAAATCACCCTAGTATTCCTCCAAGATTGAGGTATATACCCATAAGCAATGTAAGAACGAAAAATTCTGCAAAGAATGAGGGCAAGAAATTTAATACCCTTCATAAGAAGTACAGGAATGATGCCATCCATCCCAGGAATCTTAAAAGGCCCAAAAGACTTAATAGCCCAGATGACATTATCAAGGGTAACCACCAGTTTACCAGCTTCCCTATTGTCCTTACCACAAGTATGTGAAGAGAGAGAGCTATGGCTATCACAATCAGTAGCACCAGAGCCGGGAAAATGAACTCGCAGCAGTTCAGCTAGAGTCTCTTCGCTTGACTCACTGTATCTGCTAATAGGAAGTCGAATAGTATTGAGACTAGAATTATAGTTTCTAGTCAAAATTTTTGCCACCTTAGCGGTGGCAGAAATATCATTAATGCCATCACAGAAAGACTGCCAAGAACATCGCTTAGCAGTTCTAATAGCCTTATTGTAGGTAGTGAGGGCATCCCGATAGGCCTGCCACTCATCAGACTTCTTAGCTCTATTAAACAGCTTCCTACATTTCTTACACAAAGAACTAAGCTCAGAAGACCACCAAGGAACGCGCCTTGGGAGCTAGTGAACGTAAGTTTACAGCTACTATGATAAAATTTGCGAATGATCTGTTGCAACTGGTCAGCTGTCATCTCGATATCATCAGTCGAGTTGAACTTACCAGAAAAGGTGGAAAGTCCTCTTCTGAGAATCTTTTCAAAAGAACCCCAGTCAGTAGACCTTGGATTCCTCCTTTCTACCTTTACATGGTAGAGGCCTTTAACTGAAAAAGTGATCAGTTGGTGAACAGAAGCAGTAACTGCATCAGAAACCTTCCAATCAGAAATGTACTCTAAGCATAAAGAGTTACACAGTCAGATCAATAACCTCTCTTCTATTAACAGTAACAAAAGTAGGTTCATTGCCTCTGTTAAGGATACACAAGCCGTGAAATAAAATGTGATCCATCAGCACATCTCCACCCTTGTTGCAATCACTACTATCCCACAAAGTGTGGTGTGCATTTGCATCACAGCCAAAGATGAGCTTAAAACCTGAACAACAATAACTGAAAATAGCCTTAGCCAAATCAGTCAAAGGGTCTGTCTCCTCATAAGATAGATAGGCAGAAACAAAGACAATATCAGCATTAGTAACCGTGTCTTTCTGTTTAACCTTAATCGCAACCAGATCCTTACTCAGGAAGTTGACAAGGTTAAGGGCATTAAGTTCAGACCTAGCAATAATGCAAGCCCTGGGCGTATCACAGAAGGTGTCATAGAAGATATTGAAACCCTTAGTGCTAAGACCAATGACTTTACCATCACAGGTCCAAAGTTCCTGAATAAGAGCAATATCGAATTCTCTATCAGTCAGCCTCTTAGAGAGAAGAGCAGAAGCAGCCTTGCTGTGATGGAGATTCAACTGTCCAACTCTAATTTGACACATAATAGGAGAAAGAAAAGAGTGAAAAGCCAGGCAGAGTTACTCATCAGGGCCCATCTTAGGAGAGTCCTCCTGCAAAAGCTCCAAAGCCTTATCAATCTCACACACAGACAAAGGTGAGTCGGGTTGCATTAAGCCCTCCGACTCAGGATCCAGTGCAAGGTCAGACAAACATAGAGCAGTACCCAAGGAGTTTACCTGAGAGGAAGCGGAAGCCGATGGGGAAGGCACCACTTCAATATCAGCAGACACCTCAGAAGCAGGGAGATCCATGTGAAAATGGGGCCAAGCAGAGTCCGAGGCAACCAAAGCATCAGAAGGGACCACAGAAACAGTAGACACTGTCTCCTTAGGTTCTCTTTTGTTTGGATCATGAAGAATCTTATAGACTCCATGATCCAGACCAGTAAGTGTACAGTAACCAGCCCTGCGTATTACGTCGACATCCTCGGAATCAACCTCAAGAATCCATCTAACAGAGCTCGGTTGCGCAAAGAACTGCAAGACTCGCCACTCCATAGATTTCAGCACAGGATTGAAATGCTGAAGACGTCTCAGAAACGAACTAGGGTCTGAGAACTTATCTCTGGTCTTGAAGGCGACCTTAACAGGCTTGGGCAACTCATCCACATTCAGAACCCTGAGCACCAAATCACCCAAAACCTTCTTGTCAAACTTGCAGTTGATCCAATCCAGAGTAGCCACATTACCACATTGCAGAATCAAAGCTCCCTTGACCAAGTTATTGCCGAGAATTTCAGGCAGACTGTCTCCAAAAGGAATAGAGTCGATCAGCACTAGAGCTGGACGATATCAGAAATTAAATATCGCGATATATGATCAAGTTAATATCGATATTGGTGATATATTGCGATATTTATTTCAAGAGAAGGAAAATAGATATTTGCTACTTTTTAAAGACAAATGAACACCAATTTTAATGTATACAAGTGGGGAGTGTTTTCTATATGTATATTTATATTTTCTCGTATATTACTTCCAAATCTTTTTTTATTAAAAAGAAAAAAAAAAAAAAAAAAAGAAAGAAATGCATAAATAGCAACATAATGTTTTGTGTTTCTTTTAATTTATACCATTACTTTTAAGTATATTTCTGAATAGTTTGTCCCCCATTCTTTCTATTTCAAGATTTAATTATTTCAAAATCACATTTTAAGATAGCTAATGGGTGATATGTGTTTTATTTACACAAAGTATATCATCAAGATACATAATTATAATAAAAATATAAGCTTAAGAAAAATGAAGTTGTATATAGAATGTAGATGATTTATAAAATTTTGCGCAGAAGTCGTAACTTAACTATCTGTCTATCTCTCTATATATATATCAATGATTCACTTATATACGGAAATTTTAAAAATAAATATTAGTATGAGTTTTGCGCCTAATTCCCATCCCTGAGTATAAAGAAAGTTCATTTACTAATAGTCCTGTCAGTCATTGATAGCGATATGGTTGTAATTAAATTAATTTCAGTGAATAAGAAATGCACAGTAGAAATACTGTTTATAAAGTTTCTATAGAATTGCCACCAAATAAACTTTCTCGTTTGTAGAGTAATATTAATTTGAGACCCTATAACTCATAGGTATTCTAAAGGTCAATTACCTGCCATTTTTATTTTATTTTTTATCTACTTACCATATCATGATATATTTTTTTTTTTTTTTTTTTTTTTTTAAAGATATATATATTGAATTCATATTTTGTAATGTTTTTATAACATTTGGAAATTGTATTATATTTATATACTAGTACCGCCCAGTGGTTGAAGATCAATCACTTTTTGCAAAGCAAAGCAAAACAACTGCCTTCTCATAAACGGAATTAAATTGCAGCACAGCAGCGACCCCTGTTGGCCGATAGGCACGAGTCGTCCATGAAATAGAGCGTTCGAACTAAAAAAAAAAAAAAGAAAAGAAAAGAAAGGAAATCTTAAAAATGGTCAATTAGAGTTCAAGGAATCTCAAAACTTGTAACATCATCGAAAACTGGAAATCTAAATTTTTTCTGAATCTTATACTTTCTTCTTATATCTGCAGAAGGTAAAATAATAGATCCACTTTTTTAAGAATAAGTAGTCAATTTCAGTTAATTGAAATGCAAGGAAATCTCAAAACGTGTAAATTCATCGAAAACCAGAAATCGAAATTTTCCCCGTGTCTTCTACTTTCTTCTTATGCATGCAGAAGCCAGTAATAAATCCACATTTTAAATAATAAGTAGTCAGTTTCAGTTAATTGAAAAGCAAGGAAATCTCAAAACGTGTAAATTCATCGTAAACTGGAAATAAAAATTTATCCAAATCTTATACTTTCTTCTTGTATATGCAGAAGATATAATAATAAATCAACTTTTTAAAAAATAAGTAATCAGTTTCACTTAAATGAAATGCAAGGAAATCCCAAAACGTGTAAATATATCAAAAAACGGAAATCGAAATTTATTTCGTATCTTCTTTCTTCTTATGTACGCAGAAACTAGTAATAAATCCACTTTTTAAAAATGAGTAGACAAATTCAGTTAATTAAAATGCAAGGAAATCTCAAAACGTGTAAATTCATCGAAAACCGGAAAAACGTTTATCCAAATCTAATATTTTCTTCTTATATATGCAGAAGATAGAATAATAAATCCAATTTTTATAAAATAAGTAATCAATTTCAGTTAATTATTTGCTCAAAAAAGAAAAAAAAACCCACTTGACGATATTTCGGACAATCCATGCAATTCCGAACAATATATCAACGAACCGATAGCAAGAACTAAACGTGATATACAGTTTGCAGTGTTTTCACTTTTCACCTGCGAGCGAAGAGCAGCTTCGATATTATTGGTGTGGGGATATTACCGGATGGGAAATAATATACTACTGCGATGAACTAAACGCGATATACTGTTTGCAGTGTTATCACTTTTCACCTGCGAGCGATGAGCAGCTTTGATATTATTGGTGTGGGGATATTATCGAATGGGAAATAATATACTACTGCGATAACTTGATGAATGAGGAATGAAACATTTTATATGTTATCGTTCAAGGTCATACTTTTTAAGTAGTGGTTTCGATTTGAGAGTTCGAACAAATGAAGCAAAGGGACACATCGCAGGAATAAGGAAGAGAAAGTGTGTTTGGATCGTTTGCGGTTGGGGTTATTTTTTCGAGTTTAGTCAGTGACCTTGAGTCAGTGAGTAAATAGGAGGAGGTGAAGGCGTATTTGTGTAAGATATTCGGCTGTCTGTTTGTTGGGTGTTTACTGGTAGTGCGGTGAGGCGGGGAAGCAGAATTTGAAGATATGGTGGTTGGCGTTGGACGCTGTTTATCGGCATATGGATCGATCGCGCTGTGCGCACTAGGAAATATCGTTAGAGGGATATACTGGTAGAGCAAGAACTTAAATACTGTTATCGCGATATTAAAAAAATATCGATACTTGCGGGTATATTGATAAATAATCCAGTCCTAATCAGCACCAAAATCTCATGCTGAATACTGTCAGAATCATCCAGAGAGAACTTGTCAGAAGGAAATCCCTCTTAACAATGGCTATCCTGGTTGTCTTGAGAGCATGAGCAAAGGAGAAAGGTTGGTCGTCCTTCCCAGGTTGGATGCTCTCACAAGGTTGGACATCCTTCCAAAGTTGAACATCCTTCCAAGTTCGAACTTCCCTCCGAGGTTGGACCTTCTTCCTTAACTTCTTCTGCGTCACCTGTACAATAAGGGATGGTGTAGAACCAGCAGGCCGAGGCCTTTTAGTACCACCTCCACTACCACCACCAGCTGAACGAGATAACTGTCTCTTCTTTTTCTTCAGATTCTTCTTCTGGCTTTTAGTCAGAACCTGAACGCAGGGCAAACCCTCATGTGTGGGTTGCAAGACGGAGCCAGCCCCTCCACCTGAAGATGGACCTGCCTTACTGGTAATGACCAAACCAGAATCAGCATCCTGAAACTAGTGCTTAGACCAAGCTGAAACAGTGGTACCTGTTACACACGAAAGTAAACCATTAGCCACGGTAGCATTCGCACTAGTTACACCTGAAAGTAAACCAGATGCTGGAGACTGTAACAAATTTTTCAAACAGGACCCTCTGCCTAAGTCCTGAAGACGCCCCTTTTTATACTGTGCAACGGGCGATGCAGTATGAGAAAACTTACTGGTGCAATCCATGATGCAAATTTTTCACCTGCAGAGATTAGCTGAGCAAATTGGAATGACCTTCACACCATGGGTGACCCTGCCAGGAGATACACTCCGCACACAGAGCATGCACCCCATGTACAAAGCATACACTCCAGACGTACATCGCCCATTCTGCCCAGGAACACCCCCTGCCACGGTGAGGCGATCTGCCGGACTTGGGTGGGGGGGGTACTTCCTTGGAAAATATGAATCAATGAATTAATCATGTGAATTGTTTTTATTATTGAACTTTAATCAGGCGTCTGCCACAGACATGCGAAAAATGAATGTCGTCTGCTCAAGTTCTATCATCGATGTTTATATTGCACTGCATAAAGGGGAAGAAATATTCCCGTTCCAACTTGGTTCATAATTTTCTTGTGTATGCCCAGATTGGGTGATTTTGGTGTTAAAGAAATACCCTTGTGTTTTAATATTCTAGATTATTAGGAGGGGACAAAGGGCCAAAAAAACAATAGAAATACAGTTAGACAATTAAAAATTGGTACGAATAGATTTTTGGAAGGAGGCAAAAAAAATTGCATTTGAGTTAGACCATTAAAAATTGGTATATGTGGGTTTTTGGGGTCCACAAGTCGAATGAGGATATTTTCGAAAGTATAAAATTATTAGAAAGGGGACAAAATGGGCAAAAAAAATAGAAATTGAGTTAAACTGTTCAATATTGGTATGTATAGTCTTTAGGGGCCTACAAGTGGAATGAGGATATTTTTGAAAGTGTAAAATTATTAGAAGGGGAAAAAAATTATAAATTCAGTTAAACTGTTCAAAATTGGTATATATAGGTTTTGGGGGCCTATGAGTCGAATGAGGATATCTTCGAAAGTGTACAATTATTAGGGGGGGGGGGCGGGAAGAGGAGCAAGGGTGGCAGAAAATTATAAATTGAGTTAGACCATTCAAAATTGGTGTATATAAGTTTATGGGGATTACATGTCGAATGAAGATATTTTTGAAAGTCTAAAATTATTAGGAAGGGCGGTGAAGGAATACGCGCTTGCAGCCCTGCATATATATGCATTCTCGTGCATATCCCGTGCCCTACGTGCACACGGCTCTACGCTGCCGAAGGCAGTGGGGACCCGGTGTGAGTTTTTACCCAATCATGAATGACGTTTTTTATTATTATTATTTCTTTTCTTAAGGATAAAAGCTTATGTCTAATAACATGGAATTTTGAGAAATCATAAATTATGGTGATTCATTAATTATAGTGATTCACTTAAAAATAGTGACCTGCTAGCGGGCGAAGCTCACGAGTCTTATCTCCTTATATTATTAAAATCTGTACGAGTGTGTGTGTGTTTCTGTCTGTCAGATTCTAATCATAATTAATTTTTTTAAGACGTCATTTGAAAGATATTTTAAAGTTAAAGTTCTTTTATATTATCGAAAGATTTCACCTGATTTACACGTTTTGAGGTCTCCTGATTAGATTTTCTTTTACATCTAAGCTAATTGAGTTAGACCGTTCAAAATTGGTATATGTAGGTTAATTAGGAGGGACTGGAAGGGTGAGGAAGAATTAGGCGCGCACACGGCACTGCATTGCCGAAGGCAGAAGGGAACCGGTCCAACTTTTTACCCGATGAGAAATGATTAATTTTCTTTTCTTAAGAATAAAAGTTTGATTTGAGAAGGAATATGTGCATGCAGCGTGATACACACGCACAGACTGACAGACAGACATTTTCTAAAAACAGTCAAATCGTGTTCAGGACATCCCAAAACATGTAAATCCATCGAAAACTGGAGTTCGAAAATTTTCATGAATCCAATACTTTCTCTATATATACATATAGAAAGTAAAAAATTAATCTTCGTATCCGTTGAACACCGTTCCCCAAGGATGGGGGGGACCCAGCGTGCCATTGAAAATTGGCTCTCCAGTGAGGTGGCCTTTCAATAGAGGTCGTCTTCTTATTCACGGAGTAAATTACAGAACATCAGCACCACCTGTCAGCTCGTGTGCATTTAAATTGAATCAGTGTACTGTTTTAAAATAGCCTTCTCATATACCAAGTTTTATGTAATTATATACGATAGAATCTGATATATAGCCTTCCCGTTCTTTGGAAAAATTGAAGCACAGGAGCGTCACCTATCTGACTTTATGCGCTGAAACTGATTCCACATAATGTTTCTTAATTGCCCTGTCCTATACAAAGTTACATGCAATAATATTCAATAGAATCTGAGATATAGCTTCCTCTTTGCGAGAAAAATAGCAGTAGAGCAGCGCAACTTATCGGCCGATATGCATCTAAATTAAATAAGCCTGATGTTTCATAATGGCCCTCTCACATATCAGGTTTTGTTCTATTATACAAAACAGAACCTGAGATATAGCCTTCCGTTACATGAAAGAAATTGCAGTAAAGATATAAGCGAATTTTTTTTGCTGAAAATGGAAGAAGAAAATCAGAAATGCAAATTTTTCTGATTTTCAAACTGTAGAGTATGCTAATTTTGAGTTCGACGTCAAAAACGTCGCTTCAGCGGCAGTGAATGAAATTTGACTTTCAATTGAATAAAAGACAATGAAGACAAGGATGATCGGCATTCAGTGACTGCTTTGTTTCGATGAGCACGATGTCTCAGCGAAGTCAAGTCATTTAACCGATTCAGAAGCTTGGAGAGTTGTTGGTAGGTTAGAAGGGGGCCAAACTCAAGCCGAAGTAGCGCAAGCCATTGGAGTGTCACAAAGTGTGATTTCCAGGATCTGGAACAGTTTTTTGGAGACTGGAAGTGCAGGCCGAAGACCAGGGCAAGGTCGTAAATGGGCAACAACGCCTAATGAAGATCGTTATTTAGTGTTAACGGCTCGGAGACACCGAAATATGAACGCTACTCTTCTCCAACAACACCTTCGCTCGGCTACTGGCACCACGGTTTCAACACAGACTGTCCGAAACCGGCTCCATGGTGTAGGTCTGTATGCTCGCCGACCGATGGTATGCGTTAGACTAACATCAAGGCATCGTCACGACCGCAGGGAGTGGGCAACAGAGCATGTGAACTGGAGGAGAAATGAATGGAGCAATGTTCTTTTTTCTGACGAGTCCCGTTTTTCGGTTCAGCCTGATAATAGGCGTATTTTCATCTGGAGGGACCGTGGCAGTAGGAATAATTCTGCGTTCGTGCACGAAAGTGTCAGATTTGGCGGTGGGGGAGTGTTGGTGTATGGTGGCATCTCCATTGACGGGCGCACAGACCTCTACATCATTCGAGATGCACCTCTGACTGGTCGCCGATATAGGGATGAGATCCTCAGACCTATTGTTAGTCCCTTACGCTGCAGCAATCAGAGATGACTTCATTTTAATGGACGATAACTGCAGGCCACATCGTGCTAACCTGGTGGAGGATTTCCTTTTCGAGGAAGGAATCGTACGAATGGAATGGCCAGCGTGTTCTCCAGACATGAATCCAATACAGCGCGTTTTGGACGCTCTAGGAAGACGAGTTGCTGGACGCCAACCACCCCCACAAACTCTCCAAAAACTGGAAAGAGTTCTTCTGGAAGAGTGGGACAGAATACCCCAACTCGTGATTAATAGCCTCATTGACTCCATGCCTCAAAGGTGTTCAACGTTGCTGGCCGTCCGTGGAAACCATACCCCCTACTGAAAATGATTTCCTTTGAAGAAAACACCTTTTCTTATTCTTTTTTTTCTCATATGCACAAATTGTGTTTTTTTCATTTTGAACACAAATGCGCAATAAAATGCATTTTTTTCTGCCAAACATGTGTAATTTATTCTCATATAACCTACTACGTCTGTCGACCATGTATCAATCAGCTAAAAAGTTTCCCAGCCACAAAATCCACCTAAAACTGCAATATCCTTTAATTGTTTTGAGCAGTGTATCACGGTACAACTACATAAAAATTTATATGTGATTCTGTACAGTAGTTCTTGATATGCGGTTAGAACAAAATTTTTGTCACACATAGACAGATATTTTCTAAAAATATCATGGTCAACATGCGTTCTGGACCTCTCAAAACGTGTATATTCATGGAAAATCGGAACTTTAAAATTTTTACGAATCCAATACTTTCTTCAATTGAATATAGAATACCTAAACTGGAATGCTCCAAATTTGTAAAAGGAAAGAAAAATACTGCTAAAAGGAGAAAAACTGTAATATTTTTTTTTGTTTTTCCCCCGACAGATTTTAGGAATATGCCCCGATGGGGGGGGCTGTGTCCCCCAAGGCCCCTAGCTGGCACCACCTCTCATCTGTCCCCAAAAACAAATACAGTGATTGGGGAGCACATTTCCTGTCGTTTGTTCCCAATTTTCAAAAAATTTCTTAAATATTCATAATTCTGTTACTTTTTCTTTATTTTCTTGCTTTCGTTTTATTCATAATTCATGTGGTTAAAAAAAAAAAAAAAAGTTTCTACTCATATATTTATGACATTGACAGCCAATAATGTCAGTTTGAAGACTGCTATGGGTAAACATATTTTTACTTATCATGCACAATCTTTCAGAGAAATTTACTGCCTGCCCAAAATATTAAAGAAAGTACTGTTTATCCAGCAGATTCTTGTGGCCGAACAAAATGTGAGGTTATTGTGGAAAAGATTTTTGAATCTAGGGCAATGAAGGGACTTATATTAGAACTAGAAAGCACATCATTTGTAATCGCATCTTCATGTTCTGACTATTCGAACCCTGAAAATGTCCTTCCATTATGATAAGATGTTATAATCCTGATAAAGATGTATGCGTGAAGCTCTTAGAAGGAAAATATATGCTTATGTATTGCGTAGCTATTCTAAGTGTATACTTACTGCATTTTAATCTATAATTTGAATGAAATACATGGTGTCCCCATTTTCAAAGTAAAAAATGGGGACATGGCCCCATTTCAGCATCTGAAAATTTGGTCATCCTACCTATGTACTCAGCAATTTGAAAATCATTTGAGGACAAATGTCCTCAAAGCATAATTCAGCTCTGTCCTAGAATGGCCCTTCAATTTGAGGACGCTGCGATGATTTGTCCTCAAATTAGGTTTCAAAAATTTGGTCACCTTAGTTATACTTAAGGATAAGACTACTTGAATCATTCGCCGCCATTGCTAAACCTAAGACTACTATATAAGACTATGATATGAGGCTATATGTATATGTAAGACTACAGCAAGACTGTAGGGAAGTCTCATATGACGTCAGAGATGGAGGACAATCAGCTCCACGTGAAAATAAGTAGAAGCCATTTTTAGCACAGTAAGCAAATGGTAGTTGAAAACAGCTCATAGCACCATGGCAACCAATGTCGGAGGACAAGCTGTCCACGTTGCCATGCTGTTATCAGTTGTTTGCAACTGCCCTATTAAATAGTAGGTTTAGGTTTAGCAATGACGGACAAATGGCGGCGAATGCTTCAGCCTGTTATATAGTAGTCTTACTTAAGGAGACTGAATTTTCTATAAGCAAAGTGGGGACAAATCTTGGTGTCCCCACTTTCAAAAGGAGAAATGGGGACAAAATACATTCAAGTAAAATAGTATTTGTAATCAAATTTTCCAAAAAGTACAGTCGGCTGCAAAATTATTCGAGCACTAGCAATAATCCTTGCCAAGAAAAAAGTACACTTAATACAGCTTTGTTAAATAAATCCTTGTCGAATCATGTTCTTAATCAGTCTAAGACCATGATTCGACAAGGATTTACTTAGCAAAACAGTCTTAAGTGTACTTTTTAAACATAGGAATTATTGGCTAGTGCTCGAATAATTTTGCAGCCGACTGTAGTCTAAGGCGACAATACGTCCTCGAAATTCGAGGACTGTCCTCGAATTTTGGCCATTTTTATTTTTTGTCCCCAAAAATTTTTGACTACTTGGGGACACTAAATGTCCCCAAATTTAAATATTTTTATCTATTTCTTTCAAAATCGCAGTCCCTTCCATGGAAGACGAGTTCTAGATCGTCACCAATTGCCCATTGCGCAGCACTAGTGCGACGTACAGCCCATCCAATCCAATCAAAATCGCAATCTAATGAACAAGTAATTGGATGGTTGAGTTTTACGTCGTACTAGTGCTGCGCAGATGGGCAATTGGCGACGGTCTGGGACACACCCCTAGGAGTCGTCCGGAGACATTCCATCACAATTTTGATCCTCCACGGAAGGGATGGCTCTCCCGCTTCTGTGACCCCCAGATGTACAATTTTTTATGGGAACATGGAGGACATTGCGGCCACGACAGATTTTACGTGCACCAGCCACCATTAGTGTACACGATGGTCTTTGGCCGGCTCAAGTATCGAACCCGCAATCTTTCGATTACGAGGCCGGCGCTCTACCGACTGGTCTGCCGCGGCCCAACAAGTAATTGGATCTTGGAAATCATCAAAAGTTTGAAATAAACACATTCACACTTCATGAGCAGAGAAAGAATCATGCACTACTCATCAGTATATAAATTCTATCTTGCCCGATTTATGTGAAGAGAAAAGTAATTAAAAAAAAAAAAAAATTATACAGACACGACATTATTTGATTATTTAAAACATGAAATTCTGACATTGACAGATTTTAATTTAGTGCCAGAGGCCTACTGCTAAATTTGTTAATATCGATAAATTCTTCTTTAGTTATTTCGTGACGATCTAAATTCCATGATAAAGTTTTCATTAAATCAAACCAATGTGTTTCAGCTGCAGATACTGTAACAAATAACGTTGGAAGTCCAAACTGTCTTATAGCCGCAAAACAACGTTTTTTCTCTTTTTCCCAATGAGGGGGAGGTGTGCCTTGGGGGGGGCTCATGTCAAAGGTGTGCCTTGGGGGGGGGGACTCATGTCAAAGTTGCGCCTTGGGGGGACTCATGTCAAAGTTGTGCCTTGGGGGGACTTCATTCAATAAATCCCCATTCAATAAACCGACTGAAATAGGCCCTTAGCACTATTAAGAGTGACGTATGAAAATTCGACAACGCTGTACCGACTGAAATTAAGACTACTATAAAAGTCTACTATAGTAGTCTTAACTGAAATAGGCCTCTAGCACTAATAAAATTTGTTTAATGAAATTTTGGCAGAAATGGCAGTTATATGACCACCACAAATTGCATTGATACATTGATAGGAGAGAAAAAGAAATGATTTTCTTGTAGTTATATAATCGAGAATAATTTCTGAATTTCTGGGAGTGGGGATTCTGAAGATCATAATGAAATGCTGTTATTTTGTTTTCGCTCCTATCATAATAAAGTGTAAATGGGTTCAATAGACTTGATCAGTTTTTCAAAGTATTTTGTGATGTAAAAATCAGAGTTCTTTTTATTAATATTGCCTATAGGTATTGGTCTGTTATGTCCTCGAAAAAGTTCCCAAATTGAGTTTTCAATGTCCTCGAAATTTACTTCGATTTGGGGACAAACGGTAATTTGTCCCCAAATCAATGTTTGAAAATATGGTCACCTTACTGTAGTCCCAATGGGGATTTATGCATTTGGGGACAAACTACTGAAAATAAGGGCTATACCCTAGAGAGGGTGACCAAACGTCCCTATTTTCCAGGGATTGTCTTCCAATTTCGACCATCTGTCTCCAAAAATAAAAACAGGGATGGGGATCACATTTTCTGTCGTTCGTCCCGAAATGTCCCCAATTTTCAAAAAATTTCTTAAATATTCAAAATGTTGTTATTTATCTTTCGTTTTATTTATAATTCATGGGGTGAAAAAAAATATTTTTCTACTCATATTAACTCTGGTTGGTTGGGTTTTATGTCGCACTAGTGCTGCGCAATGGTCTGAGATCCACCCCTAGAGGAGGTCCAGAGACATGCCATCATAAAACTAGCCAGCTTCGCCCACTAGCAGGTCACTATTTTTAAATGAATCACTTAATAATATATAATTATAAAAATTGCATATTATCTGTCATAAACTTTTATTCTGATGAAAAAAAAAAAAATCATTTGTGAACCGGTAAAAACTCGCACTGGGACCCCACTGCCTTCGGCAGCACAGTCCTGCGCGCACCCGAACGGGGGATACGCGCGCTGTGCGCGAATTCTTTTGATTTCTTCATATCCCTTCGAAAATATCCTCATTTGATTTGTAGATCCCAAAACCTTATACATGCCAAGTTTGAACGGTCTAAATGAATTTCTAAAATTTTGCCCCCTTGCCCCCCTAATAATTTTACATTTCGGAAAGCATCCTCATTCCACTTGCAGACCCCACAAACCTTCATACACCAATTTTCAACGGTCTAACTCAATTTCAAACTTTTTGCCCCTCCCCTTCCACCACCCTCACGATTTTACACTTTCAAACTCACCCTCATTCAACTCGTAGGTGCCAAACACATATATATACCAATTCTGAATGGTCTAACTCAATTTACAATTTTTTTGGCCCCCATCCCACCTTCTAGTAGTTTCACACTTTCGAAATTATCCTCATTTGATTTGTAGGCGCCCAAAACCTATATATACCAAATTTGAACAGTCTAACTCAATTTCTAATTTTTTGACCCATTCCCATCCCCCCGAAGAATTTTACACTTTCGAAAATATCTTCATTCGAGTCGTAGACCCCCAAAACCTATATATACAAATTTTGAAGGATCTAAATGAATTTCTAATTTTTTGCCCCCTCCCCCTTCTTGCCCCCGAAATAATTTTACACTTTCGAATGAATATTTAAAATACTTAAAAAAAAAAAAAAAAAAAAAAAAAAAGAAATTTTTAACATCTTTTTAGGTCATGTGATTAAAAAAAAATATTTAATTCTCCATAAAAATATAACTTCTTTGTTTATTTACTGAATTTGAGGAAATTTGAATTGCAGCCTCATCTTGTGCTGTACAGAGTAAATATTATTTTCTGTGAAAGTGACAGAAAATTTGAAAATTGTAATTTATCTCTCCACTCCAAAGCAAGTGATTCCTTCTGAGTTGAAAACCTTTCTCTCTTACCTCTATGTCAGTATGTGCACTTCACGCACATGAAAAACACAAAGGAAACATAACTGGACACCCCTACTTCGCTGTGTATGAATATGAGAATGTACGTAACTCGACTCCGCAGCAATCACTATGATGCACGTAAAAAAAAAAAATCACTGGACACTCCTACCTCTCTGTGCATGAATTCAGTTCTGCAGCAATCACTTTCACATACTGTTAGTATACATAGCCCTTTATAAGGTCTCAACATCTTGGGTTTTCTCTATATACACTCCTGTTCAAAAGTTTAGCAAGATTTGCAAACGATCACTTTTTTTTAAATAACTTTTCTCTCAATGAGATGCTTTCAAACATTGGGTATTTAAAGAACTGAGTCTTCCTCAATTTTTTGCTGGGAAGATTGGTTTAAGGCAGCAATTAGGGGGCCAGTAACAAATTGAGCAAAATTAATAATGTTTCTGATCACCCTGTATTGTTAAGTAAACGAAATGAATTGTAACTTTAGGATATGTTAATATAGACCTACTTAAATTTGTGTGACAATAGTATGTTAAATAAGGGAGATATAAGCCTTTGTTTTAAAACTCCCAACAAAATCAACATGGTTTTTATTTATAATCTACAGAGTTTTTAACGAAAATTATACAAACTTTCAAATAAGTTGGTTTTCATTAAAATTCAAAGTGGGCAGCGTCTTTTCTCTTGGCATACTTGTTAGCAGACCTAGATAAAGTGTAAAACTGTCTGCAAACTCAAAAAACTTCTTAAAAGTTTTCTGAAAAAAAAAAAAAAAAAGCTATGCGCCTTCTGAGTTTTATATCACTGAAAACAGCAAAAATGTAACGTTACATGCAAGTGGAGTGGAAGAAAAAGTTCTGCATCTGGACATCTGTTAAATATACTCTATAACAAAAAAAAGTGACGCACCAAGGAGTAATGCAAACTGGACACAAATTGATATACATACAGGTTTTGATGGAATCAAGCACCAATTCATCATTATCGTCAATCCGACGTGCAACTGGTACTTGAGTTACTTCAAATACCCTTAACAGGTGGTTCAGTCCCCGGATCTCTCTTCCACTGAGGACATTAGGAGCATCATAAAAAGGGTCCTACAACCAGCTCGGGATTTTACCAATCTAACGCAACAACTGCACAGAATTTGGCACGATACTTCACAGGAGCACATCTGCCAACTCTATCAATTAATACCAAGCCGAATAACTGCGTACATAAGGGCCAGAAGTGGACCAACGCGTTATTGACTTGTTTACTTTGCGAGGACCTTTCTCTTGATTAAATCATTCAAATATTCTGAAACTGTAATCAATTGTTTTTCACCACATGTACATCACATCTACCAATTTTTGTCCCCCACTTCTTCTTGGTGCGTCATTATTTTTGTTATAGAGTGTATAATATGAAAAATCAAAATCAAAGCAGCCTTTGGGGACTGCCCATAGAAGTGAAAACTAAGTAACTTGTGAATTGTATCGTCGAGCTATTAGATTATAATTTTCGAATTATTTTTGCTTTATTAAAGTGTTTATGATCTGTATTATATGATTCGGCACAATATTTGTAGCTACCCAAATTAAACGAACTAAGCCTTATATTAGGTAAAAATATTGATTACTTATGAAATTATTTTAATTGGTAGCTTAGATACAAAAGAAAAGCCATTCAGGACACCTCAAAACGTGTAAATCAGGTGAAATCTTGAATTCCACTTTCGATAATATAAAAGTACTTTAAAATATCTTTCGAATGATGTATTAAAAATAATTTAATCATAATTAGAAAATGAAATACGCGTATTAGAATAAAATTTAATTTGCAATTAAAATGTAAATTTTTTTCAAAATCGATGAAATTTGAACTGCAACTATCCCATGTGCTGTTAATGGCGCACAGTAAGTTTTAAAGAATTTAGAAGAAAATTGAAGCATTTTGAAATTTGCAACTTTTATTCCTAGTAGAAAACCACGTGATGTCAATTGGCAAAAAATATGTTTCTTCCCGATCAGATTCTCTGTGACTGGGTTGTCATGGGAATGAACGCCTGCAGAATTTCATTCAAAGCGTTAGCTGACGATGACGTGAGTTTCATGATTTTTGATCACCCAAAAGTGTTCAATGCGCCTAAAGAAGTGATGAACTTTTTACTCAGATTCAGAAACCTGCCTGCCTGGACTTGGCCAAGCTTAACGGGTTGGATGCCACCTGCCGGAGCGAAAAATCATCAGATCACCGCATGGAAGCTACCTACAACCAGACAGTAATTCAGTCGCTACATAGAATGAGCCGTGTCCGATGATCTTCATTCAAGCTTCATCCATCGACATCAGAATCTGGATGGAACTGCAATGTAACTTCTGGTCAGCAATGTTACTGGAACACCAGAGCTCAGTAAAGGCAAGGCCTTCTGCTTCTTGGACACACAGATCAGCTTGCATACCACACCCTCCAAGATAGCCATGTTGGAAACGCACAGACATGCTCCTGGATGCTACGAAAATTTTGACTAGGTGCACTTACTAGCTGAGAGTTTAAATGAAAGTAGAACAACTGAAAGTGTAAATTAAAATCAATTTTGAATGTAAGCAAGGAGGGAAAAATCGCTGGGGGGAGGGGGGCGCAATAGGCAGTAGTGCACACAATATTTAAAACCCAAAGTGGAGGCCATTGAGAAAAGGGGAAGGGGGCAACACTTAAGATTAACGAATAAGATGCTGAACGAAGTGAAGAACAATAAGATTAATAAAGAAAAATAAATAGTAATAATTTTGAATGCATAGTGCCACAGGGGAAGGAAAGAAGGATTTGAGTGCTTCGTGAGAATTAGTAGATTTTGAAGTGGCAGGGCCTAGAGACACTTTTCAAAGAACAATAAACTCAGAGAATTTGTTAATTGTAATTTTTTTTTTCCTTAGATGGCGCCACAGTATAAAATCCTGAAATACAATCCTCTGTAAGGAAATTTTCGGCGAAAATGCACATGAACGTAAACGATAAGAATTTGCGAATTGGTTTATATTAATATACTGCTTTGGAAAGTATGAATCAATAAATTAATCTTGTGAATTATTTTTATGATTAAGCTTTAATTAGGCGTCTGCCACAGACATATAAAATATTATTGTCATCTGCTCGAACTCTATTATCGGCATTTGTATTGCACTGCATAAAGGAGAAAGGAATGTTCCCGTTTCGAATTGGTTCAAAATTTTCTCGTGCATGCCCAGATCGTACAATTTTAGTCTTACAGAAAATGCCTTGTGTTTTAATATAGATTTGTATTATATAAATTTTGTGTAAAATTATCTATAATATTAAAACACAAAGCATTTATTAAAACAAAAAGCATTTTCTACAAGACCAAAATCGTATGACCTGGGCATGCACAAGAAAATTTTGAACCAAATCAGAATGGGAATATCCCTTTCTCTTTATGCAGCACAATACAAATACCGATTAAAAAGATTTAGCAGACAACATTAATATTTCTTATGCCTATTCTATGGCAAACACCTAATTAAAGCTCAATCATAAAAATAATTCACACAATTGATTCATACTTTACAAGGAAGTATATTAAAAACAAAGCAATTTACGAATACTTATCGGTTACATTTATCCATGGACCCATTTTGGTCGCTTTTAGAAGATGGCGCTCATATTGACTGCCTTTTCACTTCAGACTTGAAAGAGCGCTTTAACGCGAGAATTAAATGAAATAATGTTAAATATCTAGAAAAAAAAACATATATCCGTAAAATTTTTGCTTTAAAATATAGCTAATACAAATGTCTAAAAATCGGTTTCTGGAATTTTTAAAATTTGGTCCCCGCGTGGGGGGCAAAACGTGATTTCACACGCGTAAAACGTGATTTCGCATAATCCTATATATCTCAAAAAAAAAAAAAAAAAAATAGATATACGTCAAATTTTTGCTCTAAAATATAGCTAATGCAACTATCTAAAAACCAATTTCTGGAATTTTAGAAATTTAGCCCCCAGGTGGGGCAGCAACGGGAAGGGGGGGGGGAAGGCTATGGAACAAAAACAAATAGAAATACAGTTAGGCCGTTCAAAATTGGTACAGATAGGTTTTAAAGGCCTGCAAGACGAATGGGGGATATTTTCGATTGTGTAAAGTTATTAGAAGGGGCAAGAAGGGGGGGGGGAGGGGCGGCAAAAAAATAAAAATAGTGTCAGATCATTCAAAATTGGTACATAGAGGTTTTCGACACTTACAAATCGATTGCGGATATTTTTGAATTTGTAAAATTATTAGGAGGGGCGGTAAGGGGGGGCTATGGGGCAAAAACAAATAGAAATACAGTTAGGCTGTTCAAAATTGGTACAGATAGGTTTAAGAGGCCTGCAAGTAGAATGGGGATATTTTCAAAAGTGTAAAGTTATTAGGGGGGGGCGAGAAGGGGGGGTGGGTGGGGAGAGGGGGGGGGCAAAAAAATTAAAATACAGTTAGATCATTCAAAATTGGTTTATAGAGGTTTTCGATACTTACAAATCAATTGTGGATATTTTCGAATTTGTAAAATTATTAGGAGGGGCTATGGGGAAAAACAAATAGAAATACAGTTAGGCCGTTCAAAATTTGTACAGATAGGTTTTAGAGGCCTGCAAGTCAAATGGGGATATTTTCGAAAGTGTAAAGTTATTAGAAGGGTCGGGAAGGGGGGGCGGAGGGCAAAAAAAAAAAAAAAAAATACAGTTAGATCATTCAAAATTGGTACATAGAGGTTTTCGGTACCTACAAATCGATTGCGGATATTTTTGAATTTTTTAAATTATTGGGAGGGGCAAAAAAAATAAAATAGAGATAGATCATACAAAACTGGTACATAGATTTTTTTGATACTTACAAATCGATTGCGGATATTTTCGAATTTGTAAAATTATTAGGATAGACGGGAGGGGGGGTGGGCAAAGGGGGAAAATAATAGAAATAAGAATTAGAGCATTTTGGGAATTTTTTCCGAAGACAGTGAGAACCCGGTGCGACATTTTTCCTAATCAGATTTTTTTTTTTTTTTTTTTTTCACGTGATAAAAATTAATGCAATTCTGAGAATTCAGTAATTATAGTGATTCATTTAAAAATAGGGACCAGCGAAGCGGGCGTCGCCTGCTAGTATGTAAATATATCTATAAATATAAACAATTCGCTCCCCCCCCCCCGAAAAAAAAATGTATGTAAAAAAGAAAAATTTATTATGATATTTTTACAAAGGTCGCCCTTTTCCTTCTTACGAGACTCCAATGGTGGTCGAGCGGTTCTGCGCTCAAAGCTGAGTGACAGGAAGTGCCTGGGTTCGATTCCAGGTCGTGCTTGTCTACTTAGTCATTCAGAGCTTTCCGTGTTTTTCTCCGAAAATTGTGTGCATACGGACTAGAATCCCTCAGAAAGACCCCCCACGGAGGGCACTCCCCTTCAGAGGACCTACAGTAGTCAATCGACCTTATTCCCAAATCCAATAAATCCATAAACCGAAATACAATACTTTTTCATTTTTATCAATATTTTTCATTTTAAAATTTGCACTTTAAAGAGATTTTTAATCTGTATTATTTGCTACTCATTTAAAGCAAATAATTTATTCAAAAAATAAAATTAACTTATATATATATTTAAATATGTGCGATATAAAATCCAATGTAATGAAAAGCAGAGTCAATCATAATAATTTGAGCATTCCCTTTCAAAAAGCTAAAGGAATATTTTTTTTTTTATTTATTTTTGGAACCAAAGCCCATAATAATGTATGGGGAAATTTTTTAAATTCTGAATATTTTCTACTAAAGGATTCGAAAACTGCTTTTAGGTCATTCATCTGACTTTATAGCTTAAAATCAATGTTGGTGTTGGAGATTAAAGCCAGCTGACAGCATTAGGGTCCAAGGCCTGGGTCTGCCCACCGTGGCGGTCCTTCTAAAGGGCCTTTGTCCACAATTACGCAAGTTTCAGGAAAAAGAAAAAAATGTGCAAAACTCCGAACAGCTAGACCGATAAGCGTGATTTGGGATCGAACCCGACACTTCACGTCCACCAGCATCAAGAAGTCAATTTTTGAAGAACTAGAACAGATTTAATGGTCGAAAAATTTCTGAATGTGCAAATGGAATTATGAAAAATATACTGGATAATGTAATTCTATGAACATCCATCTTTGCAACAAACAGTATGATACCACTGTTTCTTGCATGTAAAATAATACTTTTTCCTTAACAACATTATAGCTGCCTGGTACTCATAATTTCTAAAGTATTCTCTGAGTGCCTGTTATAACAACATAATTAAAAAATAATGTTTGGGTTTAAGGCCGATTGCCTACACTAAGTTCCTAGGCCAATAGGTGGAATGCCCTCCGTGGGGGTCTTTCTAAGGGGTTCTAGCCCGCATTTACACGAGTTTCTGAGAAAACCACGTAAAACTCCTAACGTATTGGTCTGAGAATGCACGTAACTCGGTATCGCAGCTATCACTATCATGCATGTATGTCTGCTTCACGCACATGAATCTCAAAATGCATAAAACTTTATTCCTCAGCAATCACTATTATCATGTACATACATGTTCATGCCAGTAAAATTAACTTATCCAGTAGTAAATAATTCAGATATTTTTTATGTTTCAAAGTTTAATAACGTAATTAAGTAAAGTTCGAAACGAAAGCAATTCATAATTTTTTCAACATTTGTTTATTACACACACACAAACAAAAGTTTTACATTAAAATGAAAAAAATAAAATAAAATTGCACAGTTTATTAAAAAAAAAAAAAAAAAAAAAAAACACTTGCCAAATTGCTTAAAAAATAAACTTTGTCTTTCTATAACTTTTCAACATTTGTTCATAAAAAAAAAAAAAAAAAAATTTTTTAAAGACTACTACCAATTTGCTTAAGAACAAAAATTCTAAAATGTTTTCACTAAATCTTTCATTAAAAACAAATTGCTTAAACCTGAAACCCAGACCGTAGGCAATTCCTCATTGCATACAACTAATTCTGTGTAAAATACACCCAAATTCAATTCTAAAAGCAGTGGTACACTGTTAGAAATTAAAAGTGAACCTACGTTCTCCAGTTTAACCAATATGTAAAATTAGCATACTACAAAAATAAATTAAGAATATACAACAACCACAGTAATCTGGAAATAACATTACATTTGTATTGTTTAAGCCTGATATTTCCAAATGAGATGTTAAATTATTCTGCAGAGCTTTAAACAATCTGCAGTGCCCACTGCTCTTGCTATGTTGTTTTTACTTTCTTCTATATGTAATATAGAGAAAGTATTGGATTCGCGAAAATTTTCGACCTCCGTTTTTTGACGGATCTACACGTTTTGGGATGTCCTGAACACGAATTGATAGTTTTTAGAAAATGTCTGTCTCTCTGTCTGTGTGTCTGTCTGTATCATTTTTTTGTGGACGCTGTATCTCACGAACCAATGAATGAAATTTAACCAAACTTGGTATTTAGTTGCACCCTGACATGAACTGGTGCCCATTAGATTTGGGGATCAATAGCTCAACAGGTGGCGCTGTAATCGCATTTTATGCAAATTTTTAACATGGCAGCATAGGACAAAATTCCGTTTAAATGGGCATAAAGAGAGTTATATTAAACTTTTGATTGTAAAATTAATCAGAACAAAAACCCTTAACGGGTTAAAAGTTTGTGACGCAGCACTTTATTTCTATATGAATTGGAAATATGGGTCTTAAAAATAATGATATCAAATTTTGAGTGACGCTTTGCTATTAATTGAAATATACATAGATTTTGCTTATTTCATAATTTGCTTTTTTCTTCTATTTATATTTACATCACAGTACATTCATAATATTTTCAACTTCAACGTGAAAAAATATATAGAATTTACTCACTGATGCTTTTTCATTTGCATCTCGTGAATTCAAAATATGAGTTTTAAAAGAAATGATATAATTTCAGTGACGCCTGAGTGTTACTTTAAAAAGATTTCTTTTTAGATTCCATAACAATCACTTTTGTTTTGTTGAATAAAGTGTATTTACATATTGAAATAATGATTTTAATTTTTAAATATACTGTCAAATAATCAAACTATCACTCAATGTACATTATAAATTGAAGTTATCTAGTTCAATAAATTGATTTGTCTATTGCGTCACGCTATCCAAAACTGTAAGTAAAATTTATGTAAATGTTACTTTGCACACATTTTCACTGTTAATACTATGATACAAAGAGATTGTGTGATGCAAAAAGAAAACATTTGCAGAAATTTTACTTGCAGTTTTGGATAGCGTGACGCAATAGACAAATCAATTTATTGAACTAGATAACTTCAATTTATAATGTACATTGAGTGAAAGTTTGATTATTTGACAGTATATTTAAAAATTAAAATCATTATTTCAATATGTAAATACACTTTATTCAACAAAACAAAAGTGATTGTTATGGAATCTAAAAAGAAATCTTTTTAAAGTAACACTCAGGCGTCACTGAAATTATATCATTTCTTTTAAAACTGATATTTTGAATTCACGAGATGCAAATGAAAAAGCATCAGTGAGTAAATTCTATATATTTTTTCACGTTGAAGTTGAAAATATTATGAATGTACTGTGATGTAAATATAAATAGAAGAAAAAAGCAAATTATGAAATAAGCAAAATCTATGTATATTTCAATTAATAGCAAAGCGTCACTCAAAATTTGATATCATTATTTTTAAGACCCATATTTCCAATTCATATCGAAATAAAGTGCTGCGTCACAAACTTTTAACCCGTTAAGGGTTTTTGTTCTGATATCATTACTTTTTAGGGGTTATTGATCAACTGATCAAGTCCTTCCAGCTCATAGTAAGAGTAGATTTTTTTTTCTTATCATGTAACTGCCATTTTATTTAAAAATGGCGGCTACAGTTAATTAATGGACTTAATGGAAATATTAATGAGGGCTACGTATATATGGAGTTTTAAGTAAATTGGATCATAAATACCTTTTTAATAAGAATTTGAATATTTCAAATAGCTGGCACTCGAAACAAGATGGCAGATCATATAATATTCATATAATTTTACAAAAATACTTTCATTTATTAACGATTATTTATTTTGATAAATCAAATTTCAATTCTTTTTTAAAGAATAATTAGATGCAGACAAAGTTTAGTTTATATTAATATATTCTGCTATCCCCCCCCTCTTTTTCTGTTCTTTTTTTTTTCAGCAATGCACCGAAGAAATAATATATACTTTCTTTATTTCTTTTTAAATTCTTTAAAAAAAAAAAAAAAAAAACAGCTTATAATTGGTTTTAAAATTAAAATCATGTAAAAGGAAATTTCAATAACCTAAACTATTAATATCTGAAGTGCTTCTGTGTAGGGGGGGGGGGGGGGGCGAAATATTCTTGTTTTACTGGTAGAAATACATAATGGACATTTAATTATTTAAAAATCATAAATTGCCTAATAGCAAAATAATAAAATTGAAGTATATTTTAATGATTTTATTGTTATTTATACAGCAATTGATTATACACTGCCATTCATTAAGAACAAAATAATAATACATAATAATAATAATAATTTAGTCATTTTACCAATAATATGTTTATCTTCCATTTTTTAAATAAATATGTTTCCCTCTGATTATGATACTTCAAATATTAAATTTTAATATACATGAGCAAGCCTTTCTTATTTAATATATATAAATTTCATGTAATGCAATATAGAGTAATCCTTTTATTTTCCATTTTGTCTTAATAGGGGGAAAAAAAAATTAGCGCACCAGAATTACATCACTCAATTAAAAAAAAAAGGAGAGCGAGAGAATGGTAATTAATAAAAATTTAGAAAGGAACTACGAATTACAAAAGAAAAATATAGAATCAATAATGAGAAAGCGATCACACTCGTTTTTATAGTAACTCTATATTAAGTTAAAAGATGGCGCCAAAATTTTTCTCTCTGAATAATACTTCGATAAATTGGAGCATGCGCAAATTGAGAGGAGCTCTGCTCCCGCAAACGCCTTGTACAATAAAACCACAACAGCCTCAGCCAGTCAGAGAGTGCAAGAAAGAAACACCAATCAGAGGCGGCGAATGAATACATGAATGATGAAAAAAATTAATCGGTTGATTGATTAGTTGGGTTTTACGTCGGAAAAAAATGTGAAATATTTTCTCGTAAAAAATTATAAATTTATTATGAATACTTATTAAATAGAATACATATAATTACAAAATATTTCCTTATTTGAAATATTATCTAAATAGTATTTTGGCGAAATGTGAAATTTTAAAATCAAATAATTTCCTTCATAACAAAAAAGAAAGAAATATTTAAGTAAAATTTAATTTAGTATATATATAATAAGTATTTAAAACAAACAATGAAGTTTCCTTTTTGCATTTAATAAAAAAAATCTAAATATTTTATTGACTGCATTCAGATTGGACCAACCAACCACAGTCTCAGAAAACCGAATGACGCCTGTTCTGAATTCTGAGAATCTGCGGTTCAAATCCATGCATGGCGGAGGAAAAATAGTTCGATTTTCAAGCTAAATTATCTAAGAAACAAGAGTTTTTTGGGAAAAACGGAGAACGTCATGCGTCTCAGACAAAATAAATTAATATCATACATCAATTTCATAAAATTTCTTCGAGCCGTTTTCGAGAAAAAAAACTCACACAAAACACATTTTTCCTTTGAAGTCTTAAATTGCAACTCCAGATCTCAAAATATATACAATGTTGAAGTGTGAAACTTTCAGGATAACATCATGCAGAAGACAAAAGATTATTCTGAAAATATTAGATCAGAATATCTCCAATTTACTGAGATATTAAATGTCGGCGTTTCCAAATTCCTTTGATGTTAAATTAGCTGTATAATAGAGTGTCGCTGCTAAGCTTTGTTTGAGCTTTGCTGCGTCACTCAAAAAACTGCCGTTTTTTATGATATTAATTATTGATAATAGTAGTAGTTAACTAGGAAAAAAAAATTGTGCATGGGGGGGGGGGGCATCGGTTCCCCCCCTGGGGGGGAAGTACCCCCCCGTGGGGGGTAAATTTTGAAGATGGATATCATTCGAAAGATCTCGTCAACACCATTAAAACGAATGGTTGAACCATAAATCTGTGATAATTTAAAACAAAGTTATCGATTTTTTTTACTTTTAACCAAAAAAAAAAAAAAAAAAAAAAAAAAAAACTTAGAAAAAAATTCGCATTTTTTTTTTAAATATTGTTAGTGATTGAATATGTATTAATTTTTACCAAAAAAAAAAAACTTAGAAAAAAAAATCGTATTTTTTTTTTTTTTTTTAAATATTGTTACTGATTGAATATGTATAGGAAAATATAGAAGAAAGTCTTGTGGTGGCCACAACATACTAGTTTATTCTGTCAATATAAGTTTGAAGATGTTATTCATTTTTAATATGAAATGTAATAGCTTTCAATAAATTCTATTTTATAAATGAATGTTAGAATTGTAATATACAGTAACGATTTCTTTTCAAAATAAAAATATTTAACAATTTAAAATTAAAAAAAAAAGTTTTATTAACAACTTATATTGCTATTACTGTTTAAATACTAGAAATATTAAATTATATAAAATATTACTAGAAATATTAAATTAGACAAATCAGAAGCATTATTTAAGAACTACAACGAAATTACCTGAAAAAGCGAACAAAATAAATAAATAAATAATATAATATAATCATGATGTATAAAATATGTACAGAAAACTTGAAACTGAAAGAGAGAGAAAAAAAAAAAAAATGTAATGAAATGCTAAAAAATATACAAAAATTTCATATTAAGTATTTATTAAATGCCATAATATTTTTCAAAATTAATAATTAATATATCTTTTTTTTTTTTCTTTCAGTAAGTAATAGTAATTTAAATCAATTTTAAAATAAATTAGTCTTAAAAAGTTATGGTTTAATAGTTTTAGTTCGGAAGGAAATAATTACTGTAATGTAAATCTAATAGTCATAATTCAAAATGGAGTTTCACGAGAGACAGCTTTTAATTAAGATTAAATTTCATTAATAAAATACAGACCCGTATCAAACTTATATTGACAGAATTAAAAAAGATAGAAATAAAATCAAAATTAAAACAATTATAACGTACTTGTTACTTTAAATTTTGTGTTAGTCATAATAATAAACCTAAAATCATGGCTTCCATCCTCCACATTTTGCGTTTATCTGTTTATCAATATCATCATAGCGTAGCGGAAGTGAAGGGATAAAAGTTTTAGTTATGTTTGAAGGTCATCCGCGTATCTGTATCACATGGCTGTTTGACGTCATAGTGAATGTAAAAAAAACTAAGGCTCGAAACAAATATTTGAACTTTAACGATACTGAAACCGTTAATCTGCAGATTACCTAGTTAAAATGCGGAAAACTCTTTATTCCGCACTTTAACGGGTCATTTTAGTTAATCTGCAGATTAGCTAGGTAATCTACAGATTAACGATTTCGCGTTTTAGTGGTAACATATACACAAAGAAAAAAAAATGTGCAACAGCTATGGGTCCCCCAGCTAATGCTTTTATTACATAGCTTTGCCGTATTATCTGCTCAATGGCAGGGGTATCATCGGTGCCACCCGACTCTCTGTGGCCCAATTCTTGCACTAGTATATAAATACATACAAAACCAAACCAATACAAATATAGTACTATAAATACTATTAACATAGATAAACTAATTATTACTCAAGAAATGCATGCTATAAATGTACACATACTTAAAAAAACATCCACAATATACATACACAAAGAAAAAAAAATGTGCAATAGCTATGGGTCCCCCAGCTAATGCTTTTATTACAAAGCTTTGCTGTATTATCTGCTCAATGGCAGGGGTATCATCGGTGCCACCCGACTCGCTGTGGCCCAATTCTTGCACTAATATATAAATACAAACAAATAGCACTACTTTACACAAATATACTATACAAACTATTAAAATAGACTAATTATTACTCAAGAAATGCATGCTATAAATGAAAAAAACATATACTTCAAACATCTATAAAATAATGAGTCAATACACAATCTAAAATATAGATAAAACTAAGCATAAAGTATCTTAATGAGCCCCCCCCCCCCAAAAAAAAAGTGGATTACGATTAAAAGAGATGTAACTAAATAATTAAATATGGTAAGTTAAATGTAATATACAATTAAAAAATAAGCATACACCAGGGGTGAAACTACCTAGCATGCAAAAACCCTGAAAACTGATATTTGCATTGAAATAGAGAAGATTTAATAATGAAATATCATATGGCTACCTGTATTAAATGATATTTAGAGAGTTCTTAATACAATATAAAGCAAATTAAACATTCAAAATAAGAAATTTCTGAAAAAACAAAATAATTTACAGGAAAATCAGAAACAGCAAAAATTTCAAAAAACCTGAATTAAGGGGTAGGCCCTGAAAAGTTTCACACCTGATGCACAGAACAAAATGCATCACATGTATGAAATGGATATATATTATATACACTAAAATTTATTTTAAATACAATCCTACAAGCTCATGTAAGTACAACAAAACATATGATATTTCTATTATTTTTTCCATTTCAGATAAAAACATCAGGTAAAATGCACCGTGTGTATGAAAATACATACTATACAATTTATCAAAAATAAATAAAAATAAACTACATGTAACAGGTTTTTTTAGAATATGCTGGCAAATGCACACCATAAAAGAAATAAACCATCACAATTTTTTATTCAGAGAAAAGTTAATTGCTTTCCCTTGGCAACATATACATATTAAAATTCTCAACTGATCATATTTTATAATATCCCTACTTGACTTGCTGTGCAGGAGACATATTAAGATGGATAGCAACTTGGTGAGTTTTTTTAATGCATCTCCCAAATTTGAAATATACATAAACATACACTGGGCAAAACGCACCACATGCATGAAAATACATACCATAATTTACCATTTAAAAAATAACCTACATGTAACAGGTTCTTTTAGAAAATATGCTGGCAAATGCACAACATAAAATAAACAAACCATCGCAATTTTTTATTCAGAGAAAAGTTAACTGCTTTCCTTTGCCAACATATACATATTTAAATTTTCAACTGATCATATTTTATGATATCCCTACTTGACTATGTTAAGGACAACAATTTGGTGAGTTTTTTTAATGCATATCCTGAATTTGAAATATATATACACATACAGACATACATTGGGCAAAACGCACCACATGTATGAAAATACATACTATAATTTATCATTTAAAAAATAACCTACATGTAACTGGCTCTTGCAAGAAAATATGCTGGCAAATGCACAACATAAAAAGTTAACTGCTTTCCTTTGGCAACATATACATATTTAAATTCTCAACTGATATTTTATGATATCCCTGCTTGACTATGTTAAGGAGGACAACAATTTGGTGAGTTTTTTTTTAATGCATATCCTGAAATTGAAATATATATACAGACATACATTGGGCAAAACGCACCACATGTATGAAAATACATACTATAATTCATCATTTAAAAAAATAACCTACATGTAATTGGCTCTTGCAAGAAATATGCTGGCAAATGCACAACATAAAAGAAATAAACCATCACAATTTTTTATTAAGAGAAAAGTTAACTGCTTCCTTTTGGCAAGATATACATATTTAAATTCTCAACTAATTGCATTATAAGACATTCTACTTGACTAGCTGTGGCCGGTGACATGTTAAAAAATATAGAGAAAAACATACATTGAGCAAAACACACATGTACGAAAATACTATATTTTATTGTTTAAAGATCCTTATGTGATTGGGTGTGGAAAAAGACATGTACCAAATGTATGCAAATCCTACTATTATTATTTTGAAATTTCTATATGCTTCATAAATCCACTATCTTTTGGCAACAAATGCAACTGTAAAATCCTCAAACCATGACAAACTTCACGCAACTACTACATGGGGGAAAAAAAAAAAAATCTAAAATAGAATAAGAATACTTAATTTCACCTTTCTAACATGGAATGCAACACCTAATTTTGCAATTTTTATGATAGTGGCTGTTACAAATATCACATATTGACCAACATTTCAATTGACTATACATTGTATCAGGTAATACTGGTTGTCTACAAAGGCAATTTAAATAAATAATTTCAGTTCTTTCAAGACTTTTAGGACAAGCACTACTCAAGGTTGGAAAACTTTCAATGCAATCGTTTTGTAAACATGAGACAAAATGCTCCCGCATTAATGATACGTTGTATGTTTTATCAGATGGATTTTCATTTAATAATAGGGACACAATACTAGCTAAAGCAAATAATCCACAATCTATACTATTTGGTTGAATTTGCATAGTTTTTGAAATTATTGTTAACTGAGGTTCCTGTATATTCATTATGTTGCAAAGTTGTGGTATAGCATCTCTAGGGACTATCTCATTTAAAGAATCATAAATAAAAACTGTTGCAGGGGGAGCACCTATATTACTTGCAGCAATCCAATGTGGAAATCTACCACAATGGAGAACTTGGACAAATTCATTTTTCATTACTTGATATTGTAATTTAGAACCTAATAACACATTTTGTAAACCACTAATACTAGGGAATTTTTTTTGAATTAGTACTTGTCCTGCATTGATAATAGTGTCATTTAACATTTGATTTGAAGTCAAATCTAGGAAATCTTTGCTATTTAATACATTGTTTTGCTGTATACTATTAGTCCTAAAAGTTGCTTCATTTATAAGTGTATTTTTAGTCTTCAAAGTTGTTTCATTTTTAAGTGTGTTTTTTGTAATCTTTTTTGATGAAATGTTATATGGAGGGAAAGCACTTTTTGCCCTTCCTCGTCTATGTTTCACAGAAGGAATAATGAGATTATTAAATGAAAATGTTTCAACTACACCTGGTTTTAAAGAGGATTTGTTAACACTATGATCATCATCAGGTATTTCCTTGGGAATTTTACTATGATAAGGTTCAAATGAATTTTCTCCCTTTTTAAACAAATAAATTTCCTCATTATTTTCCCAAGCATGTGTAATTTCTGAAAGAAAATTAATTTTTTCTATGAATTCATCATGACCACACTGTGATAATAATGTAGCTAATCTATCGGTGTGAATTCGGGCATATGAAAATTTTTGTGCTGATGTTTGTGGAAGACTGGAAGAAATTGTAACTTGTCTACTAACTAAATTTGGAAAAGCAGTGTCGGTACTCATAATTGGTTTTAGCCATCTGCTACTAATTAGGTTTTCATCAAATAGGTCTTTATTTAAACCAAAACGAGTTGCAAAAATATGCTGACATGGTAAGTTAAATTGTGAATAAAAAGAACATGTGCATGATAACAAATTTTTAATTTCATAATTTTTGTCTCTGGAAATCACATTGATTGAATCATCATTTATTATTTCAATGAAAAAAGTCCCTTCCCTAAATTTATCAATTTGATCAAAAATTAAACTACATGCTTTATGAGTGCATATGGTTGCAAATTTAGCATGGGCATCAGTACAATTTTCTGGCACAGCAGTACTTTTTAGTTCTTTAAAGCATGCATGAATCCAAGAATTTGTGACAGTTTTGATATAATTTAGAAGTTCTCTTACAGCAATACATAAACGCATATCATGTCTCAAAAATGCTTTTATCTTCTGGTTATGACTCTCTATTCTATTGTTTGTTGTATTTCCTAAGTGTTGAAGTCTTTTTGTATAAGCCAAAACATATTTTTCTTTGCAGCTATCCCAATTCTTTAAAAAATATGAAAAAAATTCAGATGGGGAGACCAATTTTAGTTTTTCTAAATTTTGAAAGTAAATCTCATCTGAGGAGGAATAAATCAATTCTTTTAAAACTAACCTAATACTTTCTTTCCCTTCATTATTGATATCTAAAGTTGAAACCTTCTGTCGCCAATATTTTAAGACATGAAAAATACATAAAATATTTATTGCAAAGGGGAAAAGTTCTTTAATAATATTCATCTCATTTAAATCTTTATCTGTAACAATAACTTTACATGAATTAGACACAACTGGATTCAATTCAAGAAATTTTTTTAAAGCTGGCCTAACAATATTAGACTTTTCATTCCTTACAAATATGTAACAAACAGGCCTACCGATTCCATTACCATCTTCACACATTACTGTGTAAAGGGGGAAACCTTCTATGTTCACTTTATAAGTGGCATCAATAAATAAAACATTAGAAAACTGTTGTGTTAAACTTTTCATAATCTTAGTCTGAATAAGCAGAAATTGGAAAACATTATTTTGGTCAGTTTCTAAATGGATATTGCATTCCTGATCATTACTAATTAAGTTATTTAATTCTTTAATTAACAAATCGCTATTATGCAAATTACTATTTACGGAACCACTTATTTTTTGTTTTAAATTTCTAACATCATACGCAGTCACGTTTTTATTTGTTTTATCCTGAATAAATAGACGCAAATCTTTATTACTGACATTACATGAAACTAAATCCGTAACAGAAATTTTCTCCTCATCATTTAACCGACGTTGTTTTGGATACAAGCTGAATAGTATAGGGCCAATTTCATGATTATGATTTAAATCTAATTGAGTGATTTTGTAATTGGTAGCGGGTTTTTTAATTAGCCTAAGCAGGATCTTGAAAGGACACTCTGCAGCAAAAGACTTCTGATTTAAACGTACACCTTTACTTTTGGATTGATATTTACCCCCATGAATACAAGCATATTTTACCCACGAATAATAATAATCCCGATTGTCCTTATCATTTATCTCTGAACGAGACACCTTAACAGGGCAAAAATTTCGTTCACAAAAATTCATAATGGCAGAATAGGCTTCATCAAACGTTCTATAATGATATCCGATCATAAGATTGCCTGCTACCGCCATATTTTTATTTCAGCAAAGAACAAAAGTAACAAATAATAATTAAACACTACTATAGTTTACAAATAGTTATAAGAAAGAAAATAAGCAGTAAACACTTACCGAATCCACCTTAAAACACATTTATTACTTACTACGCTTCCTCTCCTCACTGAGCACGTGGTTTGGTTGCACTATGCAATGCTCGATGTCGATATAGCAGCCGCAGCCAGGCGGTTGCTATTTGGCGAAAAAGATCCTAATACGCCAGGAGTACGACCACAACATCATAGGGTTACTAGTCGTTCCATGAGCAGCAACAGCTGGGTTACTGGAAAAGCAGGATAATTGCGCGGTGAAAATAGTCACTCCGTGGAAGTACACATTATATGGGTCCCGGACAAAAGCCCCACCGGACAAAAGCCCCGCCGGACAAAAGCCCCACCGGACAAAAGCCCCGCCGGACAAAAACCCCATCGGACAAAATCCCCACCGGACAAAAACCCCACTAAAGCTCAAATATACATGGAGGGGGAGGAGGCTAAACGAGACCACAATCAGTATAGCAAGATAAATATATATATATATATATATATATATTAAGATATTAATGAAACTTTGTTTAATTATCATTAGAGTTTTAAGTAATATATACTGAGAGTTACATACATCTGATAGGGCGAGGTTTCTGCTAAAATTTAGCCATCATTACAACTCGTTGTATGTGTAGATGAATGTATATGGATGCTTTTAATTTTTTTCAAAATACTTTCTGTGTATATATATATATATATAATATTATGTGAAAGATTATACACAAAAAGTTAAAAAATAAAATATATATTAAAAACATCTTTATTTATTAAAAGTGAAAATTTTTAATGTTTAAATTAATTTGTTTAATAGAACTATTTGAGCTTTTAAATGGAAAACCTATTTTTTTTTTTTTTTTTTTTTTTATTAATATATATATATATATATATATATATATTTTCTATGAATGATTAAAAAGTAAAATAAAATAAATAAATAAATAAATAAAAATAAGTTTTAAAAAATTAACTAAAAATTTTAGAAAACTATCTTAACTAATATACATATAATATATACATATAATAAATTAGTCCAGATTATTTAATACTATTTTTTGGGGTTTTAATATTAATTAAAAAAAAAAAAAAAAAAAAAAAAAAAAAAATGAATGAAAAAATGAAAAAAATGAAAGAAAATTATGAATGATTATAAGGAAAACCTAGTTATGAAAATATTTAATGAAATATTCTAAGTAAAACACTAATTTATTAATTAAAAATAAAATTTTTAAGATTTCAATTAAGTGAGATTTTTTAATACTGTTGTCTGGACTTTCAGTTAAAAAGTTTATTTAAACATCCGAGCGGTAATCGATGCTAGCAGAATGGAAGTGTTAAGTTCGATCCGAAGTCGCGTTCGTCGACCAAGCCGTTCAGAGTTTCCCGTGGTTTTCTCCGAAACTTTCGCAAGTATAGGCTAAGGCTCCCGCCCCCTATTCCCAACCCGGAGAGCATTTCACGCAGGTGTAGGGCACTCAAGTTATCAACCGGCTTTAACACTACCACAATCACCACGAAGATTTTTTTTTTTTTTTTAATATAAAATGATTCTTTTACTATAAATAATTATATATACATATATACATAATTTATAGCAATATATTTTAATTAAAAATTAATTTAATTATTAAAAATATATATTTTTTAAATAATTCAATTAGTTCAGATTGCTTAATACTACTGTTTGGTCGTTTAAATAAAAATACTATTACAAAATGTTCTTAAACATTAAAAGATTTTTTACTATCCTTCATCATAGAAATAAGGAGCTAATTAAAATTATTTAATTTAAAAGACCTAATTGAAAAACTAATTTAATTATTAAAAATATACATTTCAATTGAAAAAAAAAATGAGATTGCTTGAATAATAATGTTTCAGATTTTAATTGTGAATCTTATTGTAAAATATTTTTAAGAAAAAAGATTTAAAAGAAAAAAGAATGCTTATATATATATATATATATATCTTTTTTTTTTTCTTTTTTTTTTTAAAGGTTAAAATTCATTTAATAAAATATTTTAATTGATAATGCGTAATTTAATTATTAAAAATAGATTTTTTTTTTTTTAATTATTGAATTATTTAAGATAATTCAATATTGTATTATATATAATATTAATGTTTGGATTTTAATATAAAAATGTTTCCTACTAATAATTATCGAAAAAGGAACTAATTACAATAATTTGTATATTCTATGCGAGGTACATATTTAAAGCACAATTTGGTACCTCTATACTAAATACGATGTAACAAAATTAATATACATCTATTTGATGTATATAAAATAATTTTTCCTGTAAAATAAGGGACCGCTAGCACTCGAGAGGTTCTGTCCTGTAAACTGGTAGACGTATGATTACGAGTTCGATCCCAGGTCGCTCTCGTCGACCGAGCCGTTTGGTGTTTTCCGTGGTTTTCACCAAAACTTGTGTAAAGGCGCGCTAGGACCCTTTAGAAAGACCCCACGGAAGGCACTCCCCTTCAGGTCTAGGACCTTAGTGCAATCTCTCGCCTTTACTCCCAATACCAATAGCAATATCTGTGAAATAAGATATGATTAGCGTAATTGATTGACTAACAGGGTGTCACAAAGTATTTCTGATTCATTGTGAAGTATATAAATGGGAAAACTACTTAATATTAATTTTCAGTGTTGTACGAATTTTTCTAGTACATCATATGGTGTGCATGTACAGTTTACACGATATATATTCGACATAAAATGTAATCTGTTTAATGCTTTCTCTTATATATACATATGTATATATGTATTATGAATGCGTTTTCATACATGCATAAATATACACGTTTCACACACCATGAAAGCCGAAAATTATTTCAGCAAGTTTTGTCTGTGTGTGTCAGCATGTCTGTACGCGTACAACGCTATTTTCATTATTATAAAATATTCCAATATTAAAATATTCTCATTCGATTTGTAGACCCCCAAAACCTTTATATATCAACCCTTATGTACCTATTTTGAACGAACTAACTCCAATTCTATTTTTTACCCCTTCGCCCCCCCCCCCCTCTTCCGATCTTCCTAATAATTTTAGACTTTCGAAAATATCCTCATCCTATTTATAGGCCCCAAAAATCTACATGTACCAATTTTAAACGATCTCACGCTAATTTCAATTTTTTTGTCCCCCCCCCCCGCCCCCTTTTCGAGCCAACTAATAATTTTGCCCTTTCGAAAATAACCTCATTTCATTTGTAGACCACAAAAACATAGTAAAATTAAGAATAACCGAAGATTAAATGTCACCGAAATCCACGTTAACCAAAAAGAATTAATTTGTAATTAAATTAATAATACCCGAGAAGAATTTATTACAGATAATAAAACAATTAACAGTTAATATCTTTAATAAACTATGAATTATCACACCTAGTTTCTAGTGGAAAAAGTAACAGATTTATTGAATAATTTATTTTATAACGAGTTTAATTAATTTTGAAACGTTAATTTTATCCAAAATATCAAACGTAGGGCCTTTGACCGGGCTAAGTGAGGTTTTTGTCCGGTGGGGATTATGTCCGGTGGGGATTTTGTCCGGTGGGGTTTTTGTCCGGTGGGGACTTTGTCCGGTGGAGCTTTTGTCCGGTGGGGTTTTTGTCCGGTGGGGATTTTGTCCGGTGGGGCTTTTGTCCGGGGGGATTTTGTCCGTGGGGATTTTGTCCGGTGGGGCTTTTGTCCGTATCCCACATTATATAATTGTTATTTTTAAATTACGTTTTCCAATTCTGAAAATACAAAACCTAAAACTAAATTAATATATTTTATAAACAGTTAAACAGAAGAAAAAAAAAAACAGAGAAATGATGCTTTCTTTCAGATAGTTTTTTTTTTTTATTATTGCAATTTTTAAAGCGTTATAATCTAAGTCGGCGACGTTCAAGTTTGTTATAAGAGAAAGCTGTTCAGAGATCAAACTAGAAAAAAAGAAATAAATAAATAAAAAATCTGCACTTTCATTGAAATCCATTCATTTAACGTTTACATCAACTATATTAGCCACTAATCATTTTAAAGAGAGCTATCTAACATATGTATCATTAACTAATCAACGAAACAGCTTCATTCATCAAAGTAAAGTGTTCCTGCTCATTTGATAAAAAAATTACTTTATAAAAACAAAGTGATGTTATGAAACAATAAATAAATGCAAACTATTACGCATGTTTTGTATTACAAGAAAATTATAACGTGTATGTAAAGTTTAGTTTGAACAAATGTTAATTTAAATAAACAACAATAAAGCAACCATCTTATCAGACCATAATTTCAAAGTTAGATATTAAATCATAGATTTCGGTTGAGCTTGATTGTCTTTTCTTACTTTTTCAATTGCTTTATTTTCTTCGTTAATTACTAATAATATAGACAAATTTCTATGCAAAATTACCTCGATAGTAAATATGGAATAATAGGGATCCAACTTGCACTTTTTAAACAACGTATATTAAGGATTTTATCGACATTATACTCCACGCTATTTGAATATTATAAATAATTTACACATCCATAAAATCCGTTTTTCATTCCCACTAAAACGAAAATATTAAGCAGATATGTTATCGCTGCAATTCGCAACTCTAGAGCTCGAATACGCCCTCTGGTGGACAAAAGTCTAAGTTATTTTGTCGGATGTCTATTTAAAGTCCCATTGATACACATGCGTTAAGTGATTAAATTAAAAATTATTTTTTAGTAAATATTTAAAAATTTTATTCATATTAACCATAAATCATTATTATTAACAGGTACTTGAGTGCAATTCATGAGGATTTTATTGATTTTGTTCTAGCATCGATTAATTTCCATGAGTTAAATATGTCTATCATTGCAGTGTTGTAAACACTGGATATGTATTTTTAAGTATCGTGTTAAAAATTTAAAATACCTCAACCAAGCTCAATGAAGTTATTTTCTGAATCGGCAGTGTAAACGTGTAATCTGTTACGAAAATATTAAGACATATGTTAGTATTTAATACAGTAAAATATTGCAATTCGATGTAAAAAAGGTTGTTTGTATATTCGCAATGTAAACAAAAACTACAGTGGGGCTCTATTCTCGTCTAGTCGTTACGCGGAAACCGGTTGTTGTGAAGCGAGACAACGACGATTTGCTATTCTCGCTCTTATTGTTTACAGTCGTTAAGGGCCCTAGCATATTCCAATCGACAACTGTCGCTTGGTGACAAGTACGTCATTTTGACGTCACTGTCGATGGGAGGAGCCATATCGGTAGTTTATTCACATCGCATCGACAACTTGTCACCTTTTTCCTTGTCGAAAGTGACAAGAAATTGCCACGAGAATCTTTGCTAGTGACAAGCTTGTCGATGCTGAAAGGAAAGGAAAGTAAACAACATGGCGACGACGACGAGTAGAAGCATCATGGATTATAATAATGATTATAATTCGATAAAGGTGAGAGAAATGAATTTTTGCATTCAATTGTTTTACGAGACGTATTTTATTATAAATAATATTGATATGTTTTGTTAAAAAGAAAGCGAAATATGTTTTCGTTTTGTTTGGATGCGATAAAATTTATTACTTTTTATGTAAACAAACTTGGAATTTTTTTATCGTAAAATAAAATAAAAGTGTATTATTTATTTTTAATATTTAACAGATTGAGGTGTTTTTCTCTTTTTATGAAAGAGATATAATATTTCGTTTTCTTTTTATATACATAAGGATGATTTAAACTTAGAAGTATTACTTTGTTTGTTTACAAGTTCAATTGTTTGAAATGCTGATATTAAACTTTTGGAAACCCTGCTCTGTAAAATAATAATATGGGAGTTTTTAAATAAAAATTTTTCAATTAATTTAATTTTTACAACTGGAAAAATCCTGGATTTGTTTGGAAGTATAAATTTTTTAAAACAATTGTTATTCTGACTTGTATGTACTTATTATAATATGAACGTAAACACAAAGTTTTTATTCCTTACCTTTTAATACAAGTTTTTCAAAGGAAAATTTTTTCAAACTAATGTATGCTTCCTAATACTTTATACAGAAAGATTTAAATCAAACGTGAATTTTTCCTGATGATATTATAGCAAAGTGATATTTCAAAATTATTAATTTGTGCAAATCTACTGTCAATTTCATTTGCATTATGTTGTACCTGTGATGTATTTAATAGGTCTACAAGTATAACTCACTAGGTTTTTGATGATGCAAAATTTGCTCATTAAAGTAAGAAATAATAAGTAACACACTTATCATAATACCTGATCAAAAATTACAACCAATCTAGCAAAAAAGAAAAAACTTGCTCATTACCTCGAATTGTATCACAAATTTGTCTATATAACATTATCTATGTAAAGTGTGTGTTTCTTAAAATGAAATTTTTGTGTTACTCTCTTTTGTAAATAGTGTTTTTTGTTATATCTGAATGTGAATGTCGTCTCTGTTATTGTATATATATAGCAGTAGTCAAATTTCATTATTAACAAGAAATCTGTTTATATTCGGTTTTATAAATAATTTTCATTTTTTGAATATTTTTGAACCAAATGTGAATAAAATAATTACCCATTTTTGATTAATAGCAGTAAGATTAAAGACTTTTTTTTTAGTTTTAGAAATTGTATGTTTAATTTATTTAAAATATAAATTTATGTGTATGCATGTTGCTGTTAAACTGACTTATTGTATGCATGAATATACTATCATGGGGGGGGGGGGGGGATGTTTGTTAATAATTTGAATTTGACTAATAAAAACAATTACAGATCATCTAAAATTTTTTAGGTTGCACTAATGGCGTAGTGTTTCTCCTTTTAAAGCTGCTAGACAGGAGGTGCCAGGTTCAAGCCCGTATAATGCTCATCCGTGCTTATTTTTTTAATGAAATAATGTCTGAATATGAACTTTGACTGTGCTATTGTGTATAAGTTCTGTAGCTCTAGAAAAAGTTCATTTTCGGAACATTTCCCGAAGACCTCCATGTAGTATGGATTGACAGATTTTTTACATTATTGTGTTACGTAAGTATGTTACTATTCTTTTTCTTTATTTGCTATGTATTTAATATGTACTTTTAAGAGGTGTGCATGTGTTTATGTTATGTATTATAATAAATTATTACTCTCTTGCACAAAATGCTAATAAAAACATTGCATATTATTGATGATTAATTATATTTTAATAAAATTATTTATTTATTTATTTTTCTTTTAGAAATTTTAAAATACAGTTTTGTGTTTATCCCTGTTATTATTAAAGTTGTTTAGGTACTATAAGTACATAAGTATAATAATTTAGAATTATTTTCATATTGAAGCAGATGACTAATAAAAACAATTACAGGTTATAAAAATTTGAATGTTCACTTTTGACAGATTTAATTTTATCTGTTTTTTAATCTAATGTCTCTATAAATGTATTACATATGACATTCTGAAATATAATTGTGTCATTAATTTTGCTTAGGAGCATTGTTAATAGTATGGAATTACTGAAAACTAAAATACAAAATTGACCCTAATAAAGTTAATCAGCAAATTAGGACAAAGTAATTTATCAAAGCACAAGGGTAGTAATATTGTGAGTGGAGCATTGTATTTTTTATTTTTAATTATTTATGGTTATGAAGAAATTTCCAGCATTCAAAAAATTTTAGATTTGTAGACAAAGAACAGTAATTTGTTTTAAAATCATTATTTCAAAGTTGCAAGGTAAAATTCTAACATTTGTTTTACATAATTTATTTCATTTAGCATGCATTCCACATTTTCTTTTCAAAATAGCAAAACTAATTTTGAAAGTAACAATTAGGCAAATAGTTTTAATTATAAATATATAAAAAAAAATAATTTTTGAAAATTTTTGGTTTGAAATGTTTAAATTATTACCGGAAAAATTCAAGTGATAATTAATTAAATAATTGATAAGCACTAAAGATTGTAAAAATCCCCCAACAGCTGTTTCAGGTCAAATTAATAACACAGCCTTTCATCAGGTGGAAAAAAAAAAAAAAAGACATGAGTGCTTCATTAAAGCAGCGAATACACTTTCTCGCTCTTATTAAGAAAATTAAAGGGATTTCTGCATTGGGCTTCTTTTGAAATATTGTTTATTAAATTTCGGAGTAGTGCTGCTATCTACCAAAGAGATAAACCAAAAGTCTGAAAACTATTTAAAGTAAGGAAAGGAAAGTAGTATTGAAAAATATTTGCATAAAAAGTATTAAATGTCTGTTTTTAGTGTGAAGCCAATGAATGTTACAAAGGATAATATCAGACAAGAACGGAGCAGAAGAAATATTATTATCAAGATTTTTCTTTCATTCTGTTCTTGCCTGAAGCTTGAAAATTACTCATGTAACATTGTTTTACATTTAGCTTTGAATTTTTTAGGTTTTATTTAATCTTATTTTATTCATTGTTTTTTATAATTCTGGTCACACCAGTATTTTTTATTTAAATTCGACTTTATTTGCTTTTGCTTTCATTTAAATCAGTTTTGTGTGTAGCCACTTTGATTGCAGCACTCGTGCCTACTTCGTTTGCCTGAGGAAGGGTCATGTCTTATTTTAACCTGAAACAATTGTTGCAATTATAGCATTTTATGGTGTTTATTCAAAGTTTTGTACTTATAACTTTTTGACGCCAGTTCTGTGGTGCTTTTTTATAATTTTATACAGGCTTTCCCACTTTGCTGATCAATATTTAAATAAATTTTCAAAAAAATAAATCACTGTTATTCAGTAACTTCATAAATAAAAACTTAAATCACATCCGTGAAAATTTCTTTGGACTTCGCTTCAGGTACCTGCTGCTTTTAACAGTATTTTTACTGTCTATGCTACCTCTGTAAGTTCCCACTGCCTGCGGTAACGCCTTACCCAGGCACTTCAGTCTGGGTGTTTCTCGATTGAAAGATGCAATATACTATTATTCAAGAACTACGTTTTTCCAGATGGCTGTATCTCATCATCTATTAATTACTTTAGTTTTGGCACCATGTATTAGCAACACCTAGTAACACAATTTTCCTAACCCTTGCTCTGTAATAATAAAATTATGATTACAGTTAATTTATAATTTTGTTACTATTAGATTATAAAAGTTTTACATACATTTGAATGTTATAATTTTGAATTAAAATGTCAATCGCCCTTGATAGATAAACCATTCTGAGTGCAAAATATATCAAAGATATTCATTAGTATTACACGTAATACATCATTCAAAATACATTTTAAAGTACTTTTATTAAGGACTGCTAAAGTGATATAAACCATTCAAATTCGGCATGAAACTTTTGGAGAAAACTACGGAAAACCCAGAACTTTTTTATTCTTTTATATTTTAGAGAGTTTTTAATCCCGATTCCAGCTCACATTTCGTACTGAGAATTTTTAATGTTATATAGGCCAGAATTATGCAAGTTTCGGAGAAAGTCACGGATAAGTCAGACTGAAATCTTTTTATAAAAATGTTTATATTACCTTTGTATGTAAGCTTTTAAATAACATAATTTCATAAGTAATATATCATTTTAAAAGTTGTTGGAATTGAAGAGTATATGTTGAAAATTTCTGTCGCTAGAGGGCGCTTTGATATTTTAATAATTCAATATCTAGAATTCTAATTATGATTAAATTACTTATAATACATCATTTAAAATATTGCGGACTTTTAAACTGATATAAGCCGTTAAATTCCGTACAGGAGTTTCAGAGAATACCACAGAAAGCCCAGAACACCTTTATTCCAATATCTCCAATTCTAATTATGATGTAGGCTTTCAAATTCCAATATTCTGCTCACATTTCGTATTAAGGATTTTTAACACTATTTAGCCCGCAGTTAAGCAAGTTTCAGAGAAAACAACAGAAAAATCAGACCTTTTCTTTTAATAACAATGTTTATATTACCTTTGTTCCTTTGTATCTCAACTTCTAATTAACATAATTTCACAGGTAATTTTAAAAGTCATTCAAATTGAAATAGAAGAGTGCATATTGCAAATCTCTGTTGCGAGAGGGCGCTTTGATATTTTAATAATTCAATATCTCCAATTCTGATTATGATTAAATTACTTATCGGGAGAAGACTAGAAGACCGTAGGCCCCAACGGGTTCGGGATCTGCCACAATCAGGTGAGTAAACAGGCTGTTTCAAACCAGGAAACGTAAAGCGGCGCCTTAGTCGCCACAGAACAGAAATCTACTACAGTTAAAATTTTCAAAGCTATTTGCACTATGAGATAGCAAGCTGTTGCAAGTTCTAAAACGAGGATAAAGCACTGCAGGTGCCACTGAGCGGGATTTTGCTAAAGTCAGAATTTTCAAAGATCATAATAGGGTGAGTGAACAGGCTGTTTCAGATATTGAAACGAGAAGAGGGCACAGCGGGCGCAACCGAGTTAATTTACTGTGGTTAAATTTATCAATAAAACTATTTGCATAATATGTCAATAAAGCTGTTTTTGGCCCTGAAACGAGTGGCGCCATCGAGCGAGGGTTTTGTAAAGTCAGATTTTTGAAGGATCGCAAACCAGCTGGTCGCCGAAGGTGACTAGATAAAAATATAAATTAATAAAGATATTTTATTTGCCAGCTTGCAAATAGATTCTCTTGGAAAATGTCCTAATTAGCCATGGATATTTTTTATTTAGAGATGGGGGTGTTATTAAAAAAAAATATTAAGTGAAAAATCCTATTTTATTTTAGGGCTGCGGTAGCCCAGTCAGTAGAGCGCCGGCCTCGTAATTGGAAGATTGCGGGTTCGGTATTCGAGCCGGCCAAAGACTGTCGTGTATACTAATGGTGGCTGGTGCACGTGAAATCTGTCATGGCCGCAATGTCCTCCATGTTCTCATCAAAAATTATACCTCTGGGTGTCACCGAAGCGAAAGAGCTGTCCCTTTGGTGGAGGATCAAAATTGTGATGGCATGTCTCCGGACAACCTCTAGGGGTGTGTCTCAGACCGTCGTCAATTGCCCATCTGCGCAGCACTAGTGTGACGTAAAACCCAACCATCCTATTTTATTTTACAATTATAAAAAAAAAAAAAAAAAAAAAAAATATGCCAAAAATAAGTAAATAGATAAGCAAATATATTTTTTCTTGTGTCAAAAAGAAAAGAATGTGCATTTTTTAAAAAGTAATAATTAAAATAAAATTGAGAAAAATCATGCTAAAGAAATAGAACGGCTTTAGTAAAGAACCCTTTTATGAAATTATAACTTGTGACATTTCTCGCCAAGATCTTTACTTAAACAATTGTGTAGTCATATTATTTCATCAGCAAAATGACAACAAAAATTCAAAAGCCACCAAGTGACTCCTACGATGAGCTATATGAAAGAGATTTTAAGAAATGAATATAGTAACCGATGACAAGGGATGATTCACAATTATTGCATGCCTTTATATGGAAGAATAGATTTAAATAGGTGCTGTCATACTAAATTAAACTCTGTTTTTTGCAGAACTTTATACCTAGTACTTAGAAAACACAAGTATGCTTATGGTTTTCTTTTTTTAGTATTTTTTTGACTAAACCTAAAAATTTTTGCATTACTCAACCATAACATTTTATAAATAAAACTTCAAATGACTTTCACATTTTTTTCTGGCCTAAATTATATAAAGTTTCAAAATATTTTCTTCCAGATTGTGCTTTTACAGAAATTTCTTTTGATTTTTGGTGCAACATTTAAGAAATTAAAAAAAAATGTATAATATCCATTTGTAATTATTAATATATATAATAATAGTTAAGAATTGACTATGCACTCTTGTGGTGGGGGTTATGTGTGCGAAGCATTCAAACATGCATGATAGTGATTGCTGCGGCACTGACTTTTATGCAGAAAGAAAGCGGCATTCAGTGATTTTTTTAAAATTTGTTTTACATATATGCGAAGAGTATATACATATGTGATACTGAGTTTTGTGCATTTTGTGAGTCATTCACAGTGAGGTAATGGTATTCAGTTTTTGTTGTATGCAAAAAGCATACATATTTGTGTAATAGTGATTGTTGTGGTTAGTTACATTGAGATTCATACATAGAAAAATAGTGGTACCTAGTATTTTTTTGAATATGCACAGAATGTTCATACGTGATGATAATGATAGTTACAGTACCAAATTTGATGAACACTTTTTCTTTTTTAAGACATTACACTTATTCATGTATTAAGTTAGTTCATTAGCAATACGCATAAACTTGAAACTGTGTTTTAAATGTATGATACACATAATTTCTAAAATTAAAAAAAAGTTTGGTGTTTACATATTAATCACATGTAAGCAATTAATCGCTGGTATGTTGTTCATACAACATGTAGCTTATATGCATATTGAAATATTTATATTTATTTATGAATATTAGAGAAGTGATTCTGTAAAATATATAGCATTATCATATATGTTTATATTTATGTACGTAACTATTTCGTCAATGGCGTGTGGTTAATAATGTAAGTATCAAAAGTTCTTTTAAAACAGTATTAATCAACAGTTGTTGGCGCTTTGTGTAAGAATTGTCAAAGAGTGATATTGCCTTTTAAAACACACTAAACACATTTCTTATAAAAAATACATATTAAACATGTAATGGTACAAACAAATATTTGGTACATTTATGATAATAATCACTCTTTTGTTTTAGATTAATTGTAATTTTTTTATTAGGCATGAACACAGGTGCTTTATTTATTATTTCCATCTGTAATGTATCCTTTTAATAATCGATTGATAAAGTCAAAAGAAGAAAATCAATTTCGAAATGAAGGCTTTATATTGCATACCACATGTGTAAACAATTTGCATCTGTAACAAACAGATCAAAATAAACAAATAAAAGTAATCACAGTTACTGTGTTTAACTGAAATGAAAAACTAGAAGCTAAATTTTCATTGGTCCTTAAACCGAAGAAGAAGATTTCTGTAAGCCCATCCTACTCCAAAACGTCATGGCAGGAGGGCGGGATTAGTTTTCTTGTCATCTGCATTACAAGCACGGAGTAATATTAATAGGAGTTGAAGGTCCAATGGGAGAAAGCTACGAAACTGTGATCTAAATTTTTGGTAAATATTGAGGGCGCCACTTGTCATTCCTCCCTACCTCGGCGCGGATATACTGTTGTTTTCAATAGAATTTTGCTGGAATACATTTAAATTTTTTTATTTTAAGCAATTTAATTTCTTTGTAAGTTCTTAAAACTGCATAATTCAGATGTTTCAAATAAATGTTTCGTTCCTAGTTGTAAAACAGGCTATGATAGTGATAACAAAAAAAAAAAAGCCCTAGAAGAAAAATAAAGTCCGAGTTCGTGTTTTCTGCACCTAAAGTAAGTTTATTTTTTTTCTTTACAAAATTTCATCCATTTTCCTTCCTCCCAATTATCTGTTTTAGCTAGCTTCGGTTTATAAGAATCGTCATATTTTAAAAGCTTTCTTTCAAAGTAAAATTAGTATAAAATGGCTCTTAAAAAAAACATATTGGTTAAAATACTCTATTTAATGAAATTTGCTTTCAATCGAAATTTTTTCAGCTTGATATTATTTTTAAAAAAATAATTAAAACGAGACATTTCCCCATTGAATAACACTGCGGAAGCTGGAGAGAAGGAAGGATTGCACGCTGGCGCCATCTGTAAACATTAGAAAACAACATCACAAAATTTCAGCGTTACCTTCTTCTCCTGTCTTTTTACTCCGTGATTACAAGTTAGTAGTCGAGGTGAATATGCTACCGATTCTATCAACCCTCGACAAGAACCGGCGTTTTGACAAGAGGGTTACGTGACGTTACAGATTGCAGGTGACAACTGTCGATGGGAATATGCTAGGGCCCTTAGAGTACCACTTATGCGATTTATCGAAAAACTCCCGTCGTAACGAAAGAGTTCGATCTACGTCATCTTTCGACGATCGAAACGTTTCGATGAGTTCGTGGTAGCACCCAAAGTGTAATAGTTATTTTCAAAATGAATGAATGAATGAAAAAAAAAAAAAAAACCACTGAATTTCTATTTTCGGATGTTGTTCGATGCATGTTTTTTTGTTTGCTATTGTTTTATCGTTCATCGTAATCATTTATAATTGCAAACAGACGTCACTCATTATAAGCGTTACGAATAAATGTGTATTTATAAACCCCATGTAAAATTTTCATTTCGTAGTTGCAGCCGATTTATTTGCAAGCGTTACGCTTGCATGTACTCCTTAATGTTTAACTCAAGTGTAAAAATCATCTAAATTTTTAATTGCTACGTATAGTGACAAATTCACTGAGGTGGATTCAACTTTATTAGAAAATAAAGATGGCACACATACTTTTTGGAAAGACGGATATTTTGCTAAAAGAAAAAAAAAAAAAAATCTAGGACGAAATATTTCTTTGTAATCTAGCATGACGTCAGAATGAAACTAGCGAATCAGGAGCACAAAAATTTTTCGTTACCAAACTCGTGTAAAGAAAGTCAATATGCGTCCGGGCTTCTCGGCAAGTACTTTCGAATACACTTTTTGTTTCATCAACATGAATTCGTAAATGATTATCGTTTCTGGAAAGTATTTTATCTCTGTGTATAACTGGGTGGATGTGTAAACACACAACTGTTTACAGAAAACGTTTTAGAAACTTAAACTCGTGTAGAAAAAAAGGCGTGCTCCTGCATGAATCAGTTTATACGTTTTAGTAATTTTTTAAACTATTCTCTACACATATATGGTTTTTTCTTTCAATCTAGACCTCTTTTCAGAAAGCCCCATATGATTTACTTCTCATACGTAAAACTTTTCTTCTATATTAATTTTTTAGTTTCTCCATTTGATAAATATTCAGATTAGATGATGTGCAGAGAGTACTTAGCTTACTTCTTACAGAAAATCCTTTACGATATATTTCACGTCTGTATGGCTTTTCTCCTGTGTGGATGCTTCATTTTCAAGAAATTTTTTCTGACATATTTGACATACGTATGCTTTTTCTCCTGTATGAATGCATGAATGTTATCAGAAAAACCTTTGATATACATTATATACACGTACAGTCGGTAAAGAAAGTGTCCGAACACTAGCGAAAATTCCTATGTAAAAAAGCACACTTCATACGGTTTTGTTAAATAAATCCTTATCGAATCATGTTCTTAGACTGACTAACACAAGGATTCGACAAGGATTTATTTAACTAAACCGTATGAAGAGTACTTTTTTAACATAGGAATATTTGCTAGTGTTCGGACACTTTTGTTACCGGCTGTATAACTTTTCACTTTTTTGAATGAGGAGATAAGAACTTAAGATCTCTTTTGTGAAAACCTTTTCAATTATATTTTTTAGTCAATAAAGACAATTTAGCGTACTGTTTCATGAAAATACTTTAGAGCATATTATAAACATATATCTCTTTTCTCCTATACGATTGCGTAAATATCTGAATATCTTTTTAGGGAAAATTTTTCAGAACATATTTTGCACATGTATGGTTCTTCTGTGTGAATGCATAGATGACAACTTAGACTTCTCCGTAAAGAAAATACTTTATTCTCTGTGGATGCGTAAATGAATTCTTAGACTACTTTTGTCAGAAAATCTTGTAGAACATATTTCACACACGTATCGGTTTTCTCCTGTATGAATGAATGAATGTCTATCTAAACTTCCTTTTTCAGTAAATCTTTTAGAACATGTTTCACACACGTATGGCTTTTCTCCTGTATGAGTGCGTGAATGTTTATCCAAACATGATTTTCGAGAAAATCCCTTAAAACATATTTCACAAACGTATGGCTTTTCTTTTGTGTGGATGCGTAGTTGCATTTTTAGATGTCCCATTTGAGAAAATTGATTTTGACATATTTCACACACATACGGCTTTTCTCCAGTATGAATGAGTGAATGCTTGCGCAAAACTCGTTTTGAAGTATATCCTTTAGAACATATTTCACAGACGTATGGCTTTTCTCCAGTAGTATGGGTGAGTGAATGTCTATTCATCTGTGCTTTTTGAGAAAATCCTTTAAAACATATATTACACATATACGGTTTTACTCCTTTATGTATGCGTAGATGATATTTTAGATTATTCTTGTCCGAGAATCCTTTTGAGCATACTTCACAGATGTATGGCTTTTCTCCCGTATGACTGCGTAAATGGACATGCAAGTTTCTTTTTAGAACATATTTTACATACATACGGCTTTTCTCCTGTATGAGTGCGTAAATGTATAGTCAACATATTTTACATACGTATGGCTTTTCTGGTGAATGAGTGCGTAAATGATTAACCAAATACTTTTTTCGGGAAAATTCTTTAGAACACATTTCACACACGTACGTTTCTTCTGTGTGAATGCGTTGATGAATATTTAGACTACTCATTTTAGAAAATCTTTCACAAACGTATTGCTTTCTTCCTGTATAAATGAGTAAATGTTTATGTAAACTTCCTTTTACAGTAAAACTTTTCGAACATGTTTCACACGCATATGGCTTTTCTCCTGTGTGAGTGCGTGAATGTATATCCAAAGTTACTTTTCGAGAAAATCCTTTAAAACATATTTCTCACACATGTGGCTTTTCTTTTGTATGTATGCGTAGATGAGCTATCAGATTATTCAATTTTCGAAAATACTTTAGAACATATTTCACACACATGTGGCTTCCTTTCAGTATGCATGCGTAGATGTGTACTTACATGTCCTTGATGAGTTAATCTTTCAGAACATAAATTTTCAGAATATGGCTTTTCTAGTGTGTGAATTTGTACTTGTTTATTTAACTGTTTGTTTTCAGAAAATTCTTTCGAACATACCTTATACATGTTTTGACTTTCTTCTGTATTGTTGTGTAGATATGTACTTGCGCATTCCTGTTTGAAAAATGTTTTAGAACACACTTTACTCGAATACAAATTTAAGCTTGTTTATTGCATTTGTTGTGTGTGGAAGTGTAGGGATAGTCTCTTAAAAAAAAGATCTTGTTGGAACATATACTAGAAATAAAAGAGTTTGAAATCCTTTAAAGTATAGTTCTCAACTATTAAAATTTTTGCAAATACATCAGTGAAGTGTAAGTTTAATGATTTTCTTCCTAAACATTTTTATATATATTTGGGTATTATTACTTATTATTCACTATTACTTATTTCGATGTTAGATTTAAAAGGCGGCTTCTAAAAAGCGTATTGTGAAGAGAAATCTTTTCTGAAAAATACTAAATCTTTTTTATATTATCAAGTACAATTAACTGAGTTGAAAGTCATGTAATTCGTAGGTATTTAACTTTAAGATAAAGGGTATCAGAAGCTGCAACAAGTGGAAACTACAGTACAGGCACTACAGCATACAAGCGGATAACCACAGAACGACTTCTTGTGTTAAAACCACGGACGGAGTAAGAAATAATTGGAGGGGAAACTCCAACAAAGAATATCTACTACGAAAAGAAGGAAAGCTCCAGTAGAAATAATGTAAACGCGAACTGGGAGCGTCTGAGCAAGCGCGCCGTGTAGGTACTGTTGTATAGCAAACTTTACAGGGAAGTGACGTGACGGCATTCTCGTAGAATTTTCAGTTTTGATCCAGTTTCGTTGGGTTTTACGAAACATTCCAAATTAGAAAATTACTTTAGGAATGTTTTCTTTTGGAATAAAATGATTTTAAAATATGGTTTTACCATAAGAAAATTAATAAATATATATATTTATTAATGTTTTTAATGGGTGATTTTTTTAATTAAACTTTTCATTTTTATTGAATGAAAATGGATGTCAAAATATTAAATTTTACCAACTTTAATCGTTTTGTAAAAATTATAATTTGAGAGAAATGTATGGGTGTGTGTGTACATTGTATAAAAATAAAAGGGGGAAAAAACTTAATTTCCGTAAAACACAAAAATGTATACATGTGTTTGTGTATATGTATTAAAAAAAAAAAAAAAAAAAAAACTTAAAATACCAAAAGTTATTAGGAGAGCAGTAATGAATGCTTTTGTAAACAAAATATATTGAAATTGCCTCATCCAATTTTAGATCATTAGTTTTATTGTTCATTGCAAAATAAATAAATAGTAATAATGATAATAAAAATACTTTTTTTTAAGCTATTTTGATTGTTAATGAAAGGAATCATTCTCAAAAATATTAAACTCTACCCACTTTAATCATTTTGTAGAAACAATAGCTTGAGAGAGAAATATATATATATATATATATATATATATATATACAGTGTGAGTATACATATGAAAAACCTTTTCAAATAATTCACAGAAAAAAATAAATAAATATTTAAAAATAAGTGCTTGAAAAAATGGTATAATATCTAAATGTAAACAATATCAACAATTTTTGAAATAAGTTTTTTTTTTTTTTTTAAATATAAGTTAAAAAAATTAATGTTATGTCTCATTAATTACTAATCCTGTTTCAAAAAACATAATTTTATTTGTATTTCAGTTATTATTGGAAATGAAATACTGTATTTTTTGTTAAATCTTTCCAATTTTAAGTTTATAAAATGTAATTAACCAATTTAGTTATACTACTGTCTCTTACATTCAGTAAAATGTTTTTTAAACTAAAACTATAATCTGCTTTCTAAGAAAAAATATGTATTTAAAATCTCGTTTATATTAAGTTAGAATTATGAAATAAAAAATTTAATAAAAGCTATATAGACTTTCTCTCTAATTTAAATATTTTGCTTTTTTTTTTTTTTTTTTTTAATCATCTGTGATTTATAACTAGAATTGTATAATCTAATGTAAAAGTACAGATATAAGGTAAAGATGGAATAAAGTAAATTCAGTGTAATAAGAATTGGTGGCATATGAAAAAAAATTTTACTGTCTTATATATTTCTATTTTAATGGGATACCATACTTTTGTATCTAAATTTATATATACTTCTAATTTAATTATTTATTTTTAATCCATTTTATAATTATTGAAGTGTGCTTAATGTTATTCTCAATCTTTGATTGTATCAACAGTTCTTAAAAATTTATTAACTCCACTTATACAGTCTTTACTACATCACAAATGTATTCATAAATTTTCCACTATTACAATGCATTTTTTTTAGTTGATTTGTGTTTAATATTAGTCACCAAATGAAAGAACTTTAAGATGTAGTAAGGGTGTTGATACCTGCCATCTTAAATAAAAAATAAAGATCATTTTTTATCATGTTTTCTGTCTACTTATACGGTATAAAACTATTTATCTGTAAACCAGTTAACGATAATTGCATTTTCCAACAAATAGCCCCCCCCCCCTACCTAAAATACTAAGACTGTGATATTTTTTTCTTTTACTAATGTCATTTCTTTAATACAGCCACTGTGTTTAAAGGAAAAAGAAAATCACAATACATACCTTTTAGATCTTGAGAAACCATCATCACTATCAATTTTTAAATATTCTTTAGTCTCTGAAGCCAGCAAATAGTCATCTTGGAAGGCGTAAAAGCAATAATATTTAATGCCTTCCAAAATTATATCAACTAGCGTAAATGAGCATCTTGATTGTTGAAAAATATCTTCTTCCGATTTCGAATATCAATCCAATTAATCAATTTGGCTTGAGGAGCAATAATCGAAAACCAACAATACACGATAAAATAATGCAGCTTAAAAAAATGTATTTTACAGAAAAAGTGAGTAATAAAAGATTAAATCCCCATGAATATTTAATACACGTGAAATACATACTACGCACGCTAATATTTTTGAATAAATTACCAAGCAAATACTTGTAAAAGAAAAAGATTTGAAATCCGAATTCGAAAATGGCGGCGAAAACACGTTACCAAGGGATTACCATTTGCCTCTCGCCTCGTTGTTTACGATTAGAGAGCGCATGCGCGCGGAATTACAGCATCTCGGACAGATCACCCTGTATCCTTGAATGTTTTCTTTATCTTCGTACTCGCCCGGCGCCGTTAGATGGCAATACTTACGCTTTATTGAAGCTTTCCTTCTTTACGTAGTAGATATTCTTTGTTCAAGCGTTGAGAGTAGAACCTGTTGGTGCACTGGTGGGATCTCATAAAGTGGAGAACAAGAATGTTAATTACAGACTTCTATTCATGTTGATGATACTAACATATAATGTAATTTTTAAATTATATTTAAAATTGTAAATACAGCATTATTATTATGCCTAAATTTCTCTTTTTTCACAATGAAATTCTTTATTTTGTGCAATTGTATGGAATTTTTATAAAAATAACTAATTAAAATTACAAGGCAAAGGAATAACGTTAAAAAATATTTCTATTTTACTTTTAATTTAATTATAGAAGTATTACTATTATATCATTGTTGTTGAAAAAATTTGAAACCAGTAAAAATGTTTTATGTGAAAAATTAGACTATTTATGTGTTTATTTTCTGATTTCTGTCTTTTATATTTTTCTAGCAAGTACAAAAATGAACTTCCCATGCAATGTGTCAGTCTGTGTGGACAACATTAATTGAAAGTGTTTATTCGCCTGAATATGGAGTAAATAAGAAAAACAGGCTATGATGAAACAAATATTGTAACCAAATATGTAAATAAATTTTAATTTTGTTAAACAAAAGTTTTGGGGTTATTTCAATTTACACATCATACTTTTTTTTTTTTTTTTTTTTTTTTTTTTTAATCAAAAGGGGAGAAAAAAGGGTTTATGTTTGAAATATTTTGGATACATAAAAATTGTGATTAAGATATTGTAAAATGCTGATCCTCTCATTTTTAATTATTCTAAATCTATAAATTAAGTTTTATGACTTCATTTGAATTTACCAAATTTTTTTTTCTAATTCTCAATAATTTTATTAGGTTTGAAATATAAGACACACTATACAATCAAACTAACATGTTAAGTTTTCAATATTTATATTATATATTAACATAGATTAATTTACTATTATAATTTTTTTTTTTTTTTTTGCAGTATTAGTTTTCAAACATGAAAAAATATTTATTTATTCCGAAGTATTCTGTAACATAATTGACTATTTCATTGACATGTTTTGTGCATAACAGAAATAATCTTAATGTAAAATTAAATAAAAATGTAAAAATTTTTAGCTTATAAATTGTAAAATGTTTTGATGAATGCAGTAGAGGTAGTAGTACACAGGGTTCATACTCAAATATGGGAAAAAAATTCCCTGATTTTTCCCTGAGTTCCCAGACAATTTTCAAGAAAATATTAGCGACATATTACAAGAAACGCTTTTCTAGACAAGACAAAATACAGCTACTTCCATTGTATGATGTCATATTACTGCCGATCATAATAGAAATTCAGGTGGAAATCATATTTACATGCATATTTTCACAATAATTCATTATTTAAATTTTGATACGAAGCTAAACAAGAAAAACAACTTGAGAGAGAGAAAAAAAAATTGTTTTTCCAGGTTTTAGAACTGATTTTCCCTGAGTTTTAATGAAAATTTTTATTTTCCCTTTCTTTTCCCTGACTTTTTTTAACAAATTCCAAATTCCCTGAGTATTCCCTGTTTTCCAGGTTTTCCCTGAGGAGTATGAAACCTGAGTACAATATAGAATCTTTTAATACTGAAAAGAAAATGAAAAGTTTTCTGGATTTTAATATTTTGACTCCTTTATATTCCAGAATTTAAAAACATAAGAAAAGTAAATACATATATAAACTTTCATTTTACATGTAAGGCCTAGCTGAGAATATTGAAAAGTCTGCTTCATTAAAAAATAAATAAAAAGATAACTATTATTTACAGAACTGTATATATATATATATATTTATCCATGTTTATCATGGGGAAATCTGTAGGAAAAAGAAAAAAAAATCAATGATGTTTATATTTTTATTGAAATTATCTCCTTCTAATGTCTAATAAAACATTTTGCTCATATATAAAATCAAAACTAAATATACAAATATAATACATAATGTATCCTGGAAATATCTAAATATAGAATGATTCAGTAGCCAATCAATGAAGCATTAAAAAAATTAGTTAATTTATGTGCTGTAAACAATAGAGAATTAAGAGCATACAATGTCTAATCTCGCTGACAGCCAAAGCTATGTGAAAAATTATTCTATCGGGATTTTTTTTTTTTTTTTGTTACTGATTATTTATTACCTAATACGTTTTTATTCTGACTATACATACAGGAAATTCACAGCCATTAAATGAGTAGTCATTTTTACTTCCATTACCCTACTACCGTAGGTAATGGAAGTATTGTATTCGGTCTGAAAATTCGATATTGGGTTTTCACCTGATTACACGTTTTAAGGTCCCCTGAGTCCAAAAAAGTGGTTTTCGGCAATTGGTCAGTGTGTATGTATGTGTGTGTGTATGTATGTGGAGAATCTTATCTTCTGGCTATTATAGCTCAGAAACTAATAAAGATAGAGCTACGAAACTTTAGAATTCAAATACGTCTGGCGTACAGATGAAATTTCCAAATTTTGGATAAAATTGAAAAACCGGAAGTGGGACAACAGAGGGAAAAATTCAAGTATTCCAAAACAAGCAATTGCGTAGGTTTGTTCAAGCCCATCGCTACGTTCGCAATGTTGTCATTCACAAAGACCTGAAAATTAGGCCAATCTATTCGTAAATTAAGAAACTTGCGTTGAAGTTTCACAGGTCTATCCAAAAGTTCAGAATCCTGTGTTAAATGCCATAAGAAGGTACGATACCAGAATCGGGAGGGCCAAAAAACGCCCACTTGCCATCCTCTTCAGGGAGGACGGGTTTGTCCCGGTCTCCAAGCGTAGAAGGCGAGATCCTTCAGGTGTTACTTAACACACAATTCTCACTCTAAATTATTTTTCCCGTAGATTGAATACATCCTAATCTTCTACTTTTGGCTATCCCCCTGACAACTGCAATCTACTGTGACGTTTAACAGTCGCGGATGATCAATCTTCCAGCCAGTTACATTTCGTAGGGTTTTTATTAAATTTAATTATTAAACTTAACTGTAAATAATGTAAATATCTCTTGTAATTTGTAAATTGTAATTTAATCTTTTAATTGTAAATAGTGTAAATATTTTTCTTTTTTCTCTGACTGCCTAACAGTCTTGTTAGGCTAAATTTTCTCTATTTTGTATCATTCTAAATTGTATAGTATTATGACTGCTTAACAGTCTGGTTAGGCCTATACCTATTATCTAAATAAATAAATAAATAGATTGTATGTTTAGTGCTCCTTGCTCTGTTGCCATATGTCTCACAGCTTTCAGAACGGCTCTGCTCTGTCTCTCTCTTCTGTCTTGCTGCTGAATGCATCAACTCATCACGCCAGGGTTCCTTGGGAACCCACTTAGATCTTGTTCCGATCCTCTTGATGATGCAAGCCCTCCTTCTGTATTTTGTTTTCCTCTGGTGAAGGTAAGCGGCTATCTCGACAGCCGTAGGTACTTCCAAAACACGTGATGATGATGATGATAAAATTGTTCATACATGAATTTAGAAAAATCATAACCAAAGTAATGTATATCAGTAATTTATCAGTATAATCAATTAATAGCTTCTTATTTTATGTTAGCAGAATACAAAAGTCTACATTAGTATGAAAGAAGAAAAATTGTTATTACATAAAAGGTCTTTCTTTCCTTTTTTTTTTTTTTTTTTTTTTTTTAAAGAAAAAACGTAATATAGTTTAGCATTTTATGGAATTACGTATTAAAAGTCCAGACAAAATAAAGAACATAAATACAATAAATTACTTGACAATACAGGTCAAATTAGATAGATGGCTCTGCTCCAATCATGTCATAATTGTTCCAAATCGTTTAGTAGATTTCCGCCCGATCCAAGATTATTGACGCCATCGCCCGGTCGCATTGATCCATCTCGGGTAGAGTCCCTTAAATAAAATAATAGGCTGGCACATCACCGCCATTTTCTTGCCTCCGAAGAGTACAGCATTCCCGCTGGGCGTCCTTATCGCTTCCTTAATGATTTTAAGAAATCTTGATCTGAAGCTAATCCGGTCAAGATAAGAGCAATAAGCAGCAAAAATATTCCTAAAAACACATTTTTTTTCACAGTACATTCTCAGGATTTCATTTTATTCTGAGAATATCCTGTGGATGTACTGGGGTAAGATGTGTTGTTAAAGAGGTTTCTGTTTCTTTTACGAAATGTCGCCAAAACACAAATACGCAGCAATAGAAGGTCTGTGAACAATTTATGTTCACTTCTTGAATGATTATAGCAGTTTATCGCTAAACAAACTTCCATATCATAGTTTACTTCGCTAAAATTATGAAATATAATAAAACAAGTTACTCTACAGTCACCTGTAAAAAGAATTTGGTGCCAGGACCCTCGTAGAAATTTTTAAAGTTTATTAATAATCAATATTATGGTGTGCCTCGGAAATATTACATCACCCCAATGATTCACCCAACAGCTGCTTCATGGTTGAATGAGATTGGCCGTTATACTCGAAAGCGGGCAGCTGCTGCTTGCGTGACCCCAATCAAAAAAAAATCTATGAGATTGGGAAGGGAACCGTTATAGCAGCTGCTGCTTGCGTGACCCCAATCCAAACAGCTGCCGCCATTGTTAAAACTCTTACTATTGTTCCCCTTTTTGAAAGGGTGAACAATGCTTCATTATGTTGTGGCCGGCTTGCCAATGAGTCATCACGGGGACCTGGTCTCTTTTGAAAGGCCCCATTCATCCAAAGACAGCATGGTTGAATGAGGTTGGCCGTTATACTTGAAAGCGACCCATTGTTCCCCCATCGTGCACCTGGCCATTGAACAATGCTTCATTGTGTTGTTGCCGACAGCTGCTGCTTGCATGACCCCAATGAGTCATCACGGGGACCTGGTCCCTTTTGAAAGGCCCCAAACCAGCTGCTTCATGGTTCAATGAAATTGGCCGTTATACTGGAAAGCGACATCTGCTGCTTGCATGACCCCAATGAGTCATCACGGGGGCCTGGTCCCTTTTGAAAGGCCCCATTCATCCATATACATATACACACACATATATATATATAAATACATTATAATATAAATATATTTTTTGATGGAATAAAAAGTCTAATTTGATTAGTCCCCAGTGAAGATATAATAAATAATTTTTATTCTGAATCCTATTCTAATCATTCAATCTGAGGACCCATTGGTTCCTGCCGACACGCGGAGGCGGGGCCTCGCGAAAGTCTAGAGCGGCTTTCCGTTTACCAAGTCAGTCGAGATGGAGTGCCCAATCTGCTTCGAAGCTCTCTCTTCCTGGAACGGATTCACCCTTCGTTGCGGACACATGTTCGACACGACGTGTGTCCGGCGCCTGCTGCACCATGCGCCGAGCTACTCGAGAGCCCAATGCCCCCTCTGCCGGTTCGCATTCTACTACGCAGGACTGGAGGGGCAGCTGGATATCCCAGAACAGATCCAGTTATCGTCGGACACCTCCCGCTCCAGCAGTCCCGACTTGCCGAGCGTGGAGGAACTGCTGCTCTCGAGATCCAGCGAAGGGTCTGCCGCTCCCTCTGCTGTTTCCACCACCGCCTCTGCTGCTTCCTCTGCTGCTCCCACTGCCTCTGCCGGACCCCAGTTCATTTCTCTGCGGGAACTTCGGACTAATCGCTTTGACCCAGCCTTTAGGGAGTATTTGAGAGCCGCGGCCGCCACCTCATCCGCCGCCCTCTCATCTGCTCCCGTCACTCCACCAGTCGCTGCTGCAACCGCCACCTCATCAGCCTCTGCAACCCTTTCATCAACCTCTGCCACCGCCTCATCGTCTGCCGCTCTCTCATCAGCCTCTGCCACCACCACATCGTCTGTCACCCTCTCATCAGCCTCTGCCACTGCCTCATCAGCCTCTGCCAGCTCCTCGGTCCCCGCGGCCATTTCACCTGGTCCTTCCTCTGCGGCCGCCTCACCGGTCCCTGCAGCGACTTCACCCGGCCCCTCCAGGAGGAGAAGAGGAAGAAGAACAGTAAGTTCCCTGAAATTTCCACTAGTTAAAAAAATATCTTTAAAAATTAAAAAAAAATTACGAAAATCTTTTAGAAAATTTAATCAGTCGGCTAAAAATATTAAAGAATTAAAAAATTTAAACTACTCCATAGATTTGAATTTTAAATTAAATAGGTTATATACCCAGTATTTACAAATAAAAAAAGAACACACACTCTTTATGAGAGAAATAATGAAAGTCCTCCCCTCTTCTTCTTCTTCTCCTCCTGTTGTATAAAAAAATGTAAATAATTGTTGTATATAAAAAATGTAAATAATTATATGTAAATAAAAATATTTTATTGTTATTACAGTTTGTTTTTTTACATTCAATTACTTACCAATATTGCATATTCAAAAAAAAAACATATATTAAATTTTTGATGTCCCCTTAAAGTTTATCCCCTTTGCTAGATTTGAAATATAAAATCCGATCAGTGGATTAAATTAAGACAACTAATATATAAATGTTACTGAATCTTAGGGTGTTACACTTTTTTTTTTATTTTATATATTAGTATCGAATAGCTATATATAATTTATATATAATATAAATAATTTCAAAACTTTTGCGAGAAAAATGAAATGGTATCAGAACCTCACAGAAATTATACTCACCTTTAATCCAACAAAATATAAATGATGGTTCAAATAAGATTGGAAAAAATTTTAAATGTGAACCACCATTTTGGATTCTCAGTATATAATTGATAAAATCCAAATGGTATCAGAAAATGAAAACAATTGCTTCAAATCTCAAAAGGAAAGAGTCGGTGCTCTGAGAGAGAACAAAAAAAAAATCTTTCCCCGACTCGCCGAAGCTGACAAACCATTCAACAATTTTTTTTTTTCAAAATTTTTTTGAATGTGTTGGTCAACCTTGAAAGCTTTAGTGAGTTGATCTAGATCTCCGAATAATTTTTTTTTGAAATTGAAAAAAAAAAATTTTGAATGCTTTGTCATGATCGGTCATCAATCTTGAAAGCTCGGTGAAAGATCATGACAACGCATTCAAAATTTTTTTTTTCCAATTTAAAAAAAAAATTTTATCCGACTCGCCAAAGCTTTCAAGATTGACCACAACACATTCCAAAAATTTTTTTTCTAATTTCAAAAAAAAATTTTATCCGGGCAAGAGACTCGCCAAAGCTTTCAAGATTGACCGCAACGCATTCAAAAAAATTTTTATCCGACTCCCCAAAGCTTTCAAGATTGACCATCAAAAAAAATTTTATTCGACTCGCCAAAGCTTTCAAGATTGACCAAACACATTCAAAATTTTTTTTTCTAATTTCAAAAAAAAAATTTATCCGGGCAAGAGATCACCGACTCGCCAAAGTTTTCAAGATTGACCACAACGCATTCAAAAAAAATTTTATCCGACTCGCCGAAGCTTTCAAGATTGACCATCAAAAAAATTTTTATCCGACTCGCCGAAGCTTTCAAGATTGACCACAACGCATTCAATGAAATTTTTTTTTCCAATTTCAAAGCAATTTTATCCGGGCAAGAGATCACCGACTCACCAAAGCTTTAAAAAAAAAAAAAAAAAAAAAATTTTTTTTTTTTTTTTTTTGTGAGTTAATGAAAAACTTTTCTCTTGCTAGATCTCCGGATAATATTGTTTTGATAAAATTTTTTTTTGATGGTTAATCTTGAAAGCTTTGGCGAGTCGGATAAATTTTTTTTGAAATTGGAAAAAAAAAATTTGAATGTGTTGTGGTCAATCTTGAAAGCTTTGGCGAGTCGGATAAAATTTTTTTTGATGGTCAATCTTGAAAGCCAGATAAAATTGTTAAACGTCTCGGATAAAATTTTTCGTTGTCCCGATTAAAATTTTTTTTGGATAAAAATTTTTTTAAACAAAATTGTTAGATTGAAAAAAATCGTCCATCTCCACAGGTATGCGGCGCGGCCCCGGGCCATTGGCCCGAGGCCACCCGCCCCATACACCCTTCAACACACAAGTATGCGGCGCAGCCCCGGGCCATTGGCCCAGGGCCTCCCTCCACCACCCGCCACATACACGTGACACCCTTCATTTTCAGTGTGGCCCGGGGCGCCCCGACACAGGGTCGTTTGGAATGACCCGGCCTCAAACCATGGCCATTATTTTAGTGTCCATTTTTAAAACACACCATTGTTTTTAAAACCATTGTTTTTAAAACACACCATTGTTTTTAAAACCATTTTTAAAACCATTGTTTTTAAAACACACCATTGTTTTTAAAACCACACATTTGTGAAAACCATTTTACACTATTGTTTTTAAAACACACCATTGTTTTTAAAACCATTTTTAAAATCATTGTTTTTAAAACCATTTCACACCATTGTTTTTAAAACCATTTCACACCATTGTTTTTAAAACCATTTTTAAAATCATTGTTTTTAAAACCATTTCACACCATTGTTTTTAAAACCACTTCACACTATTGTTTTTAAAACCATCCATTTTGAAAACCACACATTTGTTTTGAAAAGCATCCATTTTGAAAACCACACATTTGTTTTTAAAACCATTTTGAAAACCATTTTGAAAAACCACACATTTGTCCATTTTTGAAAAACCACACATTTGTCCATTTTTGAAAAACCACACATTTGTCCATTTTGAAAACCACACATTTGTTTTTAAAATTACACGTCCATACAGTTATGCACCATGGCTTACCTTTTCTTACCTCCCGCTTCCTTCGTCTCGTCGCGTGCTTTTTGCGCCCGCGCTCTCTCTCTTGCGCACTCCCCGGGATCAGCCTCTTAGGTACTGCACGAGACTGCCGCTTAGGTAGGAGCCAACCAAGGGCTTCAGTTAAAGGGACTGCTCGCACAGAGTGAAAGGGCGTTCCCCCGGGGGGCCTCTAAAAACTAAACACTAAAAACTAAAACGCACAAATTAAAACTAAAAACTAATCTTACATCACTAAGAGGGTGTTTGTGTTGGTGTGAATAAATGAGACAGAGACACTTTTTCACTTTTTAATGTCCAAACAAAAAAACAAAAAAGAGAGGTGTCAGATGGCAGCCTGGTCCTCGGCTCCACCGCCCGATGTACTGGTGTGCTAAAAACTAAACACTAAACCTAACCTAACACTGGCAGGTCGCGCTCTCTCACACCCCGGGATCAGCCTCTGCACGAGACTGCCACTTAGGTAGGAGCCGACCAAGGGCTTCAGTGAAAGGGACTGCTCGCACAGAGTGACCCCGGGGCCACTAAAAACTAATTCGGGGTGTTTGTGTCGGTGTGAATAAATGAGACAGAGACACTTTTTCAATCTTTAATGTCCAAACAAAAAAACAAAAAAAGAAGTGTTAGATGGCAGCTGCGGGTCTACGGGCATAACAACGTAGACCATCCATGTCGACAGCTCCACCGCCCGGTGTATCTAACCTAAAGCTGGCGGAAGGGTCCGAGTCGTGTGTGTGTCAATGTGGGGAGGGGGGAGCGGGGACTTCCGGGAGGGGGAGGGGGGGGAAGCAGAGTACATGTTCCCAAACGTAGCCACTAGAAATGACCACCAGGAAGCCTTCCTCGACTCTGCAGTCCCCGGGGGGGCTGTGTAGGTGGATGCCTCGGGAGGCAGAGCACCTGTTCCCAGAAGTAGCCACTAGAAATGACCACCGGGAATCCTTCCTCGACTCTGCCGCCTCCGACATGCACATTGGGACCCTCTCCGCCAAGTGCTGTAGTGCGGGTCGCTGATATAGACGAAAAAAAAAAAAAAAAAAATTCGAAAAAAAAAAAAAAAATTTCGAAAAAAAAAAAATTTCGAAAAAATTTTTTTTTTTTTTTTTTTTTTACATATATATATGAGTACACACTGTATGGACGGATAGAGACAGACCGTGAGAGATGTCAGTTATAGAATAGTTTTTACAAGACATTTGGAACAGGTAAACACATTTCAAATCAATTTTATTTGAACAAACAGTCAGTTGGGGACGTTGAAAGCTGTGAGCATCGGAGGTATGAGAATAAATTTTAATATAGTTATAAAAACATTAATACAAACATGATGGTCATAACCTTTCAAAACTATAAAAACATTATTAAACACATAATAAAGACATAAAAGTGAGTTATATACGGATTTTTTAAAACACCATCAGTTGGGGAGCTGTAAGTGAAACAATCATGTGACTCTTGCACATCAAACTATAGTTATTATTAAAAACCTTTCAAACTATAGTCCATTATTCAAAACATTTTAAGGACATATAATTTTTTAAAATGGTTCGCCAATTTGATTTGTCAGTTGGGGTGTGTTGAAGCAATGGTGTGAAATGAGAACCTTCAACCCTTTCAAACTATAGTTATTATTCAAAAGATGATAAGGGCAACAAATGTTTTGTTTATTCAGTTGAAAGCGGTGACACAAGGTCAGTTATAAAGACATTATCCTTTCAAACTATAAAAACATTATTAAAAACATAATATATTTTAAGGACATAAAATTGTTGAGTTCAACCAATATCATGTCATTTTCCATTTTATTTCAGTTGGGGACGTTGAAAGCTGTGAGTGATGTGACTCTTGCACATCAAACTATAGTTATTATTAAAAATCTTTCAAACTATAGTCCATTATTCAAAACATTTTAAGGATAAACACATATAATTTTTTAAAATGGTTCGCCAATTTGATTTGTCAGTTGGGGTGTGTTGAAGCAATGGTGTGACCTTTCAAACTATAGTTTAAACATAATAAGAACATAAAATTGAGTTCAACCAATATATACGGATTTTTTAAAACACCATCAGTTGGGGAGCTGTGAGTGATGTGACATCAAACCTTTCAAACTATAGTCAAAACATTTTAAGGATTCATTTTATTTCAGTTGGGGACGTGTGATCACCTTTCAAACCATTATTAAAAACATCCCTTTCACTATTATTAAAAACATTTTAAGGACAACACTCATATTAATTTATTTGAACCATTCAGTTGGGGACTATAGTTATTAAAAACATGATAAGGATGTTATTTAAACCATTCAGTTGATCCCACATAAAGCCAAAAAGATAAAACAACAGAATCAAAAAAGACACTCACCTCCAACGGCTGCCTGGAGAGAAATGAACGATCGGCAGGGGACGCCAAGCCGGCCTCACGAGGTCGGTGACGTCACGAGCGATGCGATTGGCTAGGCGCGTGCCCCCCAAACAGAGCTTCCTGCCCTGCAAAGTAGGTCATCCGTTTAGAGTTCACAATCGTTTTGAACTTTGAAATAAAATTTATACTAGATGTTGAGCCTTTGCAAAGCAAATGTTCGATTGCGTCATCCTGTTCAACGAACCGAAACGGCCTGGGTCTTTGGAAAGTAGGTCAGCCACTGCGTCTACTTCCTAGTTAGAGTTCAACAAAGGCCTGGGTTATTGCAAAACAAATGTTCCCATCAACGAACACCTGGCCTGACCCTTTGGCCTGAATCTTTGCAATGTAGGTCATCCATTGCAAAACAAATGTTCCCATCAACGAACACCTGGCCTGACCCTTTGGCCTGAATGTAGGTCATCCATCTGTTTCCTAGTTACAGTTCAACTTCCCTTGTGTGAAACATATATGTAATTCTTTAGTGGAGCAAAATGTAAGTCCATTTTTATAAATTCTGATTCAAAAGAAAGATTTAATAATTTAATTGTCTTGTCCCATGCATTATTGTTTTAACCTCCAATCTAAGCAACGAGGTTTTTTGACGGTTGAATGTTTTTGGGGTCCCAGTTTTTACGTTTTTTGGCTCATATCTCGGGACCTAATGGGCCGATCTTCATAATCTTGATACCGTTGGATAGATCTCGAGTCGCCCCACCCTGTAGGCTACCTCACTTTGTTCACCGCCAGAGGGCCTATTCCAATTTTTCCCTATCTTTCAAAATGACCCTAGGATTTTCGCGTTGGTCTGTATTTTCACTCAACTAGAGTAACGCAATAGCATTTTTTCATTTTTGGCAGTTTTGGCGACCAGTGGAGCCAATTTTAATAGTGAACATGACACAACTGGTGGGTCTAATCCAAATTTTTACTTGCTTTTTACGTCTAGGTTCACGCATTCTTCAAGTTCTAGTCAGAATTTTATTTGTACCAAAATTTGGCGCCGTTTTATTGACAACTTCCAGTTTTTACGGTTTTTCGCTCATATCTCGGGCCCTAATGGGCCGATCTTCATAATCTTGATACCGTTGGATAGATCTCGAGTCGCCCCACCCACTAGGCTACCTCACTTTTTTCACCGCCAGAGGGCCTATTCCAATTTTTCGCTATCTTTCTAAATGACCCTAGCATTTTCGCGTTGGTTGTCTGTATTTTCACTCAACTAGAGTAACCCAATACCATTTTTTCATTTTTGGCACCCAATTTTAATAATGACATTTTAACTTACTGGTGGGTCTAATCCAAATTTTTACTTGCTTTTTACGTCACTCATTTTTCAAGTTCTTTGAACCAAACGTTTTCATTGACAACTTTCAGTTTTTACGGTCAACCCCTAATTGCCCGATCTTCATAATCTGTTGGATAGGTCAGAGTTGAATGAGATCTCAAGATTTTTAATCCCAATTAAAACTAAAATCAAAATAAAAAGTTTGGGTGATAATTATTATCTTTCGTTTTAAAAATAAAATATTCGACAATAAAAAAGTGCAATCGACATAACACTATAATATTTTTTAGGCTGTTGGATAACTTCCAACTACCCACTTATTTATTTTTCATTTTTCAAATCACATCTGACAAAAGAGTTCAGTTCTTAAGAAAAAGACTCACCCAGTTCTATTGATAGGCTACACATGCTTGCAGCTGAGGTCAAGAGGGGGTTCGTCCGACTTGACGCCGTAACATGTCGGCGGCGGTGGATAATGAGTTTTCCAATGTTTCGGTTCCGTCAGGCTCTGGTAAAATTCTACATTTTCCACCGAAGCCGGAGGACTCACGACCCCTCCAGGGGTGGGGGTCACCGTGGTGGTGGAGACGATCCATTCGTCCCACCACGTCGCATTCTCTAAATCCTCGAAGGACACACTGTTCACAAGGTCCGCCAAGGGGTCAGGCATCACCAAGGGGGAGAGCACCACAGGGTCACTTGCAGGAGGCACAGGGTCACTTGCAGGAGGCGGCACGACAGTGGAAGGAGGCGGCACGACAAAGGGAGACGGCACAACAGGTTCTGGACTGCTTATGTCCTCGTAGTCTGAAGCAGGCCTTCGGTTCTCATCCGGCTGCGGGTCGTACATATAAGGCCTTCGGTCCTCGTCCGGCTGTCGGTCGTACACATAAGGAGTTGGCGGCGGAACGTAGGACCTTTTGCCCGATGACGTCGAAGGTTTGTCCTCTTCGTCCGAAGAAGGTTGCAGGTCGTACACGTAGGGTGTCTGCGGTGGATCGTAGCTGATCTTGGGCCTTTTGCAGGTCGAGGGTTCGTCGTCCTCCGACGACCGAGGGCGCTTTCGGGAGGCCGCTTCTGTTTTTCGGGGATCTAGCCATCCTTGCTGCTTGAGCCACTCCTCTTCTTGGGCGGGCACGACCGTCACTCGGAACAGTGTTTTCTGGATGGTGTAGAGCACGTACTCCAGTCCGGAAGCACAATAATAGGTTTTGTTCGGTTGCAGTCTCCGAGCAATGTAGTCGTACTGCCGCTTCGCATGAAAGTGCTTCTCTTGTTGCCGCTGGGAGACTTGCTGCGCACGTAGTGGAACATGATCGGGGCCACATGGGTCTGGAGAACGTGGCCCGTGGCCGGCTTGACGGTGCGGTGGCCGAAGGTGAAGGCACTCTTCACCAGAAACGTGCGGCCCATCACAAATCCCGTCCGAACGTCCGTGTTGCGTTTCAGGGACTGGTCCGGCACCCGCTTCAACTTGTTGTCGGCATACGTCCAAGGCTTGACGAGGGCGCCTTGGTTGCAGAGGGCGCCTTTCACCGTGTCGGCGAAATGTTTCAGATAGTGCTGACTGTACTTTTGGACGTGGTAGTAGACTTTGTCGGCCCCGGTCATGGCGATGATGAAAGGCGTCAAATCCAGATCCTCGTGCAGATTGTTGTAGGCGGGAGTGGTGAGCGGCGCGAGAGCGGCGCGAGAGCGGCCGACACCTCCGAGACAGTCTGCGGGAAGATGTCCACGACTCTTTCCATGGTGAGAGAGAATGCTTCGAAAGACGGTCGGAAGCAACTTTTGAAGAGACTGGGTGACCTCCTTTCCTGCCATTGGCTCCCAGCCATTGGTTGACCTCCTTTCCTGCCGTTGGCTCCACCCACCCTGCCTCTCATAACCAGAAACTTGCTCAGTTAGAAGAGACCTTCTCACAACCAGATGTAGTCATGTCGCTCTCGTATGTAGGTTATCCGCCTCTGGACTGTACTTTCCTGACGCTCCGCACCCGAGACGGTCGGCTGTTCCTGCGGGCCGCGGACGTCACCCGGGCTTGCGCCCGCAGTCGGACGCTGGTGTACGTGGGCACGCTGGAGAGGGATTTCGTCAGCGTGCAGAGAGACAGCCCGACCCTCGAAAAGACGGTCTACGGCTTTGCTTCGCTGACAACGCGCGATGTTTTGTTATGGCAATGGCCGACTGGCGAAGGACGGGTGGAGCACGAACTGTGGTTCGACCTCGAGCACGCCCGACTCTTTTTGCCGAGGGAGATCTCGGACGCCCTGTTTCCTGATGGATGTGACATTTTGTGAAAACATTTTGGACAAAAACATTTTGTGAAAACATTTTGGACAAAAACATTTTGTGATGATTTTGTGAAAACATTTTGGATGTGTGTAAAAAACATTTGGATGTGACATTTTGGACAAAAACATTTTAGACATTTTAGATGTGTTCAAAAGACATTTTGGATAATTTTTTATGTTCAAAAAAACATTTTAGACAAAAACATTTTAGAGATGTCATTTTTATGCTGTCAATAAATACTTTTTTCGACGTGTTTATCTCAGAAAATTTTTTTTTGAACCAGATCATGAGGGACTTTAAGGGTGAGTCCATCAAAAAATATTTTATATTGTAATATAAATATATATATATAATTTATGATTTATATATTTTAAAATTTCTTTAAACATTAAAGGGGTGGGATAATTTCTGTGTGAAGCCGATAATAACGATATTCCACATCAGATAGGGATTTGAGATTTGAAGTAATTATGTGATTCATTGTTTTCATTTTTTGATACTGACATATTGAAAATATTAACACATTTTCTACTTTTTATCTATGATGGGTAAAAAAATGGTTCACATTTAAAATGCTTTCTAATTTTATTTAACCTCCCATTCAGTTGGATGACTTATATTTTAGCATTTCTCTAAATGTTGAAGGTAATATTTTGGAGTATAATTTCTATGTGGATAACGATATTCCATATCAGATGTATTCAGGGCAATGTCCATTTGAGATTTGAAGCAATCGTGTGACTCATTGTTTTCATTTTCTAATACCGATTCGGTAATAGATAAAAAATAATAAATAAATAAATAAATAAATAAATAAATAATATAATAATAATAATATATATATATCTAAACATTGAAGGTAATATTGTGGGATTTTGAGTATAATTTCTGTGTGGATTCCACATCAGATGTATTCAGGGCAATGTCCATTTGAGATTGGAAAAGGGGTGACTCATTGGCAAGCAGCTGCTCTCCTTTCAAAAGGGACCAGGTGCACCTGGCAATCGCACGGGAACGGCCCTTTCAAAAGGGTGTTAGTGGCGGGGAGCATTGAGTTTGTGCATTCAACCATGAAGCAGCTGGCCTTTCAAAAGGATTGGCAAGCTCCTCTCTCAAAAGGGAACCAGGTGGTTCGTTTTGAACAATGGGTCTCAGGGGGCGATGAGGCAGCTCTCATTGAGTTTGTGCATTCAACCATGAAGCAGCATAAATGGGTCAAAAGGGACCAGGTACACCCCGGGATGGATGACTCATTGGTAAGCAGCTCCTTCCCAATCGCATGACAATGAAGCATTGTTCAAGGGAACCAGGTGGGGGAAAATGGCGGCGAATGAAGCAGCTGTCTTTGGTTTGGATTGGGGTCACGCAAGCCCGCTCTAACGGTTTTTTTTCATTCAACCATGAAGCTTTGGTTTGGATGAAGCCTTTCAAAAGGGACCAGGTGCATTGAATCCTAATCACTCCGTGATGGGGGAGATGTATGACTCATTGGCAAGTAGCTGCTCTCTTCCTCCCGGGCAACAACAATGAAGCTCTTTCAAAGAGGGTGCATGTTTAACAATGGCGGCCTGTCTCAGGCGGATCGTTGATGACTCATGCAAGCAGCAGCTGCCCGCTTTCAAGTATAACGGTCTCACCTCTCTTTAGCAAGGATGCAATATTTCCGAGGCATATTGATTATTAACCCTTTCGACGTTACGAGTCTGTTTCTATTTCTGCAATAAAAATACCTGAAATGTTTACCGTGTACTACAAAATAAACACCTGTCTTTAGAATTCAGTGTTGCACTTCAGGAGCTCTAGAGTTGAGAAGAAATATTTTTCCCCCGCACACAGAGGGCTAATCTCTTTGTTGAAAGAGGCGTGTATCAATACAATGGAAATATCTTATCACAATAGAAGTTGACAATCCTTTACCCACATATACCTCTCAGCTAAGTTACAATGATTTTTGAGGGAAAAGGGAAACACTGCTTTATTTTTCAGAAAAAAATAAGCGCATAGATATTTCTTAGTAGAGTTACCACTGAAAATTTTAAAGTGTAATTTATGTAGAATACTAATAAAACGCATCTATTTTCTTCAGATTTATGTGTTCCTGAAAAATATGCAGCACATCAAATCTCTTTAATCTCTTTCTCTTTTATCTCAATTCCCTAAGAACTATCTTTAAAAGTTAAGCTAATTATAAAAAGAAATAAATAAATAAACTTTATATAATAGTTAAGACAAGCAGATTGAAACAAAATAAAAACATTTAACATTAGTCGTTCGTATATATATATATGGATATAGTTTTGTTCTTCATTTATTTTGATGTGTGTGGAGAGGGGTGTTGGAAGAGAAAAAAAAAATGATTGCTTATTCTATAAATTATATGCTTTTTTGAAGCGTCATGTCATTTTCAATAATATATGCACTAAAAAAAACATTTTTTATATTAATATTGTAATTTTCTATGATTAGTTGTTTATTTATTTGTTATTATTATTATTTTCTTGTAAAGTTTCCTGAAATCAATCTTGTAGCTGTAACATGTCTAGAGTCCTTGAAGTTAAAAAAAGTCTTTTTTTTTTTTTTTTTGTAATGTAAAAAAGATACTTGATACAAAATTCTTAATAATAATAGCTCAAGTTTCCCGTAACTAACACTGAAAGCTATGTCAAAGCTTAAACAATGTATTGGAATAAAGAAATTAAAATTTTTTCCATGATGCATTTCAAATGAAAATATATATGTATATATATTACTAATGAAGGAAGATAATTTAACGGAAAAATCTCCTTAATATGTGGAATTTTAATGCGTCGTGGAAAATATATATACATATATTAGCCATTATTTATGTATATATATAAATATATATACATATATAATGGCTAAGAGATTTTTGAGACTGTTTGTCTGTGTGTTGACGCAAGTTGCCACCAGCTTTCCATACTTTAGACAATTAAAAAAATCTTATTGTCCGATCGATAAGTTAATTAAACAGACGGATTCAGAAAAAATGCTCCTTTCATTTGGTACCTTATTTGTAACGAAATTTTGATTAGATTTTTTTAAATTAATTAAAATATGAAAATAATAACTTGGTAGAAGTTTTAAAAAGGGACATATAAATTTTTAATTGTTGAAAATAATAATAATAATAATAAATAAATAAATAAAATTACGAATTATTATTTTTTCCCCCGGTATAAAGTGCATAGATATAGTATTTTATATAGATCTATCATCCCCATGTTATCGTGTAAAGATTTTTGATGCCGAAAAAAGTTTTGGCATCAGACAATAGGAAGTATAAAACTCGGAAATAATAATTGAGTAGAATGTTAATGAATTTTTAAAATGCCGAAATATTGTACGGCTTTTAAGTGTTGTAATAAATATATGAAAATAAACGGTATAAGTTTTCAAAGATAAGTTATATTCAAGTAATTTATGAAAAATATCATTTTTATAATCAGTTCTTTGTTATTATTGTGAAACAATTACTGTCTTTATATTTGATGAAATACTCTCTTTAAATTTTAAGATTTTATATTAGTAAGTAATATGAAAATTTCAAAATTCTTTTAAATGTAGTTAGCAGCCACGGAAGTTTTAATACAGAACTAATATGTTGTGGACACCACAAGACTTTCTTCTATATATGATCTTATACAAATTTAGGCAATACAAATTATTTATTAATTATAATTTATTAAAATTATTTTCCATGATGAATGCAGACGATTTTTATCTCAAAGAAGTATAATAATAAATGCCAAAGGAAAGTCAGTTTTGTGCAGATATGAGTATACTAGAATATAGTTAATTAAAAAAAAAAAAAAAAAAAAAAGGATGAAAAATGGGTATCTGGAGTTTTTCATTCTCTTTTAGTACATAAATGATTCATAAATTTTATTAGCTAAATTATCTATATGTATTCCCATGTATATTTACTCGAGGAAAAATATGCATAAGAAGTAAAATGGCCGACTTTTCCCAAATGAAAAGGAATCCCTTTTTCACCCTCGATGATTACAATATGCTTTCATGTAAAAACAAAAATAAGTTAAATAATAAATTAGCTGATGCATATGTAAACTACATGACGTTTTTAGGGCTTTAAAATTAAATAATACTAATAATTTTAAATTTTAAATGTTACAAAGAAATAAAGTGCGAAAAATTCGCACGGGTTTGCTAGTTAATAATAAATTAAATTTAGAAGTAAATTACGTCGAGAGAAATGAATAATATAAATAAATAAACGAATACATGGTTATACAATAAAGAGTAAAAAATTTCAGCTCTATTTTTCTTGGAGACGTTTCAAATTTATCACGTGGTGATAGTTGAAGAAATTTGTTTTAAATTTTATGTAGATCAGTGTTTAGTAATTTGAACTGGGAAGAAGAAATAAATTTTTAAATACATTTCTTATAATCGGGCGTGAAATTATTTTTTTAGTCCATGAAAATTAATTTTGTTGTTTTTCAACTAATTTCAACATATTCGATAAAAACTGCACATTTTGCTTTGTTAAATAATCGAATAAAAATTATTTTCCTTATTAATAAATTATTCTGCATTTATAAAATTAAATAAAACACTCTTAATTTAAAATGATTTTAACCCATTGTATCCCACCGGGACTTTAAAGTCCCATCAAACAAAAGGGGGAAAAAAATCCTCAATATAACCTAAATTTACTGCGGAATTTCATCGGAACTTCAAACTCCCTATGGTTTAAGCTTTCCCTATAGTTAAGTTATAGTTTAAGGTAAATTTAATATGAGATGTTTCTCATCGAGCAAAAAAATATAATAAAGTTTCAAACTATTTTTCGAAAAATAAGGTAATTTGGGATATAAAGGGATAACTAAATTAACTCGTTGAAATATTTTTTTTTAAATTTTTTATTGTTTATAATTTATATTTTAATTAATTACACTATATATTTCTTCCAAAATTTTGACATTTTTATTTATAGAAAAGTTATGATTTTTAATGGCATCAGTGGTTATATTAAACATAAATAAACACCTCTCAGTTGATTTGTTAGCTAATATTAATTCGTACTCTGCTGTTACTCCTATGACTAAATATAAGATTTAATGTTTTATGGAGAGAAAAAATTGGGAATGAAAGGGTTAAGGTAATTTGCAGAAAACAACAGATTCTTAATTGTAAAATGGCAACATGAATAGACAAATTATTTATTATTTTGAACGATAATGTTCGTTAGGTCGGTTTTAAGAAATAAATTGTTCGAAACATGTATATGTTAAACTAATTACATTCAAATATCATTAACCTCATAAATTGATATCATTGCTAGGAAGCTTTATTAGTTACAAAACGTGCAACAGTTTTTTCAAGTTAAAATAATTGTACATCACTTTATCAGGTGAAAAAGGCAAGCACGAAATCATTAACAAAGCAGAAAGGCGCTATCGCGCTTACTAAGATATTTAAAATGACTTCTACATATGGCTTTCTTAGAAATATCATTTGATGAATTTCGCAGTAGTGCTGCTGTCTAATGAAAATTGTGCTGGGACATTCAATCTAATTGAATGCGCTAGGTTCCCAGATGTATTCCTACTGTTAGGCCATTTTAAGGATCCTAGCCCGTATTTACGCAAGTTTTGTAAGAAATCGCTAAAAACTCTGAACAGGTAAGCCGACGAGCGTATCTGGGATCGAACGTAGAAATGATCTCTAACAAACAGAAAGAACAAATGTTTAAAAATCAATTGTGAAAAGTGTTTTTAAAATTTTTGCATAAAAAGAATGTTGGATGTTTAATTTCACTGCGAAGCTAATGTAAGTTAAACGATTAAATGATAATAAATGTTTAGTAAAATGTATGGGCTGAAAATTATCTCTATATATAAAAATGAATTGCTGTTCGTTAGTCTCACTAAAACTCGAGAACGGCTGAACGGATTTATCTTATCTTAGTCTTGAAATGTTCGTGGAGGTCTAGGGAAGGTTTAAAAGGCGAGAAAAAATCGAATAATTTCCGGGAAAACCCTAAAAACAGCCCTTTTCTATTTCCCATACAAACGTTTTCTAGAGTCAATTTGAACTTTATTGCTATTCAATAAAGTTTAGGTGTGTTCCTAACGGCTGATGGCTGAGCTACAAAAATTTGCATGTTGATTCGTAATGACCTCCCCTGATGCACCTCGAAGCCGGATTTTCGAATTTTGTTTTAGTTTTCTTTTAATTAATTAAAATGTTAAAATAAAAACCTTCTAATAACTGATAAATTGGCCATTTAATTTTAATCCTTAATTTAATTGTTGCCAAAAAAAAGTATTCTTTTTTGGACAGAAAAAAAAGAAAAAAAAACGTGAACAATAAAAATTACATTTATTTAAAATATTTAATTTTATTCCTTAATTTAATTGTTGCCAAAAAAATTATCATTATTTTTTCGACGGGAAAAAAAAAAAAAAAAAAAAAAAAACGTGAAGAATAAAAATTACATGTATTTAAAATGAGGAAAGTAAATTAAAAAAATTAGAAATATCAGTCGTATCGTTACAAATAAGATACCAAATGAAAGATGCAATTTTTGTGAATCCAACGGATTAAACAGCTTATCGATCGGACAATTAGATTTTTTAAAATTAACTAATGTATGTATTTTATAAATTTTCTTTCACAAACACAAACGTGTAGTATACAGCCTGTACAACACTAGACCAAATTGAAGTTCAAATTTCATCAATATTTAAATAAATAAATGAAAATAAAAATATGCTTAATGGGAAATATGTATAACCATTAAAAGTTTAGTTGTCTAAAATATGTCAGAAATAGCGCTCATAGCATATTGTTACAAGGTATTAAGTCTTATTTTTACAAGGGATAAAATCTAAAATGGTGACAAAAATTCAAAAGTCGCCAAAGAGAGCTATATTAAGGCGGTACTATGATCATGCTTACAAACCATGAATACTAATAACCACAAAAAATTAATTGTCTCATGCAACAGACGTAGCCGGTCATAGCATATTATAATATTTAGCGTGAAATTGTTATCATTTTTATGGTTGATCGGGAATAAACAAAATAAACATAGGAAATAACGTAAAAGCAAATATTATGTGCACCACGTATAGTGTTGTTCATATGTAACTGGGATTCAAATATAAAGGGGATACTTCATTTTTTTTTCGATACTATCTATTTCGAAACTGTTATCTAATAAGGACTTAATGCAAGCCTATTGGTAAACCATTGTCTCAGGTAATAGGGACAAGCGCCCGAGTTTTAGCGGATGACCAAATCGCTACCGAAGGCAGCAGGGATCCGAAGCGAGCTTTTGAGCAATTTTAGTATTTTATTTTATTTTTATAAAGCTATATAGAAAAGAGTTTCCTTTAAATTTAGTGACCAGCGAAGCGGGCAAAGCCTGCTAGTCTATATATATAAAAATGAATTGCTGTTCGTTAGTCTCACTAAAACTCGAGAACGGCTTGACCGATTTCGATCATTCTTTTTTTGTTTTTTTCCTTATAGGTCAGGGATGGTTTAGGAAAAAAAAAAAAAATTGAAAAAATCTTTAAAATTAATTAAAATATGAAAATAATAAACTTATTGACTTATATTGACTTAATATAAGCCATTTAAATTTTTAATTGTTGCAAAAAAAAGTTTACGAGATGTATTTATTTATTGTTTTCAGCATAAAATGAAATATGCTTTCACGCGAAAAATAAGAAATTACTAAATGTTAAATTGGTCGATGAGAAAATGACACTTTATAATTTTAAAATAAAATAGTAATATTACAAATTTAACATATTTCTTCTGAATTTTATTTCACAGCATTTTTTTATATACCTGAACTTCAGATTTTTTTTTTTTTTTTTTTTTTTGTAGTATGGCGGATGAAACACGCTTGGCATAAACGCTAATTCAGCAATATATTAAAGGTATTTTCTTATTGATAATTCTTGACAATTTTTTATAATTTTGATGCTGAAGTAGATCGGACATTTTTTGCCAAGGAAAAGATAGAAAGAAATACGCAAGCGAAGTGATGACGTCACTGGCCGTTCGTGGATTCAAGAAAAATATTTCCTATGTTAAACGCCCAATGGATTTTTCGTAAAAAATTATTAAAAATCGAGGGAAATTATTTCCCGATTTTAATCCTCATATTTAGGTATAGATATGTATTAGTTATCATGTCCATGCATTAGATTAACTTATTTTTGTAGTAAAATTGACAAAATTTGAATTTTTAATTTCAAAACTCTAGAAAAAAAAAAAAAAGAAAAAAATGCCAGACTTCCATATTCGATTGAAAACACAAACATTTCATTTCAAAGTATAATATTTACACAATATCCAACTAATATACTGATTGAAAGGGAAATGATAAATATTCTATCATAATTTGAAGTCAAATTTGTTTCCAAATGTCTATATAAGATACTAATATGTTGTAGCGGAATAGATTTGATATCGGTCATCCTTGGTAGAAAAATAAAATATCGCCAAATTATTTGGCGATCATAATTTAATTCTTTTGAAAAATCATGGTTATTTTAACAACTTATTTTAAGACAGTAATGAATAAGGTACAACTATAGTATTTCCCCTCAGCTGAATTTGGCGATTTTTCTTTGGCGCCGATTTGAACGATAACGATGTCGTTCTGGATTGTTTCCGATATAATATGGCAGCCTGCATGCTATTTACTTTTTATTTATGATTTTATGATTTATGATTTTTAGATTTATGATTTAGCCATAATTGCCAACGAAAAATCGCCAAATCTATCTGAGGGGAAATACTATAGTTGTTCCATGAATAATATGAAACAATATTTCGTACAATGCATATTACGAAAATATACATCTGGCATGTATATTTTCGTATTACGTTTTTGATCACTAAATACAATAAGCGCCAAGAATGACAGAGTTTTGAAATTTAAAATTAAAATTTTGTCAATTTGACAGCAAAATAACTCAATCTAACACATGCACATGATAACTAAAACATATATGTACCCAAATATGGGGATTAAAATCGGGAAATAATTTTCTTCGATTTTTAATCATTTTTTACAAAAAATCCAATGGGCGATTAACATAGGAAATCATTTCTTGCATCCACGGACCGTCAGTGACGTCACACTTCGCTTGCGTAGGAACAATAATCGCATAAATTATATTTTGGTCTGCGAGGATAAACAAGGCAAGAATGCGAGGACAAACAAGGCGCTTCCGAAGGTAGCGGAAACCCAAAGCGAACTTTTGAGCGATTTCAGTATTATTATTTTCTCTTTTTTTTTTTCATAAAACTATATAGAAAAGAGTTTCCGTTAAATATAGTGACCAGCGAAGCGGGCAAAGCCTGCTAGTTTGATAATAATTATGCTTTGCAGCTCAAGAAGTTAGATGTGATCATCTGCAGAAGAAATCATTTCAATAAGTAATTGAGACATTTTATAGCTAAATTACACTGCGCGGCAAAAAAAAAAAATCTAGATATGATACCATTCTTGCTGATTCTTATGTAAAGTGACCTTCTGAATCCGAATATGACTCTCATTTTGCCCAGTCACCCACCGTTTTTTAGGTACACAACCCCCCTCCCTCAATCTATTACCAAGTCCGATAATTTTATGACCATGAATTTGATTTAAAGAATAAAAAATAATTAATTTAACACCTGAAAACAAAAAATATAAAGTTTAAAAAATAACATTAATAACAGATTTAAAAAATATAAGTTATGTAATGCATAATTTCAGGGGCAAATCCCCCCCCTCACACACACACACACACACCACCACATTTTTCCCTTGTCGCACATGTCCATGTTTTAGAATTTTTCAGCTCTGTAGCCCCTCAGAAGATATTTAACGATTAAAATACCCCCCCCCCCCCACTAAAAATAAAATTTATAGCCATAAAATCACCGAAAAATGATAAAAATAGGGGGCCGTTCCTAAAAAACGATGGGTTATAGGGCAAAATGATGGTCATATTTTGATTCAGGAGGTCATTTTACATAAGAATATGCAGAAATGATGTCAGAGAAATTTTTCATGCCGAGAAGTGTTATTCAACACTTAATACAAAACTGCTGTGTCAATAAAATTAATAAATGAGAAAGAAATTTTCATGATTTTAATGACATATATATTTGATTTTGTTTTCTACGGAAGCAAGAAATAAAATATTTTCACCCTCGCGTTTTTAAGAAGTATGTACGTTAGACATATTTTAGTATTTTAATTTATTTTCCTATTTATTGAATAACAGTTTTTGTTTATTTATTGAAAAAAAATATTATTTCTTTATAGAATTTTAGAATATTAACAAACAATGGATTAATTATATGACTTTCTCTTTGCATCGCCCCAATCCTTTATTTAAATTTATATTATTTAATAGATTTAAAATGCATGATGATTAGATTACTCTATGTGAATGAATAAAAAAAAATTAGATGGAAGTTATCCTGATTAACTTTAATATAAATTAATTTAAAAAATAAAGAATGGAGGAAAAAAAATACAAAGAAAGACTATTTTTTCTTTTGAAAGCAATTTGTGTATTTTACTTCTAAAGGTAGCTGATTATATATAATTCTATATTATACATTTAAATTTTAAAAGTACTTTTGTAATTAAACTCTACAACTAACAAAGTGTAATCGTTTTTTTTTTTTTTTTTTAATGAATTAAACTAATATGAAGCAATTTTATTTAAAATGTTGTGTGTAAGACATTAATTTGGAGGGTGGCGGGGAGACTCTGGGCTTTTCACACTGTTGAGTCTCGAGTGAGCCCTGCAATTAATCTTCGTTTTAATATTACGGAAAAACACTGGAGATAAAATAACATTTATCTAAAGCATCTCATGCAATGCAATAACATATTTTCCCAAGGAATATATATTCAATATTAGAGGTTCTTATGATTGTCTACCGTGCATTCCAAAAGATACAAAAAAAAATATATATATATATCAAAACGGACAAATTTTCCTTTATGAAATGCATTTCCGTTTATGATAATCTCCAAATCATAAGGGATTCATCTGATAATTTAGTAATCTGTTTTAACATTTTATAGATTATATGTATTTACATTCTTAAAAAAAAAAAAAAGAAGAAGAATGGAAGAAAATAGCATTTGCTTGTGTGTATTATTGGTTTTCTTTCATTCCTTCCTCTTTTTTCTTTTTATCCCCCCCCCCTCACTGTTTTTATGCTTCTTGGATACATATGATCCTATACATCTTTCTAATATCTTGACAGTATGAATGACTACCGTGCATTCCAAAAGGCGATCCATTTATGATTATGATCTGATCATCATTCAGTATAATTTTACAGAGTTAATAATATTTAAAAATATAATATATGTAAAGGATTTAATTTTTTTAGTTTGGTTTATAAATATCAAAAACATTAAAGAAATAATTTGTTTTCACCAAATATAATTGAAATATATAAATTAATATAGTCTAGCATAAAGAATATTATGGACAGTTTTGACAAGCATTAATTTTCTCTATTATGTATGGCTATTTTAATTTATGCCCGCTTAATTTTAATTTTTTAAAATATTTTTTTCTAAATTTATTTACGGTAATTACTATCTACATTTTAACTTTTTACTTTCTTTTATCCATATGTATGGTAGATAAAGTTTTGCTTTTCGGTCAACTTTTCGAAATTGTGTTTTTGTTATATTTACACGTTCTGAAGTTCCTTGAATCGGAAAAACATGTTTTTCGCCTATTTTAAATTGTTTTAAATGAACATTTATATAACAGTATTTGTTATTTTATTCTTTAATGTGCAATCTGTCATTATGGTAATGAATTTCGGGTAAGAGAAAGTTATGCGAGTGCCACAACAGAAGGTTTCTTTTTTACCATATAGTCCTGCATTTCTTCTTTATCTTTACTTAAATTTACACAAATATGATAGAAAAATTGTTTGCGGACAAATTTTCTAACTTACGTTTTCTCTAGAAATATGCAGTCCCTCCCCCCACTCCCGTGAATTCAAATTTATTTCCAGTCAATTCTCTTTATAAATAAAATTATAAAGGTCATTTTTTGATCATTTTTCCACCATAGTTATAACAAATTATGCAGTGAAACCGCTCAAGTTGGACACATTTTCTCGGAACGGAATGTATCCAAAGGATTAACATTATGTCCACCCTCTATAAGTTGGACACCCCTTTAACTTGGAAGTTGGACAGTGAACTACTGTCCTAAGTTGGACACTTTTACCCGATGAGACAGAAAAAAAAGAAATAAATCTTCCATTTTCTCACTCTTACTTTAGAAATTTTATCTATACCTTGCAGAAAAAACTGTAAATATTAAAAAAAAAAAAAAAAAAAAATGTTTCTTGTGACAGTATATTTACCTCTGCCTTATCTTATAAAAAATACTTCTTTTCTTCAGTTGAAACATTCACAAATTACTGTAATTTAGTGCATAAAGCAAGAATCTTTCTTTTTATTGAATTGCATTAATTATCCTTGCATTTATTATTATTATTATTATTTTTTTTTTTTATATTCCATAGAGAGCCTACAGGCATGTTTTGACTTAGACTGTTTAAAAATTGGCATTAGAAAATACAGTTTGGTTGGTAGAGTTCCTCTTCATTTACTCCTTTTATTTATATAACTTGAGTGTATAATTGCACTAAACTTAATATGAGAGAGATCTGCCGTGAAAAACGATGCTGATTCAATTTGAATGCATATTAGCTGACAGGTGTTGCTGCTGTACTTCAGTTTTCCCCATTCGCCGGAAAACTATATCTCAGTTTCTAGAGTAAATAAATTCACCAAACTTCATATGTGAGATGGCCGTTATGAAAATGAATACGAGCTTAATTTGGGTGTAGATCATCATACAGTGTGGTACTACTTTTACTCACATTCTCTGATTTTCCACATGGATATCTCAGCATTTATTGGATAAAATTGCATCAAAATGCATGTGCAAAATCTTTATTGTGAGAAGCTATATTGATTAAATTTTCTTGCATGTTAACTGGTAGGTAGCGCTATTATATAAAAAATTATAGAAGAATTTATTATAATGGCCACAACATAACAATTTAAATTTAAATTTTAAATCGACAAATTAATTATTTTTTGTATATAAGTCGTGGATACTTAATTATATTATATGTAGATGTGATTAAAAGTTAAAAAACATGTAGAGATACAGCTTAATTAAATCAAGAAAAGTAAGCACCCCTATAAGTTGGATACCTCTTTAAGTTGGACACTTTTTCTTGGAACCGTAGGTGTCCAACTTAGAGAGGTTTTTCTGTATATCTGAAGCTTTACTGTTTTTAAACTATGCTTAGGACTATGCAAAAGCAACCTGTCTAAAACTAAAGCTATAGGAAAGATTTCAAGAGCTTCCTTTCTTCCTTTTTAAATTCTAATAAATACAAATGTTCTAAATTTATTTAAGTTTATTTACTTATATATATATATATATATATATATATATATATATTGAGCTTTCTTAACTTAGTTCTAATTTTATTCAATGTTAAAATGAGTCACAGATTATTTAGTACTGTGAAAAGGATGTTGTATAAAAGTATTCTAAAATATGCCATCTGAACTGCAGAATTTAAATGTAGTAATTTTATTTTGCCATTTTATATGTATGTTCTAAAAATAAAGTTTTTTATTTTTATTTTTATTTTATTTACATAAAAATTTAAAGTGTTAAAAAATGTCATCATGAAATATACATATGTATATTGAGCTTTCTTAACTTAGTTCTGATTTTATTCAGTGTTAGAGAATGAGTCACAGATTATTTAGTGCTGTGAGAAGGATGTTGTATAATTATAAATGTATTCAAAATATACCATCTGAACTTCAGAACTTAGATGTAGTAAGTTTATTCCGCCTTTTTTATATATATGTACTATAAATAAAGTTTTTTTTTTTTTTTTTTTAATAAAAAATTAAAGTGTTAAAAAAAGTCATCATGAAATATTCATTTATTTTCATAAATGAATTATAATTAAAAGTATAATAACAAACAGTCATAAATTGATATCACAGGATAATATCTGATCCTACACACAGAAAAATGGAAAATCGAAACTTGTCAAGAAACGTGTTATCTTTGTCATAGTACACGTTTTCCTAGTATATTGACAAATTTGCACAAAATTACGCAACATTTTAAACAATCAAAACACTACCTGACAATCCCATTTAGTCGTGAGACACAAAAGTCGTTTTATTTTACCATGTATCTTTAATGTGTTTCGTCTGATGATCCGTTTTGCCTCTAAAACTTGTCAGATGACTAATTTCCCAGGTACAGTTTTCATTTTCCTCAAATTTGACCGGTTAATCAGATGAGAGAATAAAAATAAATTGTTCCTGTTTTGTCAATTGACTAAGAAAAATTTGTTTGGCTAGTCCAAAAGCTCAGCATTATTATTTTTTTATTTTTTATTTTTTTATTTTTTTATTTTTTGTTTATTTTTTATTTATTTATTTTTTTTTTTTGTCTCCTTCTGACAACTTGAGTTAGTCAACCGAAATCGAATAATTTAACCTATCAAATTTGGCGGGATAATGCAATCGCAGAATTCGAAATCCAAATACTTAGAAGTCTGAAATCGTGGATCCGTTGATGTTGTTTCGGTTCCATTTCCATATTTGTGATAATTTTCATTTTAGAAATAGACCGAGAGATTTTAATTATCTGCGAATCGAGTTTACGGTCAAAAGTAAGTGATAAATACTTTATTTATTGTGTGTATATATATATATATATATATATTTATTGTAAAGCTTTGTTAGAATAGTAAATTGTAAAATTCTAAGCTTTAGCAATCTTCTAACAATATCAATGGTATTTAGAAGTTGTTTTAATTTATAAAGTTGTTTAAAACGTATAAATTTTAAAATACGTTATTATAAATCTTAGTTTTGCGTATCGTTGTATTATAAAAATAAGTATTTTAATTTGTCTGAACTATAGTTTTTTACATATATTTTTAACATTAAGCTCATATTTTTTATACACAGAATAGTAACGCTTTATTTTCCCTTAAAGGTGCTTCAGAAGGTATTTCGATTGCAAGAGATAAAAATTCAAAACAGATATGGAAAAATGCTATTTATAAGGATTTTGAATAACTCCGAATTCTAAGGTATGTTTTTAAATTATCTTTTGCTGCATTTTATCTATCTTATCTCCGAACAAGAATAATATTCATACTTTTTTATATTTAAAATTTTTAATGAGATGAATTAAAAAAATTAAAAGATTCCTCGTTTATCTGTTGTTTGTTCTATTTTTTATTTATTTAATTTTTTTTTCCAGTTCTAAATAAATAAATATATATCTTTATAATTTAAATATTTTGGGGAAATGGTTGATAATTGCATGTAATAAAAAATGTCTTCATTTATTATTAAATGTTTGATAACAATTTTTTCAGAACAAATTTGAGCAAAAGTGATATGAATTTAATATCACATACTATATTCTTTTCTCAATTTTTAAATTGTTCTTGTGTACAATATTAATTATTAGCGATAAATAATAGATGTCTTAGTTAAAATATAAATAGATTTAACTTCATGTTACTTGTTTCATTCAAATGATTGATGATTGTTTTTTAAAGGTTGATATTTTTAGTTATTAAAATTTTGATATCATATATATATATATATTTTCCTTTAGAATAAATTTAATCAAAAATAATATGAGTTTAAATTATTAGATACTATTAAGTATTCGTTATAAACAAAGGTATCTTGTTAAAAATATGTACTTAATTTCATGTTATTTGTTTCACTGAACAAACTGAAAAAATATAAGTTATATGCTATAAAAATGAGACAAATTACTATAAAGATACAAAATGATTTTAACCTTCGACAAAACGAGTCATATAGTCTGAGAAAATAGTGCTCAAAAGCTGAATGACAGAATCAGCAGCTATCAGACATTTGTAGATATGTATCATTACAAAAAAAAAAAAAAGTATAAGAGTTTCAAGCCTGCCTTTTTTCTCCCGGGGAGAAAAAAAGAAGAAAAAAAAATGTCATGTTGATGCCACCACAAAACTAACTTTCTTCTACCTTTTCCTATATAAAATCATGCAATGGAAATTATTTTTTATTTTTATTTTTATCTATTATTAATGCAGACGATTTTCATATCAGAGAGGTAGTCTAAAGGTTCAACGGAAGTAAATTTTTACCGTACAGATGATCACGGGGAAAATTGCAGTATAACAGCGCCACAGATCGCCTATATACACCCAATTTAATAAACATTACGTCTCTTAATGGCCTTTTTATACATTAAATATTGTTCATTTATACGCATTAGAACCTGAGATATAACCCTTAAATTGTAAAAATAGCTGTATAGCAGCTTCACCTGTTGAGCGATTAGCACTAAAAGTTGACATAAACTAATAATTTATGTTAAGGTGCATCTACATATAATTTTATATGCAATTCTGTGCAGTAGTTCCTGAGATAGAGCCTTCCCTGAAATTGCAGAAATCGATGTATAACAATGCCACCTGTCGTGCAATTGGCACCAGAAGTTGGTAGACACTAACTTATGACAAGGCGCATCTGCGTATAAATTAATATGCAATTTCGTGCATTAGTTTCTAAGATATAGCCTTTTCTGAAATTGCTGTAGAGCAGCGTCATCTGTTGAGCGATTGGCACCAAAAGTTGATAGACACTAATTTATGTCAAGGTTCATCCGTATATTAATTTATATGCAATTCTGTGCAGTAGTTCCTGAGATACAGTCGCCACAAAACTTTTTGTCAAAAAAAACATTTTCTATTGTCAAAACATGTTCTCGAGTTCTCAAAACGCGTAAATCCATCAAAAACCGAAAATCGAAAATGTTTACGAATCCAATGCTTTCTTCTATTGAATAAAAAAAAAAAAAAAGAAAACTAAAGAATAGTATGTGTGCAACTGTAATGCAAAATAATTTTAAATTGAAAAAATAATATAAAAAAGATTAAGCATAAGTTTAGATTAATAACAATTAATATGAAATGATTGGGCTTCTATAAACATCCATAAAAGAACAACAGAAGTTTTAACTAAGTGTTAAAATTCTTATGTGAAAACTAAAATTTAAGACACAAAAAGAACCAACTCATTCAAAAATTTATGTTTTATCACTCACAGCTAACTGCTCAAGTGCTTTTTCTTTCTTTCTTCTGTTTTATTTATTATTCTTAATATTATTATTATTTTGTGTGTGTACGCGCGGAATTTGGTTGCGAGGAAGGGGGGGGGGGCGGGGCAATTGATTGCACAATCGAAACTGAATCAGACTCAAAACTATGAAAAAGAAAAAAAAAAATGTTTTTCCTATTTCTATCTTCCCTTCTCCCCCCCCCTTTTTTTATCGGCTAAAGTAAACAAATACGTAATTTTTCCCATCCGCGGTCATTAAAGTGTTTGTTTATTCATGTGAACTGGATTATTATTCTTGTAGCATTTTAGTCAATTAAAGAAAAAAAAAAGAGTTGGAGATTTGGTATTTTCTCTAGCTTGAATGAATCACTAAATATATATCACCGAACTTCAAATACTTAACTTTAGGGGGGGGGGGGGCAGGGGATGTAAGTAATAGGTATTTCAAAAAATAAATAAATAAATAAAAAATAAATACACTTGTAACAGAAGAAAACAGCTGCCAATTTGTTGTTTAATATTAGAAATTTTGTTTTTTCAGTATATTTTTACTCCATTACCCGACTGCCGTAGGTAATGGAAGTATTGTATTCGGTCCAAAAAATCGATATCAAGATTTCACCTGATTTACATGCTTTAAGGTCCCCTGAGTCCAAAAATGTGTTTTTTGGCGATGTCCTCTGACTATGATATCTCCTAAACTAATAAAAATAGAATCACGAAATTTCAGAATTGAGACAGGTCTGGTGAACATATGAATTTTTTAAGTTTTGGTGAAAATTAGAAAAATAGGAAGTGGGATATCCGAAACCGGAAGTGAGTTCGTAAACCCGTATCTCAAAAACGGCTCCAACGATTTTCTTCAAAGTTACTGTATAAACACTCTATTAGATGTCCTTTCGAATGATATAGTTGGTTAGTTCAGGACAATTGATAGGCGTCCTGTATGAATAGCTCAATTTCAGGTTTCGCAAGTGCGTTCCTTCCAAAACGACTGTATGTATTTTTTTCACAGTTGCAATATTAACCCTCTTTTAAATATACTTTTGTACGTAATTGTTGTTTTCCGGTCAACAATTGAACATGCCAAGTCGCTATCTCAAAAATGGCTCTAACGATTTTCTTGAAAATTGTTACATAAACCCATTTTAGGTATCCTTTCTCATGCTTTACGTGGTTATTACAGGACAATTAATAGTCATCCTGATCAGTTAGATCTGTTTTAGATCTTGGAAACTGGTGTTTCAAAAAGTAAAATAATAATTAAAAAAAACTACCCCCCACCTTTTTTCTTCTTCTTTTTTTAAACTCGCTATGTAAACTCTGTTTTATATGTCTTTATGCTGTATTAACTTTCTCTTACTGGAAAATTTTTAGTTGTCTATTTCATTAGGTCAATTCTATTCTATGTCTTCTGATCACATTAACTCCAAAAAGTGCATATAACACGTGTAATAGTGGATAATGGAAGTCGTGTGGTTGTTTCACACCAATTTTTTTTTATTTCCGTTTTCATTTTTATTTTAAGAAAATAAATATTCAAAATTTCCCCCGAACATCGTTCGCGCGTTCGGACATATTCTGCACCCCTGGAAATATGTTAAAAGGCACTTTAAAGAAATTCCTTCCATAGACTGTACTGTATTGGACGTTTCGTATTTGTTTGAACATACATAAATTATATAAATAGCATTTATAATACGGTTGTCAGCTTCCAAATATGTTTAATAATAGTGTACTAACAGCAATATATTCATTCAAAAAAAAATCTATAAAACCAGATCGATAAAAAAAAAAAAAAAAAAAGTAGCTTGTGCGTGCGTAATCAAGTAGTAAGTAATCATACGAATACGAATCATACCCAAAGTAATCATACGAATTATAAAGTAAGTGAAATATGACAATATATATATGCATCATCATTATCAATTTCAGCCTTTATCCATCCACTGCAGGATGAAGGCCTCTCCTAGGTGATTCCAAAGTGCCCTGTTTTCACATAAAAATTTATAAACGAGTATATAATAATTTATGCATAGATTAAGAAAGGTTTTGATATATGCAACTTCCTAACTAAATGCAACCTATGCAATGAGGTGAAATTTACACCTCATATAACGTACTTTTTAGCGACATCGTAATGACCTTTTTTTTTTTTTTCACTTTAAGGTTTTCGAGCTCCATTTTAAACCTGGTGAAATTATACAAACAGTAACATATTTTAATGAAAAAGAAGAAAAGTTATATCAAGTCCCAAGATATAAACCAATTGTTAAAGATGGTGCTATTCCTACGCTTTTCAGTGATTTGCCATCATATCTATCAAAGCCAAGTACATGAAGACAAAGTCCTGTGGAAATATTTCGTTTTTGTTTAAGAGCTATTTAGATTTGTAAATAATTAAGTTGGAAAAAGTTACCAAATATGACTAAAAAAATTTGAGAAGTATTGCAAAAGCCAAGGCAAAAAAATTACGTTTTATTACCTAATGATATTTGTGCTTTTATAGTAATATTATGATTAATTTTTATGCAAATGATAGAAAAATCTTCTTTATGTACATGAAACATATTTAAAATTATCAATAAAATTATTTTTTTCTTGATTTTTGTCTTTTATGTCTTATTTTAATTACTTAGTTTCTTATTTAAATAAGCAAATAAATCTATTTAAAATCTTGAGATTTAAAATCTTATTTAAAATGTTGGTATAAAGAATGTTGAAAGTATGTTATCAGGTAAGTGAGAGTTATTTTGGATGATCAAATACTTGTAAATTATTGCTATATATTAAAATTTATCTGTGCATAAAATTTACAGAGATGATTAAAGGAAAAAAAAATTCTTATTATATACGGTAAAAGGTGTTTTTAATGCAAATTCTATGTCCACCCTCACCTTAAAAAAAAAAAAAAAAAGGTGTATCATTAATATTCATGATTTTAAAACTTTAAATAACCGGAAATTTGGAGTTTGATGTTATTTATAATTTAGTACATTGTAACTTCTATACCTTATATATAGTTAATATTGTCTATATCAATACATTGTATCGTCGTACCTTTGTATAATTTTAATTTGGTGAAAAAATCCATTATTTAAAAAATATATGCATATATTCAGGTGGCTTAACCCTTTGTATCCCACGGGGTCTTTAAAGTCCTACCAAAAAAATTCCTCAATATAGCCTAAATTTACTACAGGCTTTCATTGGAACTTCAAAGTCCCTATAATTTAAACTTTCTCTATTGTTAAGCAAAAGTAAGCTAAATTTAATATGAGATGTTTCTCTTTCAGAAAAGAACTATAACTAGTTGGCATAGGTGGACTCTGCTCAGTTCCCCATCATATTTATGTTCTCAGAAATTTCTAGTGCGAGACATATTATAATCATGTTAAAAGAAATGAATTTGACCAAAGCTTGATACAGTGACAGAATGAAATCCCCGCCTAATAGGCTATACACCGTTCACTTTCATATACTTATCTTATTCTAATTTATTAATTTATTTTATCAGGGTCAATTCTGTTGTTTAGTTTTCATGCTACTATTTCCAATGCAATAAACCTCAAAATTCATATTTATATGAAAAATTTACAATTTCGCTATGTTGATAAAATCGTAAATTACGAATAATTTACGAAAATTTCCTAGTAGAATATTTGTATTCAATCATGTTCAAACAAATATCATAAACTTAATTTTGAAGTTGTCTAATGTATTTAGGATCCTCAAAATGGAAGTTTATGATCAATTTTGCCTTATTCTGACATGTTAAGTAAATCGTAAATTCCAAATAACTTACGAATTTTTTTTATTTGGAAAAATCATAGTCTATGATATTCATGCCAGTATCCTAAATAATATTTCGAAAGGGGTTTGACATCTTTACGATGAAAATATCCCTCAAGATTGACGTTTATGTGAAATTTTGCTCTATTCTGACATGTTAAGAAATTCGTAAATTTCCAATAACTTACGAAATCTTTATATTGGAAAATTCATAGTCATTAATATTCATGCCAGTGTCCTAAATAATATTTCAAAAGTAGTCTGACATCTTTACGATCAAAATATCTCTAAAAATTAACGTTTAACAAGGAGAGGTCACGACATGGAAAATTCAGATCGGGACGAAATTGTGCAGGATTGTAACACACTATGAGGGTAACGACATATTAAAGCAGTAGGACCCACTATCCCCAAAAATTCGAGAAAAAAGCATTTAAAGTTTCAGTAATCTTTAAATACAAGTTATTTCGCAAGCGAGTAAGCGCCTCAGTGGCGTGATCTTAAAGCGCGAGTCTCCCACCCAGATGACTTGGGTTCGAGGCTACCTGCGGGACAACTTTTTTTTTTTTTTTTCTTTAAATTTTTATGTAATCTTAACTTTTTATTTATTTTACTTTATTTTACAAATCAATTCAAAATTTGAAAATTTTAACAAAATATTTAATTTTCTTGAGTATAAAATAACTTTTTCTATTTTCAATATTTATAACTTAAAAATACAATAAATTTATATAACTTAAAAAATAAATTTCAGTTTTATTTTAACTTTAAAATAAGGTAAAACTAAAGAAACTGTTTGTAATTATTTATCTAAATATTTTATTTTATTTTAGGTATATTTAATTTTATTTTTTAAACTAAAAAAAAAAAAATTACAGAGAAATGATGATTTTAATCACATATATAATTACTATCCAAATTAAATAATTACTTCTCCAATCAATAGTTTCTTAAAAATTATAGTATAGGATTGATATGCTATTAAATTATTACAGGCAAAGAAATGTTATTTTTAAATGTAGATTTTAAATGTTAATGAACATCGTTTCTGTTTCGATAACGACTTCCTTTTTTTTTTTTTTTATCCTTCTGTGCACAAAATAAAATTCCACCTGCCCATTATTATTAACAAGCTAGAAGTGTTTACGTAATTTATACACATTCAAACCAAATCAGGACGCTCAAACCAAGATTTAAGTACACCTGCTAATTATTTTACACTTTGTTTACAGCTGGCTTATTTTTTTAATTATTTAAATATTTGTCTGTTTTTCTTTGTGTTTCTTATTTAGGGATTTGTAAAACTAAACTTTATTTTTTAAGTTATAGAAATTTATTGTATTTTTAAGTTATAAATATTAAAAATAGAAAAAGTTATTTTATACTCAAGAAAATTAATTATTTTTTTTATTAAAACTTTCAAATTTTGAATTGAATTGTAAAATAAAGTAAAATAAATAACAAGTTAAGATTACATAAAAATTTAAAGAAGGGAAAAAAAAAAAAAAAAAATTGCCCCGCAGGTAGCCTCGAACCCAAGTCATCTGGGTGGGAGACTCGCGCTTTAAGATTACACCACTCAGGCGCTTACTCGCTTGCGAAATAACTTGTATTTAAAGATTACTGAAACTTTAAATGCTTTTTTCTCGAAATTTTGGGGATAGTGGGTCCTACTGCTTTAATATGTTGTTACCCTCATAGTATACTACAATCCTGCGCAATTTCGTCCCTATCTGAATTTTCCATGTCGTGACCTCTCCTTGTAAGTGAAATTTTGCCCTATACTGCCATGTTAAGAAATTCGTAAATTTCCAGTAACTTGCGAAATTTTCAAAGTAGCATATTTATAGTTACTGATGTTCATTCCGGCATCAAAACTGATATTTTAAAACTGGTCTGACATTTTTACAGTAAAAAGTTTTCATTTAATGCACGTTTAAGTGAATTTTTGTCCTATTCTCCCATGTTAAGAAAATCGTAAATTTCTAATAACTTACGAAGTTTTTAAATTCGAATGTTGCAAATGAATAGGGTTCTTGCCAGTGACGAAAGTAATATTTTAAAACTGATCTGACCTCTCTGCGACAATTTGTTCTTGAGATATCGTGTACACAGACTAACAAACTAACGGACTGACCCACTAACAGACTAACAGACACCCTACAGACAGACACCATAGAAATTTTGTCATTTTCGGATTCCTCACACCTGAAAACGTGTAGAAAAGTCAAAAAACCGAGGTCGAAAATTTTCACGATTACCTAAGTTCCCCATACCTATAGTATGATGGGGAACTAATAAAAAAGTTTCAAACTATTTTTTCAAAAATAAGGTGATTTGGTATGTAAAGGGTTAAGTAAATTAAGTGTTTGAAACATTTTTTATTTTATTTTTTAATGTTTATAATTTGTATTTTAACTAATTACAACATGTATGTTTCCCAAAATTTTCATATTTTTATTTATTGAAAAGTTGTGATTATTAATGGCATCAGTGGTTATATTAAACATAAATAAACACCGCTCAGTTGCTTTATTAGCTATATTAATTCGTACTCTGCTATTACTCCTATTTTAAAATATATATATTACCTTTGAAATAAATTTATGACTAAATATAAGATTTATTGTTTTATGGAGGGGAAAAATTGGGAATGAAATGGGTAATATTAAAAAAAGGAACTTAAACTAGTATGTTGTGGCCACCACAAGACTTTCTTCTATATTTTCCTATATACATATTCAATCAGTAACAATATTTAAAAAAAAAAAAATATATATATATATTTATTTTTGTAACCACAGCGTATAAAACGAAAGCATCGAGGAAAAAAAAATAAATTCTAAATATAATAAATTCTAAAAATAATTCTAAATCCATATATGAGGATGTGCATAAAAAATGGACTAAATCATGTGGCGCCACAATCCATTTGGAAGGTCTTGATAAGAAGGTGTTGGATAAATGCTTGCGTTAATAATAAATAAATGTAGGGAAGAATAACTAGCGAATTCTTTGTTTTAATGGTTTGTTAAATTTCCAGTATTCATAGCTGCTAACTTTTTTAATTGATTCCGGAATGTTGTTAGTAATGCCCTTTTTTCAAATCATATTCTTTGAGGAGTAATTTTCTTCATATTTAATTGTAATTATATGCTAAAGAAGATTATTCTAGAAAGAATATGGTATGAAGAAAAGGGCGAATGTTAACAACATTCCGGAATAATTTGAAGAAGTTGGCAGCTATGAGTATTTTTTTTTTTTTTTTTTTAAATTGATAGACAAGTAATATTTTCCAGAAAAGTTCTTTAAATGTATTTTCAAGGTTGAACACCTTAAAGGGGAGAAAAGATTAAACAATTACAAAAGTAAAGAGGTTAAGACTAATAACAATGCTTTTACAAAAACCCCTGCAAACAAGCACGAATCTCTTATTCTTCATAAAATATGAAGGATTTTAACCAATTAAAATTTTGATTAATCTGCTTACTTGCCAACTCCACTGTTTTTACCAGTAGACTACCGTTTTTTTTAGCTATTTCTACTGGTCTGCTGTTTTTAGGAACTTACAAGAAAAATTGTAAAATTGAGTAATTTTACTGGAAAATATATAGAAGAAAATATACAGAGAATACATATAATAATGAAATGAGGCTTATTAAATGTATGTGTAAAAATTACAATATTGATTTTAATTAACTCAAAACAAACTTAAATTTTTTTATTTTTTACTTCCACCACCCTACTACCTTAAGTAATGGAAGTACAGAGCTGACAACCTAATCCGGCAAATTGTTAGTACCGCCCCTTTTTCTACACCAGTCATTTCTTAGAGTTTTTTCTTCTTATTTCATCGTAAATACATTTGAAGAAAATTGCTTTAAAAATTAAGTGGTGTAGAAAAAGGGGCGGTACTAACAATTTGCCGGATTAGGTTGGCAGCTCTGGAAGTATTGTATTCGGTCCAAAAATTCGATATCGAGATTTCACCTGATTTACACGTTTTAAGGTCCCCTGAGTCCAAAAAAGTGGTTTTGGCAATTGGTAAGAGTGTGTGTGTGTGTGGAATCTCCAGGCTATCATATCTCCGAAACTAATAAAGATAGAACTACAAAACTTCAGAATTAAGACAGGTCTGGTGTACAGATGCATTTTCCAAATGTTGATAAAAATTGAAAAACCGGAAGTGGGACATCAGAAACCAGAAGTGGGACCGTAAGTCCGTATCTCAAAACCGGCTCTAACGATTTTCTTCAAATTTGCTATATAAACATTCTATTAGAAGTCCTTTCGAATGATATAGTTGGTTAGTTCAGGAAAATCGATAGGCGTCCTGTATAAATAACTCAATTTCAGGTCTCGCAAGCGCGTTCCTTTAAAAACATCTTTACGGATTTTTTTCAAACTCGCCATTTTAACTCAATTTTCTCAAAAAAAAAAAAAAAAAAAAAAAAAAAAAAAGTCTGGTGTGAAACAACCACACGGCTTCCATTGCCCACTATTACACGTATTATATGCATTTTTTAGAAATAATGTGGTCAGCGAACACGTAAAATTGACCTAACGAAGTAGACACCATACAAATTTCCTATAATGAAAGCTAATATATATATGTGTGCGTGTATGTGTGTGTGCATGCATGCATGTATGTATACATATATATATATACATACATATGTAAACATGTAAAACAGAATTTATATAGCGAGTTAAAAAATAAGGGGCGGGGGGAATGAGTTATTTTTTCAAACACCAATTTCCGAGATCTAAAACTGACCTACCTAATCAGGATGACTGTTATTTTTCCTGTAACAACCACTTAACACATGAGAAAGGATATCTAAAATGGATTTATGCAACAATTTTCAAGAAAATCGTTAGAGCCGTTTTTGAGATACCAACTTTTACCAAAACTTGGCGTACTCAATTATTGAACGGAAAACAATAATTACATACAAAAGCATATTTAAAAGTGAGTTACTATAGCGAGTTAGAAAATAATCCGTACAGCCGTTTTTAAAGGCACGACTTGCGAGACCTGAAATTAAGCTATTTATACAGGGCGCCTGTACACCAGACCTGCCTCAATGCTGAAGTTTCGTAGTTTTATCTCTATTAGTTTAGGAGATATCATAACCAGAAGATTTCGTTCGTACATACATACATACACACACATACACACTATTGCCAAAAACTACTGATTTGGACTCAGGAGACCTTAAAACGTGTAAATCAAGCGAAAACTCGGCATTGAATTTTTGGACCGAATACAATACTTCCATTACCTACGGTAGTGGGGTAATGAAAGTAAAAATGCATATAATTCGTGAAATAGTGGGTAATGGAAGTCGTGTGGTTTTTCACACCAGATTTGTAAATAATGCTTTGTAATTAAATAGTATATTTACATAGTCATTGTGAGTGTATTTTCAGTCAGATAAGATAATTAAAAACTGAATTTTGATCCTCATTATCTTATAAAAATCTGGAGAACATTTTAATTTCTAAATGCAGTGAAAATTTAGTTTAACAATTCTATGAATAACAATTTAATTGTTATTTTCTTAATGAAGCAAAATCTGCTATAAATGTAAAAATTTGTGTTTAAGTAAATATCATAGACAATATTTTTTTTTCCTAATTTTTAGGATTTGAAATTAATTCTTTAATACACATAATGTCAATATTTTATTTGTTTTCGTTTGAAAGATGAGTGATTTTTATTTAAAGAAAATTTTTATTTATGGAAAATATTTTGTAAATATTCATATATTTTTCTTTTTGTCTACTATATATTTATATAAATTCAGTCTCTATCGTTAAAAATGTCAATTTACAAAATCTCTACTGTTTTTTTTTCCCCCGATAAAATCTACTGATTTTTAAAACTGATATGTTGGCAAGTATGAATCTATCTCAAATATTATGAGACATGCTAGTCATTGTTTTTTTTTTTTTTTTTTTTTCCTAACTAATCTTCCTCCACAAATATTATGAGGCAGCTTAATCAAATAGAGACTCGTTTTCCTCTTCAGATATTACCAGACAGGTTAGTCAGGCAAATAATCTTGACTATCCTGCCTCTTCAAATAATCTTTGAAAATTGACTAACTTTCTTAGTCAGATACCTGAGATCTGTTGACTAACTTTCTTAATCAAGTGTAGATTCTGACTAACATGCCTTGTCTTTGAAACTGCGGTTGTTGATTAACCTTCCTGGTCAGATAATTATGATTGTCGACTAGCCTTCTTTGTCTGATAATATTAACCTTCCTAGTCTGGAGTAGTGTTTTGGTGACTAGTTCAGCAAGTACACTTTTTAGTTTTGGAGACTAGTTCAGCAAGTACACTTTTCAGTTTTGGTGACTAGTTCAGCAAGTACACTTTTCAGTTTTTGGAGACTAGTTCAGCAAGTACACTTTTTGGCTAGTCAGCTATTTTGGTTAGTCAATTCTGTATTGTCAGTTGAGCATTTTGCCAGGTCACTGTGACCAATTTATTTTTCTGTGTGTAACAATTGAAAAAATAAATATCCATTGCGTAAATAACAGTAATCAAAATAGTTTACTTGATAAAAGTTCATATTTCATTTTTTTTTCTTGAATTATTATTCAAAGAAAGTATTTTATAAAGTGTCCTAAAACTCTAATAGTCAGATATTTTGAAACAAAGCTACTCAAACATCGCGTGAAAAATATGAAAAAATGTAGTCATTCACTTATTGCTTCATATTGTAGCTCATCCCTTCAATATTATTCAGACCAATAAATTTATGTGTATCAAATTTACAAATCTATTAATTTGAATAATAAATAATATGGTGCAGCATTCACTCTACTTTCCCTTACCCTGCATTTATATAAAAAGAGATCACTATATTTTATGTATCTATCTAATTTTTCATCTCTATCTCTCTTCATATATATACAGCATACTTAAAAAAAAAAAAAAAAAAAAAAAAAAATCCGCACACTTCGGGGCCAAAAACTGTAAAATATTTTTAATTTTGTGGATTTCAGTTTTTTTTTTTTTTTTTTCATACAATTCTGAATTAGAGTTTTTATCATATAATGATTATTTTAAAATAATAGTGATATAAATAAGTATGTGAAATATGCATAGTAATAATAATAATAATAATAATAAAAAGCAATTAAAGTTTAAAAAATATACGAAGTTTTATATTGCATAATGTTTTTTCAATTAAAAAATAAAAATTTGCTTTATAAGGTAAGATACAAAATTTAAGTATAAAAACATTTGATATAATTGACTTGTGCATTATAATATATATATATATATATATATACCACGATGTTTAGAAATACAAGTAAAACTTTTTTTTTTCTATCTTTGAATAGTTATTAATTTATTTCAAACATAAATGACCTAGACCTCAAATAAAATTGCCTTTATCTGTCTCATTAGATTCGACACCTAAAATATAACCATTGAATTAAGTACTATCTTCATTTTCTTTCCCTTGGAATCTTTACTGTGAATTTCATTTGTTTATATTGATTGTAATGTGCGAATTTCTGGCAGTCTACTGTATATGCAGACTCCCAAAATCTTTCCTTCATTTTTTTTTTTTTTTCTTAATTGGATCTTTCTTATTTCTAATTTCTTCTATAAGCGTAAGAAGAAAGTATTAGATTCGTTTTTAATTTAATGTTAAATCTGGAATAATGCTTATTCATATTATGTAACTTCTACTATCTAACTTCTACATTATTTAACTATCTAACTACTAATTTTACTAGTTTTCAACTTCAGTTAGAGACAAATTTTAAACGATATTATTATTTTTTTTTTCTTTTTTTGCTCTACACCTCTTATATTTATTTTTATTTTTTTATTCATTTAATTTTTTTTTTCAAAAAAAACTTTTTTGGCACATTCATTTCTTGTATTACCTTCAGTATGCTTATTCATAATATATATTACACCGAATTATAATTTATTAAATTGCAGAATTGTAAGGCAGAAATGACTCTGGCGTTAACTATAAACAATTTCATTTTAATTATAGTGTAACTTATATTTGAAAAAAAAAAAGAAGTTATATAATTATAAATTATGTTACACGGAAAATTGTTAAAGCAGAGATAAATAAGTGATTTTAAATCATAAGATTACATTGTATTATTAATATAATAGTAGCGTTATTTAAATGTAAGCTGTCGCCCCTACATATAGAAAATTCAATTACACTTATGAATGTAACATTTAAAGTTTATTTCCAGCATGGAGAAATATTTATTTCATTTCAAAAGAAATCTTGTGAACTTGTTTAAAAGCAAAGAAGTAAAAGTTATCTTTCAACTGCAGGATTAATGTCAAAACATACATGAGTATTGTTAAAGATACAACCCCAAAGATCTGGTTGGGAATCAATTGTATTAGCTTGTAAACTATTCTTATCCGTTCAACCCACATGTCAATCAAAGAGTCTGCGAAAGGAGGGAAGTGAAATCTAGAATAAAACGGGCTTGACCACTCAGCCCTGGAAATATGTATCTAAGAAAAGACGGGTTCAACGCTTCAGAGATGAAAATCTTTATCAAGAAAAAGACGGGCCTGACCATTTACGAGACACATTTCAAATCCGGAAAAAGACGGGCTTAACGCTTATAGGGTTAATAAACTTTTAAAAATTCTACGACCGACCATTCTAATTTTTTTTTTCCAATTTCAAAAATTTTTTTCTTGGATGCGACCTTGAAAGCTTTGGTGAGTCGATAAAAAATTTTTCTTTTGCTCAATAACATTTTTTTGAAATTGAAAAAAAAAATTTGAATGCGTTGTCATGATTGGTCATCAATCTTGAAAGCTTAGGCGATCTCCGAATAATTTTTTTTTTTTTAAATTGAAAAAAAAAATTTTTTTGAATGCGTTGTCATGATTGGTCATCAATCTTGAAAGCTTAGGCGATCTCTTCTCCAAATAAAATTTTTTTTGAATGCGTTGTCATAATTGGTGATCAATCTTGAAAGCTTAGGCGAAAGATTTTTCTTTTGCCATATAATCAAGAGTGGAACCATTCTTTCGAAACGTCCATCCTATAACTAACCATTTAAATTAAGACAGTAAAACAACTACTATATAAATGTTACTGGTATTTAAAAACAGATCTTAGAAAAGACTGATGAACTGGTGCTCTGTGTTACACATTTTTTATTTTATATATGTCACTTAGTATCGAATAGCGATATATATATATATATTATTATTATTATTATTTATATATAATATAAATAATTTTAAAACTTTTGCGAACAAAATGAAATGGTAATATTTTCAATATGTTACCGGTATCAGAAAATGAAAACAATTGCTTCAAATCTCAAAAGGACCTCACAGAAATTATACTCAAAATCCCACCTTTAATCCAACAAAATGGAAGGAAATGATGTACCAAAATGATGGTTCAAATAAAATTGGAAAAAAATTTAAATGTCTGAGAGAGAGCAAAAAAAAAAAAATCTTTCACCGAGCTGACAAACCATTCAAAAAATTTTTTTTTCCAATTTCAAAAAAATTTTTTTTGAATGCGACCTTGAAAGCTTTGGTGAGTCGATAAAAAATTTTTCTTTCGCTCGATAAAATTTTTTTGAAATTGAAAAAAAAATTTTGAATGCGTTGTTATGATTGGTCATCAATCTTGAAAGCTTAGGCGATCTCCGAATAAAGTTTTTTGAAATTGGAAAAAAAAAAAATTTTGAATGGTTTGTCAGCTCGGTGAAAGATTTTTCCTTTGCTCTGCAGCTGTGTTTGGTTTGGGGCCTTTCAAAGGGGACCAGGTGCATTGAATCCCCGTGATGACTCATTGGCAAGCAGCTGCTTCCGGCACCAACACAATGAAGCATTGTTCAATCCCTTTCAAAAAGGGTGCATGATAAGGACAATGGTATGAGTTTTAACAATGAAGCAGCATTGGGGTCACGCACGCAGCAGCTGTCGCTTTCGAGTATAACGGCCAATCTCATTCAACCATGAAGCAGCTGTCTTTTGGTTTGGAGCCTTTCAAAAGGGACGAGATGCATTGAAGTCTAACCACCCCGTGATGACTCATTGGCAAGCCGGCAACAACACAATGAAGCATTGTTCAATGGCCAGGTGCACGATGGGGGGAACAATAGTATGAGCTGTCGCTTTCCAGTATAACGGCCAATCTCATTCAACCATGAAGCAGCTGGTTTGGATAAATAGGTCAAAAGGGACCAGGTGCCCGTGATGACTCATTGGGGTCACGCAAGAAGCAGCTGTCGCTTTCCAGTATAACGGCCAATCTCATTGGCTGTTATTCACCAATAACTTCAACCCCCGGTTGAACATGAAAATTTGAAAAGCGTATAAAGGCGGGGCACAAATTTTCAGCAAATTTTGCCGTGTTGTTTCTGCCATCTAGTGGTATAGTTATTTTTAGATTTTTTATGTGAAAATAACCAGTCAAAGATGATATGAAATTTTCGACGCTAGATGGCAGAAACAGTGGGCCAAATTTTGCTGGAATGCTGTAGCCTGCCTTTAGACGCTTTTCAAGTTTTCGCTTTGAACCGGGAGTTAAAGTTAATGGTGAATACGGCCAATTGATTCATGAAGCAGCTGTTTGGGGCCTTTCAAAAGGGACTCATTGGCAAGCAGCTGCTAACAACACAATGAAGCATTGTTCAACCCCTTTCAAAAAGGGAGGATGGGGAAACAATAGTATGACAATGGCGGCAGCTGTTTGGATTGGGGTCACGCAAGCAGCAGCTGTCGCTTTCCAGTGTAACGGCCAATCTCATTCAACCATGAAGCAGCTGTTGGATAAATCATTGGGGTGATGCAATATTTCCGAGGCTCCATAATATGGATTATTCATAAACTTTAAAAAATTCTACGAGAGTCCCGGCGCTAAATTCTTTTTACCGGCGACTGTAGAGTAACTTGTTTTATTATATTTCATAATTTTAGCGAAGTAAACTATGATATGGAAGTTTGTTTAGCGATAAACTGCTATAATCAGATTATTATACAGATAAGACACTCGCGTATATTCTTCGGTAACCGGAATTTGACTGCAACGACCCTATAGTCAACGACTTTAAGTTTCTGGAGCTCTCCAGCTTACGCAATCGTTCGTCTTATTTTTTATTGTATCTATGTTCATATCGTAATACTAGTGCAACGTTAAACCCAACATCCATCCGACTAACCATTTATTGATGTTTACGTTTGGACTTGGTTATTGTTTACGAATTTGATTGTCGAAAGCAATTTATTTTAAGAAGCAAGTACTAAATATTAAGCAAATAAATTTCGAAAATATACAAAAACCAGAAATAAATTTTTCATTTTCAAGCATTTTGTATAACTTACACCAAGCAATGTTAAATATTTAAGATTTCATACCATACGGCTATTTCAGCATTACAGTTTGTTATATTAATTTGTACTCTTGAACACGAATGTGTTTGGAAAAATTTATTTTTAAACATAATAAAAATTAGTTTTATTTCTTAGAAAATAGCTGTGAATGTTATGATTTCGTAAATTTAAAAGTACTTGAAAAAGTGAAGGACCGAAAACTGCACATATGTTTCCGTTGGCACCTTTATTATTGTTTACAAACTTGATTGTCAAAAGCAATTTATTTTAAGACGCAAGTGCTAAATATTAAGAAAATAAACTTTGAAAATATACATAAAATAAAAACATTTTTTCATTTTAAAGCATTTTGTATTATTTAAACGAAGCAACGTTAAATATTTAATGATTTCATACTGCTATTTCAGAATTACAGTTTGTAATTTTAATTTGTACTTGAATATGAATATGTTTCACAAAGCATATTTTTAAACATTATAAAAAATAATTTTTATTTCTTAGAAGAATAGCTGTGAATGTCTTGAGGATAATTTTGTGAATTTAAAAACAATAGAAAGTGAAGAAAGAGAAAACTTTCCATACTAACCTGCTACTAACTACTCGCGAAATAGAAAAACAATTTTCGATCAAAGATGCTATTCATGTAGACTTAACACATGTAGTTCCCTATTGACACTAATGGTGCTACTATATTTCCGGTTCGCGTTTTAGCTTCACTGTCCTATCTGTATGATAATCTGTGCTCAAAAGTAACGTAAGACAATAAACAACAACAAAAAAAACGTTTGTCGTTTGTTTATCAGAGAAACGCGCTGGGTAAATGTTGCACCGTAAGGCAACAAAATGCCCGATTCGCCAGGTTGTATATGTAGGTGCCTTATTCTCGGGCGTTTTACTGAACACGCTCCTAATGCTCATTTTTGAGAAAACCCTTTAAATTTTATTTCCACATGTTTGGCCTGCCATCATATGGATGTGTTGATGTCTATTTAATTTACTATTTTCAGAAAATCTTTTAGAACATATTTCACACAAGTATGGCTTTTCTCCTGTATGTGTGCGTAAATGTCTATCTAAATTTCTTTTACTAGGAAATGCTTTACAACATATTTCACACACGTATGGCTTTTCTCCTGTATGTGTACGGGAATGTATATCCAATTTTCTTTTTTCATAAAATCCTTTGGAACATATTTCACACACGTGCGGCTTTTTTCCTGTGTGAGTACGTGAGTGGCTATCCGCGATTGTAATGAAATGCTCGCCCTCTGGTGGGCTAAGGTGAAATTATCACACCACTGCATATCCTCATATTATGCAATCGACTTTCCATGATGAAATGGCGGAGAAAGAATAATAATTACACGTGGCCGTTATATTTACCAACAACTGCAGTGTTCAGAGAGCGCCATCTATCGATCATTACAAACGCGGATTCAACTTTGCTTTTTCGGAAAATCTTTTAGAACATATTTTACACACGTATGGTTTTTCTCCCGTGTGGATGCGTAGATGAGTTTTTAGATTTGGCTTCTGAGAAAATTCTTTTTGACATATTTCACACACGTATGGCTTTTCTTCTGTATGTGTGCGTAAATGTCTACCTAAATTTCCTTTATCAGAAAATGCTTTACAACATATTTCACACACATATGGCTTTTCTCCTGTATGCGTGCGGGAATGTGTATCCAATTTTCTTTTTTCATAAAATCCTTTGGAACATATTTCACACACGTACGGTTTTTCTCCTGTATGGATGCGTAAATGTTTATACATATTATTTTTTACAGTAAATTTTTTAGAACATATTTCACACGCGTACGGCTTTTCTCCTGTATGTGTGCGTAAATGTGATACCAAATTTCCTTTTTTAGAAAATGCTTTAGAGCATATTTCACACAAGTACGGCTTTTCTTCTGTATGAGTGAGTGAATGTCTATCTAAACTTCCTATTTCAGAATATGCTTTAGAACATATTTCACACACGTATGGTTTTTCTCCCGTGTGGATGCGTAGATGAGTTTTTAGATGTGACTTCTGAGAAAATTCTTTTTGACATATTTCACACACGTATGGCTTTTCTCCTGTATGTGTGCGTAAATGTCTACCTAAATTTCCTTTATTAGAAAATGCTTTACAACATATTTCACACACGTATGGCTTTTCTCCTGTATGCATGCGGGAATGTGTATCCAATTTTCTTTTTTCATAAAATCCTTTGGAACATATTTCACACACGTACGGCTTTTCTCCTGTGTGAGTACGTGAGTGGCTATTCAACTCTGCTTTTTCGTAAAATCCTTTAGAACATATTTCACACGCGTACGGCTTTTCTCCTGTATATGTGCGTAAATGTGATACCAAATTTCCTTTTTTACAAAATGCTTTAGAGCATATTTCACACAAGTACGGCTTTTCTTCTGTATTAGTGAGTGAATATCTATCTAAACTTCCTATTTCAGAAAATGCTTTAGAACATATTTCACACACGTATGGCTTTTCTCCAGTATGAATGCATGAATGTTCCTCTAAATTTCTTTTATCAGAAAATGCTTTAGAACATATTTTACACACATACGGGTTTTCTCCTGTATGAATGACTCTATGTTTATCTAAATTTCCTTTATCAGCGAATCCTCTAAAACAAACTTCACATATGTACGGCTTTTCTCCTGTATGTGTACATAAATGATTGTCCATATTTCTTTTTACAGCAAATCCTTCACAACATATTTCACATGAATACTATTTTTAACGAATGCGATGGTGTACATGTGTATTCCTATTTTCCATAGAAGAAAATTCGAACCTGTCTCACATATATTTTTTTTCCTGAGATGGACTTATTGATTTTTTTAATTTTTAAGAAAATAAAAAAACTTCTTCACAGAATATCATTTCTCAACTTTTTCAAGGAGTATGTGAAGGTATACTTTTCAAGGTGTATTTCTACAGTGAAGTAGAAAATCAAAATGGTCAAAGCAAGCTCTGAGTATAGCGCTGAATCCAGCATAAAGCTAGAAAGGAGGAGGGAAAACGAGAACTAGCGTCTGTGGATGCAATGTGGTAGTATGGAGCCAAACCAATCAGAATTCAACTTACACTGAAAGTTTATAACACCATTGTTGATTGGTTATCAGTTCTTATAGCAACCTGTTAGCGAATTGGCGATAAAATGAGTAGCTTGCTTTTGCAAAATCTTTTTAACATTCATTCTGTGCATCTCGCCAGCGATTTGTTTACAGTTTACATCGTGGAATATTTACGTTACACATTCCTCCTGACATGTCTTTTACGCACTTTGCAAAATAAATAAATAAATAAATAAGAAAAAAAAAAAAAAGTTGAATTCATTTATCTTTATTAGAAGTATAATTATTTACTTATCTTGCAATATTTTGGTATCATTTTGGAACAACTTAGAAAATATAATTAGTTTTGCATATTTTAAATGATAATCATATTTTTATCATTAAAATGTGCTGAATACTAATCAATTACATTCGCATTTAAAATAAAATACTAATGTGATTTTAGATTGTTGTTCTTTCATGATTGAATTGAGTGCTTTTAAACTTTTGTGTTTAAATATGTAACTTTATTTAGTACTTTAACAAGTCTGTCTCTAAAGATGTTAAAATTATTATTATTATCTTAACGCTATTTTTTTTTAAACTTTTTGATGATGAAAATGAAAGTACTTAATATTTAAAATTATTGAGCGAAGAAAAAAAATATAATCTGCACATTACAGTAGGCTACTCAATAAATTGTAAAATGTTACTTTGACTCATTGTTTTTAACATTTTTAGTTAGAATTCTCAGTTCGATTTTAAAAGACAAATACACATTTGTGGCGATAAATATTTCCCTTTGTAAAAATCCTTAAAACCTGCGGAAAAATGTTTACAAAGTTTTTAATGTAGCCATTGTGAAAATAACTTAGATTTTATCTAGTCTAAAAGTAGAATGTATGCACTTAGAATTATTTTGTAAATGACCATATAAAAACATTTAACATTGCATATAAATTGTAAAATTCAGAAAAATATTTTAAAAGTAGGCTTTAAATATTTACTTATTCTTTCTAAGATTTTATATTTTCTTTTTTGCTTTCTGTTAATGAACACAAGATCATGGTAAATACCTACATATATCATTTTGTCATGTGTTTTTAAACTTAAACAGTACATGGTAAGAAATTAAGTACTTAAAGTATTATTATACTATGGCATGTCTGTTATTTTTAGGGATGAAACGGATAAAAATTTTGCCGGATATCAGATATCCGGAGCTCGTTTGCCTGTCGGATACGGATATCCGGCATTAGTTTTGTTTTTTGTATGTTTCTTTTTTTTTTCATTATTTTAAAACAATAAAATATAACCCACCTTTTAAAAACATTTTAAATATAATTTATTTAAATATATTTATTTAATATTTTATTTATTTGTGCAATATTGCCATGGAGAATAAAACTTTACGCGTAACGTACTTATTCCTACACTTGCAATTTGTAGTGAAAAGCATTGTCACAAAGAAATAGGTTTTGTTCAGAATTATAAAACTAAAATTTATAAATTTACATATTTTTTGCAATATTAATATTAAAAAAAAATGAAACAAAATACAGTAACCGCCGCTTAATAAAAATCACTGGTTAATAAAATCAGCAGCTTAATCTGATCAAATTGCCAGGATCGGAATGCAAACCATCTTTGAAACTGCCTCTCAATAAAATCAGTATTGCCGGTTAATAAACTGAAAAATTCTCATCAGAAGTAAAATACCATTTATGCATGCTGAGTAAATTCTTATTTACACTCCGAATTTTTATTTTTTAAGTAAAAAATAAATTAAATACAGAAATCCCTCTGTTATCTCTCTTTGTCGAAAATTTACAACATTAAATTTTACATTTACAGCAATTAAAACACGCCCCATCACATTGACTTAGGAACAATTTCAAGGAATATATTCGTCAAGGTGTAGTAAGTTAATTTGTAATAAATTACAAATTTGATTTAATTCGCCAGTGATTTTATTTTTAATTATTTAAAGACAATTTCTAATTCTTATTCTGAAATAACTAAGAAGTAAGATGTTTAAACGAAAATATTTTAAATTTTAAAGAAAGGCGTGAACTTTTTGCAAAGTAATGATGATTTTCCTCAAAGGAAAGCGCATCGTTGCTTGGGATGTGTTTAATTCTTTTATTTTGAAGAAACACTTCAATAATTATCTGTTAAAAATTAATTAGCATTGTTTATTAATTTCATTATTTGGTATCTTTTAAAATTTCTTTTCAAATTCAGGGAAGTAACACCTTTTTATTGCGTACAGGAATGTTAGCCGGATATAAAAATCAGCCGCTTAATAAAATCACTTTTGCTCAGAATGAATGTGATTTTAATAAGTGGCGGGTACTGTATTTTACTAATGAAATCATAGTTAAAGGGTTATTTTCATAGGAAAACTAATATATTGTGGCCATCATAAATCTTTTTTCTATAGTATTCTGTACTAGCAGGCTTTGCCCGCTTCGCTGGTCATTATATTGAAATGAAGTCTCAAAATACCATATCATTGATGATGATAATAATAATAATAATAAAATCATTGAAATCAGTCAAAATCTAAGTTAAAATTATCGATACCTTCGATAGCGGTTTTCCCACTCGTCACACATAACAAAATCCCTTTATAATGCATGTTGCATACACATACCTAACCCACATATTAAAAAATCGGGATTCTAAGATTATTTGAAGCAAAGTTATGTTTTAAAACGTGTTTTTTAGCCCTCCCCCCCAAGCCCGCTCTTAAAGGAAAGGAGGGGGAGATTTTGCAAAATATCCTTATATTATGAGTTAGATACATATAACATACCCACACATGGAAAATCTGTCCTTCATAAAATAATTTACTGCAGAGTTACACATGAATACATGTCCCCCCCCGCCCCTTAAGGGGAGGTGGGGTGGAGTTTCACAAAATCACTTTGTAGTGTGTGTTGAATACGCATAAGCAGTCGACGCATCAAGAATTGCCATTCTTTGAAGGAGGGGAGGGGAAATTTTTGTAAGATCCTTTTATAATGTGTGTTGGGAATGCATAAGCAACTCATATGTAAAATATAAGCTTACTGAGATAATTTGAAGGAAAGTTATGCTTGGAAACATGCTCACTCATCAAAAATTGCCATTCTTAGATAGTTTGGAACAGAGTTACGCATGGAAACATGTTTTTAATTCCCCTCTAACCCTCAAGGGGGTGATAGCATGGAATTCCAAATAATCCCTTTGTAGTTCATTTGTGTTGAGTACACATAACCAATCAACCTATAAAAAATCGCTTTTCTGAGATAATTTGGAGCAAAGTTACTCTTTAAAATGTGTTTTTGCCCCCCCCCCCGCCTTTAAAGGGGGAAAAGGAAAATATCACAAAATCGACTTATAGTGCGTGTTGGGAGTGCATAACACGCAAGTAAAAAAACGCCGCAAGTAAAAAAAGTCTAAGATAGTTTGGAGCAGAGTTATGCATGAAAACATGATTTTGCCCCACCCCCAAGGGGGATAAGGCGGAATTTTACAAAATCCCTTAGTAGTGTGTGTCTTGAGTACGCATACCAATCGACGTATCAAGAAATCGCTATTCTGAGATAATTTGGAGCAGAGTTACTCTTAAAAGCGTTTTTTGCCCCCCTCCCCGCCTTTGAAGGAGGGGAGGGGAAATTTTTGTAGGATCCCTTTATAATGTGTGTTGGGAATGTATAAACAACTCATATGTAAAATATAAGCTTACTGAGATAATTTGAAGAAAAGTTATGCTTGGAAACATGCTTTTTGCAACACCACTCCTAAGAGGGGAATAGGACGGAATTTTACAAAATCTGTTTTTAGTATGTGTCTTGAGTGCACATAACCAATTGACATATCAAAAAATCGCTATCCTTAGATAATTTGGACCATAGTTACTCCTATAAGCGTGTTTTTGCCTTCCTCCGCCCTTAAAGAACGGAGGGTGAAATTTTGTGAAATCCCTTTACTGTGCGTGTCGGGAAAGCATAAACAACCCACATATACAAATTAATCTTGCTGAGATAATTTGAAGCAAAGTTATACTTGGAAACGGGTTTATATTGCCCCCCACCCCACCCCAGGGGAAAAGGAGGAACTTTCGCAAAACCCCATTGCAATAGGTGTAAACCCCTCCCCCCCCCTCCCAAAAAAAAAAAAAAAAAATCGAAAATCGCAAAATACCAAATATGAGGTTTTGGAAATATTCTGAAGAAGAGTCTTGGCGATTTTCTATATCTTTGTGCTGTTATTGGTACAGTTTTCCTCAAAAACCAGTATTTTGCTATTTTAAAAAAGCCAGTTTTGTGTAAGCTGTCGTCAAAATGAAAATTAATCAAAGGGATATTCAATTTCAAATAATTTATATAAGCAACTTTTATATATATATATATATATATATATATATATTATAATTTTTATTTCATTATATCATTATTATTATTTAATCCCGATGAAATACGAAATACATTCCATTAAAGAAAAGTCTACATAAAAGCAATGAATATTTTTAATTTAAGATGGAGTGCAATTTTAGAGTCTTAGGCCAATCAGGCCTTAAACCTGAGTAAATACCCTGCCCTACATCGTAGATTTCTTTTCAGTATATTTACATTGTAGTCCAGCGAGCATCGGAGAAAACCACAGAAAACACCCTGCGATAGGTTGGTGAACGCGACTTGGTATCAAACCCAGCACTTCCCGTCAAACAACTTTAAGAACATAGCCATTCGGTCAGTCGTGGGGCAGGTAAAAAGGAAAATTCTTTAAAAATATATGTTTAGACGAAATAATATGTTGGTGTTAAGGCAATTAACTACACGAGGTTTTGGTACTCAGTTATGTGTCCTCAACACATAACCCAAGGAGTGAAAAGTGGGGGACTTTCTAAGGGATCCTAGCTCATATTTACCTGAGTTTCAGAGAAAACCACGGAAAACTTCGAACGGCTATTCGACGATTACAACCTAAGATCAAACCCAGCTCTTCCAATCTACCAACTTCAAAAGCAGTATCACGCCCCTCAGAAGTGTGTGAACGTGGAGATTGGTATATTATAAGATGAAAAAGAAATTATTATTATTTTATAAATATTACTATTTATAAACTAAATTAATCATATATATTATTTTAAAATAATTAGTTGTATTTATAAATTAATTTTATAGAAACTAAATCATATATTATGTTAAAAAAAAACCACATTGTACAGCTAAATATAATAATATGACAAATCATAATCATAAAATACAGTTATACTATTAAGATATTTAAATAATGTATAGAATCATCCGCAACTGAGAAGTACAATAAGAAAATAATAATAAAATTGAATAAAATAAATTTTTTCTTCTACTTATTTATAAATTGCTTCTATAAATTAAAATTGAAAATTTTGATTTAAATAAATAAATAAATAAATAAATATGTGGAACGAAAATTTATTATATACGTTACATTTCTTTTCAATTTACATTTTTCTTTATTATAGATATCATTTCCCTCCCTAGTCCTTTTAAATGTCCCTGTGTCCCTTTAATTCGTTATGATCTTGACGAAAGCCTATAAAAATTAGCTCTTTTAAAATAACAAGTGTCCTATGCCGCTTGTAAAAATTTTATGCTGTTAAGAAAACCCTATATATTCAAATTCATTTTTCACCGATTTTCTCAAAAATCATTCTTTTCGTTAAAAAAATAAAATAAATGACCGTTTTTCCCATTGAAAAGTATTACGGAATGGGAATGATCGGACATCAGCCGAGAGTGGCGCCATCTTTTACTCAAATAATTGGATAACACACATTTTACGCTAGTTTCCCCTCCAGTTATTTCTTACTCCGTGGTTAAAACTTAAAAATTTTTAGCTGAGTTCGTGTGTCTTGCGCATGCGTAAAAAGAAAGCTCAAAAGGGAAAAAAGAACCGTATGGGGAGAAATTAACTAATTTTCCCTCTAAGTATATTTATGTTTGTTTATAACTTTAACATTTTTTTGACTGTGATAATTTTTTGACTCGTTTTGAGGAATTGATTACAATATAAATTTTGCAATTTTATCACATTACTTAAAATATTTTATTCGTTATTGTACGTTAAATGGCGAAGTCTTAAATGACGGAATTATTTTGTAATTAAAATATACACTATGGTGTTAAATGTTTCCAGGAAGTGTGTATGGGACGTAATTCAAATGTAGGATATGGATGTTTTGTCTCACTTACTCCTATTGTTTGTTTTCGTTAGCTGTGACCCTGCTCACCTATGCGCATGCGTGAGGTCTGCATTGATTTTGTTAAAATAGGGTAGAAGCGTAGAAGATGAGAGAATGTTTACATTTTACGAGTGAGAGATAAGTTGCGGTTTCTTTTTTCCTTTTTTTTTCTTTTCAGGACATTATTGAATTTTGAGGCGATACTTCTTCGTTATATTCGTATAAAGGCAAAATGCTGATTTTTCCCCCTTGTAATTTTTAAATAAGTGTAGAAGATCAGTTTTATTCTTCGATGCAAAATAAAATCCGTAATCTTAAAAGTAAATGCCTGTTTTCTTTCTTCTTCTTCTTTTTTTTTTTTTTTTTTTCAGTTAAAATTATTTTTATTTGCTTACTTGATCTCTAAATTCGTACTATATCTGTCATACCTGAACACTTGTTTCATGCACTGATTATAGTAGTAAATTAATTAAAAATGACTTAAATTAGGTAAAATTTACATAATTCATTAATAAAAGAAGAGAAAAAGAACAACGTTTACAGTAGACTTTACCTGTAGTAAAAGTAATATATTTTTTTCTTTTAAATTATACTGCTAAAATAAAAATACCATATTTTTCGATCTCTATTTTACAGAAATTTACAGAAAATCGTATTTAAATCAAATCATTAGATTTTTTTATCATGATTATTTTACACCTTTTATTTTTCGCGCATATTGTCATATAAATTACATTAAATAAAATATTGTTAATTAAAATTAAAAGTTAAACTTTAAATTCGCGTAAAAAGGTAAAATAAATATTGAAGACTCATAAAAAGAAAACGAACGCGTGTAGAACGAAAGGCGCATTTGGCTAAGTGCCCATCTCATTCAACGCATCACCCCTTTTCCGAGTAGGATCGTTCCGCGAGAGGTAGACATGGTTTACGAAAACGGACAGTATTTGGGAGATTTTCAGCCAGTTGGTGTTACATTAATCGCGAAAAGTTTTATTTATTTTCTTGCTTTAATGTAAACACTTGCATGATTGCCTCTCAAGATTGTTTCAAGCTATTGTGATTTCAAATCATTAAGTTAACTTATCTCTATTTCTTAGAGATCAAGTACAAACTTATCTTTTTCTTATTTAACCACGAATTTAACACATGATAAAGGATTTAATGTAGCTATTATATTTTTCACATACTTTGAATAATGTAATACAGGAATCCAATTAAAGTTGTAAATTTTAATTATTATTAATAATCTTATTCAAATTCAATGTATGTCAACCTGTAATATTTTTTAGCTATGTAGGAACAACTTTTATTTTTCATTCAGAATTATAAAATTTTTAATTATTCCATTACACATTATACATATACATATAAATCGTTCTGTATTAATAAAATGTTTTTATGCTTAATTATAACACATTTATGTGTTCTGTTTTTCATGCTGAACTATACTTAGTAATAACACTGTAATTTTTAAATAATCATGACTGTTTTGATTTTGCCCCCCCCCCCCTTTTGACCAGAAAAAAGCACATTTTTTTTTTCTGTTCATTTTCGAGGGCGATTTTTTTCCATACATTTACGGCAGGATAGTGTAGCATGTTCAAGAAAAAGAGTATGCATAAAGTTGATTTACTGAAACCACATTTAATTAAGTAAGAAATATAATAAAGATGAAAGTTACACGCTAATATGCTCGTGCGACACGAGCAATACAAGTACCGACGCCGAACACAACATTACATTGATTTCAGTTCAGTTCTATTAGAGTTCAAAGTTTAGTTGTAGTATTGCTGCTGTTATACAAAAATAAAAGTTTTGATTAAGATTAAAATATATAGTTGCTGCATACTCCCCTCCGTGTGTCAACGATACCTTGCAGGGAAGTGAACATGTCGTCCAGAACGTGCGATCTTTGGTTGCAATCTTACTGTTGGAGGTGGTGAGACAGCATCAGATAGGTACTTTTCAGATGGAGAATCTGATGTAGTAGGAAAGGGGTGCAGTTTTTTATCCTGTAGGGGTCTAGATGAGGCTGCTGGCAAGATAATTTGTTTGTGTGCATCCAGAATATATGCTGGTTTCACACGGTCAATAGATACGGGTATAATTTTGCCATTTATGTCTAGATGAAAGACCATGTCTGTTCTGCGAACAACTGAAAAAGGCCCATCATAAGGCGGTTGAAGTGGGCGTCTCATCATATCTTGACGAAGGAACACATGGGTGGCTGCTGCTATATCTCTGTGTACAAAAGTTTTACTTTCCCCGTGGCACTTGGGTGGTATGGGACGAAGTGTCTGCATATGCCCACGTAACTTGCTGACAAAATCTGTAGGATCAATAGCATGCTGCTTAAATTCTAGGAATTCACCAGCCAATCGAAGTGTAACACCAAAAAGTAAATCAGCAGGTGTACAACCTAAATCTTCTTTTAAAGCGGCACGAAACCCAAGAAGGATTAATGGCAGAACTTCAGTCCACCGTTCAGTGGCATGACACTTAATAGCTGTCTTAAGGGGTCGATGCAATTCTTCAATTAACTCATTTGCCTAAGGGTGGTAGCTTGTCGTCCGAGATCTCCGTATACCCAAGAGAGTTGTAAGAGAGCGAAAAAGGGAAGCCTCAAACTGGCGTCCTTGGTCGGTTGTTACAATAGTGGGCACTCCATAACGAGAGACCCAACATGTGAAAAATGCTTCTGCAACAGATTCAGCTGAAATATCTTTGAGTGGTTGAGCCTCTGACCACCGAGAAAATCTGCCAATCATAGTTAAACAGTAAGAGTAACCATTTGAGGGAGGAAGAGGATCTACAAGATCTAAATTTTCGAGAAGATAGTCTTACCGTAGAGTGAATGCGCAAAGTCCTGTAGGTAAGGAATGGGGTAGCTGTCGAATTCAGTGACAGAGTTCAGCTTACGATAATCTCCAACTGGACGTACTGTAGAGTCCTGCTTAGGAACAACATGCAGCGGTGAGCTCCACGGGCATTTGGATGGACGAATTATTCCTTGATTGAGAAGAAATTCAAATTCAGCTTTCACTGGTTCATATAGTTTAGGATGGAGTCGCCTTGGTTTTGCTGTCACAGGAGGCCCACGAGTTAAGCTATGATGCACTGTATCATGAGGTGTAGTTTGCTTAATTAGACTAGGATTTGTGATATCCGGAAACTTAGAAAGCAGAGAATCGTAATCTGAATTAATAGAAACAGTCGCAACAGAGGGTTGCTTTTTACGAGCAATGTTGCCATAAGTAAACAATGAAGTCTCAGGATTTAGAAGCCATTTTCTTTTCAAATCAACCAGAAGATTAAAATGTTGCAAAAAGTCTGCGCTGATGATAGGAGAAGTCACATCAGCAATCACAAATGTCCATGGGAAAGGTTTCCGGAGACCCAAGTCTAATTGTCGGTGCACAAAACCATAGGCTGGAATTTTAGTGTTATTGGCAGCGAAAAGGGAAAAAGTTTCACATGACTTAGTTTTGTGATGATGATGAGGAGGAGGCAACACTGAAATTTCACTACCAGAATCAATTAAAAACTTTTGGCCAGTCTTTCGGTCATGAAGGAATAATCGACTGGGCTTTTTAGATACCTCCGTCATCCCAGCTATGACGGGAGTGACATGTTTTTTTTTTTTTTTCATAGCTGCAAGGATGAGCATATTTACGTGTCCTATCCCCAAACCTGGTATGGTAAAAACATATATCACTGGAGCTATTTTTCCTGGTACGTGATTTGGATCTATTGCGGAATCTGGGAGTCCTGGAACGATTATGGGTAAGTTCAGCAACTTGGCGTGTAAGTTCTTCAATCTGGCGGGCAAGGGTGTCGGTTGTAACTTTGGTGGTATCAGGAGGCGTTCCAGAAGTGGCACAAATGGCACTAGGTTGTACACCTTCAGCGACCTTATCAGCTATAACTGCAAGCTGATCAAGTTTTTCGGATGAAGCAGATAAAACTGTTTGAATGTAAGCTGGCATTCTTTGCATCCATAAATTTTGTAGAAAGTCATCATTCAGCAGGTTCCCAGAAAGTTCTTTCATTTTCCGCAGGAGATGACTTGGACGTTCATCACCCAGTTGAAGGTTAGTGAGCAGCTTCTTTATTTTCTGGTGCTCAGAGTCCTCAAATTCCGATATCAGCCTTTCAGACAGTTTTTTATATTTGTCAGTGTCCGGAGGATTTAACACAATATCGGACACGTGTGACAAGGTTTCCGCATCGATGTTAGCGATTAGAGAAGAAAATTTCGTTTCATCGCTGGTTATTCCACTGTACGTAGAAGCGTTGTCGCACTGTGCAATCCACAAACGAACGTTAGCTTTCCAAAACGGTGGAATACGAAGAGCGATTTTCGCTACTTGCTGTTGATCTTCATGAGGCATCGTAAAAAGTACGTAAAGAGATACTTTGAGCACAAAAATAAATGTGATATGCAGGAACGAAAGATAACTGATTAGGCTTAACACCACCACATGCCCAGTGCACGCGGCGAAGCAAAACAACTTATTAAACAAGTCCAAAGGTCACCAGTTACGGCAGGATAGTGTAGCATGTTCAATAAAAGAGAATGTATAAAGTTGATTTACTAAAACCATATTTAATAAAGTAAGAAAAATAATAAAGATGAGAGTTACACGCTGATAAGCTCGTGCTACACGAGTGATACAAGTGCCGACGCCGAACACAACATTACCTTGATTTCAGTTCAGTTCTATTAGAGTTCAAAGTTTAGTTGTAGTATTGCTGCTGTTATACAAGAATAAAAGTTTTGATTAAGATTAATGGATTAAGATATATGGTTGCTGCATTTCAAATGCTCCTTCACCCTTGCTTTCCCAAGATTATTGCAGAAAAATTGCTTTGAGGTGCCGCTTGGCACGTTTGCCGAAAATCACCATTCCTTTTTGTATCGTTTAGACCAAATCTTCGTGCAACATGCCAGTGATTAGGCTTGCTATCTCTGGCGAATTAGCGCACTTTTTGAATGAGGCGGGCTTAACTAAATTTCAACTTCAAAATGGGGTCAAAATGACTTCATCTTGGGAAAGCGAGGGTTACTTATTTACGTTTCTGATGAATTAGATATACAGAGTCAAACCTCGTTAACATGAATTGCTTCAATAATCCGTGTCAAAATGAAAATTAGTTCGCGATAGCATGAACTACTGATAACATAAACAATCCGCCCCCTCCCTTGAAATTCATGTTAACGTTGTTCGATTGTATTAGGCTAGTATGCATTTTAAAAAGTTTTTTTTTTTTTTTTTTCGATTTTTTTTTCTTTTTTGTATGTGTGTGTATGTATGTGAGTGTGTCACGTTTGATCAACGATTTTGATACATTTTCGGAACACCTATAAATCGGTAATCTGGCAGCATCTATTTCCTGCTGATGCCTTACTGTGAAATCGCGACACAAATCTGATAGATCTTGTAATTTGAACTTACAAGGGAACTCTTCCAAGTGGTAATCACCGATTTTCTTAAAAAAATTACAGAAAATAGTTTACACTATACTTAATTCACTTGTGAAAACATTAGCTTCTGAATCGCAACAGGAAAGCTGTAAAAAATTATTAAACTTTACGTTTTGAACGCCAAATACAAAAAAAGTCATCGCCAATTCACATTAACCTTCCTTCAGTGGGGCCAAGGAACTTCAGTATAGGAGGGTTGTGTTTGCTATCGCTCTAGGGTTACTGAAGCAAGGAATCCATCCCCTCCGCGGAGGATCAGAATTATGATGGCATGTCTCCAGAATATCCCTATGAGTGAATACAAGGCCATCTCCAATTTCCCACTGCGTAGCTATAGTGCGACGTTAAAACCCACTCAACACTCAATATATTTTCTGAAATCTAGAAGTTTCTATTTAGAAAAGGTGACATTGGGTTACATACAAACGGAACGCTTGCAATTTCGATGACGTAAATTTCTCAAGTTTTTTGCAAATACAGTCGGCAGCAAAAGTAACAGAGCACTAGCGAAAATTCCTATGTAAAAAAAGTAAAGTTAATGCAGATTTGTTAAATAAATCCTTGTCGAATCCTGTTCGTAGTCAATGTAAAAATATGATTTTCAAAGGATTTTTTTAAGAAAACCGTGTTAAGTGTGCTTTTTTCACATAGGAATTTTTGCTAGTGCTCGGATACTTTTGCTGCCGACTGCAGTCATACATTTGGAACGCCTGCAAACGGCTTTGCAACTGGAAGTGTTTCATTTGTATGTACCACATTATGTTTTGTGTTAGATATAATATTTTCCATTATTTTATGTAATGTTTCAATATTGCATATATTTAAAATAAAGCAATTACAAATTCAGATTTAATTTTATATTACTTCAGATAACATTTACATGTAATCTAGAGTAATAGAATGTCTGGAATTCTCGGCATATGCATTTATATAAATTTGCTGGCGATTAAAAATTTAATCTGAATTATAATATATGATTATTGAATATTTGATTGAACATTTGATTTTTAGTATATTTGATTTAATTAATTCTGAAATAAATAAATCAAAAATAAAATATTTAAAATTTTTTGAAGTTGAGTAGGTTTTAATTCGCACTAGAGCTATAAAACAGGCAGTTTTCGACAGTCTGGGATACTTTCCTATGGATGGTCCGTAGACGCGCTAGCACAATTTTGATCCTTCGCGGAGGGGATTATTTAAAATTGAAAAAGCATGTGCATTACTACTATTTCATGGTTTATTACACTTCTGGCAGTTTATATATATATATATATAGAAGTTTAAGAATAATATTATAAAAAAAATTGTAAAAATATGCAGTAGAATCTTATAGAATTATTAACTGCGAAATCTTGTAGTTTCAAAAATAATTGTTACGCTGAAAGCGGGTATTCCGTGGCTGAATAAGTATGTCGCCCTCGCTAATCTCTTTCGAAGGTAGAAAAGGGGGTTCGATTCTCCCTCTGGCGCTGAGTGGTTCTTTTTTTTTTTTTTTTTTTTTGTATTGTAATTCTGTTGCGTAATATTTGTCCTCATCAGACGAAATTTAAAGGGGGATGTCGAGACAAATCGGATGTACAGTCGGTAACAAAAGTATCTGAACACTAGCAAAAATTCCTATGTAAAAAAAAGTACACTTCATACGGTTTTCTTAAATAAATCCTTGTCGAATCCTGTTCTTACACTGACTAAGAACAGGATTCGACAAGGATTTATTTAACAAAACCGCATGAACTGTAATTTTTTTACATAGGAATTTTGCTAGTGTTCGGACACTTTTGTTATCGACTGTAGATAAGTTTTATAAGACTTCGAGAGGAATCTGTTATTCTTTTTTCAACGAAAGAAAAAAAAAAAAAAGAAATATTTAATGTATATTTTAAAGAAGCAATATTTTCTGTTAGACATGCCGTATCCTCCTTAAGGGTGAGTGCCAGATCGTTGCCAATTGCCCACTGTGTAGCATCAGTGATTTGTAAAACTTACTCAACTTCAATACTACGGTTAAGCTCTGGCTGCATCTTTCTCAAATGAGACGAGATAGCTCATTTCGCAGAGCAACGAACTTAAAGTTCGAGAATTGCAAATTTTATACTGTAAATGATAAAAGATCGTCGTGTACGTTAATGGTAGAGGGTACGTAGAATCCGCCGTGGGTTTCATGTCCTCTATACTCCATAAAATAACACAATAGGGGATACCGAAGCGGATGTGCCACCCTTAATCGCGGAGATCAAAATTGTACATTTTGCCTCCGGACCACCCCTAGGGGTGAGTCCTAGACCGTTGTCAATTTCCTACTAGTTAGCTCCAATGTAATATTAAATCGATTCATCCTCAACGTTAACCGAGCTGAGAGCAAGTCATTTTCTGTTCGCACTTTGCTATTTATTTGCTTATTGTCGGACAAAATTTAGGGTAGAATCGTACACCGGCTCCAATTACCCAGGCGTAGCTCTAATGAGATGTTGAACCTCCCCAACTCATTTTCTGTGGAGCTGTTCGTTCGTTGAAGTTTCATATTGCTTAATATCTTATAAAAAAAAGGGTTCTGATTTCAAATTCTCTCATTTTGGTTTGAAATAAAAAGCACTGTGCTTTAATATATAATGTTCTGTTTCATTTCAATTTATATAAAAGCCCTGATCATTAACTTTTTTTTAAGTGTCGTTATTAAAAACTTGGCGTTAATGAACTCGTAATTATCATTGAAACAGCTTACGTAATTGAAATGTTAAATGTTATTTAGAATTTCAACTAAGTAAGTCGAAATCTGGTAAATTATCAGGTTTTGTTAATCTCTTCTTCATTTTCAGGTTCTCGACGGCGTATGGACTTAGTTTGGCTATCAAAGAGAAAGTAGAACATCTACATCTATTTAATCTTTATAGCAATGAAATTTTCGAGAATGCAGTCGCCAAACAAGCGCTTTTTTGGAAATATTGCCGACATGTTCTGATTTTTAATAATTTTTTCTAGATTATCTATTGCGACTCAGCTGCTAATATTTTAGGGAAATACTATTTATGATTAAATCTTATGCCAGCATTTTTTTCAAGAAAATCGGTGATTACCACTTCAAAGAGTTTCCTTGTTAGAAATATCATTCATGCGACGTGAATATTTATTTAGAGAAATTGGAGTGTAAGGTTGAATTTTTTGTTCCAACTATGTGAAAAACACCTGAGGTGGCAATCGAACTCGGACACTCCACTTACTCTGCAGATGTGCAACCTTGAGCCAGCCGGGCTGGTTAAAAACTTGGCATTTCCTACATGATATCTGCTGGCAAAATCACCGTGTCTGCAAATGCAGATTTAACAAGTAAACATACAAAAATTAATCGTGGCAGAACTCCGACAGAACATGTAATTTTTATTTAAATCATTCATGAACCATAAATACTTGTTTAGAGAAATTGGAGTGTAAGGTTGAATTTTGTATACCAACTATGTGAAAAATGCCATATCTAGGAACTGAAATACAGCACTACGCTTAATGTGTACCACTGAGCGACCCCGGCTGATTACCAGCTTGGTATTTCCCATGTAATATCCGCTAGTGTTTGAATTCGGTTTTTGGTTCTGTCGTTTTTCATATAGTTGGCATAAAAAAATTTAACCATACACAATAACAGATATTATGTGGGAAATGCCGAGTTGGTAATCAGAAAGTCAGTCGGTAACCAAAGCCAAACTCATGTTAATAGATGGGGAAATTTCTTTCTACAATTAATTACTCATTGTTCAATGCATTTACTATATTGCATTTAGTTCAAAAATTTTATATCAAGTTTCTGCTGATTTACACGTTTTAAGGCTTCCTGAGTTAAAAAAAAAAGTAGTTTTTGGCAATTGGTGAGTGGGTGTGTATTTCAAATTTTGGTGGAACTGTAAGTCCGTATCTCAAAAACAGCTCAAACGATTTTCTTCAAAGTTGCTATATAAACACTCTATTAGATGTCCTTTCGAATGATGTAGTTGGTTAGTTCAGGAAAGTTTATAGGCATTCTGTAAAAAATGCTCAATTTCAAAACTTGCAATTTTTTTCTTTTTTTCACAGCTCTATGGATTTTTTCAAATTCGTCATATTAACTCCCTTTTAAATATCTATTTGTATGTAATTATTGTTTTACAGGCAATAATTGAGTATGCTAAGTTTTAATAAAAGTTGGTATCTCGAAAACGGCTCTCATGATTTTCTAGAAAATTGTTACAAAATCCATTTTAGATATAATTTCTCATGTATTACGTCATTATTACAGAAAAATTAACAGCCATCCTGCTTATGTAGGTTAATTTTAGATCTCGGAAATTGGTGTCTCAAAAAATAACTCTAACCTTTTTTTTTTATTTATTTGCTATGTAAACTTTTGTTTTATATGTCTTTGCACATGTATTAAGTTTCTCATAGTGGAAAAATTTTAGGTTTCTACTTTGTTAGGTCAATTTTATGTCGTCTGATCATGTTATCTCCAAAAAAATACATATAATAATAGTGGGTAATGAAAGTCATGTGGCTGTTTCACACCAGAATTTTTAATTATGTTTTCAAGTTCAGAATTTTCAAGTTCAACTGTTCTATTAGTGTTACTTTTAAAAAAATTAATATAAAAAAATATTTCAGTGCATTTTTTAGCTGAATAAAACGTTAAAATTCGTGAAAACAAGTAATATGGTTATGAATTTTCTGAAGGTGAAAACAGAATTTAAGGCGAAAAAAAAAAAAAAAAAACAGTGGGACTCCTCATTAGGCGAACAAAGTACACACTTTTTAGTTTTTCTTTTTTTTTCTGCATTCGTGCCTACTTTTTTCGCCTGATAAAAGGTCGTGTTTTCTTTTGACCCAAAACAATTGCTGTGATTTATTGCATTTTATAGCGTTTATTCAAGGTTTTGTACTTATTACTTTTTAACGGCTTTCACTTGAAGATATATCAGGTTGAAGGCAATCAGGAAAATCATGGAAAAGTCGGGGTACTTTATCAATCTGGAAATCTCAGGGAAAATCAGGGAATTTTTTAAAAGCGCCAAAATCATAGAAATTTTCATTTTTGCCCAGCAAGCATGACTGAAAGATCCCCCAAACAGGTGTTATCTTAACCATGATTTCATAGGATTGGCTGCTTTCTAGTTGAATGTCACAAAGTTAACATTTCAAATAAAAAATAAATAGTTAAATTAAATTAATTAATAAAAAAAAAAATTAAAAAAAAAAGTGCAACAACTTGAGGTATAAATTTAGGTTTTTGATGTTAATATGTTGTTCAGTTAAAAAGAGTAATATTTTTAATTTTTGTTAATTTCTACAAAATTTTGAATTTTTTCTCCTTTTTGTAATTGAACAAAGAAAAAAATTGAGATTTTTTTGCTCATCAGTATAGTTTTTCGAGTTGCAGTGGTTTCCCGAAGATGTTACATAAAAGTGAGATATGCACAAAATTATGGAATGTACAGTCGGTAAAAAAAATGTACGAACACTAGCAAAAATTCCTATGTAAAAAAAGTACACTTCATACGGTTTTGTTAAATAAATCCTTCTCGACTCCTGGTTTTAGTGTAAGAACATGATTCGATAAGGATTTACTTAACAAAACCGTATGAAGTGTACTTTTTTTACATAGGAATTTTTGCTAGTGTTCGGACACTTTTGTTACCGACTGTATATAATAGGTAACGAAATTCACGGAAATTTGTCAAAATTAATCATGAAAATCATGGAAAAATTAGGGAATTTCATTCCTGAATTTCTGTAGCTACCCTGTATATGTCAAGTATAAAAGTGTGGACATGATGGCTTTGTATGTTCACTTTTTTGTAATACCATTAATTATGCAGAAAATTATAATTGTAACATTTATATAGTTTATAAATTTTAGGGTATTTAATGTACATTAAGCATCGCTTTCCCAAGATTAAGGCGTTACTGCAGAAAAATTGATTTCAGGTGCCTCTTAGCACGTTTGGAAAATTCATGAAAAAGGAAACATAAAAACCAATCGTTAAGACCGAAGAAACATGAATTTAAAAATTCAAATTCGAAAAAATCTCGATGAGGTGCACACTTGCAGGTACCAGGTACCTATATGCCAAATTTGGAAGCTCTGCGATCAGTAGTGTGGGCACCAAAGCGCAGGTAGACAGACAGACAAACACACACTTCTCTTTATTTATATTGATGAGATGATATTCAATATAGTTGAAAAAATACAAGCAACATTCTTTCACTGTTAGTGCTATAATTGTGTTTTGAAAAATGAAAATATTTCGTGAAATAATTGTGCATAGGTTTTTTTTTTTATAGCTGCAGCATTTTCACTATATTTAAACTGATATTAGCTGCTTGTAAGCTTTAAATTTAAAATTTTGCTATTAAAAATGTTAATAATGTTTCTGTTTCAGGCAAAATGCTTTAATTCAAGGCTAAGTGATTACTGCTTGATGATTGCATGTTGTATATTTTATTCGACTGTATAAGGATATTTAGTCATTTTTCTGAAATGAATTTATATGAAGAAAAATATTTAGTAAAAGAGTAATAACAATTGAGAAAAATGAAATCCAGCGGCAGAGAATTAAAGATATATATATTTTTTTCTTATTTAATTGTTGTTACATGTTGGAAAAAACCACTCTTCAAAAAATATGTTATGAAAAGAGGGCGGTATTAACAATGCCAAGGAATAAAATATTAAAAACTGGGAATTCTGCAATAATTTAATATTCAAAATGAAAATTAACCATATTTACATTAAATATGTCTAGGAATGATTTAAAAGATTTGATGTCTAGTTCAGAAAATTTTGTTTTATTTGTAATTGTCCTTCCAGAAGGTATTTAATAATAACAATTATAATATTTTAAGGTAATTATTAAAAAATGAATTCCTATTTAGTCATTTCTAAAATTATAACTATTACTTCTCTATAACTATTAATTATAACTTAAAATTCATTACTGCTTGCACATTACATTTGTTTCTAATTATTTTAAAGTATTAAAAATATTGTAGTGCTTAATATTTCCAATTTGCAAGAAAATTGTATTTCGAGTCAAATGATGAGGTTTTCTTGCATGTCTTAAGTAAATATATAAGACGTACTGTATGTAGAAAAATAATCTGTACTTGGAGGTTTTATAGACGTCGACTGTGTCACTTTCTGGATATTGTAGACGTCTTATAGAGATGTTCAAGAGCACACTTAACATCTCTACTGGATGTTGTATGAATGTCATGTGGATATTTTTGGGTGTCTATTAGACGTGTTTGTTATCTAGTATTTACAAATTATAGATGTCTTAGTAATAGATAGGATTGTGCCGTTTGAGATACACACAGCACAAATCTTATATATATCTTTAAAAGTATCATTTCCCATTCCAATAATCCATTAATTTTTTATTATCATGTACCAAGAAAATGATCAACTTTGTTGCATTAATTTTGAGATATTTTGCCCTTTGAAAATTTAGATACTTTTCCCTTTAATAAAAATAAAACCCTCACTATTTATTAGCAATTTCTAATTTCTATATATTTTGTTTCTTATACGTACAATCACTGAAAACGTTCGCCATCTTCGTTATGTAATCCATACTTGCAGATTAATGAACTTAGTATTATAACAATCAAACGGATTATCTGTTTTTATTATTTAATAAAAGATTATTGAAATTCTATTTCCTTTACCGACAGCCAGCGGCCATGTTTATACAAAAGATAGCAAACCTGAGATCGACATGCGCGAGCTTCCAGGCAGATCCAAAATTTATCCTTGTCGGTCACAACTTAAAAACCAGTTTTGTAAACAAGTGTTTCATCTGTAATGTTTGTTTATTGATGACACATATACAGTGCAGCCACATATCCGAAAACTAGCAGTGAGCACGCGTCCAAAATGTTGCAGGGATGCCAGATTGCCCGAAAGTTTGAAATTTGGAAAACATCCAGTAATTCCGCGCTCTGTTATTGCTCATTTTCCCTGAGTTAGATGACTGTCACCCTATTTTAGCATTCGACTCATTGAGTCAACACTTGCGCAGATGCTTCCATGGTTTCATCCACTGAGCTGAAGAACAACTGGAGCAAATGCTTCCAATACTTTTACACAGTGTTCGTGTGTGCCAGTTATTCTGCAATCGTTCGCCTACCTTGCATGGCAAGCAACATTTATCGGGTCGTCTATTACTATTATAATTATTAAAGAATTAAAATTTAAAATTGTAATGTCATGTTTAGCATATGGTTGTTCGAACAGACAACCTTTACACAATTTTACTTTGAAATATAAATATATCAAATGCTTTTTGCCATGCAACGCTCGGAAGACAAACCTTCAAAAAACGGCACGCGAAAACTGGTCTAGCATTTCCTCCAGTTGTTCTTCAGCTCAGTGGTTTCGTCATATGTGGTCGAAGAATACATCAGATGCTTAACTCGATGTCCACCTGTAAATCTTCTTCAGTTTAGGACAGATAGCATTTTTCCCAATCCCACTCTTTTCAGAAATAGATGCCTCCTGATTGGCTGAATCCTTTGCGTATTTATCGGCTATCGTAGAAGCGAAAAAGAAAAGAAAATTAAGGGTGAAGGTGTTGCCTGCTTGTTGATATTGATAAATGATTTGAAGAATTATTAATAAAAATAATATACGCTTTTATAATATATATTGCTTAATTGATAATTTTGTGTACAATAGATAATCTGTTTTAAAAAAACTCTTTAAAAAGATTACGAATCTTTCAAATTTATAAAATTAAATGCTTTTATTTAGTTCTTTTTTTTTTTTTTTCCAACTGCACTTGTATTATTGTTAAATGTCGCGGTCTACCGTAATAAATGTAGTTATAATTAAAAGTGTAATACCTAATATATCTTTCATGGATTTTTTAAATTGTATTGATATCTGTTTTCATAATTTCAACAAGAAATATCTGTATACATTGCTGTTAATTGCTGGAAAACGTAACATTAAATTTTATGTGTGTGTTTGTATAAATCATTTATTAAATTTGTATTTAATTTAATAAGATCATTAACTAGTTATTCAGTGGATTTTATTCATAATGAAATTTGTTATTAATGACTTTGTCAGTGTCAATTTTACTAGGGTGAATATATATATATATAAAGAAATACAACTAATCAGAAAAACAAGTTTCTACAGTTCATTCTATACATACCTAGATAAAAATTAATTTTAATAGCAATTTTTTTTTTTTTAATAACATTTATAAAGTAGTATTATGAGATTTGCACAGTTTTATGTAACAAAACAAAAGGGATCGATGCATGTACCCATCATCGATTCTTTGGAATAGTTCTTTTAATTCTTTTACTTCTTCATCAGTAAGTGTTAACGGTTGCCTTTTGTTTATGTCATTAATGACTCTGACTGATGTAATTTCAGGAACTGGTAGTGGTACATTCACTTCATTATTTTCATTTTTTGAAAGTTTTACAGGTTCTGTACTAGTCTCATGATGTACGTTTACCTGGTCATTGCTCACTATTATTTCTTCTAATGGTGTAAACCATTCTGATGACATAACTGATGACTGTAGCAACATAAAAAATGCTATCTTTGGTATACTTACAAATAAGGTTATAACCAGTATTGAGTTCATCCGTTAATCTATAAATCACAGCTGATGCATGTTTACAAATTTTGCCTGGCTGACCTTCAAAACCAGAGCACACAGCATTCAACAAATCAACAAAATATTCTTGTTCTTGGAAGGTCTGACTTCGCACAAAATAACAATAAGTACTGTTATCAATAACTTTGATATCCTTATCTGGAATATCATTTTTCACAAGAAGCATTTTACGAATCAAAGATTTTGAAATCCTCCCATTTGTAAAATCAATCAATCTTTTTTGCATATAATTTTCATACTGAACCCAAATGAAATCCACAAGTTGTGTTAAATTGAATGCCACTATGCGATTGAGTATGCAATCTTTCAAAATACGAAAAACAACCTCAACATAATTTGTCGTATTTGTACCCCTCATAGGTAATACTTGCCTATAACAAGAAGCCCATTCAAACCGCTGATCCCAAAGATGGTCAAAATAATTGACAAGTTTGTCATTCTTTTGAAATGATTCGGAAGATGATAACAATGCTTTCTTTTTAAACAATTGTTCTTCATCTTCAGCATATAATATGTTTTTTATAGAAAAATATAGTTCCTGACGATTGCTAGACTCAATTCCATTATTTTTCTTGCACAGCCATGACCACACAGCTTTCAGGAAATGGAATTGGCAAAGCAATAGCTTTGAGTTTGGAAATAACTTCTGAATCGGTTTTCTTTCTTTTAAGTCATTATCTGTAAGAAATACAGCAGGGTAACCCTTTCCATGAAATGCGTTAGGGCCGAGCATCAACTTCATTTGAAATAAAGCATTGTAGAACACATTTTCTTTTTCGGAATCTGTTATAATGACTCCCAATGGAAGACCTCCAGCTGATGTAGGAGTCACAAAAAAGTACATCCTGTGTCTCTGCTTATCGACACCTCCAGAAGCATCAAGAAGCACTAATTCTCCTGATTGCTTTATTTTGTGTGCTCTGAGCATTATTGATGTTAACAAGATAACAAAGTAATTATTACTGTCTTCACATTTAAAAAATTCTGCTTTTCCACCAGATGAAGAGAACTCCTTGAGAAGTTCTTTTAGACTTTCGAACATTTTAGGACCATCCATGCTCCCGTATGTAGAATAAAACTCTTTTTGAAATAGGTTTGTAGCCACTGATATACTTGGAACATAAAAGCCATCTGCAGTTATTTTAAAATAGTCATCTCCGTATTTCAATAATAGATCTGTTTTTAAACAATGTAATGCAGAAGAAGGATTATGACCCTTGCGGAAAAGAGAACACAACATTTCTTTAGATTCTTTGCCTAAATCCCTATGTTTAATAGCTGCAGCACTTTCAATGGCATGATTATGGTTATTATTAAAGGAGCATATAGCTGGCCAGTCTTTCACCAATAAGTCTACATTTTTGCTCTTTGAATAGTTTATATATCTGAAAAAAAAAAAGAAAAAGCTTTATTAATGACACATTAATAAGTATTTTAAACATTAATGTCAAATTAGTAGAATTAAATATACAGTATAACACCTTTAATTTGGACTTACATAGTTTAAATATATAAATAAATCGGACATTGAAAACCAAATTCTCTTTTTATTGTTTTTGTTTGTGATGAATGACTACAGATGGCGCTACTGAAAAGTGTAATTACATTTTAATAAATTTTTATTTTTAACTAAACTGAATACTTCTTTCACTTACTGAATAACTAACAAAATAACCAGGTGCTTGGCTGGATGATCAGAAAAAATATGTTAGTAGTATGTAAATAACAATTATTGACAATAGTTAATTTTAATATTATAATGGTTATTAACTAGGAATTTTGTTTTTGATTCCTGCATGTTTTCCTTTTAAATTATTAGTGTCTTGTTTTATCATATTTGTGATTTATATACATACGAGCTTGGTTATTAAAATGAATGATCAATGAAAATCTGATCATCTTCATATTCCAAAAATGTAAGTGCTGTCTTTTTTCGACATGCTAAAGAAATTTTTATTTTGATTTAAGAAATACTTCAATACGTTTTTTTAATCTATTAATTTAATTTAAAATAATTTCCCGTGTTTATTTTTCTTATTTTTTCCATAGAAATTCTGTTTTTATATTATATATGCATATATATATATACAGGGTTCATACAGGCCTTATTTTTCCCCTGAGTTTCACATCAGTATTCTGAAACAATAAAATTCATCTTAATTGTATAGTCTTATTTTATAACAAAAATCTTTCTACAAAATCACTGGTATAAGACTCAGGGAAAAAATAAGGCCTGTACGAACATATATATATAAATATATATATGGATTATTCATTTATAAATTCTAATTTTAACATTAAATCTTTTACACTGCCAATAATTTGTATTATAATTAAAAAAAATAAATAATTAAAAATAAAAATAGTTATGATTTTAAATTACATAATCTATTCATTAGAAAACCCAATTTCTGTCATATGTTACAACTGGCCAATAAAGGTTAAGTTGTGAATGCAAATTTTTCTGAAGATGAGGATAAGTCCAATCATTTAAGCACCCCCAAAAGCACTTATTTCCAAACTTTCATCAAAATCCCTATAACCATTTCCGAGTAAACCCAATTTCTGCCATATGTTGCCATTGGCCAATAAAGGGTTAATCCAAGCACCCCGAAAAACACTTAACTAAAAACTTTTTTGAAAATCGCTATATCCATTTCTGAATAAACCCAATTTCTGCTATATGATACAATGGGCCAATAAATGGTTAACAGCGAACACGAATTAAAGTCACATGTTTATAGCTAATGATGTTCATCCCGGCATCAAAACTGATATTTAAGAGCTGCTCTTACATCTTTACGATAAAAATATTTCTTTACATGCAGGTTTAAATGAAATTTTGCCCTATTGCCCCATGTTAAGAAAATCGTAAATTTAGAATAACTTCTGAAGTTTTTTAATTAGAATGTTGCAAATAAATGGGGTTTTTGCCAGTGTCATAAATAATATTTTAAAACTGGTCTGACCTCTCTGCGATCATTTGTTCGCGAGATATTGCGTAAACAAACTAACAAACACCCTTACAGACGGACACCATACAAAAATTGCCATTTTCAGATTCCTCACACCTGAAAACGTATAGAAAAGTTGAAAAACAGAGGTAGAAAATTTTTATGATTATCTAAGTTCCCCATACCTATAATTATGATGGGAACTAAAAAAAAAAAAATCTATTTTGAATATTTTTTGAATACGAATTCAATACTTTTTTCTATATTCAATATAAAAAAGTATTAGATTCATAAAAAATTTCAACTCTTGGTTTTTGGTAGTTTTACACATTTGAATCCAGAACACAATATCATCACAAGAAAATGTCTGTGTTTGTGTGCAAGACAAAAATTTTGTAGCGACTTCAACTAAATATCTAAGGCACAGAGTTGCATATACTAATTTTATATGTAGATGTACCTTGACCTAAATTAGTGCCTATTAACTTTTGGTGTCAATCGCTGAATAAGTAGTGATGTTATGCAGCAATTTTCAAAATTTAAGAGAAGGCTATATCTCAATAACTATTGCACAACTAGTATGTTGTAGCCACCACAAGACTTTCTTCTATATTTTCCTACACAATTTCACTCGGTTCCAATAATTTTTAAAAACTATTATTTTTTTAAATTATCTACCATGATGAATGCAGACGATTTTTATCCAAATGTCCAAAGAAAAACAGTTTAACTAACATCTTAAAAAAAGCATTTTCATAATGGTTATCTCATATATCAAGTTTCATACAGTTAAATGCCATAAAAGTTGAAATATAGCATTCCCGTTCTTGGGAAAAATTGTACGTAGCAGCACAGCCTATTGGTAGTTATTCATCCAAATTAAATTGGCATAATGGCTTTCTCACATATCAAGTGTTGTTTGATTATACGCATTAGAACCTGATATATATAATCTTTTCTTAAACTGAGAAATCTCTGTATATCAGTGTCACCTGATGAGAAATTATTACTAAAAGTTTATTTACACAAATGTATGTCAAGATGCATCCACATCTAATTTTTTATGCAATTCTGTGCAGTAGTTCCCGAGATATAGCTTTTCTTAAATTATAGAAATTGCTACTTAGATATCAAGTTGCACGATGGTTACATCAACAGATAGCAGAACCATCTGTTGAACAGTTGAAAGCAAAAGTTGATAGGCAGTTGTTTATATCAAGTTGTATCTATACATCAATTTATATGCATTTTTATGCTGTAGTTCCTGAGATATAGCCTCTCCTTAGATTGCGGTATAGCAGCACCACCTGTTGAGCAGTTCACACCAAAAGTTCATAGACACTAATTTAGGTCAAGGTGCATCCATATATAAAATTATATGCAATTCTGTGCAACAGTTTCTGAGATACAGACATCACAAAAATTTTGTCTTTCACACACACGCAGACATTTTCTAAAATTGATCAAATCATACTCTGGACCTCTCAAAATGTGTAAATCCACCGAAAACCAAAATTTTTACGAATTCAATATTTTCTACTATTGAATATATAAGAAAGTAAAAATGCCTATAAAGTCACATACAGATGCAACTTGATATAAATTAATGCCCATCAACTTTTGTTGTCAACCACTCAACAGGTGGTGCTGCTATGCAGCAATTTCCACAATTTCAGAAAAGGAAACCTCCGGAACCACTGCATAAAAATTTACATGCAGATGAACCTTGGCATAGGTTAGTGCCTATCAACTTTTGGTACCAATTGCACGACAGGTGGCGCTGTTATACATCGATTTCCGCAATTTCAGGGAAGGCTATATCTCAGTAACTACAGCACAGAATTGCATATAAAAACTACATTTAGATGCACCTTAACATAAATTAGTTTATGTTAACTTTTGGTGCCAATCGCTCAACATTTGATGCTGTCATACAGCGATTTTCGCAATTTATGAGAAATCTATGTCTCAGAGTCTACTGCGTATAATCGAACAAAACTTAATATATGGAAAGGCTATTATGATATATTATTTTTGTTAAATTGGTGCATATATGCAAAAGGTGGCACTGCTATACTGCAATTTTCCTCTAGAACGGGAAAAATATCTGTACAGTAAAAATTCACTTCCGTTGGACATTTCGACTACCTCCCTGAGATGAAAATCATCTACATTAGTAAAGGATAAAAAATAATTTCTATTGCATGAATTTGTATAGGAAAATATACAAGAAAGTTAGTTTTGTGATATCTTCAACATAAGTTTTTTTTTTCCTTCCTGGGGGGGGGGGGGAGGCAGGGTTTAAAACTCATATATATATATATATATATATATATTAATAAGTATGCATATCACCAAACGTCTTAATTGAATCTATCATTCAACATTTGAGCACTATTTTCTCAGACTATATAACTCATACTTAGAGATGTAAGGCGAGAATATTCTCCGAAGTTCCAAATTTGGAGAATAATCGAGTATATTATTTTTTTGATAAATTAGAAATTTGTTTTTTCTTGTTATGACTTAAATTATAAAACTTATTCATAATCAATGAATTTGACATGCATAATTAGAACATAAAGACCTTATTTCATGATATTCGCCTTACAATTAATAATTTTGAATGGGAGAATATTCTCTGATAAGTTCCACAAACCAATTTTTCTAAACATTCAGTATATATTCAAGAGATAAAGCATTCAACAGCAAATGATGAATAATTATTTATATTAAAATACAAATTTCAATTTTTTAATGCATAAACTTTCCTATTTGTAACTATACCATCACTAAAAATCTGAATTTAGTGAGAATATATATAGTATATTTTCATATATAAAATTTTTCAAATAATAAATAAATAAAAAAGCCTTACATTTACTTAAATCAAATTCACATAATACATATTTCTGTAATCCTTATTTTATATACAAAACACCCTTATGCTCAAAATCAATGGGTAGAATAAACTTATTGCAAAAGTGAAAATGTGGCTTTACCACCAGTTAAGTGGTCATCTAGCAATTTCAGATTATGTACTGATGATGACGACATTGGTATATTGTGTCTGAAACTAATGTACATAGGTAGGAATTTTTACTCTAAAGATACAGGCGATAATTTTGGCTTTCGACTTTTTTTTTTTTTTTTTTTCGATTACAGAAAATGAGTGCAAACACAGAGCAAATACTTAAAAAGATACTAGACAAAACAATGGGTCGTCCAGTTGAACCGGACACACCGCACTATGGCGATACAATAAATCTTGAGGATGAGGCGCTTCCTAATATTTCAGATAATTCTTTATTGAGAGATGACGATTTAAATAAAAGAAAATTGGATTGCGACCATCATTGCAACAAAAAACACAAACATGAAGAAGGCGATCAGGACAATACGCAAGCGAATGATGTCACTGACCATCCGTGGATGCAAGAAAAAGATTTCCTATGTTAATCGCCCATTGGATTTTTTTTTTTTTTTTTTAATTATTAAAAATCAAAGAAAATTATTTCCCGATTTTAATCCCCATATTTGAGTATAGATATGTATTAGTTATCATGTGCATGTGTTAGATTGAGTTATTTTGCTGTCAAATTGACAAAATTTAAATTTTTTATTTCAAGGCATTGTCGTTCTTATCGTTTTTTGTATTTGGCGATCAAAAACGTAATACAAAAATATACATGCCGGATGTATATTTTTTGTAATATGTATTGTACGAAATATTGTTTCACATTACTGATTATTTTCTTAATATACGTTGTTAAAATAGCCATGATTTTTGAAAGGAATTAAATATGTTCGCCAAATAATTTGGCGATATTTTTTTTCTGTCAAAGATGACATATGAAATCTATTCCGTTGTAAAATATTAGTATCTTACATCAGATACTTTTTTAGACATTCAAAAACAAATTTGACTTCAAATTATGATAGAATATTTATCATTTTCCTTTTAATTTGTATATTAGTTGGATATTTATTGTGTAAATATCTTCCTTTGAAATGAAATGCTTATGTTTTCAATCGAATATAGAAATTTGCCTTTTTTCCCTAGAGTTTCGAAATTTAAAATTCAAATTTTATCAATTTTACAACAAAAACAACTTAATCTAATGCATGCACACGATAACTAATACATATCTATACCTAAATATGGGTATTGAAACCGGGAAATAATTTCCCTTGATTTTTAATAATTTTTTTTTTTTAAATATTCAATGGGCGATTAACATAGGAAATATTTATCTTGTATCCACGGATGGTCAGTGATGTCACACTTCACTTGCGTATACACACGTTCTCGAAAATGCACAGGGTCCTGATCTTTCATATAATAACAATCATTATTTTAAATATAAGTGTTTAAATAAATAAGTATTGTCATAAAATTCTGTTTTTTTATTTACATGAAATTAATCTGAAAAATAATTTAACTAAAAAAAAAAAATAATAATTAAATTATTACCTCTATGTCCTTTGATGAAGCGATGTCCATTTCTTCTTTGCATTACCAGGGAGAGTTATCTTAGTCGTGCAGTGATTTTAATAAACACCACACAACTTAGACACTCACCAGGCATTTACCTTTATTTACATTTAAATCCTTTCTATAAATATTTACAAGCTCTCTGTGTCGGCTGTCGGGGGGTGCCTCAGGTTGATGGCTTTCTCCATCGGGATGGTTGGGTGCCTCAGGTTGTGGACTTGCTGGCTTTAGATATTGAATAATCGTCATCTGATGAAACTTCTTTAAGATGATGGCACGTTTCTTTGTGGTTGCTAGTTGAAGTCGCCTCTCCTTTTTTCGCTTTATGATCTGGGTCTGCTGTATCTCGTGTTTCAGAAGTAGTCGGAGGTTCAAGCTCACCTTGGTTATCCATCTCTTTGTTAAAAAAAGAATAACAAACAAAATTAACTATCTAACTAATAAAATTGTTTTATAAAAAATGAAAAGTCTGAACTTGCACACAATACAAATTTATCACAATAAAATGCAAAAATATGTATTCACAAAAGTGTACAATTGTTAACTTACAATTGACAAATCAATTAGTAAATTCATTGAAGTTGGCAGAAAAAAGAAAAAAAAAAAAAGAATCAGCAAATTTTGCATATTTGTTAATCATACATTTAACCAAGAAAGCAGAAATTTTAATGAAATAATTACATATTTCAGACAAACACCTATTGAAAAAAAAAAAAAAAAAAAAAGAAAAAAAAAAAAAAAAAGTTTTATTCCTGGTAGCGCCAAAATATTCATTATTTTGGAAATTGGCAGCAAAAATTACCCCTAACTTCAGCATTTAATTTAGCTGTAAATAAATGTAATTTCTTTTTTCTTTTTAACAGTAGTGAAATAAACCCATAATTCCCTAATCAACTGCGAAAGTATTGCACGTTTCAGAAATTTGCTATCAAAAAAGCAAATATATAATATTACACTAAAATAATCTTTTATTTCTGGAATTAACTTTGAAAATAGTACAAAATTTTGTCATATTTAACAGCAAAATAATTAGGTTATTTCAAAAATTTGTAGCAAAATAAAAATTAAAAACATTAAAGTAGTAATTTTGTGATTTTTCAGAAAAATAGTCACACACTTTGGGAAGTTAAAATGATTTTCTATCCCTCCCCCCCCCATAAATTTTGGTTATGGTTTCTCTTTGGATTTACACTGATCTCGGAAACAGCCAACATGGCCTTCAAAAGGAAGGATTTCAGACTAAAGTCTGAAAACGTTCATGCCTGTTTAAATTAAATAACAATTTAACAGTACTAGACAAACTTTTCTCACAATCTTGTGGAATGATAAAATTACCCAAATAATGAATTAACATCTTCAAATAAAATAACAGATTTTTTTTCTTTTCCTAATTATTTTGTTATACTTTCAGGCTTAACGCAGAGAAAAAATAAAATTTTATTCATTTGATATTTTCTGTAAATTTGAAGATGCTTCTAGTGTGCAGTATTTCTTTATTTGTGTAATTTGTTAGCTTTGAATAAATTCATGTATAATGTATTTAAAATTTGAAAAATGAATAAATTCATTTTTCAAATTTAAGAAAATAAAATAATAGTAACAATAATAAATCTTTAAAAACAAGAACAAATTTAATGATTGTGCTTTATCTGAATGTGAACATGAAATTTAAAAACATACATTAGGTAGAAAGTAACTTTTGTAATAAAATTCCTCACAGAATATATGATGGTCTTAGGCTTCAGCAGGCAATAAGTAGAAAGCCTCCTTGTACACGCTTAAAATTACACATGCAGCATGCAACATAGTTAAAGCATGTTATAAGAATGTTTAAAGGCATGGTTTGCATAAAAAGTGGTCGACACAGAATTAGTAATTATTTTTATAAAGCTAAAACAAATTGTGATACTTTACTTAATCCTTCAATTGACTGGAAATTTAGTACAACAAATATTTGATTTACATACAGCTATATGATTTTCGGATTAATTTAGTTATTGTGGCTTATTCACAGTTGCACACATAAGAATTCTTATGCGTTTTACACTTTTTTTTTTAATGCATTTGGTCAATTTCTTATTTAAATCAACAAAGTGGAATAAACAACACAAAAAATATTTAGGTAAAAAAAGGAGTGGGAATATAAATACATTTTATATCCTATAATATTTAATTTGGGAGAGGGGTGTAATTTATATGAATATTGTGATTCAAGGGTGCCATATGATATAAAGGTGTTGAAAATGTGTAACCATTGCCATTAATTGAAATTATGTCCATGATTCTGGCTCAAAACACAGATATCTATAAAATTTCTTACAAACAGACTTCTCCGAATAAAATAACAGTTTCTCTAACACTAATCGTTTAACAATAATGAACTTTAGGAAGTTATTGTGCCACGAAATATAAAGTTGCAATTTCTGAAGAATAAAAGTTATTGCATGAAATTTCATCACTGAAAATAAAATCAAAATTAATTGAAATACGTAAATTATAAACAATAAATATCTTTAATATATATATATATATATATATATATATATATATATATATATATATATATATATATATATATATATATATATATATGACATTAGAATTGCGGAACTACCTCTATAATTTATCAAGCTGGGTATTCTTGTAGAATTCGACGTTTTACATATGTTTTTTTGCACAATATGTAATTACACTAAGCTTATTTATTAATTTTAATAGGCACTTCCAAAAATACGGGAAAAGGGGATTAAATTGGGTCATAATAAACTACTTAATTTTAATACATTTCACCATATATGCTTCGCTCGAATAGTCTAAAAAGTTTATCATTCTAGCTACACTACAAACACAGCATAATGAAAAAAAAAAAAAAAAAAATCATTCATACAAGGAATGGAAGAGATACAATAATGAACTATAGTATTACAAATCTATTTACAACTAATTTTAATCACATTCAACACTATGGAATATGAAAACATTCATACCTCATTGTCACTTGCGATGGTCACGTTTAAGTCTTATTCCTGTTTTTTTTATATTTAGCTTTGACATCTGCTGATACAATGGTAGCAGTATTTCTCCCATATGGACTTCTTGAAATGTCAATTTTTTTACAAACCCTGCTTTGAAAAGCTTACACCCATTAATATTTTCTTGTAAGCAGCAGAACTTTCGTGTCCTTCATTCTGTGAATTTAAGAGAATGTATTCTTGGATATTTTCATGGTAAAAATCATAACGGCCGATCAAGGATCAAACCATGATCTTAAAAATTCACTGCTGATAAAAAAGGGAGAAATATAAACAAAAAATAATGAAAAAATTTAATAAAAATAATGGCGCTCACTGCTTAGTTCAAGAGTAAACAATCCACGAGGTTAGAGGTAAATACCACCGACACGTGATCATTACGTCACCCGGATAAACCTCATTGCATTTTCCTGATCGAGGAAAAGTTCTTGCGATTCTCCACGTTGTTTTGGTACACTTACTAAATTCTGCAATCCACCTCTGAAGAAATACGAACATCTTATTAGATATCATGCTAGATTCATTAATAAACATAAACAAAACTTAACATACATTAAAACTTAAAAATATCAATTTTAGGTTTCTAAACAGTACTTTCAGCTGCTATTTCAAGCCAAAAATACTCAAAAAAAAAAAAAAAAAAAAAAAAGAAAGAAAAGAAACAGGTATTCTTAATATTTTAAATGATAGATTTACAAAATGGTGTAGAAATAAAATAATGGATAGGCAAAAGAGGTTTAAAACTAAGTAAATATATAATGTAAAGTGCGAATTTGTTTTCTTTTGATTAAGAAAAATAAGAGAGAGATTTAGACTGAACTTAATTATGCTGGAATAGGCTTTGTGATTTGTTCAGAAAAGGGGGGGGGGGGTGGGGATCACTTTCCCACTAGTTTAATAAGAGTTTATTTTATATTTATTTTATGAAGGGATTGTCCTAACTGATATTTACAACATCATAATTAAACATTTAATTATAATTAGTTAATCTTCAGCGTTTTGTTTACCAATTAATTATTTATTTACATTTTTTTCACTTAAATATTGACAGTAAAATTTTTATTTTTCTGAAAATTTACCCTATTTCCCGTTCCTGTATATATGTATTTTATAACAAATAGGAAATTACACATGTGCACAGGAAAAAAAAAAAAAAAGATTTCGGCAGATTCCCAGAATAGAGGGGCATTGGCGTTTGTTTACATTTTGGCGATATTATCCGTGCGCCAACGAACCAAGGTAATGAGTTTATCTAATGGCAACCTGAAAAAACGTTTGTTTACGTTCGAAATGAAATAAATACTAATGCAGACGACTATTTAACGAAAATAAATGAAATTATCGAAGAATTTTAATAAAATGGCGATGGTTAATTAACTTTTTAACGTACAAAACGTTTGTTTACGTTAGAAATGAAATAAATATTAAAGCAGACGACCATTTAACGTAATTAAATAAAATTATCGAAGCAATTTCATAAAATGGCGATGGTTAATTAAATTTTTAACTACAATATTTTAATAAATAAGCAAATACTTAACAAAATACACGTTTTCTCATCGAAGTTTTAAGAGCAAATTGATTTCAACAACACAATAAATGTAATTAAATAAATGAAAATTCAGAATAAAAATATAATTTTAAAAGTAATTAAAAAAGCATGAAAACTTACAATAAATGCAACATGAATTTTATTTATTTATTTATTAATTTATTTATGTTTTTCAATTTTGAAATTTCTGTTGACTCCATAATACGTAAATCACATATCAAATATTTCACTTCGCGCTCAGTTAATTCGTAACATTCGAGGATTCTAAAACCGCATTCAAATGAATCGAAACACATCGGTATAAAAAGTATGAGAATATACAAATAAAATAAAAAACATATTTTCAAGTTATCAAATGATACGCTTTCATTTCTCCAGACACATATCGTTTCGAATTTTTCAGTAACACTTACATTTCAACGGAGGGGAAAATTAGCTAGTTTTCATAAACGTGACCAACAAGTGATTCTGTGAGTGAGTTTTACGTCGAACTAGTGCTACGTTGTGGGTAATGACTACGGCAACCAAATATCCCCATTTTCTACAGACAACGTTTACTTTATTCGCAATATTATAATTTTTTTTAAAATTATAGAAATTAACTATTTTATATTTAAATTTTATTTTTAGTGCTTATTAATTAAATTTGAAAAAAAAAATACATGCATAATTAGTTAATTGTAGCAATTTAAAGCATCTCTGTTTTAAAAGTTCACGGATCCGGCCACTGTAACGACGGAGGATGAATTGGGACATACCCCTAACATATATGAACCAACAAAGAAACATGGCTGTATAAAACTATGAATCTGGAAACGCACGTAACTCGGCTCCGCGGCAGTCACTGTCGCGCACGTTAAAACCAAAAAAACATCACTGGATACCCCTACCTCGCTGTGCATGAACCTGTAAACGCACGTAACTCGGCTCCGCGGCAGTCACTGTCGCGCACGTTAAAACCAAAAAAACATCACTTGACACCCCTACCTCGCTGTGCATGAATCTGGAAACGCACGTAACTCGGCTCCGCGGCAGTCACTGTCGCGCACGTTAAAACCAAAAAAACATCACTGGACACCCCTACCTCGCTGTGCATGAACCTGTAAACACACGTAACTCGGCTCCGCGGCAGTCACTGTCGCGCACGTTAAAACCAAAAAAAATAACTGGACACCCCTACCTCGCTGTGCATGAACCTGAAAACGCACGTAACTCGGCTCCGCGGCAGTCACTGTCGCGCACGTTAAAACCAAAAAAACATCACTGGACACCCCTACCTCGCTGTGCATGAACCTGTAAACGCACGTAACTCGGCTCCGCGGCAGTCACTGTCGCGCACGTTAAAACCAAAAAAACATCACTGGACACCCCTACCTCGCTGTGCATGAACCTGTAAACGCACGTAACTCGGCTCCGCGGCAGTCACTGTCGCGCACGTTAAAACCAAAAAAACATCACTGGACACCCCTACCTCGCTGTGCATGAACCTGAAAACGCACGTAACTCGGCTCCGCGGCAATCACTATCACGCATGTTAAGACCAAAATTTCCCGTAATGTAGCTCTAGTGCAACGTAAAATACGTTCAAAACAAATGATCCAATCAAATATCGCCTAATTTCCCGCAATGTAGCTCTAGTGCAACGTCAAATACGCTCAAAACAAATGATCCAATCAAATATCGCCTAATTTCCCGCAATGTAGCTCTAGTGCAACGTCAAATACGCTCAAAACAAGTGATCCAATCAAATATCGCCTAATTTCCCGTAATGTAGCTCTAGTGCAACGTAAAATACGCTCAAAACAAGTGATCCAATCAAATATCGCCTAATTTCCCGCAATGTAGCTCTAGTGCAACTTAAAATATGCTCAAAACAAGCGAACCAATCAAATATCGCCTAGTTTCCCGTAATGTAGCTCTAGTGCAACGTAAAATACGCTCAAAACAAGTGAACCAATCAAATATCGCCTAATTTCCCGTAATGTAGCTCTAGTGCAACGTAAAATACGCTCAAAACAAGTGAACCAATCAAATATCGCCTAATTTCCCGTAATGTAGCTCTACTGCAATGTAAAATATACTCAAATCAATAAAAAACAAATGAACCAATCAAATCTCTCCTAGTTTCCCGTAATGTAGCTCTAGTGCAACGTAAAATACGCTCAAAACAAGTGAACCAATCAAATATCGCCTAATTTCCCGTAATGTAGCTCTACTGCAATGTAAAATATACTCAAATCAATAAAAAACAAATGAACCAATCAAATCTCTCCTAGTTTCCCATAATGTAGCTCTAGTGCAACGTAAAATACGCTCAAAACAAGTGAACCAATCAAATATCGCCTAATTTCCCGTAATGTAGCTCTAGTGCAACGTAAAATACGCTCAAAACAAGTGAACCAATCAAATATCGCCTAATTTTCCGTAATGTAGCTCTACTGCAATGTAAAATATACTCAAATCAATAAAAAACAAATGAACCAATCAAATCTCTCCATACTGCGTCATAATAGAATTCTTAAGTTATGTGTACAAGGAAGTGCAGTTTATCGCTACGAAAGTTCGCCAAGCAGAAAGTGCCCCTCTAATCTAGGAATCAACCAAGATTTCTATCTTACCTTAAGCTTCCTTCAGAGACTAGCAACTCTGCTCAGCGTCAAAAGTCATAAATTATCCATTGTCAGAAAGTGACCCTTGACCTTAGGTCAAGGGTCACTTTCTGGAGAGGGAAAGTCTCTCTGGAAAGGGAAAGTTGACTACATTTGGCGATAGCTCACTTTTGTCCTGGATAAATATATACTTTTGGTTAGATTATGTAATTTTATGTTATCATTTCAGTAAGCTACTAGTTATAAAGGAGCTAACATGTCATCCACGGATAGTGAAGAAGAATCAATACTTTTCTATTTAGCATGTCGTTCGCCTCAAAGAAAAAAAAAAAAAAAAAAAAAAAAAAAAAAAAAAAAAGAGAAGATAAAAGGGTTTATCCATGCTGAAAACGAGATATGAAAAAGGCGAATATAACATTTTAGTGCGTGAATTATTTAGCTATGAGGACAAATTTTTTGAATATTTTCGTATGACAACATGTGAATTTGATTATATTTTACAATTAATACATAGAATATACAAATACATAGAATATACAAATTATTTTAATTAGTTCCTTTTTCGATAATTATTAGTAGGAAACATTTTTATATTAAAAATTTTTTTTTAATTTTTTTTCCTATTAAATCCAAACAGTAATATTATATATAATACAATATTGAATTATCTTAAATAATTCAATAATTTAAAAAAAAAATCTATTTTTAATAATTAAATTACGTATTATCAATTAAAATATTTTATTAAATGAATTTTAACCTTAAAAAAAAAAATATATATATATATATATATATATATATATATATGTATATATATACATATATATAAGCATTCTTTTTTCTTTTAAATCTTTTTTATTAAAAATATTTTACTATAAGATTCACAATTAAAATCTGAAACATTATTATTCAAGCAATCTCTTTTTTTTTTTTTTTTAATTGAAATGTATATTTTTAATAATTAAATTAGTTTTTCAATTAGGTCTTTTAAATTAAATAATTTTAATTAGCTCCTTATTTCTATGATGAAGGATAGTAAAAAATCTTTTGATGTTTAAGAACATTTTGAAATAGTATTTTTATTTAAACGACCAAACAATAGTATTAAGCAATCTGAACTAATTGAATTATTAAAAAAAAATTAATAATTAAATTAATTTTTAATTAAAATATATTGCTATAAATTATGTATATATATATATATATATAATCATTTATAGTAAAAGAATCATTTTATATTAAAAAAAAAGAAAATCTTCCTGGTGATTGTGGTAGTGTTAAAGCCGGTTGATAACTTGAGTGCCCTATACTTGCGAAAGTTTCGAAGAAAACCACGGGAAACTCTCAACGGCTTGGTCGCCGAACGCGACTTCGGATCGAACTTAACGCTTCCATTCTACTAGCATCGATTACCGCTCGGATGTTTAAATAAACTTTTTAACTGAAAGTCCACACAACAGTATTAAACAATCAAACTTAATTGAAATCTTAAAAATTTTATTTTTAATTAATAAATTTGTTTTTTACTTAAAATATTTCATTAAATATTTTTATAACTAGGTTTTCCTTATAATCATTCATATATATATATATATATATATAAAATCTTTTATTATTAAAAGTATTTTAAAACAGTTTTTTTTTCTAATTATTATTAAAACCCAAAAGAATAGTATTAAATAATCTCGACTAATTTATTATATGTATATATTATATGTATATTAGTTAAATTAGTTTTCTAAAATTTTTAGTTAATTTTTTAAAACTTATTTTTATTTATTTATTTATTTATTTTATTTTACTTTTTAATCATTCATAGAATATATATATATATATATATATATATATATATATATATATATATATATATATATATATAAATTAATTTAAAAAAAAATATGTTTTCCATTTAAAAGCTCAAATAGTTCTATTAAACAAATTAACTTAAACATTAAATATTTTCACTTTTAATAAATAAAGATGTTTTTAATATATATTTTATTTTTTAATTTTTTGTGTATAATCTTTCACATAATATTATATTGTATATATATATATATACACACACACAAAGTATTTTGACAGAAATTAAAAGCATCCATATACATTCATCTACACATACAACGAGTAGTAATGATGGCAAAATTTTAGCAGAAATCCCTCCGTATCAGATATATGTAACTCTCAGTATATATTACTTAAAACTCTAATGATAATTAAACAGTTTCATTAATATCTTAAATATATATATATATATATATATATATATATATATTATCTTGCTATACTCATTGTGGTCCCCTTTAGCCTCCCCCCCCATGTATATTTGAGCTTTAGTGGGGTTTTTGTCCGGTGGGGCTTTTGTCCGGGACCCGGTCACTTTAGACAGGTTTCACTGTATTTATTTTTATTTTTATTTATTTATTTTTTTTCTATCGCTTAACCTTATAAGACGAACTTCTCGTATTAATTTAATAAATCTCTATTTCTATTGAAGTATAAAAAAAATAAGTAATATGCTTTATGAATTTTCTAAAATAAACATTTAGTAAGTTTGGAGGTATTTAATGAAGTCTCATTAGTACTTTCTTTGAAAGTTCTGTGCTTAAATATAATAAATGTGTTTTGTTTACTTTTCTCCCCTACTATTTTAGATTGTTCTTATTTCTTTAAAGTAAATATTCTGTTTTAATCAAAATAGGTTTTATTTTTAACTAATTTATATATTTTTAAAACTGCAAAGTTCCTCATTACAGTTTATATCTGTTTATTTTTACTTCCATTACCGATTACTGTAAGTAATGGAAGTATTATATTCGGTCTAAAAATTCAATATCGAGTTTTCATCTGATTTACACGTTTTAAGGTCTCCTGAGTTTAATGAAGTAATTTAAAAAAGCAATTAGTTTGCTATATAAACACTGTGTTAGATTTCCTTTCGAATGATATAGTTGGTTAGTTAAGGAAAATTGACAGGCGTCCTGTATAAATAGCTGAATTTTAGGTCTCACATGTTCGTTTCTTTAATATAACGGCTGTATGAATATTTTTCAAACTTGCCATATTAATTCCCTTTAAAATATCCTTTTGTATGTAATTATTGTTTTCCCGTTAATAATTGAGTATGCCAAGTTTTGTTAAAAGTTTTTAGATCTCAAAAATCGGTGTTTCCAAAATTAAACCTACCAATATATATATATATATATATATATATATTTTTTTTTTTTTTTTTTTTTCTTATTTTTTAACTCGCTATGTTAACTTTGTTTAGTATGTCTTTTCACTTGTATCAAGTTTCTCATACCAGAAAATATTTAGGTTTCTACTTTGTTAGGTCAATTTTACTTCTTCTAATTACATTATCTCAAATAATAATAATAATAATAATAATAAAGCATGTAATATGTGTAATAGTGGATAAGGAAAATCATGTGGTTGTTTCAGACCTGATTTTTTTTTTTTTTTTTTTTAATTAATATCGTTTTAAAATCGACACTGACTGTGCTTCGGAACAATCAAAAACATACTTAAAAATATCATATTTTTAAATTCAACGTTGAGAAAAAAAAAAAAAAAAACAAGCAATTTTTTATTTTATTTATTTTTTAAATAAAATATATGGATAATTTAGAAAGTCATCATATATTAGATTTCCGCTTTTAAAAGCACTTCAATTAGATTGAACTGTTTTTAAAATGTAATCGATTATAAATTGATATTTAATGCTCTCATAAAGAAATTAAATAAATATAAACCGCTAATGAGTAAAACTCGTTTGATTCTTCTTCTTGTCTATTTTTCCCTTCTTTTCTTTTCTTTCTCCCCCCCCCCTCACCATCCACTCTTAATCTATATTATTTAAGAAATGAAGAATTTAATTGAAACTTCTTTCAGCAGGGCGTTTTCATTCAGGATATTTTATTTTATTTTCCACCAGTAATTTTTAAATTGTGACACTATTAGTAGTTTTCTAGTAATGTTTAACAATTAAGTATAGCTAAAAACGCAATTCGTAATTACTGATGGGGAATAAAATAAAAATTTCGGAACACAAACACCCTTGTTAAGTTGTATCATGTGGCTGTCACAATAGTTATTAGGATACTTATTTTGTCCTAAATCGCAAGTGAACCAATAGCGGTAACACGAGTTAAAGTAAAAGTACAGGTAATTAATTTGCAGTCTCTTTTATTTTGGTAAATTTGGTCATTTCTTTGGAATATAACATTTCCCTTTTCTTAAAAATTTAAATTTTTGACATATTATTCTGTTTTTCTTTCTTTCCCTCCGTCTCTCTCTCTCCGCCCCCTTCTTTTTCTTTTTCCTTTTTGTCTTTCGTGTTTTACAGTGCATAGATAGACCGAAAAGCATGATTATATATCAAATTTATAAATAATATTACACATATAAATAAAAATAAGAATTAGGAATGAAAATTAGTTTTATTTTAATAGTGAATTAACATTTAAAATTGGGTTAAATTTTATTTAATTATTTTTATTTCTTTCCTTTCCTTCAAATATTATTATTATTAGAATCAACCATATATTTAGCAAACAATAAACGTTGTGTATTATGTTTTATTTTTTATTAACAATTTTCTTTTATAAAGAAGATAGACTTGTGAAGAAATCACAAGAAAAAACGGTGAGAGATTTGGCTGAAGTCTAGTGAAAAAAGAGCCAAATCATCAGTGGCAAAATGTAACCTTATTTTTATTGCTCGTCACAAAAGAGACTCGGACTCTCCATGACAATTATCACAGTAGGTGGTTTCTCAGAGCAGGGATCTCTCTTCCCTGCTTCGCGCGCTGCGCGTCAACTCGATTCCCCCACATCAAAGGGATATCAAAAGAAACCGAAGTTGACGCTTTGAGCTGCTAGTCTCTGAAGGAAGCTTTAGCAGAAGTTTCTTTAGTAATTTCTTGTACCCTAAATGTTATACGGTTTTCGTCTTTGCATTGAAGCAAATATGTATAATCTGCGGGAAATTTTAATTTCTCAAAAAAATTTTCTTCTGCAATCGACATATTCGCCATCGCTAAGTCACTGAAGGAAAAGGAAGAAATTTGTAGTTGCCGGCATAACCAGTAAACAAACACTCATACTCATTAAACGAACAAAGATTTCAGCCAATCAGGAGGCATCTGTTTCTAAAAAGAGTGGGATTGGGGAAAATGCGCACAGATAGCACACAACAGAATTACAATACGAACTGGAAAAACACCCAGGGGCAGCACAGGAATCGAACCCACTCCCCTATGCTTGAAGGCGATTAGCAGTGTGGTTAAAAACACTCAGCCATGGAGGACCCCTTCTGTAATGACACTGAAACACAGCCAGATTTGTGTTTATTTATCTAACTGTTATTAGTGTTTTAGCCCGTATGTAACGCTAAACTTTTTGAATTTGACCGTTCATGACCTCGTAAAATGCGCCTTGGCTTAATGTTTAACTCGACATTCGTCAACACACAACAGCTGCAGCACATTTTTTTACAAAAAAGAATTCGTTCCAGAGGTATAATTTTTGATGGGAACATGGAGGACGTTGCGGCCGACAGATTTTACGTGCACCAGCCACCATTAGTGTACACAACGGTCTTTTGCCGGCTCGAGTACCGAACCCGCAATTTTCAAATTACGAGGCCGGCACTCTACCGACTGGGCTACCCCGGCCTAGATAATAATAATAATGGGATTATGGAATTAAAAATATGAACCGCCTCAAAGTTCTTCGAAACCCGATTATCATAAAAATGTGATTCTGCCAGTTTCGTGAGGTTTCAAGGGGAATCGGTTATTTTGAGCTTAAATCTGGCAAATCAAACCAAAAGAATCCTCAAGTGTAATGTCATCAACAGAAAAAATTTTAATTGTTCACTTTACTCAAACAGAAAAGGGCAGAATTGATCAAAAGAAAAAGCGAAGTGTTTTTTCATGATAATGAGAGATTGCATACAAATCCGGTGACTCGTCGAAAGCTTTTACAGCCTTGATGGAATGGCCAGGCCACACCTAACACATTTTTCAGATCAAGAACTTTCGATGTATTACTTGCTCCAGTCTTTAGACACATTTTTAGTCGACAAGCCTTTCCTTCAAATTTTCATTAAAAAAAAAAAAAAAAAAAAAAAAAAAAAAAAAAAAAATTACTTTCTGAACAATCTAATAGTATGTACATGTAATAAGTGTATTTCCTTCATTACAGATGCGAATATGTATTTTTAGATTTCACTTTTGAGAAAATCCTTTAACACTTATTAAACAGATGCAATCTTTCTTTTCTATATAAGTATATCAATGTAGTATATATTTACACATTTATCAGGAAATCCTATTTTTACAATATATTTTAGACACGCAAATCTTTTCCTCTGTAGTTAATACGAGAACTATAGTTAGATTACAGTTGACAAAATTTTTAAACATATTTGTATTTCATCCATATGTATGCTTAAATATTCATTTATAATTTACTGAGAAAGACATTTGGCAGTTATTTCCTTCATTAAAAATTTTTCTTCTGAATAAACTGTCCATTTTGCGAGAATCTTTGAAAATATATTTCGCACAGTTAAGATTTCCCCCGCTATCAATGCGCGAATATTTCTTTAAAATTATGTTATAAAAAAAAAAAAAAAACTTTAATATGAATTATATACCTCTTTACTTTTTTGAATAAGCAGATGGGAATTAATGTTCTTTTTTGAGAAAACCCTGTAAATTTTATTTCCCCATGTTTGGCTTGCCTTCGTATGGATGTGTAGATGTCTTTTCAGTTTGCCATTTTCAGAGCCTTTCCCCTGTATGAGTGCGGAAATGCATATCCAATTTTCTTTTTTCAAAAAATCCTTTATAATATATTTCACACCCATACGGCTTTTCTCCTGTATGAGTGCATGAATGACTATTCAACTCTGCTTTTTCAGAAACTTCTTAAGAACAAGCTTTTCTCCTGTATGAGTGCGCGAATGTTTATTTAAATTTCCTTTTTCAGAAAATGCTTTAGAACAAATTTCACACATGTAAGGCTTTTCTCCTGTATGAGTGCGGGCATGTATATCCAAACCTTCCTTCTTAGGGAATCTTTTAGAACATATTTCACATACATATGGCTTTTCTCCTGTATGAGTGCGTATATGTGTATCTAAATTTCCTTTTTTTAGAAAATGCTTTAGAACATATTTCACACACGTAGGGCTTTTCCCCTGTATGAGTGCGGGAATGTATGTCCATTGTTGCTTTTTCAGAAAATCTTTTAGAACATTTTTCACATACGTAAGGCTTTTCTCCTGTATGAGTACGTGAATGTCTAGCCAAACCTCCCTTCTTAGTGAATCTTTTAGAACATATTTCACACACATATGGCTTTTCTCCTGTATGAGTGCGTATATGCGTAGCTAAACTCCCTCTCTGACTAAATCTTTTGGAACATATTCCACAAACGTACGGTTTTTCCCCTGTATGTGTGCGTACGTGTGTATCCAAACTTCCTCTCTGATGAAATCCTTTAGAACATATTCCACAGACATACGCCTTTTCCTCTGTATGTATGTGCAGGTGTTTAATTAGATTACTCTTTGTAGAACATCCTTTATGGCATATTTCACACATATATAACTTTTCTTCTGTATGAATGCCTCTATGCCCATCTAAACTTCCTTTTTCAGCAAATCCTCTAAAAGACATTTCACATATGTACGGCTTTTCTCCTGTATGCATGCGTGTATGTTTATCAAAACTTCCTTTTTGACAGAATTATGTGAAACACACTTCACATTATGTATGGGTTCCCTACTGTGTATGTGTACGTAAATGATTATCCAATTTTCTTTTTACACCAAATCGTTTACAACTTTTTCCATAAGAATACTGTTTTTCACGAGTGCGATGCAATAGTGTATACATATGTATTCGTATTATCCATAGAAAAAAATTCTGACTTATCTCAAATATATATATATATATATTTCCTGAGATGGATTTATTGATGTCTTAGGTCTTAGAAATAAGAACTTCTTTACAGAATATCATCTCTCAGAACATATTTCTAAACTTTTCAATCGAGCCTATCACAAATGAGGGTTATTCACCGTTGGCAACGTTTGTGCGGATGTCACGTGACGGTGGTATTCCATGATTTGTTTACGCTGCAATGCGAAGTTAAAGAAAGCAACATATAAAAAAACTGTGCATATTTTAGATCCACAAATAATTCAAGCAAAGAAACATGCAAGCAGAAACATGTAAGTTTTCATGCATTTCCTTTAAATTCGTCTGGTTTATTAAAAGAATGGCTTATCAAACTGAAAAGAGAAAATTTTACACCATCTGAGCATAGCCTATTATGCTCAGAGCATTTTACCGAAAATGATTTTACTTACCAAAATTTTACAGAGAGAATATTTCTGAAAAGTGACGCTGTATCGTCTATATTTAGTTTTAAGTTAGTTACACCACACTTTTTAAAAAACATAATTTAATTTTCATTTGATGAAAGAAAATAAAAAAGTTTCACGACATAGAATTCATGTCGAAAGAGCTATTGGGTGCATTAAATTACTTGAACTTTTAGACTGCACCATACCATAAACTATGTTACCCTCCATTAGTCAATTAATTTATATATCAGCATTTTTAGTTAATTTTGGAACCCGTATTTTATAATTTAAATTTTAATGAAAAAATAAGAAAATAGGGAATTTTCTACTGAATTTCTTACAATAAATCTCCTATATGCTTCAATGTTACTGCAAAATGAATGTTATACTTTTCTTTTTTTATTCCCCATTTTGTGCATACCATACCAGATACAGTAAGGTTATTCCACCTTATACTTAAGGTTAAATTTTTATAATTTTACTTATCCTAAAGATTTGTTGTTGTACACACATATTTTTTTTTAATTCTTTCAGTTTTATTCAAATTTATTGTAGACTCCTAGAAATCTGAGAGTAACACAACCAATCTAAACAATGAAATTTATTGTAAAATTTAACAGGAAAAAATCAGGGTAGCACTTATTTTTTTTGTGGTGATTTTTTAAAAACTGAATTTAATGAGATAAAGAAAGGTACTTTTAATTAAGGTCCAAGTCTTGGAGATAAACTGAAATAATTTATGTTGTTCCTGACTGTTAAATTATCCGAATTGTTCATGTTTAATATAGACATAATTTTAAATTTAATTTTTATCACCCAGTATATGTAGTATCATACGGAATGTATAGAAAAATCATTAATCAATTTAAACCATTGTTCTTTGCTAAAACCATTTGAAGTTTTTTTTTTTTTTAATGCTTATTTAAATCATTTATATACACACATGTGTACACTTTGTTTAAAACATTTGTTTTTAATTTTTTTCTTCATTCCAGTTTGTTCACATTTTATGTATTATGCATTGCATACTCATGTAATTTATGTCGACTAAGATTTTTAAATTTTCATATTTGTTCACATTTTTGTAGAACAAAGACAATAAAACCATTTCATCTTGTGTAACTATGCATTAGGGTTTCATTTTTTCTCAATTTACATTTGCTCATATTCCTATATTATTTATACTCAAATAACTTTTTCTTGTACATATATTATTTTCTAAACTGATAGCAGTGTAATTATCAGACACAGCAAAATTACTTTGTGTGTTAATCATCACTTTTCAGAAACCTTTTTATTTTTAAGTAAAAACTTTTTTTTATTTTAAGACTTCATGAATAAAACTTTTTTTATTTTGTAAAATTATGGTGAGCAAAGTCATATTCTGTGAAATAATCTGAATATAATATGCTGCATTTTGTTAAAATTATCTCTTTCCTGTTTTATTTGTCATTCTTTTATTAAAGCAGTTGTATTTGAAGGAAATTCATGAAAATTTATCCACTTCTGCTTGCATGCCTCTTTACTTGATGCATTTATCCATATAAGCATTGTACTGTTATATTGTAGTACTCAAATAAGATTATATACCATAGTGCTATTATAGTACCCTTATAAACGATTTAAGGAGCAGGGGATTCATCAGTATCATTAGGGATTATCTAATTTTTTTTTTTTTTTTTTTTTTTTTTTTGTGTGTGTGTGTATATATAGTGTTTGAGTGGTATGTCTTGTGTATAGTGCTTGTAAGTACACCAAAGAATTTGGTACCATTACAGTCTACAAACTACCCATACAGCACACTTTGTTCCAGCGATGTCCCAGGTACATCGCAACGTCTTGTTATCATCACATCTCAGAGAGATGCAAATAGATCATCGCTGAGACACAGAAACAGATCATCGCTGAGATGTAACATTTGCGATGCGTTCAGAACAAGAGTGCATAGCTTGCCCATGCGCAGAAGGGAGCAAGTTGCCATCTCAACTCTCAACTCAAAAAAGCTTCATTCTGATTCTCCCACAGACTAAGGAAATACTTAGACCGGGCAAGGCGGTTCTAAAAGTGAAGTCTCAACTGTAACCGAGCCGCCACATTGGTATAAGCAAAACATTAATGCGTTTTTCATACAATCGTATTGGTATTATTCTATATTAATTGTAAAGGAGGCTATAAATCGTGAAAAATGGCTTGTGCAGCCTATGGTTGCACCAATAGACCATCTAAGAAGGTTTCGGGAATTACGTTTCACAGGTAAGTTTCAGTAAATATACTTGATCAACAAAAAAATTCCATATTTATTTTAGCGTTATGAGGTGTGGTAGACATTTGCCAGACAAGCGTTGCAGATTAACCATTACGTCGCTGAATAGAATATTGGATATTTATTTTTCTCATTGAGAAATAAAACAAATGTGAACTAGTATGTTGTGGCCACCACAAGGCTTTCTTCTATATTTTCCTATACATATTCAATCAGTAACAATATTTTTAAAAAAAGTACGATTTTTTTTCTCAGTTTTTTTTTTTTTTTTTTTTTTTTGGTTAAAAGCAATACATATTCAAATAGTAACAATAAAAAAAAAAAAAATCAAAAAATACGATTTTTTTTTGGTTAAAAGTAAAAAAAAATCGATAACTTAGTTTTAAATAATCACAGATTTATAGTTCAACATTCATTTTAAAGGTATTGACGAGATCTTTCGAAAGATACCCATCTTCAAAATTTATCCCTCCCCCTGGTGTGGGGGGTACTTCCCCCCCAGGGGGGTAGCGATGTCCCCACATGCACAGAAATTTTTTGTTAACTATTACTATTATCAATAACTCATATTAATTTTACAATCACAAGTTAAAAATAACTCTCATTATGTACATTTATACGACATTTTGTCCTATACTGCCATGTTAAAAATTTAGAAAAAATGAGATCACAGCGTCACCTGTTGAGCGATTGATCCCCAAATGTAATCAGCACCAGTTTATGTCGGAGACCAACTAAATACCGAGTTTGGTTAAATTTCGTTAAAAAAAAAAAAAAAAAAATCGATAACTTTGTTTTAAAATATCACAGATTTATGGTTCAACCATTCGTTTTAAAGGTATTGACGAGACCTTCCGAAAGATACCCATCTTGAAACTTGCCCCTCCCCCGGGGGGGTACTTCCCCCCCCCCAGTGGGGGGGGGAACCGATGCCCCCACATGCACAAAATTTTTTTCCCAGTTAACTATTACTTATCAACGAGACCTTTCGAAAGATACCCATCTTGAAAATTTACTTCCCCGGGGGGGGGGGGGTACTTCCCCCCCAGGGGGAGGAACCGATGCCCCTACATGCACAAAATTTTTTTCCTAGTTAACTATTACTATTATCAATAACTCATATTAATTTTGCATAAAATGATACAAACAGACAGACAGACAGACATTTTCTAAAAACTATTAATTCGTGTTCTGGACATCCCAAAACATGTAAATCCATCAAAAAACGGAGGTCGAAAATTTTTGCGAATCCAATACTATATTACATATAGAAGAAAGTAAAAAATATGCTTTAATCCCGTTCTTGCCCCCCCCCCCTTCTACCTAAAGGGGGGGGGGCGATATTAAAAAAAAATTATGCCAGAAATCTTCGCGGGAGTGTATTCGACAATTTCACAAAGTTTCATGGCGATCGGATGAATGGTGTTGTAATGGATGAAGGATAAACAGACAGACATGCATGCGTTTTTACATATACAGATTGCAATGTTACTGGTTTCTTGCTTGTACCAATATGGCCGCCGGTCGCTCTAAGCGCCTTACAGTTACTTCACTTTTCCCCATTCAAGAAAGCCGTCTGACCGGGTCTAAGTATTTCCTTAGTCTGTGGATTCTCCCGCTCGTTTGCGTTTGTTTGGATTTCACAAGTGTACTCCTGCTCTTACTTGTTCTAGTTAGTTTATTGATATTAAATCCTGATTATGTTTCTGTCTCATGTAAGTATTAGCTGTTTTCTCTGTAATTATATGATGCTTTTTTAAAATATCCAGTGAAAATTTGTATAATAATTTACACTCTGTTTTAATTTGAATTTCATCGTTTACGATCGTAAAATTTTCGATTGTGTTCTGCTTTTTCAGGGATGAGATTCTTCAGCTGCTTTCAGCTTTATTTATTTATTTAGCTTTTTTTTATCTTTTGGAATTTCTTATTATGCATTAGTTACATTAGCTGATCAGTTTAAAAACTTTATTTTAATGCTTAAGCCTGTCGGTCTAATCCTTTTTTTTTTTCTCTTATAGATTGATGATTAAAAATACATCTACCATTCTAGTATAATAGATTTTGTCATCAAAACACTAGTTTTGCAGATTATGGTTTATTTCAAAAAAAATTTATTTGGGATAAAGCACCATTATTTTACATTGCTTAAAATATTATAATTTTCTGATTGAAAAGTAACTATTTTTCAATTAATTGTATCCAAATTATACTTTGTATAATTATAAAATTCACGTATACTAAAAATATCGGGAATTCTACTTCGTGCGTGATTTCCTCTTTTTTATTTTTAAATTTTTGGAGTGACATCCCTGAATCAAAATGAACAGACATTCTTGTTTCATAAGAATCAAATTCTTCTTCTTGACATAATCCGATTCAGTTTGTAGGTTTGATAGGATGAAATTTCACATGTCTATTTATAAAAATAAAATAAAGTGTGCTATATGAATAATTTAAGAAATTATTGTACTGCAATTCTTCCATTAATATGAATTGTCAAAAATTTTTAGATGCTTTATTATCCTTGTGTTTAACAATAATAATAAATCTTCCAAAATAATTCTGCAAAAAATTATCAATCTTGAAAATTTGTGATCTAACGGTTATGATCTTGCTGAACACTAAATAGTTTTTAAGGCTCTTTTAATTGCATTTATATATTTGATCTGTATTTTAAAATAGAATTGCACTGTATTTGGCAAAAATTTTAACAAAACATTTTTACTTATTACTTTTTTTTTTTTTTTTTTATCTAATTTATTTGAATATCCATTGCATGAAAATTTACATTCAAAGAATAATTACACATGTTTATTAATTATTAAAACATAAGTAATGAATATCTTTGCTCCCCATCTTCAAATTTATAATTGGGAGGGGGAGAGGCATGATAATTGTAAATTTTACAGTATTAAAATCTGTGTTCATACTTCTGAAGGAAAATCTGGAATACGCAAAGGGTTAAGACTTGGGGAGAATTTGCATGATAAAAGAAGATGGCGACAATCAGGGAAATCATAGAAAAATCAGGGTACTTTATCAATCTGGAAAAATTGGGCAATTTTGTAAAAACACCCAAACATTATGGAATTTTTTCATTTTTGCCCAGAAAGCATGATTGAAAGATCGCCAAACAGGTGATATCTTAACCATGATTGTACAGGATTGGCTGCTTTTTTTTTTTTTGTTTAGAAACTATGAGTGAAAATTTATTTCTCTTAATACATTGCTTCAGTTATTATATGATTTTTCCTATTAAATTATCCTTTTCCAAAATTATTTTATGTGTTCTATACCGTGAGTGAGTAAGATTTTTTTTTTTCTTTATTTCACAACATTATTGTAGCTACAAAGTCTCAAGTTGAGTGGCTCATACTGCTGCATTTGTGATTGCTATAAAATTATTTAGGTACTATGTTGAATAAAAATATTGGTAATACAGGGTGGCGACAATCAGGGAAATCATGGAAAAATCAGGGTATTTTATCAATCTGGAAATATCATGGAAAAATCAGTGAATTTTATAAAAACACCCAAAAATCATGGAAAATTTTCATTTTTGCGAGTCATATTTTATAATTTTGTTAATTTCTCTAAAATTTTGAGTTTTTCATTTTATTTTCCTTTTTGTAAGTGAACAAAATTAATAAATAAATTGGGATATTTTTGATCATTAGTATGCTTTTTTGAATTGTAGTTGTTTAGTGAGCATGTTACACAAGAATGTGATGTACACAAAATTGTAGAATGTATGTAAAAGGTAATGAAAATCATGGAAAAATCAGGGAACTTTTTTTCCGAATCTGTAGCCACCCTGAATAAATGCCTACATGGATTTTTTCTGTGGGAATAAAATATTTTTATAATTTAAGTAAAATGATTGATAGTGTGGATATTGTGCATATACAGTACGAAGTCGAAAATCCAGAATCGTCGGGACCGTGGTGATTCCAGATTTTCAAATTTTTTGGATTTTTAATCAGACCTAAAAAATATAATGTTTTGGTTTGAATACTTGGTTAATGTGCAAATTTAAGTAAAAAATAATATATTATAATTTTTAAAAATATTCTGTATTTTCTTTTAATCAACTTTAACAGTAAAAAAAATTAAAAATTAAACTTGAAAAACAAAACAGATAGTATATTGAAATATTTACTTACAAAAATTAGTATACATTACAATAGAAGAAAATAAATTAAATGAGAAAAATATACCATTTTAAAAACATTTCCATGTTTTTTTTTTGTTTTTTTTTTATGTTTAAGAATTGTTTCTATTATTATAATATTCTTCTCCCTCCTCTTTGACTTTGCAAATGCTGTTTTTTGAAGATTACTAAGAAATAAAATAATTTTTGGTTGATACTAAAATAATAATAATAATAATCGCTGTTGATGATGATAATTAATGCCGCTGGAATTGTCTGGATTTTTGGTAATTCCGGATTTTTGGAGTCTGAATTTTTGGCTTCATACTGTATATACACACATACACATAATAAAACACAAATGTTGTACAATAATGCATGAATAGTTTTAAAAAATCATTAAAATCAAATAAATCTTGATCTAAAAAAAAATAAAATAAATAAAATCAACAACTGTGAATTTTTATAATAGGTGATGGATAAATCATCTGACATTAAGAAAAGAAAAATTTCATCTTTTTCCAATAGACATCTGCATCGGATTAGTAAGGAAAATACAGCAGTTGAATTACAAGATATTAATTGTTCTATCTCAGAAAACTCACTGCATAATTATTCAATTGCTGCACAGGAAATTAATACTGTGTTACCTATTGACATATTATCCACAGACGATGTCAGTGAATGGCATCCATCATCAAATATTAATTATAATAGTGAGATTTTTTATGGAAGCCATATACCTCTAGTTTTTTTTTTTTTTTAATATTCATTTTATTTATATTTCAGGTAAAATCTTTAAAAGTCATTGGGGGCAACTCATCATGTTGTTTCAAACATTTTAAAAAGATTACTTACAAATGCTGTAGGAGAATTATTCAGCTGGGCTGGTGCAAAAAAAAAAGATGGCATTTAAAAACTTGAAGATTGCCAGAGCGATAATAGGTAATTATGTTTTACGAAATGTAATGTCTATAAGCTTTTCCTTACTATTTGAAAATATTCTTTATTAACATGAATTAAAGATTAATAATTATTAATATTTAATTAATTTTATTAATCATACTTATGAATATAATAAAATTACAAAAATTCAAAATTAATAAAACTTGTTCTCTTATTTCAGTGATGAATGATTATCATTAGAATAAAAGTTTTAATTTTTACAGTATACTTTTGAATATAGTAAATTTAATACAGATATAAAATAGATACATATATATAACATTTGAATTAAGATTAATAATTACTTATATTTAATTAATTATATTAAGTTAATTAATTAGTTATATTTAACTAGCAGGCTTTGCCCTCTTTGATGGTCATTAAATTTAAAGGAAAATCTTTTCTATATAGCTTTATAAAAATAAAATAAAACAAAATACTGAAATTGCTGAAAAGCTCGCTTCAGGTCGCTGCTGCCTCCGGCTGAGATTTGGTCATCCGCTAAAACTCGGGCGCCTGTCCCTATTACCTGCGACATTTGTTTACCAATCGGCTTCCATTTAGGTGCTTATTAGATAACAGTTTCAAAATTCATAGTATCGAAAAAATTTAAGTATCCCTTTTATATTTGAATCCCATTTACACATGAACAACACTATACATGGTGTACATAATATTTGCTTTTACGTTATTTCCTTTGTTTATTTTGTTTATCTGATCAACTATACAAGTGACAACAATTTCACGCCAAGTATTACAATATGCTATGACCGGCTACGTTTGTCGCATGAGATAATTAATTTTTGTGGTTATATATAATTCATGGTTTGTAAACCTGATCATAGTACAGACTTAATATAGTTCTCTTTGGCGACTTTTGAATTTTTGTCACCATTTTAGACTTAATCCCTTGTAACAATATGCTAAGAGTGCTATTTCTGCCATATTTTAGATAACTAATATTTTTATGGTTATATATATTTCCCATTAAACATATTTTTATTTATTTATTTAAATATTAATTTGAATTAATCAAATATTTCTGTCTGAAAGCATGCAAGTGCATTCACACACAGAGGCTCATTTATTTGTTTGATAAATTAGCATAGTGATTAGTATTTAAAAAAAAAAAAAAGGAAACATTATACATAGGCTACTCAACTTTATTATGTTGCTCCATTGGCGGCTTTTGAATTTTTGTCACCAATTAGTGATGGATTTTTTTTTTTTTTTTTTTTTATGAAAAGGGGAAGACTGTTTTACTAATAATTTTATCAGACACCTTTTGGTTTATATTTAACAATCCTTCCTATTCTGTTTGTATTTTTAATGATTTTTACGTTTAAAATAGTGCTTGCTAAAATAAATTTGCTATCTTTAAAAACTGCATTTTTTCTGTAAACTCTCTGTAAAAATAAATCATTTATGTGACTAGTATTTAGATTATATATATATATATATATATATATTTCTTTTTGTAATACTTTATAATTTTTTTTATATTTTTGATGCGCTACTTAGATTAAAATGTCTGTTGCTATATTAAACTTCTTGTTGAAAAACATTCGGTGTACTTCAACACCAAAATTTCAAAAATCGTCCAGGAGGATATATTAATGAAACTGATAAAATGAAAATATGATTCATTGAGTTTGAATAATCTATTTTTTTAATAAACTTTTAAAGCCCAAATTCCTAATATATTGTATCACATAAATCTTTTTAAAGTTAGAATAAAATTTAATTTGCAAAATATGTAATTTTTTTTGTTTATTAACCAAAATTGATGAAATTTGAACTGCAAGTTGGTCTTGTGTTGTACAGGCTGTATATATTATATTTTTCTGACCGTGAAAGAAAATTAAAAAAAAATTGAAATTTTTAATCCCACTTCAAAAACACATGACTTAATGAGTAGCACATTTTTTTTCTCCAAACGGTTTCTATACACTCTTCTGCTGTTGTCATCTAAAATTCATACTTTAGTTAATTTTAAAAAATCGAATTGTCCGATCGATAAACTATTTAATCCGTTGAATTTCTATCTACTTTCATCTAAATGCTTTTTTTTTTTTTTTTCTGATTGAGCTGAATATTTATGTATCATGTTATAGGTTACCATTGCACAAATTTTGTAGATTTTGGGGGATCTAGCACATAGATTTTTACAAACAAACAATTAAAATTCTTTATTATGACAACCCATAGGCTCAAATAACTTGAAGAACAATAGCATTAAATGCTTTATTCGATTTAGCTAATTAATTTGAGGCTTCTCTTACTTTTATTTATTTAAACAACTGTTAATGTTCAAAACTTGAGTAAAGTGATTCTTAATTTAGAGGCCTTGTCATGAAGTTTATTCAAATTTTAGAACATTTTTGATTACTTTTAATTTAAAATTTATAATTGTATACTTTCAGAAACAACTCGATCATCGTTTCCTGGCTGTACCGAGGAAGAAGTGGGCATTTTAATTGCCAGTTGGCTTAGACATGCCAGACAGAGGAGAGAAAGAGCTGAAGGGTATAAAAACTTAATGTTTATTTATTCAACTCTCTGTTAAGTGCAATATTGCAAAACAAGAGCTCAGGCCAAAAGTGCTTGTAAAGACCATTTTTAAAGAGTGTTAGTTTCTGCAAAGAAAGTGTTTTATAAATTGTCATTTATGCATTAGTACGGTTTCATATACTTGAAAAAAACAAACAAACAGTATTTAAAATAAACTAAAAATTACTGCACTAAAATTATTTAAAACATTCAAGTTGTACCTGATGGTGAGTTAAAAAGCTACAAAGCTTCAATTATCAAATAACATTCAGAATTTTTTTATTTTTTTTAATTTTATTTATTTATTTTTTTTTAACATAGGAAATAATTTTTCATAAAGCTTTAATTTTAAACTGTCTTGTTTAATCATTTAAGAAAGTTTTTTTTTTTTTTTTTTTTTTTTTTTTGTGTGTGTGCTTTTATAATAATTTAAAAAAAATGGATATTTTCTAACTATAATAAATAATAAGTTAATATATATATATATTTATTTATTTATTTATTGATTGATTTACGAATTCAATATTGTTGTAAATTTTAGTAATTAATAGATACATGGCCAAATCCAAAACTGTTCAGCTAGCCGAATATCAAATTATTCGGCTAGTTAAACATATAAAAATTCAATTTTTTAAAATTTGTAATCACTTGAAAAAATTCTGCTATTTTTAATTATCATTAAATTAAGATTTTTCAGAGTAATTAAGAAATAGATTATATTTAAATGAAAACAAATGTTTTATCTAGTTTTAAGTAACATTAAAGAAAATTAATTATTACATACATTAATCATAACAATTAATAATATTTAACAAAAGTTGTCTTTATCAATAACAGTATAATGATGTATGTTTCTAAAAAAAAAAGTAAAATACGAAAGAGCATAATTCACATGATGTTGCCACATACATAATTTACATGATGTTGCCATCTAGGAAACTCCAAGAGATCAAACAAAGATCACATCCAAATCTGGCAGGAAAAAAGATTGACACAAGTTATAAAATAGCAATTTAGAATTTGTTATTAAAAAATGCATATGCAGTGCCCCAACATGCATTAAAAGTATCACATCTCTATCCCACAATTTATTCACATGAGAGTGAGAGGCATTTGCGTCAGTTTTAATGTAAGGTGGCCAATAAGTTGTTGCTTTTAAATTGATTTTTCTCAAATATTGCATTTCTGGGTTATATTATTTTTATTTATTTATTTTCTTTGGAGTGGGCGTGACAAGATATTGTTATTTAAGAAATTTTATGTTCATTAAGAAGCCTAGCAGTTAATAATTTTCTTTGACTGTGAATTCAGCATTACACCACTACTTATGTATAGTAATATTTCCTAATATTTTTCCTGTTTTTATATAAACCACTGTTTCTGAATAGTAGTTTTTTTTTAATAATATTTTTTCATAATTAAAAAAATAAAATATTACTAAATGGTATTAGTGAAAAAGTTTGCAAAAAATTAGGTGATTGACCTAAATATAGGCGTAAATCAGCCAGCCGAATATTCGGTATTTGACCAAATAGTTAGTATTAAGTTGGCCGAATATTCAGTATTCAACCAAAACTGCTATTCGGTGCATCCCTAATAATTATTTCTTTATACGTTCTAGAATCTCACAGAGTAAGTTTAAAATGGATATTAACATTTATGATGTGGATGGGAAAATATTGGGAATCAAAAGGCTTCCGTGAAGCGATTGATTCCCAATAGTTATTATTATTATTATTTTTTTCTTTTAAGTAACGAACGGTATTTATGACTTTTTAAAAGACGGAAGAAATTGATTCATTATCGGACGCTAGCTTAAAAATCGGAAAACTTCCACCAAAAATGGAAAAGTTGGCAGCTATGAATAAAAGTGAAAATAACAAATAAAGAAATGTCAAGTTTGAAAAATCAGAGTTTTTCGATAATTTTCGGAGTAACGAAGCATGACAATAAAAATCAGAGTACTTTGCGTGCATCTCTAGTTCAACTGATGTAAATGTGTCTATGATTGCATGTCATTTTTTTTACTTTTAAAAGTGATAGAAACTATCTTTTGGTATAGTTACTTAGAAACTTCTCTGTTAAAATTTAAAGATTGGCATGTATTAGAGGGGAAAGTGCTTAATGATTGGATAAGAAATAATTAAAACAATAATTTGTTTGCATATAATGTTTTTCTTTTTTTCCATTTGTGCTATGATGAAAAAGTTTTATGGGTGATTTCTGTGTTATTTAATTATTTATTTTACTTTCAGAATGGCAGCCAAAATTGATAAAATTTCAAATTTGCATCTTGATTCTTCATTATATAATCACTCTTCTGCTGACTTGACTCTTCTACACACTGAGAGTACCACATAACTGTTATGATATGAAATAAATTAAATTTGGAAGAACTTTGTTCTTTTAACAAGTACAGTAGGTGATCAAATTATTAAATTTTTTTTTTTTTTTTTTTTTTACACTTTTTAGATTTTCTAAAAAAAATCTTGACAAAATGACACAGAACTTCAAATATGCCAAGAAAGTTTAAAAACTCACCTGTTCTGGAAATTGCACAATTATTTAGGCATATATATATTATTTTGTCCTCTCAAGGGTTTTGCTTATAACTAGAATGGCTTTCCATAAAATTTGCAAAAAAAATTGCTGAAACACTAGATAAGCATTGTTCTGAAACATACAATTTGCATGTATAATATTTGATAAGATGAGTATTTATAGTGATTTTTTTTTTTTTTTAACTGTGCATGTGCGAAAGATAGAAAAAAAAAATATTACATGGATTAAAAACTAAATATATTGGGCAACTTTTGTCAAAAACTCATTTAAATAGAGAGTAAAAATTAAGCAGATTATTAGTAAAAGAGCAAGCTAGATTTTAGTTATTTTCTAGAGTTGAAATTTCATAAGATTTTTTTCACATGCTACATATTTAATTAGAAAATTCAGTTATTTTAACCACATTGCAAAAGTTCTTTTTTGTGAAAAACCCCTTATATGCTTGTAGCTGTAATATATTTTTATTTACTAAGATTTGTGAGTTCATAAGGGGTTTTTCACAAAAAGAACTTTTGCAATGTGCTCGAAGTAATTGGATCATCAAATTAAGTATGTGGCATGTGAAAAACCTCTTTTTAAATTTCAATTCTATAAAATACTTAAAATCTAGCTTGTTCTTTTGCCGACAATATGCTTCATTGTTATTCTCTATTCAAATCAATTTTTGACAAAAGTTGCCCAATATATCTAGCTTTCAACCTATGTAATACAAAAAATGCTATCCTTTTGCTCATGTGCGGTAAAAGAATATTTACTATAAAAATTCATTTCAGCAAATATATGTGTAAATTTTATGCTTAGAATAATGTTTATCTAATGATTATAAATTTTTTTGCGAGTTTTGTAAAGTTTTATGAAAATCTGTTCTAGTTATAAGCAAAAAACTTGCAAAATAATAATAATAATAATAATTTTTGAAAAAAAAAATGTTTGCCTAAATAATTACACAATTTCCATAACAAAACATATAAATATTATGCATAGTCTACACGAAGCTGAACATCCAGACCATTTCTGCAACGTTAAAAATCATCATCAATAGCTTTTTTTTTTTTTTTTTTAAGTATAAATATATCTAAATTAAGAACCAAAAAAGTATTTTATTTCTTTATACTTCAAAACTGACATTTGCTAAGTCTGAAAGAAGGAGGAGGAAGAAGATTATAATAATAGTAACAATTCTTAAATGTTTATCTAATTGAGAACTAAATTCTATTTCAATTATGTTCAAACTTTTAATTAAAAAAACCCTAAAGTACTAAAAAAAAAAAATACAGAATATATTTAAAAATCATAATATATTATTTTTTACTTGAATTTGCATATTATCCAAGTACTTAAACCAAAATATTATATTTTTTTAGACATGACTAAAAATCCGGAATCAGCTTGGTCCCGATGATTCCTGATTTTCGGCTTTGTACTGTATGTGCAATAAAACAATGTGTTAAAGTTACAAGTCATTTATAGCTTTTTATGATACAGGGCAATCCAAAGTATTTTCGCTCTTCAATTTGTGGTTGGTCCCCTAACTGCACTCTGAATTTAATTGATAGTGGAAAATGTGAATTTTTAAATCTTTATCAGAAGTTTCAGGCCATTTTGTCCAGTATTTTTTTAGAAAATTGAAAAATAAAAAAACATTCTGGTGTGAAACAGCCACACAACTTCCATTACCCACTATTACATGTATCGTATGCATTTTTTGGAGATAATGTAATCAGAAGACATAAAAGTGACCTAACGAAGTAGTAGGAACCTAAAATTTTTCCAGTAAGAGAAACTTTATACACATGTAAAGACATATGAAACGAAGCTTACATATAGCAAGGTAAAAAAATACAAAAAAAAAAAAGGCAGAGTTATTTTATGAAACACCAATTTCTGAGATCTAAAACTGACCTACCTAAGCAGGATGATTGTTAATTTTCCTCTAATAATCATGTAATACATGAGAAAGGAACTGGATTTATATAACAATTCTCAAGAAAATCGTTAGAGCTGTTTTTGAGATACCAACTTTTACCAAAACTCAATTATTGACTGGAAAACAATAATTACATACAAAAGGACATTTAAAAGGGAGTTAATATGGTGAGTTTGAAAAAAATCCGTTCAGCCGTTTTTAAAGGAATGTGCTTGCGAGACCTGAAATTGAGCTATTTATACATGATACCTATCAATTTTCCTGAACTAACCAACTAATATTATCTAATTTGAAGAAAATCGTTAGAGCTGTTTTTGATATATGAACTTACGGTCTCACTACCGGTTTCCGATGTCCCACTTCCTTTTTTTTTTTTCAGTTTTCACTAAAATTTGGAAAATTCCTCTGTACACCAGACCTGTCTCAATTCTGAAGTTTTATAGTTCTGCCTTTATTAGTTTCGGAGATATGATAGCTAGAAGATTCCATGCATACACACACACTGACCAATTGCTAAAAAACACTTTTTTGGACTTAGGGGACCTTAAAACATGTAAATCAGGTGAAATCTTGATATTGAATTTTTGGACCAAATACAATACTGTCATTACCTACGGTAGTAGGGTAATAGAAGTAAAAATCCTGATAATTTGATCACCCACTGTACTTAAAATATATTTTGATGTGTGTAATGAATGGAATGTAAACTGATGGAATGCTGTTTTTTACTTGAAAATAAAGAAAAGTTTGGATCATATGTGGTTTTATTTTATTGAACTTGTACACAGTTACTGTAAAAGAATATACCATTCTTGTCCCAAATGATTTTCAATGGTAAGCATCTTTATGTCAATATTCTATGCTATTAAATCTGTAATATAAATTTTTCAATTACTTTAAAGCTAATTTTTAATTGAAGTGTTATATTTGCATTTAATAATATACAAATAAGTAATGTTAAATATTTTGTGCTCTTTTACATATAACAGTAAGGTGAGGGGGGGGGGGGAAGCTAAAATTTCCAGAAAATGGTTATTAGACAATTATCAGCTACTAACAGTCGTTACTTAATATGATGCGAGTATAGCTTCAGTTCTTATAACTGTGTACAAATAACAAAGTTTATAGGTTTTCTTCAACTAAATATTGCGTGAGGCTGCCCTGGTGAAGACCTTCATGTATATTGGGATTACATTTCGTTTGTTTATCAGTTTATTTTCATATATGTAAATTAATGAACTTTTCATGAGTACAGTTTAGTCACCTGTATAGAAATAGCCCAAAAGATGCCATTTATATATATTGGAGAGATGGGTAATGAAATATTATGAACACTTTTTTTCAATTTATGTGATAGTGATCTACAGAATTTCTACATTTTATATTTTCTTTAATTAAATTTGCATCAAAGTAATTTATCTTTTGAAATACTAATGGGAACATTATGTAAAAGTAGTTTCAATAAATATTTTTAAAAGAAATAATTTGGTGTAACACAACTTTCTCTTATCCTGTATTTCAATTCTAAAAAGACAGATTGTATATTGAGGAGTAAGATAATAAGAACAATTATTTCTGTGAAATCCGTGATTCTATAATCCACAGCTCTTTTCCAAATGTAAACAATAAAAATTGCTGTTGACAGTTAAGCAAATTTCAATTATTTTTCAAAAAAATAAAAAATTTTGGTAAGTGTGCGATCAAATTTGTGAAATTACAAGGAAAAGGTCTACTCTTATTAAAAATTTTGCAAAATACATTTTTAATTACTTTTACAATTGCATGTGATGGATCTGGTATTTCTCGATATTAATTTTGTTTTAAGTATGTTTTTAATAATTAAATTACTTATTTAATGTAATTGATAATTTAATTTTTACCTTAACATTCCAAAGTTATACTCTAAATAAGAAGCAGAGTTTCAGAAAGGTGCTTCATCCTGACTGCCCTATGACTGAAAAAAATACCACCCTTCTTGCCCTTAATCTAAAAAAGTTGTGACCTTACTGCCTTTTATTGAAAATAACCTGTCAAATTGAAGATATGTTATAAATGAATGTGTTGTGCATAACAATAATTGTCTGTTCGTACAACAGTAACATGCAAAATTAAGGCGTAAAGAAAGTTGAAATTTAAAACTTTTTCTTCTATTTACACCCAAAATAAAAATTTTAAAATAATTGTTTGTATTTTAAATGTTAAATATGCTCCTTAAGAATCCAAAACTGCCCCCATGAATCTCAAGAAATGCCCATTTTTTTATAAGCAGCACCTGCTTTTTTTTAAACTTGAAAAACTCTGGAGAAATAAATGTAAATAAAACAGTGATCTATAATTTGCAAAATTTTATAATCCATTTTAAAGTGTTGGTCCCAACTATTGCAGATTTCACAGTGTCGACTGTACTGTATATAAACTCGCACTAAACAGAATTAAAATTAGATTTAAAAACTGTTTTATATGAAAAATAATTCTGCAATTGGTTTTAACCCCACATTTGAATATAGTACTAACATTTATAAAGAATTTAAAACTTATTAAATTAAAAAATATATATATTCAGAATTATTTAGACAACTTTCAGCTGCACCATTCCTTGAAGGCTATCAATCCCAATCAAATAAAAGTATCATCCTCATACGAACTTTATAATATAACAGTTAAGTTGCCTGCAATTATTGTTTATGCTGATAACAGACATACACAAAAAATAACTGCTGAAAACTTTGGTATTCAGGAATGCCAGCCACATCTTTAATTCATAGCATGCTATACCAATACCTCTAGTTAGTAGCATGGCATATTATCAGGCTCATTGATTTTTTTAGAGGTTAAAATAAATACATTTTACTGAAGTTTTGAAACAAAACAGTCAGTCATAAAAAGATATGTAAATGAAAATATGAGAATATTATACTATATCATGGTCAAAAAATTTATTGATGTTTTGAAGACATACCTTGTTTGAATAAGGGGTTACATATGTTTCGAAGGCTATTAAAAAAGCATAATATTTCAATTTTTTTTTTATATTATAAAATTTTTAGCTGGTGGGTCTTAATTTCCAGGAAAGCGGTGGACGCAATTTTAGAAAAATTAACACAAATTTGATTGAAATTGTGCACACTTCATAAAAAGTAGAATTGACTAGTGCTTGAGCAAATGATATATATATTTTTTAATTGTAACTTGTTTTACAAGGTTATACATAGGGAGAAAAGTACTGAAAATTATTTTTGCACACAACTCTGTAAAAAAATTCAAATTTCAATTATATATATATATATTCAGTCAAGCACTATAACAAATTCTGTTTTGAAGAAGTGTGCAAAATTTCGATAAGTTTGGTGTATATAGGTTTTGAGAAATTTTGGCCACTGCTTTTCTGAAAGGCCCTCTGGAATCAGGACACACCAGTTGAATTTTCCAAATATTTAATGAAAATTTTATAAAATGTTGCTCTTTTATATTCCCAAAATTTTAAAGTTTCTTTAAGCCTTTCAAAACCCATGTAACATTCTTAATCAAATTAGGTATGCTTTCAAAGTATCACTGAATAGAATAATTTTTTGACTATAATAATAGCATAATATTATCATGTTTTTATTTACATTTCTTTTTACGATTGTGACTTTTTAGACAGTCTTCAGAAAAATGTATTTATAAATACAAACTACAGATGTAGCATGTGATGAACTAGAGATGTAGCTTGCGATGTACTGGAGATGTAGCATGTGATGTCGCAAAGCTAAGACATTTCCACATCCCTAGAACGTATCTGAGATGTTCTAGAGATGTAGCAGAACATCTATGGGACATCGCAATGCGATGTATTGAAGATGTAACAATGCGATGTACTAGAGATATTGTATCTGATGTGCTGGAGATGTAGCATGCGATGTCACAAAGCTGAGACATTTCCACATCCCTACAACGTATCTGAGATGTTCCAGAGATGTAACAGAACATCTATGCAACATCGCAATGTCGCAGTGCGATGGTCTTGTAACGTTCCAAAGATGTAAGTGTGCTGTATGGGTAGTTTCTCTGAAATTTTCATATGTATTAACATACCAACTTGTGAAAGTTTAGGAAAGCTCCATACGCATTCAAACATTCTGCAAAACACACAAAATCAGCTTGTGATCACTAGTTTGGGAAACCGCTGCTCTAGAACATTTTTTATGTTCATATGATTTGCTTAGAGTATAAGTGCGTAGATGACTTTTTAGAAAACATTATTTTTTTTAAATACACCCATGACTTTTCTCCTTTCTGATATAAGTGAATGCGAAGATGAATTTTTACACTACTCATTTGAGGAAATGAATTAGAACTTACTTCACACACAAACAGTTTTTTTCCGGTACGAATGCGGAGATCATTTTTTATATGACTTAATTGAAAAAAATGTTTTAGAAAATTCTTTACTCTCTATGGTTTTTCTCTTGTATGAATTCGATTATGCCTCTTTAGATTAGTTATTCGAGAAAATACTTTAGAACATTTTTCACATACATATGTTTTTGCTTGTATGAATGGAAAGATGTTTTCTTAGACTCCACTTATCAGAAAATGCTTTAGAACATTCTTCACACACGCATGATTTTTTTTCCTGCATAAATTCGAAGATGTCTCTTTAAATCATTTATTCGAGAAAATCCTTTAGAACATTAGTCACACATACGGTTTTTTTCTTGTATGAATTCAAAGATGTTTCATTAAATTCCTCTTTTGAGAAAATTCTTTAGAACATTTTGTACACACATATGGTTTTTCTCCTGCATGACTGAGAAGATGTTTTCTTATTCTTAGACTCCCGTTTTCTGAAAATGTTTTACAACATTTTTCACACACATATGGTTTTCTCCTGTATGAATGAGGAGAAGATGTTTTCTTAGATTCCCGTTTTCAGAAAATGCTTTAGAACATTCTTCACATACGTATGGCTTTTCTCCTGTATGGATTCGAAGATGTCTCTTTAGATCACTTATTCGAGAAAATCTTTTAAAACATACTTCACAAAAATATGGTTTTTCTCCTGTATGAATGGAAAGATGTTGTCTTAGACTCCCCTTATGAGAAAATGCTTTAAAACATTCTTCACACACATATGGTTTTTCTCCTGTATGAATGAGAAGATGCTTTCTTAGTTTCCCGTTTTCAGAAAATGCTTTAGAACATTCTTCACACACGTATGGCTTTTCTCCTGTATGGATTCGAAGATGTATTCTTAGTTTCCCGTTTTCAGAAAATGCTTTAGAACATTCTTCACACACGTATGGCTTTTCTCCTGTATGGATTCGAAGATGTATTCTTAGTTTCCCGTTTTCAGAAAATGCTTTAGAACATTCTTCACACATGTATGGCTTTTCTCCTGTATGGATTCGAAGATGTCTCTTTAGATCACTTATTCGAGAAAATCTTTTAAAACATTCTTCACACACATATGGTTTTTCTCTTGTATGAATGGAAAGATGAGCCATTAGTTTGCCCTAATCAGAAAATGCTTTAAGGGCGGACAACAGCTAGGCTCGGAAATCGCTTCCAGTCTTTTCGCTCTGCTTTCTAGTCGAAGTCCTTCTAAACCTAAACTAGTACTTCACTGAGATAGGATACAAAATTTGCGAAAGGTATTTGCCAAAAGAAAAAGTGTCCAATCCTTATCACTTATTCTTACAGACACTCCCTTTCATGACAGAGATGGATGTCCTACACAAAGAGCCGTATTCTCCCTAAACCGGAAAATGGAACGTAATCGGAATGAACACTAGCCGGAATCTACAGGCCGATTCACAGTACGTACGAGTGGAGAAATGGCAGTGACAACGCCCATCTCTGACGTCATTTTGATGTCAGCGTTTCCGGTGAGTGAGAAATAGCAATTCTGGGGCTCATTTTCTCTACTCCATCGTTGTGTTAAATGTCTCGTTTGTTTGCACCGTGAACTCGGCTGCTTCTATGCCGGCGAGAACCGAGAAGCAGCGATGGACAAGTGTGCGTTGACGGAGAACGGTTGTTGTTGACTCTCCAGAAAAGAAATTTGCGACAGATTTACAATTATTTTGGGAAGTTATACTGCGTTTTTTAAGAAAATAATCATTTAATATTATTTATTTTAACTTTATAGTTTTCAACATGATTTTTAATGAAAATGATTAAAATAAAGTGAAATTTCATTTTTTAGACTGAATGGGTATTGTTTTATGAATGTGGATATTTAAAATTTTGTCATATTCATAGGCAGTATCAATTCAGTCCTTTATCTTTACACTGGATACTACATTAAGAAAAATGCCTCTTTTGGGATGAAAATATGTGTATCACTAAGCTGTAAATAAGTAAGGAGAATTAAATATTTTTGCATTAAGTAACCATGTATTAAATATTTTGCAAAACTCATATTTACAAAATTTATTGCTTTAAAATTCAAATTTCAATAAATTAAAAGAAGGAGAAAAAAAAAAAAAAAACAGGTGGTTTGCATGATTTATAAAACACTTTGCATCTGTATCCATTTGTTACACTTTTAAACCTCCAACTTCTCATCCTTGTTTCAATACAACAAAAAAAAAAAAAAAAAAAAAAAAAATGCTCTTTAAAATTTTTCGACTTATTTTTTAAAATGTACTTGATTAATTTAATATAAACATGTAAATCAATCATTAATGCTGATTACACCTTATTCATTAGAAAACGTGGTTTTGTGCCTCTGAATTATATATAAATTTCATTATGTTTTGTGATATATAAAGATAATATATTATACTTTCAAGAAATATTTACATAGACAATTATCTAGAGAAAAACACAATTATAGCTAACTTTCAAATGGCTTAAAAATGCTAAAATGTCAATTTGGTGATTTTTGGTTACAATTTTGAAAACTTGTTAAATGATGTATTATACTGCACCTGTCCATGAATTTATACATATTTCAGATTTAAGAAATAAAAAGACTTTATCAATTTTCAATTAATCAAAGAGAAAATTGTGTTTTAAAATAGATTTTGTACACAAAACTTGAAACACACTTTTTGTTATGAAACACTATGTTGCATAACAAAATCTTGAGATTGTTGTGAAAGGTCACATCTGGCGATAAATCGCTTGTTTTATAATGATAAGAGATCCCATATTTTGGTTACAATGCATCTTTCGAGAATATTGAAATTTTCAAAGAAAGGCATGAATGATGTTTGATATGTATATTGAATGTTATGTTTGTTATTTATGAATGTTATGTTTATGTTTTATGAATGATGTTTATTTGATGGATATTCTTGAAATATTCCAACAAACTATTATTTACATGACAAAAGTTGTGAAAAAACTATGAATAAACAATTTTCAACTACTGTCATCTTAAAAAAATCAACCAAGTCATAAACACCTTTTAACTTTTTTGGAAAGTTAAATAAATAAACAGCAATATGCTTAAACAATTTTTAAGTTTACCATCATAACAAGATAATTTTTTTTATTTTTTTTTTAATGATACAAGATATTAAATAAAAACATATACATACTACTTTCATATACGAGCAATGAATGTAAGAGATAAACAGACATGCAAATTGTTTTGTAAATCATGCAAACCAAATTTTCAAAATTATGTTGTATCTCAATTTCATGTTAGATTATTTTGTTTTTATAGAAATTTCTCATTTTGAATGTTTAATTTGCCTTATAATGTTTTAACAATAACTGTCTAAATATCATTGTTATAGGTTTTAATAGATATTTTTTATAATAGGTCATTTATTTTGCATCCCAAATAGTTGTTTTCAGCGCTTTTCAATATTAAGTAGTTTCATCCACGTAGGTGCTAATATTTAGCAATTTATCACTTTCTGGGGAGAAAAAAATGCGATAAATATCTAAGTATTGGCACCTGTCTTAGAGAGTTGTTGTTAAAACATTATAAGGCAAATTAAACATTCAAAATGAGAAATTTCTATAAAAACAAAATAATCTAACATGAAATTGAGATACAGTTGCTACAATAATCTTTTGACAAACTTGTACACAGCGGTAATGTTAGTACTAGAAGAAATTTCATTTTGGTCAATGGAAGTTGGAACATTTATTTATTAGTTATCTTGATACTGCATTACACGACTATTGTTTTTAGACAGTGATTTTAGCATTGTGGAAATTTGCATTACTCCCCTTGAATCAAACAATTTTTAAGTTTTGTTAAATTTCAATTCTCTATACAAAACTACACCGCTCAATTGATCACTACAAAAGTTGGTATCAAAATCTAATAATGCTTATTTTTCAGTTCAAACAATATTAAATAAAAAGCACTAGTTTAACTTCAAAATTATTAAAAAGTTAAAACAAGTTGATTCCTCCCACTTTCAAAATAATGCATCCAATTTTTTCTTACGTGAAAGGAAATATATATATATATATATTCGGTTTAAGAAAATTAATATTTCTCGCCAAGATTATACTAATGCAATTGTGACAGCTATTTTAATTTATCCTCAAAATGGCAACAAAAATTTAAGTCACTAAGATTATCCTATACTAAAATTGTAATATAACATTTTAAGAAATGGATATAGTAACTATTTAGAAGGAGCAAAACACTTATGAGTTATTTCATGCTTTTGTATAGAAGAATAGACTTTGAAAAAGGTCCTTCATACTGAACTAAACTCCATCTTGTACAGAATTTCATATTTATTACTCAAAAAATAAAAATAGGTTTGTTTATACATGTATATTTACTTTTTTCCCTCTTTAAGTACAGATTTTTGTTAATTTGAATTCCAAATGATTAAAGTGTGTATGAGACTTTAAATTTCAAATTAAATTAATGTGTTTAGTTTCTATCAATACATAATAAGGCTGCAAAGCTAACTATTTATTTATTTTTAAATAAACTTCCATTCTATTTTAAATGCTTCCCTTGTGAAAAACATTTAATGTCGAAATGATCAAGGCCATTAATTTCATAAATAAACCTGGTGATTAATCTATTTAAATATTATTTTGATTGTTTTTTAACTTAATAGTTATTTTATGTATGTAGAATTAAATATTTTGACACACATGTAATGCATTTTTCAGTCATCTGAAAATAATCATTAAAATCTCATATGAATAAAAAAAAACTGGATCCAAGAAAAATACTAAACTATGATTCACTTTATTAAGCTGCAAATAGGTAAGAAAAATTACTGATATATTTTTGTATTATTAATCAATACAAAACACCCTTAATGTGTTAAAAGTTTGTGAAGCAGCTACTTTATGGCTATAAGAAATTCAATTATAGGTCTTAAAAATGTCATATTTTGTGTGATGCTTTGGTATTAAAAAAGTAAAGCACCATAGTAGAATAATAAGATAAACTTAGATAAATTAGTGACTTTTATTTCTATTTTGATAACTTATACAAGATTTTGCTTAAAGGAATTTTTATGACTATGTTAAGAGAAATATGGTTTCACTCGGTGCTTTCAGCATTGCTAAATATATGATATTGAATACTTTTAGTAAATAATAAAGAATTATATTTGTGATATTTGAAATAAATTCTTTTCTTTAATTTAAATAGTGAAAAAACTTAATAATTTTCATCTGATTAAAGAGAAAAAATATTTTAAAACAGAATTTTCCTATTTAGTATTTTGAACTGTAAAGATATTACTATAAAGAGTTGCATTTGACGAAAAATTGTTGGCTTGTCATGTATATAGTAATATGCAGAGTTGTCTATAAAAATGTTATAAATATGGGTATAGAATGATTTCATCTAGCGTCCACACCAAGTATTATATGTATATATATACATATATTGTGTTAATTGGCAATAGGTTTTATGTCTATTCAAAATAGATTTTATGCTCTTTAACAAATATCTCTTGAAAATAAATAAGTGAAGATGTGATTGCACACTTTTAAAAGTGCTAGATATATGACAAAAAGTTACTATGTTTGGCAATAATGAAGCTGAATATTTAGACATTGGCTAACAAATTACTCTGTTTGGAAATATTGAAGTCATCGAAAAACTTGGCAAAAGTAAATATTCATCTGAAACACAATTTAGAGGAACAGAGGAAAAAGCAACTTTTTTAATGTTATAAAAGCTTTAAAATGAATTGAAAAACTGATGTAAAAAAAGACGCAGAATTAAAAACTTTGTAAGCAAACACTCTAAATAAAAAAAAAATTCATAGCAATTTATAACAAAAATCTTTATATCAATACTAAAAAAAATATATATATATCAAATTTTCAACTGAAATTTAATAATGAAGCAAGAATATATAAATCACTCTCCTTACCTATTTACATCTTGTAATTATATTTTTATACTCCACATAAGATGTTAAGAAGAAATGCTTTAATCCAATTTGCAAATGACTGAATAATTAAAGTTTATGTATATGACAAAATATTCATTATTCACATACATAAAACAATAATATTTCAGTCTGAAATTAAGAACTTATTTAATTCATAGTTAAAATTTTGTTGGAAAAACTTGACGTAATCAGATAGGTGAAAATGTAAATTAGAGCAATCACGGACTGTCATGTCTACAATTGAATTTCTACAACTACGCAGTAAGCACAACGTGCACGTGCTTTTGATTACAAACAATATTCCGATGAAACCTTTCCTATTGGTTATATCGCTACGTTTTCTATCATAATCGGTAAAACTGACGTCATTTTAGGGACGCCTTCTCGCTTGCTTCATCGATCAGCTGGCACAACTCGTGTCCGAGTGAAAACGGGCCCCGGAATAGCAATTTCTCCTACTACCGAGAACAGCGATGGAGTAGAGATTCGGCTTTCGGCTACGTCACGTCTCACTCGCTTGTCTACTCGGCCGCGCTGTGAATTGGGCTGCTAGTCTAAATCCCGATCCGTATGGAAACTTCTATTCTCCCTTCATTGAATTCCGTATGCGAAATCATTCCGAAGCATTCGAGAGGAAGTGACGTATTTTGAGACGCTCGAACCAATCAGCAGTTAGAGAAAAATCACGCTTGTTTGTAAACAAACAATCACTGGATGATGGTTGTATTTTCTCATTGATATTTAAAATCATATTTAGTTCTGCTTAAACAGATATTTCAGAGTGTGTTTGAAAAGAAAGATACATCTAAAAATTAAAAAAGTGATCGGTCACCGTTCCATAAATCGTATGATTAATGTAGTAAAATTTTCATAAAATTTATTCACGACATCACATAATTTATTCCTAATACTTAAGGAAGGATTCGATTGCGTTATAACAAAAACATGAATATCATCCGATTACAGTATTTGCTGTATAGCATTACATTTTGCATGTATCATATTACGAGGTTTTATCACACCTAACAATACTTTATCTAATTTTTTCAATTGTTGAATTATTCATTTATTAATGGTTATTTCATTCTTATTGTGTACTTAATTTGTGACGTTTACCAAATATTTACCTTAAAATAAAAATAATTAACAGGAAATTTTAATAATTTTAAAATTATTGTTTATTGATTTAATGGAATTATTTTCTTTTTTTAATTATTTAGTTAATTAGTTGAATAATTTGAAATTTATACTCATTTAAATATGGTGACTGCTTAAATTATTAATATAACAGTTAGCTAACTTGTTATATAATTTTATATTCGAGTAATTTCTTCATCAGAGGTTTTAGTTAATTTGTCATGAAGAAATTTGAAAGAATTTTTTAAAACGTATAAGCTGAATTTTTTCAATGTCTTAATTATTCATAGGAAACAGAGTTATTGCTATAGCATGTCATGATTTGTGGAAAAATATTTTTTATTTTTAATTGTAATTTTTCCAGTCGCAAGTCAAACCTTATACATCCTAAATTAAAAAAAATTCTAGCAATTTTTACAAGAACCTATAAAAATATATGAAAGTCTATAAGAGATATTCTTTTAAAACATATTTTTACATTCTGCAATATTCATAAAAGAAAGTATTGGATTCGTAAAAATTTTTAACTTCTAGTCTTTGATAGATTTTACATGTTTAAAGATGTTTCACACGTGATTTGAACATTCAGAAATTGGCTGTCTGTGTGTTAGACGTCTGCTGAAGCTTCGTATCTGTGAGAAGAACCCCCCCCCCATATATACACTCTACCTCAATTTACTATTAATTTCACCCCTAATGTGTTACAAAATAACATTTCTTTAGACTACCTATAAAATTTATGCTGTTAGGATTGCCAGAAAAAAAAATGTTAAATTGTCTTGTATTTTTAACTTAAAAAAAAAAAAAAAAGCAGCACAGCCATTAGTTATTATTATTATTTTTTCTTTTTAAGGCTATCAGTGAAATATATTAATGTTTTTTAAAAGATTCGAGATCAGCGGGTCATCAATATTTTAGACTATCTTTTGTAAAAAACTGATCATGCTGTGTGTGTTCAGTAAAAAAGCTGAATGAAATGTCTCTCACTTGATATGTTCATAAAAAGAAGGTGCTGGGTTCAATCCTAGGGCAAATTTATCTAAGCAGTTTGGTTTTCTCTGAAACTTGCATAAATATGGCTTAGAACCCTTGCATAGTCAATCAGTTCCAAGCCACACAACAAAATCCAGTTTTGCCCTTTACCGTTATTGGATATTACACTGACTGATCATATCAATTGAAACATCATAATTTTCTGAATTACCTGTATTTGTACAATCGATTTCATTTAAGAAAATTCTTCTTAAAAGTTCACCCCCCCCACACGCACATACACACAACATCACATACAATGGAGGGTGTTGTGTTGTTTAAGGTAAACTGACTATGCGAGGACCCTAGGCCTGGGTGGCGTTCCTTCTGTGGGTCTCTTTCTAAAGAGTCCTGGCTCAAATTCATGCAAGTTTCAGAAAAATCTCTGAACTGCTAGGCTGAAATGCTAGTGGTGAGTTTGAACCCCACATTTAATGGATTTAAAATTATTAACTACGATAGATCAAGTTATGAATCACTCCCAAGTTTATAATAGATCATGAATGAAAAACAAAAATTAACCAACATATTATTAAATAACAATCTCAAATGCCATATTCCTGACTATAAGTTTCATTTTTGGCTCCTTGTAGTATGTAAGTATCTGTTAAAGTAAAATGTAATGAAAAATTCACAACTTGCAACAACATAAGTGTGATTTTTTTTTTTTTTTTTTTATAAGCAGCTACTTCATAATAAGCTAATTTTTTAAAAGCATATATTTTTTTTTTTTTTATTTTTTCTATAAGCAGCTACTTGATATTAAGCTAATCTTTTAAAGCTTTTTTTTTTTTTTTTTTATTAATAATCCTAATAAACCAAACGTCCAATTTTCTGAAAAGTAACACTGTAAACTGTTGTCATTACTAAAACAATTAAGTCACAAATTTGGCCAAGGGTGTCCCATACTAAAGTTGTGCTCTATTTTCAACAAATCAAAGCCATTGTTAACTGCTATCATATACAGCTATTAAGAAAATATAAATTATATTCAATTATTTGAAGTTCATTATGTTGATTAGAAACACGGTTATTTCAAAATAAACAAAAGTGCATTGATATTAAGAAACAGCTTTAGTATAAGATCTCTTGATGAAGTTTGAAAACTCGCTCCTAAGTAGCTCGAGTGATTTTCGGAAGTCTTTTATTATGCAATTGCAATAGTCATTTTAATTCATCACCAAAGTGGCAAAAAATAATAAAAGTCGCGAAGGGGATTCTATACTAAAACTGCACCCATTTTAGTTTGTGGATGATAAAATCAAGGGGAAAAAACCTATAAGACAATTCGATTAATTTAAATGAACATTTAAAAAATAAATAAATCTAAATAAAATTTTAAATTATCTATTATGACATCAATTTTATCAGCTATTTTTGTTTAAACAGGAATAATTTTTAAATTTAACATTCATGTGTAAAGAAGTGTTTCATTTTTATGTTAAAAAAATAAAATAAAAAGTTGTAAACATGTTATATTGGTGGTCTGTGCTTGAAATTACAGCTCAAAGAAGAATGTTGGGGAAAAACACAAAAAATCATATTTTTAAAAATATTGAAAATATTAAAGTGCATTGTGAATCTGCACATATTCCTCTATCTAGAGAGCCCACCAGTGGCCAAGAGGTTCTGCACCAAAAAGCTGGTAGACACAAGGTGCCGGGTTCGATCCCAGGTCGCACTCGTTGGCTTAGCTGTTCAGAGTTTTCCACGGTTTTCTCCAAAACTTGTGTAAATATGGGCTAGGACCCCTTAGAAAAACCCCCAGGAGGGTATCCCCCCTCAGGCCTAGAACCTACAGCTGTCATTCGGCCTTATTCCCAAATTCAATCCTCTATCTAGAAGGGAAAAAAAAAGAATGTGCTATATATATTTTTTTTAAATCTACATCGCACACAGGCAAAGATACAAATATCTTCTTTTAATAGTATAAAAGCAGGCTTTGCCTGCCTCACGGGAAAAAAGAAAAGAAAGAACATATAAGCCAGCTTGATTGATTGAAAACAATATTTCAAAAATAAATAAATAATTAAAATAAAATATTATGATGTCAGTTTAAAATATATATGTATATTTTTTTATTAAATAATTTAAACATTTAAATAAACAAATAATTAAAGTAAACCTTACTTCTACTCCTCGTGTGTTATGCCTGAGTACTTAGTAAACCCCCCTGAGTAGGGTTTACTTGAGTAACCCCCCCATTTGTCACTGACGAAAGGGGAGGGGGGGGGCTCCCGCAAGTACTCAGGTGTAAAACACGAAGAGTAGAAGTAAGGTTTACTTTAATTATTTGTAATAGTATGCTTCTTGCTTCAATGTTTTGAATGAATTTAAATAAACGTTAATGATTATTGGTGACTATTTTCAGCACAGCTTTAATATGGAACACGCTTGGTAGTTTCAAACATTTTGTTTGCCATTTTAGCAGTAAATTGAAATGGTTATTGCAATTGCATAAGTAAAGACCATGACATCAATCATCACATAGCAAAAAATAATAATAAAAGTCACCAAAGAGGTTATAGCTGTCTCAACGTTACTTTTGTGAATAAAAAAATCAAGGTCGAAAAAATTGATTATTTGAAATTAATATTAAAAAAAAAAAAAATGCATTATTATGTCAGTTTTATCAGATATTTTTTTATGATACAGATTTACATAAAAATAAATTCATTATTATTTTTAATCAAAGGGCGGGGGGAGGGGAGGGGACAACATTGTTATGGGGTTTTTATTTAATATATTTGAACAAATTATCCTATTGAATCAAAAGTTACAGCGCTAGATAGATTTATAAATTTGAATAAATGTACCAATTTTTGTTGCGATCGGTGGAACAGTTTATTTTGTAAAACAAATTAAAATCTGATATAACACAACATACAATTTATCAAAATAAAATCGCGGTCTAGAAATTTTTTTGGGGGTGGTTGTACCTGACACCGTTCTAGAAACTTTTTACTTGCTAGTTTTCGAAGCTTTTTAGTTACTAGTTAACATCTATTTTCAGAAGGCTTAAAAATGAAATTCTTATACCTACTCGGTATTCACAGAATACATACTTAATTCTTGGTGCAGTTCTTGTAAAATAATACTGGGAAAAAAAAAATCACAGTTGTTTCGGATAAAAATAATAGTAACCTCATTTCATCAGGCAAAAAAGTAGACATAAGTGGCATTTTCATACACTTTTTTTTTTCCTCACTTTATGGTATTTGCTGACAAAGTTTATTTATTGAATTTGAACGACAGATCTTTAGCATATTGAACTGTTAGAATATGTAACCAGACTTGAACAGAAATGTAAATTTAACAAATGCCAATGTATGTAGTGCAGTATGCTATACGGCACAAAAAAAAAAATGCAGTTTGCTCTTAATATTTTTTACATTGACATTTTTAACATTGTGTAAATATTCATACATTGAACTGTTTTTTAAATTTATAATTAACATAAATTGAGAATCTAAGACTTTTTTTTTTTTTTTTTTTTTTTTCCACTACTGTTTGAATACAATTTATTTATAGTCAAACTATCTAATTACGAAAACAGTTGTATTCAAATAGTAATGGAAAAAAAAAAAAAGATTGCTTTTACTTTGGTGTGTCTCTGTACTGTTGTAATATAATCATCATAATTGAACTTTGCGAGTTATAACAAAACTATCTTTTAATTAGGGATGTGATTAGCAAAAAGATAAAGATGAAACTATTATGTGTAAAGACAAGACATCAAAATTAAATATTAGAATTTTTATGACAAAATAATTTGAGCAATAAATATATTTTATAATCTTCAATTTATAAAAAAAGAAATTATTTTATGCTTTAGTATTCAATTAAGTTTTATTTGATTTACCGATTGAACAAATTCACATCCGAAAGACAAAAAAAGTTAAATTTTAATCATCATAAAAATATGTTATTTTATTAATAGAAGTAATTTAACGCAAGGACATAAAGTAAAAATTAATATCAGTAAATTAAAAAAAAAACAATTTAAACTTAAGATAAAAAGAAAATATAAAATTATTACCTGTATAGCAATTCATACTTAGATGTGATGTCGACTTGTTTCCAAACATTACCAGGGAGATGTGCCTCAATCGTGCAGCTTTTTAATAAACACTGCACAATTTAGACACTCACCAGGCTTTAGTTATAATCACTTTTCAATTTTTTCTTTAAAATTTACATTGTCCTCTCCAGGAGAGGTGCCTTAAAGGGTGGACTGTCAGAGTTCTTCTGTAGGAGGGCTGTCTCAGCTCTCAGTGTTGTCTTAATGAGTTAAGTTCCAAGAGAGAAATCTTTTCTTTCGCACTTTTGTATGAAAGTAATGAATATTAAAGAATTAAGAGATCTAGTACACATTGAAAAATTAGTAACTATTAAATATAAATAAGAAAGCAGGAGGAAATTAATAATAATAATAAATAGAAAAGTTGTGAGGAAATAAGATTGGGTCAATTGCAGGTCACCACAGGTCAGCTTTGGTAAAATATTGTGAGAAATCATTAGAAATTAATTATAATACTTTTATTTTTACTGCTAAAAATGTTACTATTAAATGTGTTTTCATTATGTGGTGCTTTGTTAACTAAGAGTCAGCAACAAACCATTTTTGCACAAGGCTAATGGAAAAATACAACATTTTCTTTGCTCACTTAAGTTGCCTATGAACTATTACAAAAATAATAATAATAATAATAATAATAATAATAATAATAATCTACTACCCAAGTAACACAGACTGTTGGCCCAACTGCGATTTATTGTTAGTTCGTTGGGGAATTGTTATCGTTGGGGAAAGGGCTCAAAATAACAGTGGGCCAACAGTAAATAGCATTGTTGGCCCAACAGTCCTCAAATACTGTTTTCCCAACAGCAAAATATAACAGTTGGCCCTACAGTGTCATTCTGTTGTTGGGCCATCTGCAAAACAAGGTGAATGGGCCAACAGTATTCAACTGCAGTTGGGCGAACTGCAAAATATCATTGTTGGGCCTGCAGCATTCACCGACGGTTGGGCCAAACGCAAACCAGAGACCATAAGCCAACCGTGTTAAGCGACCGTTGGGTCAAAAGCGAAAAACGAACATTCCGCCAACCAACCAGCTAAACCACAACAACAACAACAAAACAACGCTTCCGTCTCCGCCATCTTTGATTATTAGCTGCAAGAGTTGACACGCCGTACATTAACCCAGCAAAACTTATATTGATGGGCTCATTATGGCCTACAGCCGGCATCCTGCTCTTGCCATCAGTTGCCGGTTGCCCCCACATAACTCCACCAGTGGGCCGTTTATGGCTGCCTGCAGTATTGGAGGCACGGATTAGGAGACCAGGATAGAACACTAGATAGGGCAGCGAGCGCGAAAATAGAAGCTTTCCTTTCCGCATTTATTCAGCTGACCAGAGTAAGCGATCCGATCGCCGCCTGGTGTAGTATCTTTGAAACTTATCGGAAGAAAGGGAAAGCCCGCCCCTTAGGCTTCAGTCATCCAACGAACGAACAGCCAGAAATGTAAAAACGCGCTGATTGGTGGATTCTCGAGATTGGTCGCCCTCTATATGAAAGATGAAAATTACTACCTTCCCGTAACGTTAGTAATATATCCTATAGAATCTCCTAATCCGTGATTGGAGGCCTAAAGAAAAATGATCGGTTGTCCAGAAGTGGCATAAACACAGTTGGCCTTATGCAGGCTATCACCACAAGGCCAACATAATATTTTTCATGTTGTGGCCACAAATTATTAGTCCATAACCAATTTGTATGCCTAGAGGGCGCTGTGATTTATTTTCTGTTGATTTGAAATTCGCTCGCCATCTGCCATTTCATACGAAGTTTGTTCGTTATTGTAGTCTGCGGATGTAGGTTCTAGACTGAAAGATGTTAAATCACGAAAAAGTAATATATTATATGAGTAAGTAATTTAATTATTAATTTGTAAGTAATTTAATTAATAATTGTAAGTAATAATTAATTAAGTAATAATTAATTTGTAAGTAATAATTAATTAAGTAATAATTAATTGTAAGTAATAATTAATTTGTAAGTAATTTAATTAATAATTATTTTCTATTATTTTTTAAATACTATTTTTTAAAGGTGTTTGAATCTAAAGTCATTATTATAATAAAAGGATTTCTAGAATGCGAATATTCAGTTGATCCGTTTTAAGTAAGTTATGATAGTCGTTAACGTTCTAGTTACATTTGTTATTTTTATTATTAATTTAATAAATTTCATAAAATAAAAATTATGAATCTAAATTTATATGTTTATATTATATGGAAGGGAGAATGTTATTAGAATATATATAAATATTTATAGTTAATGTTTTATTTTTATTTTTTCTTCCTTCAGTGTATTTAAGAAGAAAGCGTTAGGTTCGGGAAATTTTCGGCATCCGGTTTTCGGCAGATTTTGCACTTTTTGGGTTGTTTTGATGAACTTAATTTGAGAAATTGTCTGTCTGTCCCTCGGTGTGAGCTCAAAAATTTTTTAAAGTGATAGAAATCCTAAAAGTTTACTTCTACTTTTTTTTTTTTTTTTTTTTTTTTCGTAAATGTACAAACGTTGCTTCCCCACCCCTGAGGGAGAAATATACCAGATAAAGTATATTTCCAATATGAGTATCCTTGAAAAGATTTTGCCAGTATTTTTAAAACGAAAGGTTGAATTATATATATGTGATATTTTAAGGAAAATTTATTGTTTTTTTTTTTTTTTTTTAATTTTTGGCAAAAACTAGTATGTTGTAGCACCACAAAACTTTCTTCTATATTTTTTATTATGCAAATTTGCGCAATGCAGATAATTTGTTAAGATTATTTTCCCGAATGCATGCAAATGATTTTCATCTTAGGAAAGTGTTTCTCAATTAAAAAAAAAAAAAAAAAATCAATTTTGTGCCAACATCTGAAAAAATGCTTTTTTTAAAAAAATAATTTATAACTTTGTTTTAATTTACCACAAATTTCATTCAGTTATTTACTTAAAAGGTACTGACGAGTTCTTTTGAAAAATACCAGCATTGAAAATTTACTCCACCATGGGGAAGGGCGGGCGATTTCTCAACTTATACAAAAAAAAAAAAAAAAAAAAAAAAGAGAAATCCTCCTTGTTTGTTAGTTACTTAAATATTTATTTTTTTAATTCATTTTAAAAATAAAAAAAATAATATAATTAGTACATTTATATAAAATTTCTTCCTACACTGTGTCATACTGAAAATTACGAAGAAGTACAGTCGGTAACAAAAGTGTCCGAACACTAGCAAAATTCCTATGTAAGAAAAGTACACTTCATACGGTTCTGTTAAATAAATCCTTATCGAATCGCGTTCTTAGACTGACTAAGAACAGGATTCGACAAGGATTTATTTAAGAAAGGAATCTCAAAACATGGAAATACATCGAAAACCGGAAGTCGAAATATTTCTTCTTATATGAAAAAAAAAAAAAAAAAAAAAAAAGAGACTATATATATATATATATATACACACACACACATATATATATACATATAAGAAAGTAAAATACTTAAAAAATTTCTCGGATATTGGTAAAAAATTGATTTTTTTTTTTTTCGAAATTTAATATATTATGCTTCTTTAAAATGAAAATCAAATCGCCTGCCTTCATCGCAGAAAATAAATTTAATAAATAATAATTTTAATATGTAATTTCTATAAACTATTATTGAAAAAAAAAAAAAAAAGTGGTAACCATAACAAACTATTTTATTTTATTTAATTTTTAATAATAATAATTATTATTTGAATGCAAGTAAGAAAAATAATTTCGCTTTTACGGAACTGAAATAGTTCCCCCATCAATTTCCCGTAAAGGATAAGAATGTTTTTTTACATCGCTAATAATTGAAACGCAAATATTTATTTTGTTATTTTTGATTGGAAAATTTTTTTTATTGCATCTTTAAAACCTATGTTCATCTATATTATTAACGTTGTGCAAAAATTTTTGCGCGCGCTGATAAGAAACTTCTCTTAGACTGTAATGTATCAAAATTATTTTATGAATTTTTATACTCAAACCATTTGTGCTACCTCTACAAATTTTTGTGACAAGCTTCCTACAATAAATCTGGAAATTCTGTAATGACATATATGAGTTTTATGGGATTCTAAAAACATTTTTAAAGAAGGAAATTAGCGGATAGATGGACAGAAGTCTAAGCAATTTCCTATTTTGTTGAAAAATGTAAATAAACACACTCAAAAATATATTTGAAGTAAAATTATACATTATATTAACAAGTGAAATTCTTTTTCTTGAATTTTTGCATGCTTCACACGCTCCCACACTTATATCTCTGACTACTCATTAAATCAGAAAACCAGCTGTACTTAAAAACAACAAACTGTAACTGAGAGTTGTCGCATCAGCGTTATTTTTGTTGGTCTATTGGGCAGGAAGGAATTTTGTTTATCAAGATGACGAGCAACAGTGTTCACAAAATAAAAGAGAAGAAAAGTCAATTCATCAATTATTTTTAAATGAAAATTATTGTAAGTATACAGCTAAAAGTTTGTCGGTGTAATATATGTCATCATTGCATGAATAGTATAAAGATTCATGAAGTGACCTCTATTTTGGAACTTCTCGTATTTTAAATGTATAAATAGAGGGGGGGGGGGATGCTAAAAATCCATAGATTTAGCATGGGATGAAAACGAAAAGTACGCGCAATGTTAAGTGTGTAAAAGAAAAAAAGTTTCACACGGGAAGTAATAAAAGGACAAAATTGTCTAGAAATTGCAACGAAGAGCGGGAATATGGGACCTCTATTTTTTAAGGAACTATAAAGGAAGATATTTATTTATTAACAGCGTATAGATTAAATTATTTAAAGTACAAATACTTCAATAAAATAACAATTTCTATCTGAAATTATGCCAGGATTTGTGTCAACTAATCTATATAAATAAAGAGAAGTATATATGCGTCTGTCTGTGTTCTGGTGCTCACATTACTATGCGGATGGAAAAAGAGTCGCCGTAGGTAGCGGGTACCCGAAGCGAGGTTCAGAGCAATTTCAATAAAATAATTTTAGTTGATGTAGGGGAAAAGAAAAATATTCAAGATTTTCTGGACACTTAAGAGTTATAATAAAAAAGCACCACAGAATTGGTGTTTAAAAGTAATAAGAGTAAACACTATAAAATGTAAGAGCTCGCAACAATCGTTTCGGATGGAAAGAAAACATGATCCTTCATCAGGCAAACGAAGTAGGCACGAGTGCGGCAAACAAAGCGCAAGCGTTTTGTTTGCAAAATTTTATGGTGTTTATTCAAAGTATTGTACATGTTACTTGAGAGTATACTCCAATTTCTTAAGAAATCGAACCTTCGGGCGGCGTAAGCTAGTTATTAACTAAAAGGGCGTTCGGAATGGAAGTGTCCGTTTTTTTATTGCCGTAAATCAGAAAGTGACCTAAAATCCGGAAAAGTCCGAAATCCGGAAAGGCCATGGTCCGGACGACTCCGGATTTCAGATTTTGTACTGTAGTAATAAATAGAAAAATTTGTAAATAAACATAAACATTGCCCTCCCCCCCCCCTAAAAAAAAAGAAAAAAATGCATCAGTTATTTTAGGTTGAAATAATAACACATCCTTTCGTGAGTTTAACAAAAAGCACGATTGCAGCAAATTACTTTTGCTGCAATCGTGCCCACTTTGTTTCGCCTGATGAAGGGTCTTCGTGCTATTTCAACCGGAAACAATTGCTGCATTTTTTTATTATTTTTTTATTTATTTATTTTTAGTTTATGGTGTTTTTTACAATGCTCTCTTTATGACAATTTTTGTTTCAATATTCTATAATTTTCACATGTAAAGTTACATTTATTTATATCAAATAGCGTAACAAAGTTAAACATATTGAAATTTGAACACTTAGAAAAAAAAAAAAAAAAAACATAATCTCCTTTATTCCAAAAAATGTTATATAGAGAAATATTTGCACTGAAAGCAACAAATTAAACTTTTATCATAAGGAAAATGGATCAACTGAATATTTCCTATATGCTGCACTAGAAATCCTGAATTTACAACCATAGTGTATGAATCAAATACTTGTAAATAGTATTTAAAAATGAATATGCACAAAATCAAATTAAATATTGGATGCATAGAAAAAACTGGCTGCTACTTCATCACAAAAAAGAGAGAGGGAAAAAAAAAAAAAAAAAAAAAAAGAAAAGAAAAGAAAAAAGAAAGAAAGAAAAAGAAAAAAGCACTAATAAAATTAAAGGTATTACCAATAAAATAAATATACTAGCTATAACTAAATCACTGCTGGCCTATTAACGGCCCTCTTCACTTACCGTCTCCGGAAGTCCAAGGCAATGTTATTCTATGGGAAATTTTCTTTACAAATAACTTAATAACTAATACATATTTTTAAATTCTGTTTTCACATTCAGAAAATTCCCAACTGTTAAATTGATGGACCTTTTTTGAAAATGTATTTGTTTTATTTTTAATATTTTATTTTGAATTTGCAAAATGAAAAATTTCACATATTGAAAAATCGTATTTTGCAGCTTGAAAATAAAATATAAAAAAATAATTTTTTAAAAAAGTCCGTCAATTTAACAGTTGGGAATTTTCAGAATATGAAAACAGAATTTAAAAATATGTATTAGTTAATAAGTTATTTGCAAAGAAAATTTCCCATAGAATAACATTGGCTTCGGCTTCCGGCGACGGTGAGTGAAGCGGGCCTTTAATGGGAAAATATAAAGGACCAATGAAGACTGCCGGCAGTAATATAATTTTTATGTTTGCCACAGCAGGCCCACTGCAGGCTGCCAGCAATAACATAGAAAAATTATGTTTGCCACCAGGTAATCCAACACTGGCCCACTAACAATTTCCAACCTAATGTGGGTTACCGACAGTGGTCCATTACCTACAGTCGGCAGCATAATTTTTCGAGCACTAGCCAATAATTCCTATATTAAAAAAGTACACGTAAGACTGATATGTTAAATAAATCCTTGTCGAATCATGTTCTTAGACTGACTAAGAACATGACTCGATAAGGATTTATTTAACAAAGCAGTATTAAGTGTACTTTTTTTAGACAGGGATTATTGCTAGTGCTCGAATAATTTTGCAGCCGACTGTATTTTCATCATACTGCTAGCTGCCAGCAGCGATCCATTCACTGGCCCACTAACTTATTTTTAACTTACTGCAGGCTGCCAACAGTGGATCGATTGAATATGGCCTACTGACGGCCGGCGTAACATATTCCCTGCGGCACCGTAACTTTTGCCACCGACGGCCCAGCTGCAGCTACTGTTGGCAACCAGCACTTGGCCTCGTGTTGGCCGTCATCTGTGGTTTTGCTGGGATCATACTCTAATTGTATCTATTAAAAAAAAACTGCAATTCTGGATCTATTCGCATAAAGAAAAGATGAAATCTATTTCATAGGAGGGCTAAGGCAAGTCAAATATTGAAGGAGAACATCACTTAGTGGAATAATTGTGTATTGGAACAAAGGACCAAAGTTTGACTTCTAGCTACACTATTAAAAATTTTTGTAAATTTAATGTAAATATTTATCCAGAGTCTCTGTAATTTACAGTAATTCTTAGTTAAAAGTGAATAATCGAGATTCTCATTCTTTATTCTGTATTTTTTACCTAATTTTAATATTTAATTTAAAAAATGACTGTTTCTACTTCAGAAAAAGCATTCTAAGTACGAAATATATTCTCAACAATAATTAAATTAATATTAGTTATTAAAATGAATGTATAAAATAAGTTTTTTAATATCTCCGTTTATTTTTCTCCGTAATTTTGTGTAAGACTTAACATAATAGATTACACAGTGTTTTCTGTTGAAATTTTTAACAGTGTAGATTCCATAAAAAATTTATTTAGATACATGGGTGCAGGCAATGAAAGAAATTTAAAAATATTAAATGTTTTGTGCGGAAAATAAATCATGAGAAGTTTTTTCTCTCTCTTTTTGCCTTACTCGAGATGACTTTAAAAATAACAGTTTAAAGCTTTTTAATTGTATTAGTATTAAATTATTTAAAAAAATAAATAAATAAAAATTTAAGCTTTAAAATAATCTTTTCGGCTCTTTCTGTGTATTTCACAGAAAGCCCATTATGTAGATTTTGCTAGAGTGACATGTGACACTTAAAAAAAAAAAAAAAAAAAGACTGTATTCATTAAGGATTTTATTCTGCCAGCACTATATTTACATAAATCTAAAAATAACATGAGTAATTTTTGGATGTAATATAAACACTAATGGACATGTCTATATTATGCTCACATATGTCCATTTTCCGTTATTTTGTACAGCTAAAAGACGTACGTATTACATAAAAGGTGGGGACATTTCAACTTAATATCTTTATTGTTTATTTGTTTGTTTATTGATAACATATACATCAGATTTGTATGCTTGACTTGTAAGTCCGCTTGTAAATCTTCGTCAGATAATTACAGATAGCACATGACACAATTACAATACAAAGAAATGGAAAAACACCCAGGGCCAGTACGGGAATCGAACCCGCTCTCCTACGCTCGAAGGCGATTAGCAGTGTAGTGACATAACCACTCGGCCACGGAGGGCCCAACTTAATATCTACAAAATCTGATAAAATATAGACTGAATCTGGCTGTAATATGGACATGTCTATATTATGTTCACTATACGTCTATTTTATGTCATTGTTTTCAGCTAAAAGACGTACATAAGACGTAACAGGTGAGGACATTTCTACATAATATCTACAAAATCTGACGAAATATAGACTGAATCTGGGTGTAGTATGGACATGTCTATATATCCAGATTACGTACATTGACTTAATTTGGACGAATTTGTGTTGTCTGGGTACTAAATATTAAGCAAATAAGTTTCTAAAATATACATATAAACCAGACATATTTTTTCATTTTAAAACATTTTGTTTTATTTAAACGCAAGCAATGTTAAATATCTAACATTTCATACCATACTGCTATTTCAGCATTACAGTTTGTTATATTAATTTGTACACTTGAACACGAACGTGTTCAAACATAATAAAAATTAGTTTTATTTCTCAGAAAATAGGGTTAACTATAACGGAAAACATCTGTAAAATTTATCTTGCCTAACGCATCTTAGATTGGCAATTCTCAACCCAGCATAGATCAACATTTGCAATATTTAATTCTTAATACTGGAAAAAAGGTGTACCATCAGACATTGGCCGGTCCAGTTTAGATAACATTGGCCAGTCCGACCTAGGTCGTAATTGACCGGTCCGGTCTAGGCCGACATTGGCCGAACCGAATTAGATCTACATTGGCCGGTCCCGTTTAGATCGACATTGTGCAATGTTCAAATGGCAACATTGGCCAATCTTTGCAAAAAAGTTTGCATTTCGGCCCTTGGCCAATGTTGTAAAATCTCATTATACGACATTGGCCGATATTGTTGTACGCCCCCCCCCCCCCTCTCTTTCTCTCTCTAAAATATCTTTAGAAAATCTCACTGTACACTAGAGTGACCATATTTTTTTCCTTGAATTTGTGGACAAAGATGGCGGTGTCCTCGAATTTCAAGGACAAAAAATAATTAAATCACCTTAAATTGTAAAAATTTAGTAATTTTTATGTATAAAGTAGCTTATCTCAGCTTATTTATTATACATATAATAAATTACTATAATAAAACATTAATAACTTTATAACCGGCGTACCCAAATGTGTTGCAATTTTTTTGGGACGAAGGTAGTTTGTCCTCGAAATTCGTGCCTGTCCTCAAAATTCGAGGACATATGGTCAGCCTACTGTACACATGATTATATTTTTCATTTTCATGAGTGCACTGATGACTATTAACATAGTGTTTTAGAATAACCTTTAAGGCACAATCCACATATTTTGGCTTTTTCATGTTGTTTACTTACGTAAATGATTATAAATATCTCCTTTTTTCTTTAAATGTTTTAGAACACACACCTGGTTTTCCTGCTATATAAATGAATAGATGTGTAATTAGACAACTCTTCACAGAAAACGTTTTAGAAACTTTAAACTCATACAGGTGAGAAAGGCATATGTGTGTGAAGAAATACATGTTTTTCTCCTGTATGAGTCCATGAGTGTTTATTCGGTTTTTTTTTTTTTCGTATATTCTGTGCATGTATAGATACACATTAACTTTTCCTTTAATGTATGCGAAGTACATACGTAGTTAGATCTCCTTTTAAAAACTATGTGTGATTCATCTCGCACGCGTTTAAGGCTTTTTTCCTAAATGGATTCTTAAATATTTTTTTGTTTTTCCTTTTAGTAAATCTTTAGAGTACATAACATGTAGATGAGTATTTAGACAACTTTGCAGAAAAGTCCTATATGATTTATTTCACATATCTGTGGCTTTTCTCTTGTGTGGACGCATAGATGACTATTTAGGCTTCTTTTTTGAGAAAAATTTTCTGACATATGTATGGCAATTTTTGTGTATGATTGCATGAATGTCTATCCGACTTTCCTTTTTGAGAAAATCCTTTAGAATATATCTCACACACACATGCCTCTTATCTTGTATGAGTGCATAAATGGTTACTCAAATCACTCTTTCTGGAAAAACCTCTAGAACAAGCTATACACACGTATGGTTTTTCTTCTGTGTGGATGCGTAGATGAGTATTTAGACTGCTCCGTTGAGAAAATTTCTTTTGACATATCTCGCACACGTATGGCTTTGTTCCTGTGTGAGTAAGAAGGTGTTTTTTAAAATCTCCCATTCTGGTAAATGCTTTCAAACATATTCCACACTCGTATGGTTTTTCTTCTCTGTGGATGCGTAGATGAGTATTTAGACTGCCCTTTTGAGAAAATTTCTTTTGGCATATTTCACACATGTATGGCTTTTCTCCTGTATGAATGAGTAAATGCTTATTTAAATCACTATTTTTAGTAAATCCTTTAAAACATATTTTACACACGTATGGCTTTTCTTCTCTGTGGATGCGTAGATGAGTATTTAGACTGCCCTTCTGAGAAAATTTCTTTTGGCATATTTTTCTTACGTATGGCTTTTCTTCTCTGTGGATGCGTAGATGAATATTTAGACTGCCCCTTTGAGAAAATTTCTTTTGGCATATTTCACACACGTATGGCTTTTCTCCTGTATGAATGAGTAAATGCCTATTCAAACTTCCTTTCTCGGAAAATACTTTGGAACATATTTCACACACGTATGGCTTTTCTCCTGTATGAGTGCGTAAATGCCTATTCAAACTTCCTTTTTCGGAAAATACTTTGGAACATATTTCACACACGTATGGCTTTTCTCCTGTATGAGTGCGTAAATGCCTATTCAAACTTCCTTTCTCGGAAAATACTTTGGAACATATTTCACATACATATGGCTTTTCTCGTGTATGAGTGAGTAAATGTTTATTTAAACAACTATTTTTAATAAATCCTCTAGAACATATTTCACACATGTATGGCTTTTCTCCTGTATGAATGAGTAAATGCTTATTTAAATCACTATTTTTAGTAAATCCTTTAAAACATATTTTACACACGTATGGCTTTTCTTCTCTGTGGATGCGTAGATGAGTATTTAGACTGCCCTTCTGAGAAAATTTCTTTTGGCATATTTTTCTTACGTATGGCTTTTCTTCTCTGTGGATGCGTAGATGAATATTTAGACTGCCCCTTTGAGAAAATTTCTTTTGGCATATTTCACACACGTATGGCTTTTCTCCTGTATGAATGAGTAAATGCCTATTCAAACTTCCTTTCTCGGAAAATACTTTGGAACATATTTCACACACGTATGGCTTTTCTCCTGTATGAGTGCGTAAATGCCTATTCAAACTTCCTTTTTCGGAAAATACTTTGGAACATATTTCACACACGTATGGCTTTTCTCCTGTATGAGTGCGTAAATGCCTATTCAAACTTCCTTTCTCGGAAAATACTTTGGAACATATTTCACATACATATGGCTTTTCTCGTGTATGAGTGAGTAAATGTTTATTTAAACAACTATTTTTAATACATCCTCTAGAACATATTTCACACATGTATGGCTTTTCTACTATCTGGTGTAGATCATTATTTAGACAACTACTTTTCAGAAAATCTTCACTCACATATGGTTTCTCTCCTCTATGAGTGCACATATGCCATCCAAATTTTAAAACTCTGTACGTATGCATAGATGTGTACTGTCGTAAGCGTGTAGAGAAAATCTTTTCGCACAAAAATCACAATAGTACTGCTGTCGACGATAAATTCATATAAGACATCAACTTCGTATCTAGAAGCACATATAGTTTATTTACAGGATCTATATACAAAAACTTTGAATAGTATAACACAGCATCGGCTATTCTTTTACAGATGCTATTCACCAGACTGTGATGAAAATAACTCTTAACACATATACAATTATCCGTTTTTATAACGGTAGAATAACTCTAAAATGATTTTATACTCATAAAAATTCTCGTATTTCAATTCTTACTCTGTATTTTGATTACACACATAAGGATAAAAACAAAATACTCAACCGTTGCCACCTTCTCACAACAAAAATAAACAAGTACAGAACATTTAACCGTTGTTAAAGTATGCAGTATAGGGCAGTTCCTTGTTTGTAAACAAACATCTCAACTTTTATGAGTGGTTGGCAAAAAGGCTTGGGAAAAGCATAGCGATGGCGATTACTTGATTACTACCAACGGAAAATCAATGGTGGGCGGGGCGCTGGAAAGTCGAGCGCGCTTTTTTGCCAACCACATGACGTCACGAGGAAATGCTCTATACTGCAAGCTTATTTTAAATTGCATGGAAATTATATGCAAATATTTTAGATTGCAAAAAAAAAAAAAATTGCATAGAAGTACGTAATTCTACGCAATTTTTTTTTTTTTTTTTTCTCAGTCATTCCAACTTTAATTAAAAAATTTCCATCATTATTTTTTTTTAAATGTTGGCAATTTTAATCAAAAGACAGAAAGTCAATACTTAAATAACTTTCTAATACTCTTTTAATTCGTATATTGAAAAGATTTATATTAGTTTTAAAAATGGAAAATGAATAAATAATAAAATTTTCAAAAATTCTCTGTGTTTTCTAAAATAACTATACTTTTTTTTTTTTTTTCCTAATTTTCATCTTTTAAAAATGTGTAATTTCAGATGTTTTGGATTAATTACACCTATTTCTTGTATAACATTATTTCCATATTTCTAAATGTTCCTTCTTCTTTTTATTATTATTAATTTCAGATTGTAAGTTATTTAAATCCACGAACTGAAAGCTGAAGAAATTTGTAAAATATATTAAATACGATACACTAATTGAGATAAACAAAATATTCTCTTTCTAAATAATAAAAGCATTTATTTTTGTCCTCCATGTTAATTATGTTTTATTTTTAAGTGGAATTGTAGAGTTAATTGCCTCCATCATGTTTTTTTAAAGATATTTTAGCCCAAATTTACGTGAGTTCTGAAGAAAACCATGGAAAACTCCAAATGGCTAGACAGGCGTGACGCAAGATCAAACCCGGCACTGCCAATCTACCAGTTTCGAGAGCAGAACTACTTGACCAAAGGGAGTAGACATGAGGTGTTGGATTTAGTCCCAAACTGCACTTGCCATTCTAGCCGCTAGTAGTTTTCCATGATTTTCTCCTAAACTTGCATAAATACGGAATAGATCACCTCAGAAAGACCTCCACAGAGAGGACGCCTCCTTCAGAGCCTAAGACCCTAATGCAGTCCGTCGGCTTTACTTCCAAACATACATTAGTATTCCTGGGTTCAAACCTTGTGCGTCCTGTCTATCAGCTTCGGTGTAGTGGTGTACATGTTAAGGTTTAATGACCACATGATTTGGGTGAATTACCCTTCGAGGGGCCCTACTAAATTGTCTTAGCCTATTCTTGTGCTAGTTTTTGGAGAAAATCACAGAAAATTCTGAGTGGCTAAGACGAAAAGCATAACTGGAGACCTGGGATTGAACCTGATACTGTCTGATTGTCAGCTTAGTGAGCAGAACCTCTCGGCCACTGATGGGACGCCAGTGGTTAAAAGATAAAAAAAATCTTGTAACAATATCAAGACAATGTGAAGTAAAAATAACCTGAAAAATTTTAACTTAGAAATTTGAATTATTTCTATGATAAAATTAATTTTTACAGTCTTCCTAAATATATTTCAAAAATTTATGCAATTAAGAATTTCAATGAATTTAATGAAATAATAAAAAGCAGTGATTTAAACCATAAAAGTGTCGAATAATAGTTTACTAGCTTAATTCCCTAAACTTGACCGTGCATAAAAAGTACACAAAATTCTGTATTGCAGCAATCACTAATACACATGTGCGTATGTGTATACATCGGGAAAAAATACACATATATATAATTTGATACCAATCCTACACACTGTGCTTTTGAAATTATAAATGTTATAATTATAAATTATATTTGTAAATAAATAATTTCAAAAAAAAAAAAAAAAATGCTTAAGCTGATGAAGGATTAAAATTTAAGAAGAATTACAATTTACCTAAACTTTACCATAAGGATCCTTTAGCAGTCAGCTTCGGCACATCTTCAGATGTATGTGTTATCTTAGATTTCTTCTTCCTTTACACCTCGATTTTAGCATACCGCTTCATTTGGCATCTAGGCACATACGCTAACAAGATTACATAAATAGACACAGTATAAAAATTGTGCCTATAAATGTAATCCAGCTGGCAATCAAAAGTGGAAGACTGTTTCAAGTAAACCTGCCATATACATATACTTCATCTTCATCAAACTGGAAAAAACATGCTTACATATAGTGTTGAAAATTTAAACATGAAATAATAAAATATACATATATTCTCTAAAACTTCTACAGCGACCAAATTCTCAATTTATTAGAATTAACTGGCTTTGTGTAGTGCTGTGTGTTATCTGAAAACTGCATATTAAAGTATTGTACTAAAAAATTTACTATGACAATTTGAAATCAGAAGTAAAATTTATCATAAAAAATCAAACTGATGAGCATGGACAAAAATACATGACGATTTAGTTTTATTTTATCCTGAACATTACACTTAAAGTCTTAAAAAGTAAGAAAGTAGCAAGATAGTGCTTCAAAACTTGTTTAAAGGAAATTCATAAGTGACAATCATTCGTGTAAGAGGAAATTAAAATTCAACAATGTTTTACCAACCTTGTGCTTATAATGCTTATAAGCTACAAGGTTGGTGCCCCTCTTTTAAGATTGGTTATAGAATAGGAATTAAGGCTAATTGACTGCACTAGAGCCAGAGGGGTCCTAACCCATATCTAGAACCTCTTTAAAGAAAAATAAATAAATAAACAGATTTTCTGCTATATATTACAATCTTGCTTTTATCTTAAGTAACATCCACTGTTATCAAAAATCACAGTAAAATTTCTATACTTTACAACAAGTGCATGGAATTAGTTTAACTAGAAAAAATACATATAAAAATTCAAAGAGAAAATTATTCACTACAATCTATTCATCATATTTCAGCAAAATAAAAAAAAAAAAAAAAAAAAAAAAATTACATAAATTTTGCATAAAAAATAATTAATTAAAAAGCATCCACATTATTTTTTTAAATTACAATACATATTAAAAGCATGTTTCAAACTGCAATTCAATAATAATAAATAAAATCTACAAAATTAAATTTTTGAAATACTCAGAGAAACTGGGCAATAAAAACTAAAAAAAAAAAAAAAAAAAAAAAAAAAATTCGTTATTTTTCATAACATAACATTAAAGTTTCAAAATACATTCGAAAATATGAAGATAAGAAAAATCGTCGTTTTAATAACATTTTGTTTGTTTTTTGTTGATTAACTTACAGTTTTATTGTTACTAAGTCTGGTTAATTCTCAAAATTTCAAGTGAAATACGAATCATGATAGCGGTATACATCAACAATATCTGAAAAATTAGGATCACTTATTAGTGAAGGGAAAAAAAAAAGCAGAAATTTGTGAAGGAAAACTGATAATTATACACAAAAGCATACTTTTCCTATTTCAAACAAAGTAAAACGAGTATATAATAATAGTAAATAAATACTTATTTAATAATATAAGAGATAGTAGGCACTTTCCAAAGTGAAACAATTAGTAAATAATAAAGCATAAGCAACTCGCATAAGTTTAAAAAGTCTTTAAATATGAACGAATTATTAGTATTTATCGAAAACAAACTTTAAATGCTAAAATAAATATACAATTAACCTGATACGTTATTAAGGTCAGAATTTATATTTACCTTTCATGTACTATTTTTCCTCTCTATGTAATCTTTTAGCTGACTCAAATCAAACAAATGTTTGTATCTTGAGATATTTCAGTGATAGAAATCATGTATTTTCTTATTCAAAATTCAAAACATCATATCAAATGCTGAAGCAAACATAAACAATCCAAAGTTACACGCGAGGCAAGCATGAATGAAGTGAGTTTCTCATTTAACAATCTGATTGGTTCACTGCTTGCGGTCGACGGCGGCGAGAACGTTCATTTCTAGCACAGACAGAAGTCGACGTTTTCCGCAAGAGAGCTTTGCGTTCATCCGTTGCTTTGACAAAATTCATCATTGCGCATGCGCTAGTTTCGCGGAGCGGTGCGGAACACTGAGCTGAAGAACAACTGGAGCAAATGCTTCCAATACTTTTACACAGTGTTCGTGCGTGCCAGTTTTTTTGCAATCCTTCGCCTGCCTTGCATGGCAAGCAACATTTGTCGTGTCGTCTATTACTATTATAATCTTTAAAGAATTAAAATTTAAAATTGTAATGTCATGTTTAGCATATGGTTGTTCGAACAGACAACATTTACACAATTTTACTTTGAAATATAAAGATATCAAATGCTTTTTGCCATGCAACGCTCCGAAGACAAACCTTCAAAAAACGGCGCGCGAAAACCGGTCTAGCATTTCCTCCAGTTGTTCTTCAGCTCAGTGGTGCGGAACGGCCAGTGTGAAGCCCGCTTTACGTTACTTTAGAGTAACTTGTTTTATTATATTTCATAATTTTAGCTAAGTAAACTATGATATGGATGTTTGTTCAGCGATAAACTGCAATAATCATTCAAGAAGTGAATATAAATTATTCACAGATCTTCTATTACTGTGTATTTGAGTTTTGGCGACATTTTGTAAAAGAAACAGAAACCGCCCTAACAACACATCGTACTTCCATAGGATATCCCCAGAATAAAATGACATACTGAGAAAGTACGGTGAAAAAAATGTGTTTTTAGGAATATTATTGTTGCTTATTGCTCTTATCTTGACCGATTAGCTTCAGATCAAGATTTCTTAAAATCATTAGGGAAACGATAAGGACGCCAAGCGGGAATGCTGTCCTCTTCGGAGGCAAAAAAATGGCGGTGATGCGCCGGCCTATTATTTTATTTAGGGGCTCTAGTTTTCTCAGTTTGCTACTTTATTCCACATTTTTCGAGACGGTTTCGAAAGTAAACATTCGTTATCAAAACGAAGCGTACTGTGTTAGCGAGGCGTTGTCGAAAGCAAATTGTAGAAGCATTTTTCAATATGGCGTCTACGTTATTTCTGTCACTTTTAATGGATTTCGAACAAAATTGAAGAATTTCAAGAAATTATTTAAGAAATTGATCTTTCACATGTGAGATTCACCAAACTATTCAGTCTGGATAAAGAAACTGATATTTCTCTGCGACGAAATAAAACCGTCCCATATCATAAGTACATACTATCATAAATAAATACTTCATCCTTTCAGTTCTTTTCCTTCATATTTATTACATTGATATTTTATGCTTTTTTCCTCTCTCTCTGTTTGAATTCGCAACTCTAGCACTCGAATACGCCCTCTGGTGGACAAAAGTCTAAGTTATTGTGTCGGATGTCAATTTAAAGTCCCATTGATACACATTCGTTAATCATAAGACACTTTCAATGACTCTATTATTTTAGCAATGGAAAATTCTTCGGTAGTTTTGTTGATCTATGATAATAATAGTAAAGGAAAATTATAGTTTCTCCAAAGTATAATAATGATTTATTTATTATTTACACAAAAAATATTATATTAAATACATTTACAAGAATTATTCATGTTTAGTTTATGTATGGTAAATGATAGTTTAAAAAATATTAATTGCACTGAAATGACTTATTTGTTTATTTTTTTAAAGTAATCTAGCATAACCACATGTAAGATAATTTATAAATACTTTTACTTAGTTTAAATGAATTTATATAAATATTTTAACAATGGAAACTTTACTTTAAATTGTTTTAGTTTTACTATGGTAGAGTGAAAATAAAAAGAGAAAAATTACAATTTAACCAAATAGTGATTATTTTTATTTGAATATTTATGCAACATATTTTTCTCACATGAAACTGAATATCAAAATGTTTTTTTATAAGTTTTACAAACACAAATGTAAATTAATCAGTACTTATTTTAGTGAAAGAAAATTAAATTGATTAATATTAGTTTTCTATGGTAACATACACTAGATGGTGCTAATACGTTTACTGAAATGGTAATGCTAATCAGTATCTTTTTAATCTCTTCTGCATTTGTTTAGAAGCAATGAATTTTAAAAAAGTGTTGCAGAGATTTCAGCAGTGTCAGTGTCATCAATTTTATATTTCATTTTTTAATCTGTTTATTATTTTCATTTGATATTTTTATTTCCATTTCGTTGTTTCTTATAAAGCTCATTGAGAGTTATCTGCTAAATTTGGATATTTTCCCCTTTTTCATTTTTAATACAAAGACATGAATGTGTTTTTCTTTAATTGTAAGGTTCAAAATTTAGAGTACATGAAGCAAAAGTAAATTAACGTATAAGCGGGGCTAATATGATTTTTTTTTTAAACCCAGAACAGAATAAAAAATATGCAGAGAGAAACCAAACGAAATTTTTATCAAATGGTACATTATTAAAAATAAATAATTATGTAAACCGTAAAAACTAATGAAAATTTTAACACTTCGCTCTGTTTCTAAATGCTATATCTATGTTACTCAACTTTTTATTTTAAATAACGAAATTAACTTAAATAAAATCTCGTATGAAATAAACACAACACATCAAATTATTAAGCCTTGCATGATACAGTAAACAAGTCATCCAAGAAATTAAAAATAAATTGATACAAAAATGTAGTACATACAAGTAAAAAATTCTTACCAAATGCTATCCAAGCTTTTAAGATGCAACGGTGTATTTTTTTTTTTTTTTTTTTTTTTTTTTGTAACGGCGTTAATCCATATATATATATATTTATCGTTGCATGCTTTGAAATTATTTCAATGTCTCTGGTAAGCATGTTAGTAAGGGTTAGAAGTACAACAGATTGTGTATCAGTTTGTCATCATATTTACTATGAAAGATGAATTAATAAGAAAAAATAACGAAGAAGTATTATTAATTTTTTTCAAATAAGGCGAATGATTTAAAAAAAACACAAATATAGCGAAAATAGAAGTAGATGGAAAAACCAGGATCTTCAATGGACAATATTCCTGTGACGTCACCGTAGGTAAAATCGCCGAACACGTGGCCGATATTTTGTAAACAAATTAGATTCGAGATGCCATTTTATTGTTACGCATAACATTTTCCTAAATATTTCTGCAGTGAAACTTAATAATAATGTTCAAACAAGAACAAAAGAGAAATGTAAACAACTGAATCGAATGATAGAGTTAAGACTATTCCATATCGTAAAATTGCAGAACATTTTATGTATACACACACACATACATATATATAATGAATAAAAGATTAATAAGAACATTTTATACACACACACATATATATATAGACATCAAAGCTTAAATAATTAGAATTTCAATCACTTTAATAAAGGAATTTACTAAATGGAACATCCATTTAAATATGTTAACATCGCCACAGTTCACACGGCAACTTTTAATATTACATAAGTTGATTAATATTAAAGTATATTACTAAAACTGGATTAAAAACAAAACAAAGTTATCACTATATCACTCTTACTTCAATTTCATATAATCTGTAACTCTTATAAATAATATTGCAAGATAAAAATTTGCAAGCCGCAATGCTTTGTTATCTTATGGTAGAGTTGAGGATTGTTTCCCTAACCAGCTGATATTCTTGTAGCCTCGAACACCAAGTGGGAATATGGTCCATTGAAAACAATGGTTTGCGCTAAGACTACTATATAACAGGCTGAATCATCTGCCGCCATTTGTCCGTCATTGCTAAAACTAAGACTATTGTAATGACTATTATATGATATTATATAAGACTATTATATAATAGTCTTAGGTTTGGCAGTGACGAACTACCATATAAGTTTATTATATGAGACTATATAAGACTATTATATCATAAAAAACGACAGTTTTTTGAGTGACGCGGCAAAGCTCAAACAAAGCTTAGCAGCGACACTCTATTATACAGCTAGTTTTACATCAAAAGAATTTGGAAACGCCGACATTTAATATCTCAGTAAATAAGAGATATTTTGATCTGATGTTTTCAGAATAATATTTTATCTTCTGCATGATGCTATCCTGAAAGTTTCACACTTCCACATTCTATATATTTTGAGATCTGAAATTGCAATTTAAGACTTCAAAGGAAAAATGGTAATTGTGTGAGTTTTTTTTTTCGAAAACGGCTCGAAGAAATTTTATGAAATTGATACATGATATTAATTTATTTTGTCTGTGAAGCGTGACGTCGCCCGTTTTTCCCTAAAAACTCTTGTTTTTTATATATTTCACTTTAAAAATGGAACTATATTACCTCGCGGATTACACTATTTTCTTTCGCATCACTCAAAAGAAAAGAATGTAATCCGGTTTGGAATGTTCGCGGACGTATACAGTCTTCGTTTCCATTTGAAATATTCAATCTCAGATAGGTAATTTGGCTCCATCTATCGGCAGTTAGTGTCAAAAACAAACTTACAAAATAAAATATTTTTCTTTCTTTAATATATATTGTAAATGAGTTATTTATTTGGAGATTTGTATTTTATATAATATTTTTTTTATCAAAAATATTCATTTAATTCCATTGTTTTCAAGTTGATACGTTGTTAACTTTCAAAATTGGTTTTATTTTAAAAAGTGATTGAAACAACAAAAACCCTTTTCTTTACTTTCATAAAAATGATAGATAATATCATAATCATATGCAAATATTTGTAATTTTTTTTTTTAAACTAAGTGATAAATCACTTAAACTATGGATAGAAAAAATCCTGAATAATAATAATAATAATAATTAATTGATTAATTTGCTCATTAAATTTCTATAATATAGTGTGTAAATGAAATATTTTACAAAGATTGTAATAATTATAATATATCAAATCCAAATCTAAAATTTCATGTTTTCTGTTATTATTATTATTTTTTAATTTTATAAAATAATATTGTAATGAAATTTAAAAAAAAAAAAAAAAAAAAAAAAAAAAAAAAACTCGGTTACTAAACACTTAAATGCATTGGAAAAACTGAAAACAGAATTAAAATTAGTAAAATAAGTAATAAAATAAAATGAAGTAAAATACATCTTTATTTGACTTTAATTTAAACCCATAATATATTTTTAAAAATATTAATTAATTAATTTTGTTTTTCGCATTGTGATACTTAATTTTACGAAATAATACATTTCTGCAAAGCATACTGGCAAAATAATTAAGAATTATACAGTGTATTATTTTATAAATTACTTTGTTCATTAAATTTCCAGTAAAAAACTATACTACTTAAATATTTATCAGTATAAAAGTTTCACATTTTAAAGATTTTTCTATTTTTATTTATTTTTCTCTTTTAAATCAAATCTATACTTCAAAAATAATAATTATTTCTTTCTTAAATTTAACAGTAGGGAGCAGGCATGAATATAACAATAAAAGCTACTCTAGAAAAAAAGAAAAAGAAATCCTCCTTCACTTGTACAGACTTATTTCTTACATATAATATTGAAATAAAATGAAATTACCATGCATCTGCAACCTTTACATTAGAAATTAATAATACATTTCAAATTTTGTATTATTTTGCAAATTTTGTTTATTGCCTTTATTCAGATATTGCAGTTTATTGCCTTCCCTTAGTCGTTTCCGATAGATTTGGGGAGGAAGATGGGACTTTTAGAAAAAAAAAAAAAAAATTATAAGTTCCTTAAAAATGCCCCACCAGCGGCCGAGCGATGGATGAGAGGTGCCGGATTCGATCCCATCCTGCACTCTTTGACTTAGCCGTTCCTTCCGTGTTTTTCTCCGAAACTCGCTTAAATACGGGCCTCGACCCCTTAGAAAGACCTCATGGAGGTCATTCTACCTATATGCCTAGGACCCTAGCGTAGTCAGTTGGCCTTAAAACCTACTACCAACCAACCTTAAAAAATTATCGTTGAAGTGATTGCATCTAGAAGATTTCTCAAAGTGCTAAAAAATCCTTATCATTTAAAATTTTAATGTTAGATCTCTTAGTATACATTTTACCCCCATAACCCAATTTTAGAAAATGAAGCAATGTCCAAAATCCCTTCACCACGTTTCAGAAAATTTTCAGGAATTCTAGCCAGGAAGAATGTGGGAACTATGTACAGTATATTTAACCAGATAGGAATAAAACTACATTCAACAAAACATTTTCTAAAAAAACGTTTTCCCGATTAAAATTTCAAAGATTCTGATTGCCCCCCTCCTATTTTCCCCATCTGAATTAATTTTAAACCAAACAAAATCTCCCTCAGATTGATTAAGCATCTTTTTTAGAATTATCAGTGTTTCCAAAGGAGGATCTGATCCCCACCCCCATGGTGTTAGGTATTTTGGAAAATTACTGTCAAATCCTTACAACATTTTACTTTAAACATCTAAAATTAAAAATATAACAAAATATTAATATTTTGTTCATTCAATTGGACCATTTAAAAACTTGTGTTTAATTTTTTTTTTTAATCTAACCAAAATCTATGCGGTGAATGGAGCTCTTTAAAAACTTATTCATAACACTTTTTTACAAAAACTTTCGTACACAAATTATTTTTTGAACATTTATTTTAAATATTCTGTTGAACTATTTAAGAAACAGATGAACCGTTGAACCAAAGAAATTGAATATTAAATAAAATAAAATAAATCTCTCTCTCTCTCTCTCTGTCTCTTTTTTTTTTTTTTTTTTTTTTTTTTTTTTTTTGTAGAAATTGTTTGTTATTTTTAAAATATACCATATTATGCCTTTGTAATGTTGCGTGTTTCCATCACACAACAAATATTCTTTCTTAAAGTTTTTTATTTATCACTTTTCATAAATTTTTAAAATTTCATTTAGTTTGTTATTTTGTTCGAGGTAAAATTTAATGTGTTATGAACTATGAAACTGCACTTTTTAAGGGTTACAAACTCATTGCCATGCTCCTTTAATTTTATATTTTAATCATTAACCCCTAAAAAGTAATGATATCAATACAAAAAACCCTTAACGGGTTAAAAGTTAGTGACGCAGCACTGCACTTTATGGCTATAAGAATTAGAAATACGAGTCTTAAAAATAATGATATCAAATTTTCAGTGACGCTTTGCTATTAATTAAAAAATACAGAGATTTTCTTATTTGAATTTGTTTTTTTCATCTATTTATTTTTACAGTGTAAACGTTATTTTCAACATAAAATAATATATAACATTTATTTACCGATACCTTTTCATTCACATCTCTTATAATATCAAAATATGTGTTTGAAAAGAAATGATATGAAATTCCAGCAACGCAGTGATGTTACACTAAATGATTTGTTTTTAAATTCCACTGCAAATATTTTGTTTTGCATATTAAAGTATATTTGCACATTGAAATATTACTTTTAATTTTCAAATACGCAGTCAAATATATCACTTTCATTAAGTTTATATTATGTTCTGAAATGTATTTATTTCAATGAATTATTTTATCTTTTGCGTCACGCTATCCAAAACTGTAAGTAAAATTTATGGAAATGTTTATTTTGTGCCATCTTATCCAAATTAATTGAAAAAGCATGCAAATAGATAGTGTGCTGAAAAAAAAAAAAAAAAAGCGAAATTTTTAGTTGTAGTTTTGGATGGCGTGGCGCAGAAGATAAAATAATTCATTGAAATAAATACATTTCAGTACATAATATAAACTTAATGAAAGTGATATATTTGACTGCGTATTTGAAAATTAAAAGCAATATTTCAATGTGCAAATATACTTTAATATGCAAAACAAAATAATTGCAGTGGAATTTAAAAACAAATCATTTAGTGTAACATCACTGCGTTGCTGGAATTTCATATCATTTCTTTTCAAACACATATTTTGATATTATAAGAGATGTGAATGAAAAGGTATCGGTAAATAAATGTTATATATTATTTTATGTTGAAAATAACGTTTACACTGTAAAAATAAATAGATGAAAAAAACAAATTCAAATAAGAAATTCTCTGTATTTTTTAATTAATAGCAAAGCGTCACTGAAAATTTGATATCATTATTTTTAAGACTCGTATTTCTAATTCTTATAGCCATAAAGTGCAGTGCTGCGTCACTAACTTTTAACCCGTTAAGGGTTTTTTGTATTGATAGTAATCTTACAGTCGGCTGCAAAATTATTCGAGCACTAGCCAATAATTCCTATATTTAAAAAGTACACTTAAGACTGTTTTGCTGAGTAAATCCTTGTCGAATCATGTTCTTAGACTGATTAAGAACATGATTCGACAAGGATTTATTTAACAAAGCTGTATTAAGTGTACTTTTTTTTGGCAAGGATAATTGCTAGTGCTCGAATAATTTTGCAGCTGACTGTAAGTTTAGCAATGACGTACTTGACGTACAAATGGCGGCGAATGATTCAGCCTGTTATATAGTTGTCTTAGTTTGCGCGGGAAAGTCGAGCTTTTTTGCAGTGATGCCAGATGGTCGAAAATTATTTCCCTAAATCAGGGGTTTTTTTCGAAAAAATCCCCAACTTGATTTCTACTAATAAGGGAAAATAAAATTTAAAAAATAAAATTATATCAAGCAGATTTAAGTGGATTTAAGCTCAGATTTTTCCCCAAATGAAGGTAATTTTTGAAAAAAATCCCCAAATAAAAATAAAGCTATTGAAAATCCCTGGTCGTAGGGATAAATCATTACGCTGGCAACATTGACAGAAAGTTGAAGAACTCCCCAGATTTGTCCCCAAAATTTTTAGAAATTCCCAAAAAAGTCCTCACAAACATTTGTCCCCAGAAGTCTCAAAAATCCCCAAAATGGGGACAAAATCCCCAATCTGGCATCACTGCTTTTTTGCCAACCGCCAGGGTACCCTTTAATTGAATATATGAGAAGGAAGTTGAAGTCCGTATTAGAGATGAGACGGGCTCAGCCCGAGTCCGTAAGCCCAAGCCCGAGCCCGAGCCCGATCGGGCTCAAATCTTACGCAAGTCTTCGGGCTTCGGGCGGGCTCGGATTGAAGCTAAAAGTTCCGTTTATTTTATTCTTCACTAACTGGAAAATGTAAAAAAAAAGAAAAAAAGAAAAGAAAAGAAATTGTATTCATTTTGAGAGCACCTCTAGTAATGCCATAATAGTCACGATGGGTTATTAATCACAAAATAATCTTGCAAACCTTAGTAGCTTTGACTTTCCTTTTTCTAAATAGAACTTTTTTTTCAACGGGATGCATATTATGTCATAGTGTTATACAGTAATCCTTCCTTCTTCGTTATATTGGGCCTCATTATATCACTCATTCGGATAAATTTCTAGTCTCCCGATAGGCGCGTTATAAATAATGGGCTGCACTATAAATATATATTATATAAATATTTACATGTATACAGAGACACAGACGTTATAAATTGTTATAATAACATTTATAGTTATTTAAATTGAGAATTGATAATAAGAAAATTAATTTGAAAATGAAAACGGTATTTAATTTTACTATTGTGTATGCGTTGCATAGCGTACCACTTTCAATATCGGGCTCGGGTGGGTTCGGGCTCTGATCACACAAAATTTTTCGGGTTCGGGCGAGCTTAGTTCAAAAATGTTTCGGGCCCGGGCGGGCTCGGATTACCAAAATAGAGCCCGAACTCACCTCTAGTCCGTATGCATATGCCCCACACAGCACATACGTCCAAATTTTGTTCATTTCTCGTCTCGTACGTTGAAAACACGTCCCTCCAGAGAACTGCCATCCCATTTTTGTCACATGCTCACATAAATTCAACCATCATGTTGAAAGTATGTGTCGTGAGTAACCAAATTTGGACATACATTATTAGAAAAATATCTTGGAAGTAATGTGTTCCACAATTGAGCCACAATGAAGTGTCCTTTTACGTTGAATTCAACAAGCATGCAGCGTACTTTTTACTAAAACGGAACGAGCAACTGGGCATGCGCATTCAACCAACCATTCCACTTTTCCTCCTCTCGTCCGTGGCTTCGCTTTCGCCCGCCGCCATGTTGTCATTTTGATTATGTGAAAATGCGAAAGAAGAAATAATTGCGTCGTATAATTCATGTTATGATTGTAGATTTCGAAGATATCGTCATATATGCTGTATTGTCCACCGTCGCCAAGCTTGTGACAACGATTTTACATTCTTGTTCTATACAGAATGTGAATGCGATCTGAAAATAATTGTCATATGTAAGTATCTAAAATAATTTTATTTTCATTTCTGATATTTGACTTTAATGTAATAATGCTTATTATACCTGAAAAGGTTTATTATTTGTAAAATTTAATTTCATGGGTGGTTTTAGTTTTTGTTTGTTGTGTATCATTTCTTATCCATTGATTTATCGATCCATAAATATTATTACATGGCCTAATGGACCTTTCTTTTATTTTAAGCAGGAATGGAAATATCTGTAGAAGTATTTTCTTGTAAACTTAATCGGAATTTCCATTGCTTTTTAACCATTCAAGCATGCCTTTATCAGTTGATTAACTTTGATAAACAATGCAAAAATGTGTTCATGAAAGCTTAAATTTATTTTAAAACTGTTGTAGTTTTATTTAACTCTCTCAAATTATAAAAAAAAAAAAAAATTAAGATTGATTTCATTAATGAAAGTTGTTATTTAAGTATGAGAAATTCAGTAATTCTGAAGTTAATTTATGTCAATAACAACAGTAAAATTTTCGAACGAACCATAGAAAATGAGAATAAACAAAGATTTCTAATGAACTGCTTGTACTGGTTTGGATTTTCTTATCTAGAATATGTATACTCTTTAACTTATTCTTCACGAGTAATTTTTTTCCTAAATATTGTAAATATTATATATTTATATATATTAAATATTATATATGTGCAATTTACAATTAAAAGCCAAACCATTAATTTCTCTTTCTCTGTTTTGAATCTCTTATCTACAATATGTATACTCTTTAATTTATTAAATTTAGTTATGTTTTTCTCAAGAGTAATTTTTTTTCTAAATGTTGTAAATATTATATTTATTGCACATATATTAAATATATATGTGCAAGTTACAATTAGAAGAGAAGCCAAACCATTAATTTCTCATTCTCTCACTTTTTATTTAATGATTTTAAATTGGTATTTTTAGTCTTCTGCTATTTATGTGTTAATACCAATAGCAGAAACAGTTGAGCCAACACTGTTAATTTAACAATCCATAAATGGGATACACTTAATAATAAATCAATGCCGTAGCTAAAGAGTTATACTTTCTCCTTTGTAAATGTAAATTTTGCACATTTTATGAATTATATTATTTCTTTTTATTATACCAGACCTGATCTCTGATTATACCAGACCTGATTCTCTGATTGCAGAATTTTGTTTTATTGTAGATAGATAAAAAATTCTTCCTGTGCACATGTGTATACGTATATTTATATAAAGTTCAAAATTACAGTTAACATTATGTAAACTATGAAAATTGTAACTTCGTGTTGATGGTATTTTTTGATTAGGCTTAAATTTTGTTTTTAAAAATTAGATTTTTCTTGGAGGTAATTATTAAATGTAAACTATTACTCATGATATGTTTTTTCCTCCTACAGTTGGAATGTAAACTCTGAAATGTTTTTTTTTCTTTTTCATCCTGTATACAATATTTATAAGCTATTTTTTTTTTTTAATTTTGGCCTTTTGTATTTTTCTTCCCAGATTATTTATTTAAGATGTTAATGAATATGTAAGGAATCTAGCTTTGGCCTGCAGTCTCCTAGCAGCCCTTCAGTTTAAATTTCAAGTTAATAAGTAAGACTTTCTGCATATAACTCAGTACTAATCATTGCAAGACTGTTCTTTTTTTTTTTTTTAAATCAAGATTTATTTGATTTTAATGATTTTTTAAAACTATTCATACATTATTGTGCAACACTTGTATTTTATTCTGTGTATTTTTATGTATATATATGTAAATATTTACACTATCAATCATTTTACTTAAATTATAAATAATATTCTATTCCGATAGAAAAAATCCATGTAGGCATTTATTACCAATATTTCTATTCAAATTAGTATCATTATAATATAAGAAATAATCTTATAACAGTCACAAATGCTGTAGTACGAGCCACTCAACCTGAGAATTTGTAGTACTATAATGTATTGAAATAAAGAAAGTCTGGTGGACTGCGGTAATTCTCGATCAATGTGTTTCTAGGTTAATTAATGTTCACCCAGCTTATAATAGTATGCTTAAACAAAAATTAGAAAGTATTGTTAACAATTCAAGAACATTGTAGTTTAATGTACAAAATAAAAAAAAGTCGCCATCTTTGCTGAAAATTAATAAATAAAAATATATATTAAACTGCTACAAAAGCATCTTGAAAAAAGATTGTTTCTGAAAATCACACATTTTACTTAGATTCTTAGTGGCACAACATTTCTATTTTTTTTTTTTTTTTTTTTTTTTATGTTATTTTACAACTATATATCTGTACTGATAAGTATAAAGGATTTAAGTCCAAAAATGTCGATTTTGAGTTAAGTACATAGTCAGACTCAGAAAAAAATTCTCTATCAATTGGTATAAAGGATTTAAATCCGTGTCCTTTAGTCTTTGAGAAAATCCATTGGTAAAAAAAGATTCAAGTTAGAAATTTAGCATTAATCTTTAGTATAAAATATTTAATTCAATTTTTCCCTTTATTAAATGAAGATTGACAATCACTTAACGGTATATAGTGTATAAATCAACATAATCCCTTTTTCCTAATCGATTCTGCTCATTAGTTTTTAGTTAGTTTAACTTTATTTTTCGTCTCCTGAAAAATCAAGAATATGCACTTAAATCCTTTATACTTATCAGTACAGATATAATATAAGCTTTTAAATTACGTTAATAATGTTTCTGTAATTTAGTATACTGGTTGTAACTATATTGATTTATACAACAGATTCTTTTTTTACCTATGTTTAAAATTATTTTAGACATATTTATCAATGTACATATATGTAGTGTGCATCTATAATATATATTCATTAATGCACATCAAAAAATCATAATATGTATTTTGCTTAAAATTAAAACCGGTTTTGTTATAGGTTTCATATCAAAATCAAAATTATCTTTCAAGCTATTTCAAAATTTTGTAGTAAGCATGACTAATGACTAATTAAGATCAAGATTACTAAGTATTGTACTGAATGCTAATAAATTAAATTGTATTTTATTGTACACACTTGTGATTTAAATTATACAGTTACATAAAAAGTTATTTATTTTTAACTGTTAACTTCAATACATTAAATCAAAGAAAAGTTCAAATGAAAGCCAACTATTTTATCTTTATTTCATAGTAAAAAAAAACTGTAATAACAGTAAATGGTTTTTTTTATAATTAAATGTTTAAATTAAAATATATAATAAAACTGAAATATTTTTAATGGGTAATTGCAATACTTAACTATAAATCAAAGAAAAGTTCATATCAAAAACGTAGTAGTTTATCTTTATTTCATAGTAAAAAATAAACTGTAATAATAATAAATGGTTTTATTTATTAAGGATATAATAAAAATGCATGGTTGAAATAAAATATATAATAAAATTAGGACAGTAATGCTATATACATTATGCTTTTAAATGTTATAAAGTGTTTTGCCAATAAGTTTGGATGTAATTTCAAAACAAATAAAAATAGTAAATTAACTACTATGCTTATTAAAAAAAAAAAAAAAAAAAAAAAAAAAAAAACATTTATAATCAGGGGTCAATCCAGGCAAAATTTGGGTCCCTTTTGCGGCTCCTTCACAAAATTCCACACAGTAAAAAGGGGCCCTTCAGAAAATTCAAATTCATAAAAAGGTACCCTTCACAAAATTCAAATCCATACAAAGGGACCCTTCACAAAATTCAAATTTATAAAATGAGTCCCTTCACAAGATTTTTTGTTTTATAAAAAGGATCCTTTTATTAAATGTTTTCATATTTTCAGTATTATTTTGAATTTATGCCTTAATTTGGCTCAACGAAACTCTATTAACTTGATATTAAACATTACATAAAGTGATTGTAAAAACTGAAGATTTTACACAATATTTTACTTTTTCACAAAAATATTTTATATTTCACAAAAATATTTTGTTTTTCACAAAAAAGGGACCCAAAAATTAAAACATGGATTGACTCCTGATCAGGGTTTAACCTGGCAAAAAAATTACTTGAGCATTTTAGCGAAAATAGGCAAGCACTATTTTAGTTTTTTCGAAAGTTAATTCTTTAGATACCATTGATTTCTTTTACTTAGCTTTGTTATCCTCAGTTTTGTTTTCTATTCCTTTTGTTCATTGATGATTTTAACCAAGCATCCATATTTGTGACTTTAAAAATATGAATCAGGGAAACTATGTTTTGATTTTATCAATGGAAAAAGAGGTATTCATATCATATGTGTAAAATGAAAAAGCAAATTAAAAATCAAGTAAAGTGTAGTGGTAGATAATCGTGAAATACTAGTGCTAAAAATGCTTCTATGAAGCAAATTCTGAATTCTAACATACTTTTAAATATTTTTGCATTTAAATTCAATCATTGAAAATTAAAAATAAATCCAAATTACTATATAAATAAGGATTCCCAATAATTTCAGTCCTTTCATAGTTTTTGCCTGCAAATATTACAAAAAAATAAAAATAAAATAAAATAAAATTCTGAATTATTATATAGAGATATTTTATACAGTTATCCAGTTTTAGCATTTTAGCGAAATTCTGACCGACTTGTTTTAGCAAAATATGATACCTTTTAGCAAAATGCTAAAAAAATGAATGGCAGTTTAAACCCTGCTCCTGATAATATGTAATTAAAATCAGGTTTATGTTAAAAATGACATTATTTGTAGTCCAAATTAATCAATATAGCTATCATTTGAACAAAAAATGTCCTGATCCGTAATTGCCCTGAGTCGGGGTGCGATCGATATTTACCCGGTTGCTGGGGCAATTACTGATCAATGAATTTTTTCAATTAAACAAACTTTTAAAACATTTTAATCAAAGTCTATATTTTATTGAATAAACACATGATAAAGCTTTAACCATGCTAAATTTGGTTAACATCAATTGTGATATTTTTAGAGTTATTTAGATGTTTGTGTTTTTTGATCGGGAATTACCCTCGCCCACACTAAAATCTTATCCATGCTATGGAACGGATAAAATAATTTTGGAAAAGGGTAATTTATTAGGGAAAATGACATCATAACTGAAACAATGTATTAAGAGGAAACTTTTACTCACACTTCCCAAACAAAATAAAGAGAATAAGGAGTTAAGAAAAAAAAAAGTAGGATATCTTAAAAAACTTATATTTAGGCTAAACTAATATAATTTGAATCAAGAAAATTTTTTCACACTATACCCATTGACAAAATTCACATTTTCATTACCATCTTAATACTTTCACTTATTCTTATAACTTTTCTATATTGAGTCGGGACAATTCATTAAACAAGCAGTGACAGCTGCCTTGAACTGTATGTAACTGAATATATATAATTAAATTTAAGGGTTATGGAGTTTTTAAAAAAAATTTGGAGGCTTCAGCAGGGACCGATTTATTCCTGCGGAGGCCTAGGGCACTCATGTTTAATGGGCCCTTTCTTCTGAAACTTTAATATTTATAATCCTCTATTCTATTAATCTATACAGAGAAGATATTTTAAAGGTAAATATTTTTTTCTGCACATGATTATACAGTTTACCAAATGATTAAACACTGATTATCTATATTTAAATAACTGATAACTTAACATACTATCATTTTACGGCAAAGTATATATTGTTCGAAATAATACAAACAATGATCAATTTCCATAGCGCACACAATGGAAATATTCACAATTAGTTAAAAAAAAAAAAATGTATTTTATATATTATAGGATAAAAAATCAATAAACAAAAAAGTGTAACTTATGATGAAGCCAATGTACTATCTGTAAACTGATTCATGCACTAAATTAGACAGCATTGCAAACATGCCAACAGTTTAATTTATTCCAGAGGATTGTAAATACCTACCCTTTTAACATCACTTTATTTGTATTGATTTTTTTTTTTTTTTTTTTTTCAAATATGGTAGGACAAATAAGAGGCACACAGCACAATACTATTTCCATTTGTTGACGAAAAAATGAAAATTATCGATCATTACAGAAAATTTTCATTCTAACTATTTTTTTAAATGTATGGTGGAATTTCTTGAAGGCCCAAGGCATGTGCCCTGAATGCTCTGCCATAAGTCAGGTGCTGGGCTTCAGGGCTTTTTAAACACTACAATGTAAAATATGCCATTATTTTTAAAATATGTGTGCCAATATTAAAAGATATAAACTGATATGAGAACTATAAATAAGCAAGAAAATGTTTTCTTTTGTAAATATCAACTGCAAGGCTGGCAGAGACAAACTATCATATTATATATATATTAATCCTCGCTTTCCCAAGATGGGGTCATTTTGAAGTTGAAATCTAGTTAAGCACGCCTCATTCAAAAAGTGTGCTAATTCGCCACAGATAGCAAACATAACCAGTGAAATTTTGCAACTTCTAAACGATATAAAAAGGTGTTGTGCTGGTGATTTTCGCCAAGTGTGCCAAGCGGCACCTGAAAGCAATTTTTTTGCAGTAATGCCATGATCTTGGGAAAGCGAGGGTTAATCAATTAATTCTACACTAACTAAATATTTATAATTCATACATCAGTCATAAGGTTGTGCTTGTATAAATAATTAAAATATAATAAATGGTTAAAATGTATAAATAATTAAGAAAATTAAGGTATAATTTATTTTTTTATTTATCAATGTTGCTTAGTAGAGACGAATCTAAAGTCAAGGTATCCAATATAAATATTAGCTTGTTTAATAATATTTTGTTATATTTTACAAATTATATTTTTAAATTTCTATAAGAAATATTTAAAAACCACATTTTTTAAAAGCTGGATGTACAGTTTCATTCCACTAAAGCCATTAACTTTAATATGTAAAAAAAGTGATTTAAATCAGTGATAGTTTTTATTTTTTTACTTTTTAAATCAATTGATTTAAATCACTACAACCCTGTTGCAAGATTCTCAATTAATAGCGTTTGCATACAAAGTTTTTATTCATTAGCTTTACAAGGCAAAATTAGCTCTGGCCGCATGGTCAGTTACTACTGAAGAATTAGCCACTAATAAATTTGCTGCGGGTAGCCACCACAATGGCCACTGTTTGGCTACCTGCTGCAATTTTCACACACACACACACACACACAAAAAAAAAAAAAAATGTTTGTTTCCCTCAGTTGATTAATTTTAGCTATATCATGTGTATGCAGTAGGAAATCCACTCCCAGAAATCCATAGCACTTGGGACCAGAGACTGCAAATTTGAAAATTTTATGGATTTTAGTTTTTTTTTTTTTTACTTGTTTGCAGTATAGACAAATGTTTTTTTTTTTTTTATTATTATTCATTTTTTTTTTTTTTTTTTTTTTTTTTATTCTTTGAAATTACTTTTTATTTAAGCACAAAAACTTTATTATAAATTTCATTGTTTACTTTGGTTGTAACTTTTTAAAAGTATATAACTTTTTAAAAGTATTTATAATTTTAGTAATACATATTAGGGTATTTATTTGTATTGTATAATTTTATATTGCTACTATTCAAAAGTTCTTAAAACATCGTTTTTATCATATTAACTAGTATGCTGTGGCCATCACAAGTCTTTCTTCTATATAATCCTGTACAAATTTACCTAATATAAATTATTTGTTAAATTATAATTTATTAAAATTATTTTCCATGATGAATGCAGACGATTTTTATCTGAAAGTAGTTTAATATTAAATGCCAAAAGAAAATCAGTTTTGTTCAGACATGAGAAGAAATGAATTTTCTTCCCATTATTTCATTTATTTATTTTTTCATTAAAAATGGAAAAAATCAATAAAATAGTATAAATTATCACTGATCTATGGTTTGATAATTCATTTTAAAGGTGTTGACGAGTTCTTTCGAAGATACCCATATTGAAAATTAACGAATTCCAAACGTCAAATTTCGTTCAAGGGTTTTGAGATACAGTACCTACAAAATTTGTAACACACACACAGACACACATTTTCTAAAAGCAGTCAAATTGTGATCAGGACATCTCAAAACATGTAAATACATCAAAAAGTGTTTAAAAATTTTCACAAAGCCAATACTTCCTTCAAACATAGAAGACAGTAAAAATAAGATTTTTTTTTTTGCTAAGTTTTTTATGGCAAAAATGAAAGAAAAAATCGATAATGTTGTTTTAAATTAACGCAGATCAGTGGTTCAGCCATTTCTTCTTCTTATTTTTTTTTTTTTTTTTTTTTTTTTTTTCGTATGCATATAAAGAGAAAGTATTGAATTAGTAAAAAGTTTCAAACTCCAGTTTTGATGGATTTACACGTTTGAGGATGCTCTGATCACGATTGAACTGATTTTAGAAAATGTCTGTCTGTCAGTCAGTCTTTCTCTCTCTCTGTGTGTGTGTGTATCACTAATGTAGTAGACACTGCATCTCATTAACCAATTAATGAAATTTAACCATACTTGGAATTTTGTTGAAACCTGACATAAACTGATACAGATTAGATTTGGCGATCAATTGTTCAACAGGTCGGGCTGTAATCCCATTATTTCTAAATTTTTAACATGAACAAAACAAAATTTCATATAACTCTACAAAATGAGTTATTTTAAACAATGTAATTATAAAATTAATTGTTAATTAATAATTGTTAATCAATGATTGTGAAATTAATATAAATTATTGATAATAGTAGTAATAAATTAGGGGGGGAGGGAAATGTGCATCTGAGAACTTCATTTCCTGTAGTGATGTAACTCTGTCACATAAAAATCGTCTACATTTATATGGAAAATAATTTAATAAATTTCTATTTTATGATTTTGGTGTATAATTAAAATATACAGAAGAAAGTCTTGTGGTGGCACTATCACACTAAAGGTATTGATAAGCTCTTTTAAAAGATACCCATGGTGAAAACTTGTCCCCTCTGGGCAATAAATGTAAAGGAAAATATATTCCATAGTCTGCAGAACTGCTTTTCTTTTTCTGTTTTTTAGTAGCTTTTAAAATAATTTATATTTTTTTCCATACATTTGGATAGAGATCATTGCATTATGTGATATGTATAAATCATGTTAAAAAAAATCACCTAGGAAGCAATAAGCCTAGGATAAATAAAGCTTATAAAATAAAATTTGATTCGTAGAGTTTAGAGTGCTATTCAGTCAAATGTGATATCATTGACAGTTTATTACCTACAATTTCACAGTAAAAATATAAAAAATAATTAGAAAAAATTAATTATAATAGAACTAACCTTTAATAGCTGTTTGTTTTTAGCATCATGAAGTATATATATTAACGTTTATCAATAATTGTTTCAAAATTTTTAAGCTATAATGATGTTCTCTTATAATTATTATTATTATTCACGTTTAATTTTAATATGTTTGTCAACTAATTTAAAGTTAATATAAGGTTATTATTATCATGTTTCAATTAATTAAAAAATGATGAAAAATTTGAAAAATTGGGCTTCATAATGTACTAGGACATCTCAGTAAGTATCTTCGTGTTGAATCACATGACTGTCCTTATTACCATTTTAGTGTTATGCTGTCTGGAGACACATCCAGACACTGTCTTTTTTATATATGAAGATTTACTCGTATTATTGAAAAATCTAGTACTTATTGTAGATGAGAAAATTCAAAACTGATTGGTTTCAATTAAATAATCATACAAAATTGTTTCTTATAAATACCACAACTTGCATATTGTTATTGAATATAATTTTTGGTTTATGGGAGAACATAACTGTCAGTTTTTATTTATTTATTTTTCCTTTTGAAATGTTTTTTATTTTCTCTCTCTGCAGGTGCTGCGAGAACTTGTCTATTACAGAGAAAAACATTAGATGTTGAATTAAATTAGTAATGTTCAATTAGCTTCGCTATGCAAATAAAGAAATTTTATGTAATTTTTTAAATAAAAATGCATAAATACATATTGTTTCTTTTGATTCTTTTTGAAATTTGAATCTCAAACCAATACAGGTAGGTTGGAAGTCAGTCCTTCGTTGTATCTTGCCGAACAGTCCAGAATTTGTAGTAATTAAAACAAATTCAGCATATGGAACAAAGCACAAATAAAATTAATATGTTTAATCAAATAGAAAATATGTATGTATGTATATGTATATATATAAGCATATGTAAAAAAAAAAAAAAAAAAAAAAAAAAAAGCATATGTAAAAAAAAAAAAGCAAATCAGTTTTGGTAAAAATATGTGTGTTTTTAAGCTACGTAAGTACTTTCTAAATTTTTTCTCTTGTTTTTATATTTTATCTAATAATTGCACTGAGTTTAATTTTGTTTCTAATATTGACGTTCACTGAGACTTGATTCTTGGCTTCTTTTTAGCTGCATTTCATTGATACAACCTGTCGTCCAAAAAAGTTGGATCATATTAATTACAGTGATTTGAATTAGTGATTAACTTTACAGTTTTACTTCACGATCACCATTATGCATCACAATGAGAAAACATGGAGGTAATCAGGAATTTAACTGCATGTAATTAATGTGATCCAACTTTGTTGAATGCCAGGTGGTATGAAATGCTGCTAAAAAAAAAAAAAAAAAAAAAAAGTCAAGGGTTACATACAAACGGAACGCTTGCAATTTCGATGACGTAAATTTTGCAAGTTTTTTGCAAATACAGTCGGCAACAAAAGTAACAGCACTAGCGAAAATTCCTATGTAAAAAAAGTACACTTAATGCAGATTTGTTAAATAAATCCTTGTCGAATCCTGTTCTTAGTCAGTCTAAGAACATGATTCGACAAGGATTTATTTAACAAAACAGTGTCAAGTGTGCTTTTTTCACATAGGAATTTTTGCTAGTGCTCGGATACTTTTGCTGCCGACTGCAGTCATACATTTGGAACGCCTGCAAATGGCTTTGCAACTGGAAGTGTTTCATTTGTATGTACCCCCAAGAGTCAAGTCCTTTGAGCATCAAAAGGGGATGCAACTTAGAGAGACAATGGGAATGGATATGTTCATAAAGATAAAATTTATATGGTGGTATTTAAAATATTTGAAAATTGTATATACAGTATACTTATGCTGCTATTACATAAAAACTTTTTGCACAACATTTGAACCGATTTTTGCTCTAATTTCTGGAGACTGAAAAAAATTTTTGGTTCGGAAAGTTCTCCAAAATACTTCAGATCTCAGTGGATGGTGTCACATTCAGTCTATGCCTGGAACCGGTTTGTAGCTGCATCTATAATGAACCAGTTCTGGTCCTAGACTGAAAGTGGTGCCATTTACTGAGATAAAAAAAGGAGAGTGACAAAAAATCAGTTTCAACTGTCAACATCACCTAAAACATGTGCTGAGGAAGTTCTGGATCTGGAAATAATGCTATATATATTAGCTCTGAATAAAGCTATTAAGTTTTATCTTTAATTACAGTATAAAAGTTTCATGTTTTTTAGTAATAGTAAAATGTGGAATTGATGCATTTTTCTAATTTGGATTCTGTGTCTCCATTTGACATATTTGTGATCCATATCAGTTTAATGTAAATTGGAAGAATGTAATGTTTTTATTATAAGCTTTTAAGACAAAGTTGTAGCAATTCAAAAATCATGAGAAAGGTTCAAAAAATGTTATTTAAAAAATTGCTCAAAATTATTTACAAGGAATTAGGTGAATAATAATTAATGTTCATTAGTTGTTAATTAAAGAAAACACTTGTTATTTATAGACATAAATTTTACTATTAAAGATGTGATTCTTTTAGATTAGGTTATGCTCAGTGGGTGATCCATGTATGCTAAATTAATTTTATATGAAAAAATCTGGAGTGACTCTGTTTGACTTTCTGATAAATTAAAGTAAGCGAAGTTGTTAAATGAAGAGAAGAGAAAATTATAATAGGGCATTTGAGTAATTTTCTCCATATAGTGTGTTCTTTAACATTATTGTACTTTAAAGAATTTGAGCCTGTAGATCATAATGTTAAAGAATTTCGCATTGTGTCACTATAAAATAACTAAGCACTAGATACTCCAAAATCAATAGGTCTTGTGTTACGGTGACCTATAGCATATATACCAACATTCAGGTAAATTCATCAATGCATTCAGATGCTATCATGTTCACTCACACATATATACTACACACACATGCATATAGTATCGTGAAAATAGCAAAAATGAACTCTTGAGACCTCAAAGCCTATCGAAATACCAAAATCTCAAAGTAAAATTTTTGTCATGATTACAATATTTTCTTTACATATTTATATTTGTAGAGTATAAGTAATATTGCTATTACTAGGGGATAAGGCTGATTATCTATTTTATGAATTTAAAACTGCAGGGATACTTTTTTATATTTGTGTGTTGGGGGGGGGGGGGGTTACTCCCCAACAGACAGAATTTTTTGTAATGATTTGCAGACTGCAGTATAGAACTGCTAAACTAAGTTTTAAATCACATTAAGCTATTAGCAATTAATAAATTAAGTAATATCTGCATATAAAAAGAAAACAAAGAATGTACAAAAGAACAGTAATCTAGAGACATGATGTAAATTGTATTACTTTTCTTATCTGTATACATGGTAGAGAAAGTTTTTTTTTTTTTTTTTTTTTTTTTTTGAATCAAATAGCTGAAATTGAGTTTTTGTTGAATTTAAATGTTTTGAGGTCCCCTGAATCTGAAAATCATGTTTTTAGCAGTTAGTCTGTATATTTGTCTGTTATCAACATATCTCTAGAACAAATAGTAGCAGAAAGTCCAAACTGTAATGAACCAAATGCGCATCATATAGGGACGCTACACTAAACTTTTCTTTGAGATCAAGCAAGTAGTTCGTGTACAAGGGCATCCAAGAGAATTCAAACATATTATCCTTGGAAAAATTTCGAGTAAGTACAGTGTAACAGCATTAAGCTGACTTAAACAATTTTTTTTATAATGCATAAAAACATGTTTTGTGTATATTGTGATATGGAAATCATTCATCTTTTGTTTACAGGGCTACCCAAAATATTTGGGGCTATACTTATATTGACCAAACGTCTCCATTTTCTGGGGACAAATGGGGACTTCCTTTTTTTTTTTTTTTTTTTTTTTTTGAAGGCATTTTTCTAAGTTTTAAATAATTGTAGAAAGTAAATTATTAATCAGTAATACTTTATTTTTAGTCCTTATGTATTAGGAATGAAAAAATACACCCATAATTGGATAATTGTAGCAATTTTTAACGCTTCTCTATTATAAAGGTATTTTGATCAGGTCAGCCTAGCTATACTTGAAAATTGCTGGAATAGTAATTCATTTTTTGTTAGGTGTTTTTTGATTGGGACTAAATTTAAGTATACAATATTGTTTATAGACAATATGACAACAGAGCTACCAAAAATTGAGCTAAATGTTCTTTTATATTCAGTGTAATTGATGAGAGTGCTTCGATGCACGTTACTGTGTCGACGAACACTGCTCAGAAAGAAAAATTAGTTTTTCAGATTCATACTGTAAAAAAAGTAATTTTTGAAATTTAAATTTGTTTTTTCTTGTATAATATCATGTTTTGAGGTAACCTGATTACACAAAAGTCCAATTTTTAGTGATTAATCTGTATGTATTTATATTACCATATCTTAAAAAATCTGGTGTGTCACACACATCACTTTCTCTTCCGCTGCATTTCAATATTATAATGATTGATTGCATATTAAATTTTAAGTTCAATAGCATAAGATAATAAAATTCAATATACTTTTAGAACATTCTAAAATAGTTTTAAAAACAATTTTATTTGATATGCAGTTTTGTGCATAGAATTATTAAAAAAAAAAAAAAAAACAAAAAAAACTAGGCTATTATTAATTTACCTTCAAAATTTTTGCCAGTAACCTAATATGAAATTCAAAGTGCTAAATTTGAATTTCCTGCAGTTATTTACTATTAAGTTATGCGATAACAGATACACATACAGCATACAGATTAACTGCTAAAAATTGGACTTTCGTAATCAGGCCACTTCAAAACATGATATAATACAAAAAACAAAGTTGAAAATAAAACTTCAAAAATTACTTTATTTACACTATGCATATGAAACATTAATTGTGCAGTGTCCGGCACCACAGTAAAATATACAAACCACTTCTGTTAATTAGATTCAATAGAAAAGAACATTTTGCTTAATTCTGAGTATCCCTGTATATTGTCTATAATCAATATGCACTATTAAGAATACTTTATATTAAAAATTAGTCTTCTTTGAAAAGCATTTAACGCAAAAGGAATTATGATTCCTCCAAGTATAGCCCCATCTAAATACTTTAATTGGCCTTGTAAATGAATGATGAATAATTTTCATACCACAATCTACACAAAACATGCTTTTAAGAATTAAAATATATATATATATATATATTCCATTTTGGTTAAGTCAGCCTGTAGATGTTACACTGTATTTGCCAGATATTTTCCCTTAGACAATGTATTTGAATTCACTTGGATGTTCCTGTACACAATCCATTTGCTTGGTCTCAACGAAAAGTTTACTGTAACATCCCTATATGATACGCATTTAGAATACTAAGTTTGAACTTTCTGCTATTATTTGTTCTTGAGATATGTTGATAACAGATACACACTTAGACTAACCGCTAAAAACATGGTTTTTGGATTCAGGGGGCCTCAAAATGTGTACATATGATAAAAACACACTTTCAAAAATTTGACTGATAAACAATACATTACCTATGTGGGAAGAGAAAGTACAAAAAAGTAACTGCATGAAATTCGAATTTGATATTTTGAAGTACTTTTTAAGTTGCCACTTAACAGTTTGATCAAAATTGGTAAGTTTGAAGTCAAATTAATAACAGCCCTTTTTTTTTTTTTGTTTAAATAACTCTAAGCACTACTGTTGAGCGGGGCTTGAGGGGTTGGTATCCCTCTTACATAAAATTATATGTCGAATAACTATTCCTAAACCAGTTTTAAATTATTTTTGAATTACATTGAACTTTATTATCCTACGTTATTTATCTCAAGGCTTAAGCAATCTACTTATATAATATTAAAATGCAGGGAAAGACGAAGTCGTGTGAGTGATACACCAGATTATTTAAGTACTTTATTGAAGTCTGGCTTTTTTTTGTGTGTGTGTTTTTAAATTAATCTGCCGAGCTCTCTGCTATGCTGTACTATTTCTGCTACTAGAACCTACTCTTATATCAGATTTTTTTTCTTTTCTTTTGAAAAAAAAAACATATATATATATATGTATATAAATTTAATGTTGCAATTAAACCTTCTGTTATTGCTTTACGACATTTGATTTTGTAATATCTTCACTTTTTTAATATTAAGAATAAATGCTGTTAATTTTCATAGCAGGTAATCTTCAAAAATATCAACAGATTTTCAGAAAATATGTCATTTTAAAAGTGCATGATATTACAAGTCAACAAGAAATAGATAGTTAGGCTTTGCATACAATCTCCTGTTCCCAAGATTAATTTCAGATTTTATTCCACCAATACTGATCTTGTACTTCTGCAAAAGAAAAAAACTGATGTGGACACCACATGACTTCCTTATACACCTTTAGAAATATATACATAATGTTAAAAAGCATTATCATTAGACCCGAGACAGTTGGCTAAAAATATTTTAAAAATGCATTGTCAATGTGTTCTGAGCTTTTCTGAAAGTTTCAAATGCCTAACTAGTCAAGAAGTCAGTTAAAAATCAATTGCAAGATTTGTGCTTGTAACGCTGCCGAAGGCAGCAGGGACTTGAAACAGTTCTCTAAAAGTATTAAAAAAATGCATTTTCACCATGTTCTGAACTATTCTGGAAGTTTCAAATGTCTAGCTAGTCGAGAAGTTAGTTAAATAAATTTTCTTTTGAAACAGTATAAACGCTGCCGAAGGCAGCAGGGACCCGAAACAGTTCTCTAAAAGTATTTTTAAAATGCATTTTCACTGTGTTCTGAACTATTCTGAAAGTTTCAAATGTCTAGCTGGTTCAAAAGTTAGTTAAATAAATTTTCTGTTGAATCATATAAATGCTGCTGAAAGCAGCAGGTATCTGAAACAGTTGGCTTGTTGGCTAAACATAATTTTAAAAATGCATTTACAACCGGTTCTGGGCTTTTCTGAAAGCTTCAAATGTCTAGCTAGTCGGGAAGTCAGTTAAAAATCATTGCAAGATGTGTACTGGTAACGCTGCTGAAGGCATCACGGATCCGAAACAATTGGCTAAAAGTATTTTAAAAATGCATTTTCGCACTGTTCTGAACTATTCTGAAAGTTTCAAATGTCTAGCTAGTCGAGAAGTTAGTTAAATAAATTTTCTGTTGGAACCATACAAACGCTGCCGAGGGCAGCAGTGGCCTAGAACTATTTGCTAAAAATATTTAAAAAATGCATTGTCACTGTGTTCTGAGCAATCCTGAAAGTTTCAAATGTCTAATTAGTGGGGAAGTTAGTTAAAAATTGATTGCAAGATTTGTACAGGTAACGCTGCCTAAGGCAGCAGGTATCTTAAGCAGTTGGCTAAAAGTATTTTTAAAAAATGCATTTTCACTGTGTTCTGAACTATTCTGAAAGTTTCAAATGTCTAGCTAGTCGGGTAGTTAAATAAATTTTCTGTTGAATCATATAAAAGCTGCTGAAGGCAGCAGGTATCCAAAACAGTTGGCTAAAAATATTTAGAAAATGCATTGTCAACGTGTTCTGAGCTTTTCTGAAAATTTCAAATGTCTAGCTAGTCAGGAAGTCAGTTAAAATTCGATTGCAATTTTTTTCCAAACAGTTTTTGAGTTAAAAGTTTTTTGTTACATTATGGCCAAAACCTTTTTGGTCATTTATAACCTAATTTTCCTAAATATCTCCAAAACGGAAAATCATACGAAGTCCAAAAAGGGAGGTGCACAACTGGATGTTATAACAAACCTATGTACCAATTCGCAACTTTCTACGTCCAATCGTTTTCGAGTTATGTGACATACACACACATGCGTACGACGTCACGAAAAATCGTGTAAAGTCGCTTATATCGCTAAAACGAGAGCTCGTGTTAAGACGACACTTGCAGGTGTACAACTAGACATCATGACAGTCACACATATAAATTGGCAACATTCAGCGATCATTCGTTTTCGAGCAATGTGAAATACAAAATCCATTTCGCAAATGGGATTACTATAATTCCTTATACTTTGTATGAGGAAGTAAAAATTGGTGCAGAATTTTATGAAACCAACTAGAAATTTTCAAGGAATTTGAAAAAATAATAATTGTCGCCTGTACAAAAAAAAAAAAAAAAAAAAAAAAAAAAAAAACAGTATTTTGCAATGAGTAAAATATGTCTCATATTCTAATAAGATGATATACAAAGTTTTATCTGAAAAAAAAAAAAAAAAAAAAAAAAAAAAGCTATCTTGCCAAATTTTCTGCCTGGGTAATGAATTCCATTAAAATCTACCAAAATTGGATGTGGAATATACATTTAGATTTCATCCCCAAGTTTTATAGAAGTTAGTAAAATCAGCATAACTGATGCATTTTTCTTTTTTTTTCTTTCTCTTTTAAGCATTTTAATGCACTTATTTTAAACAGGGAAGCCAAAAGCATTGGTCTTGCTTTTTATTATGCAAATATTAATTTTAGACAAAAATATACAGGTATTGATTTTAAGCATATATTTTTAAATCCTGATATTGAAAATCAATATCACATTTATGTTTAAAATTAATCTCTGCATTATAAAAAACAAGGTCAATGCTTTTGGTTCCCCTGTTTAAAATAAGTGCATTAAAATTCTTAAAAGAGAAAGAAAGAAGAAAAGAAAAATGCATCAGCTATGTTGATTTTACGTAATTTCTATAAAACCTGGATGAAATCTAGATGTATATTCCATATTCAATTTTGGTTGATTTTACATGATTTAGATGAGATCTGGATGTATATTTTACATCCAAATCTAGTTGATATTACATGAAATGGCTGAAAACACAATGTTGCATTTACATCCAAATTTGGTTGATTTTACATGAATTGAACAAACTCTGGATGTCTTACATAACAAGTAGGTTGATATTACGTACCAACTAAGTCTTATTTGGGGCCATGTTACAACTTTGCTTGTGACATTTCAACCAAAAATCAACCAAAGCAGGTAGCAAATTTCAACGTAATGGGACGTAATATTTGATCGCGATTACGTAATATCAACCTAATCGGGATGAAGTGTGTTGTGTGGGGCATACTCAGAGAGCTGCAGCTGCCCGATCTTACTGGAAAGTTGCACTCTCTCCCTAGACGCTTGTCTAAATATATTGGATGATTCAGCTTGTTCGTAGCCCTATTTCTACACTACAACCGTGTACAAAGCTAACGTTTCTTTGCTTTCCATCGGACCATTCAACTAACTGCCGATTGAGGTAAATGGTGCATATCAACGTAAGTCTTCTAAAATTTAAAACTTTAAATTAATCTATAATTTCATTTCAAGAATAAAACATCTATTTCTGAGATATATTCTGAGGAATTAAATTTGAACACGCTTATTAAACACACTCATACAAATAACAGTTAGTATTCCAGTTAAACGTGATCTAAAGTCATTCTGTATTGCAATGGGTTTACCCAAATGTAATACAGAAAATAATCGAAACATGTCTCAAGTATGTTCGAAAGAATTTTCTGAGAAGAAACTGTTAAATAGACATTTACTCCTTCACACTGTAGTGAAGTCGTATTCTTGTAAAGTATGTTCTCAAACATTTTCGCAAAAAGAAGACCTAAATACACATCTACGTATACATTCAGAACAAAAGCCATATATATGTGAAATATGTTTTAAAGGATTTTCACTGAAAGGTAATTTAGTTCAGCATTCACGCGTTCATACACGAGAAAAACGTTTTGTCTGTGAAATATGTCAGAAAAATTTTTCTCACAAAAAAACCCTTAATATTCATGTTCGCATTCACACAAAAGAAAAGCCATACGTATGTGAGATATGTTCTGAAGGATTTTCTGAAAAAGGAAAGTTGGATAAACATTCCCGCATTCATACAGAAGAAAAGGCATACGTGTGTGAAATATGTTCTAAATTATTTTCTGATAAAGAAAAACTTAACATTCATTCACGTACTCATACAGGAGAAATGTCATACGTGTGTGAAATATGTTCTAAAAGATTTTCCGTGAAAGCAAATTTAAATAGGCATTCACGCACTCATACAGGAGAAAAGCCTTATATATGCGAAATATGCTTTAAGGGATTTTCACTAAAAAGTACTTTAGTTCAGCATTCACGTAGTCATACAGGAGAAAAGCCATACGTGTGTGAAACATGTTCCAAAGCATTTTCTGGAAAGAGAGATCTAAATTGTCATCTACGCGTCCACACTGGAGAAAAGCCATACCTATGTGAAATATGTTCTAAAAGATTTTCCATAAGTAAAAGTTTATATAATCATTTACGCACTCACACAGGTGAAAAGCCATATATGTGTGAAATATGTTCCAAAAAATTTTCTCTAAAACAAAGTTTGAATAGGCATTCACGCACTCATACAGGAGAAAAGGCATACGTTTGTGAAATATGTCAAAAAGATTTTTCTCAAATGAGTAGTCTAAATATTCATCTACGCAAACACACAGGAAAGAAGCCATAGGCGTGTGAAATATGTTCTAAAGGATTTTCCCTGAAAGCAAATTTAAATAGGCATTCACTAACTCATGCAGGAGAAAAGTCATATTAAAGTCAAATTTGACAAAATTATTATTATTTTTTTTTATGAGTACACTTAATTATTCATCTACGCAACCACACTGAAGAAAAGTCATACGTATGTGAAATATGTCCTGAGGGATTTTCTGTAAAAGGAAAGCTGTCATTCTCGATATAAACCATGCGTGTGTGAAATATGGGTTGAGTTCACGATACACAGCCTGGGCGAGCACGGGCTTGCCCATGTTAACCCACACCCACGGATTAGGATACAGGATGACAAACTAGATAGGGCGGTCAGCGTGGGGAACGGAGCTTTATTTTCCGCATTAATTCAGCCGAACAGAGTAAGCGATCCGATCGCCGCCTGGTGGTAGTATCTTTGAAACTCATCGGAAGAAAGGGAAAGCCCGCCCCTTCGGCTTCAGTCATCCAACGAAGGAACAGCCAGAAATGTAAAAACGCGCTGATTGGTGTATTTTCGAGATTTGGTCGCCCTCTATCTGTAAGATGAAAATTACTACCTTTCCGTAACATTAGTAATACATCCTTCTCTTTTAATCCGTGCCCACACCGTTCACAGACGGCATCACGTGATCATTTGCGGGTTACCCATGCGTGCCCAAGGCGTTCACAGCTGGTAAAGGGGAAGCCCGGGCTTTGCACACTTAAGGGAGGCATACTATTGTAACAATCGCAGCTATCGTAGATCACAAGTCGGATCGTCGTCGTAATTTTGATACAAATGTAACGCCATCGGCCATATTGGATCGTAAAGTTGTGATTGTTGTCATAAAAATTTGCGACTGCCTGCGCTCTCCCGTAAGCTCTCACAAGCCTATCACAAGTAAGATGGCGGATATTAGCGTTGATCAATGAGAAATAAAATATTTATTTATGTATGTATTTTTGTGTGTGGAATGTTATTATTGATACATAAAATTAAATTAATAACTGTATTATTTAAAAATTACAAGATTTACTTCATTAAACGTGATAAATCGTGTTTGTACGATTGACCATTTATGATTCATTATTTAAAAAATCGCATTAAATTTTATAATAATGCGAGATGAACAGCATATTTCTGATTTGCTATTATAATAATTATTAGCAGACAAGTAGGAACTTTCAGTGATTTTGCATGTTAAGTAGTTTAATCCCTCATTTATCACAGATGTCATTAAATATTATAAAGCAGCTTGATACAACTACAAACCTAAATTCTAAACAGATTTTCATCAAAATTATCTAAATTGTAGAGTTAAATTCATTATTATAAAAAATAAAAATTATATATGTGGTGAATTAATTTTGTATCTAAAGTTAGATTATGAGGTAGTCACTTTCTAGAATTTTTAAGCTGTTGATGAAATGCTAAAATTCATTAATGGAATATTTTTTATTCACAAAATTTATATACAGTCATTTATTTATAAGATTATTGTAACTCCTACACTCTGAGATATTTTAACTTCTACAATATTTTAAGCATTAAAATCCAGAAATATTCTTTAAAGTTTCAACTTTCCAAATTTAGGTATATACTATACATTACATATGTTTACTTTAATTTTTTATTGAATTGAAACATTTATGTTTAATAGTTTTAATGTAAGTAATGATTTAAAAACATGGGATGATTTGGGTATACATTGCATTTTATTAATTAGAGAATGAAAAATAATCATTTTATACATTTGCATCATTGTTACCTAAGGTTGTATATGCTGGCAACACTGATATCAACAAAAGTTTTCTTTTCCAAAGATAGCAATGTAAACATATCCATATATTGTTAATTTAAATTAAGGTGTACTGATTCAAATTCATCATTTGAGATAAAAATGTTTCCACCACTTGTGTAAAGTAGCTTTTGAATTGGTTTTTGTAATCATTTTCATTCAATTTTGTATCCTCTAAAATGACCTCTTTTTCAAAATTGAATGCCTTCTATTTTCTTATTAAATAAAAGACATTGCGTATTTTGTCCTCTTTTACCAATAAAAAATGCTGGTCACCTTATACGTAAAAAATAGAGTAAGTTAATCATATTTTGTGGCGAGTAGCTTTTCTTTTCAGCGAGTGTAATCTAAGTTGAAATTTTGGGCCCTGATACTGCTATCTCACCTAAATTTTAGAATGTTTTATTATTATGAAAGATGCTACAATGAGTAAGATATTGTTACATAATTTCTTTTATTTCTAATTAAATCTTCATTTAATGCAGAGTTAAATGAATGCTTTGCTTAGTAGGGGATCTAATAATATCTCGTGTTTAAATTTTGAGTTATTTTTGTTAATATTTCTAGGTTATTCTTTTATAGAAAAAATAATTTATTGTCTTTAAGTTACATTGAAATTAAAAGGTTTGTAATCCAGCTATCTCTCTGTTTCAATTAATTAATATATTGCTTAATTTAAGATTTTAAAAAATGTGTGTTTTTCACAATTTAAGGAGGTGGGAGGGATGAATTTTCTTGCGGTTAATTTAGATTTTTTTTTTTTACTTGTTGCATTGGAATTTTAAAAGACAACTTATTGTTGTTATAATACACTTTTAAAGCAAAAAAAAAAAAGTCAAATAGATTTGGGTTTTGTTTTGTATAGAGGGCACGTATAATTTTGATTTAATTATTGGTGAATTGATCCACAAGAGTTGTTTTTCACTTTTAAGTTTTTGAACTTTGAGTATATATATATATATATATTTTTTTTTTTTTGGGGGGGGGGGGGAAGAGATTTAACACTGCTCTGAAAAAAAAAAAAAAAGAGATCTGATACCATTTTGCCTAGTCACCCACCGTTTTCTAGATACACCACCCTGTCCCTCAATTTCTTTCCCTGTTCGATAATTTTATGACCATGAATTTGATTTGAAGAATGAAAAATAATTAATTTAACACCTAAAAACAAAAAAATATATAGAAAATTTTAAAGAATAACATTAATAAGAGATTAAAAAAATATAAGATATGTAATTCATAATTTCAGTGGCAAATTCCCCCCCCCCCCAAAAAAAAAAAGAAATCCCTTGTCGCAAATGTCCATGTTTTAGAATTTTCCACCTCTATAGCCCCCCAGAAGATATTTAACGGTTAAAATAATCCTCCCCCCTCCTAAAAATGAAATTCATAGCCATAAAATCACCAAAAAATGATAAAAATGGGGGACCATTCCTATAAAACGGTGGGTGATAGGGCAAAATGGGCATCATATTTTGATTCAAGAGGTCATTTTACATAAGAATATGCTGAAATGGTGTCAGAGACAATTTTCATGCCGGTCAGTGTAATGAACTAGTTATTTTTGTTTAAAAATACATCCAATTTTAAAAGTTTTTTTTTCTGCATCACAATCGCATCTTTTGCATCATAATATTTACATGTTTTAGAATCCAAGTGGCTTCAAGAATTTAAGAATGACACATAATCCTTTAATTTAAGTGTTATAATTGCCATTTGGTACCTTCATATTAATCGCATGCTGGCAATTTATACTTTAGTATTAATTTTACCTTGGCTCGTGAAATACGGCACCTGGTTACCATAGCCAACCAGTATATTTTAACTGGTGACTATGTTTTCAACTTTGAAATTTAATAAAAAAAAAAAAAAAAATATTTTGATAATTGGTTCTAGAATTGGGCACCGATTGCACTCTCGATATAAGCAAACTCAGCATTTTCATTCTCGTTCCTCTTACCACGTTTTGAGACATTGTGTTAAATCAATACACCATTAGGGAATTTACACTACTTTTCTTCATACATGTTTTACAGCTTGGTGTCAAATTGTTGCACCGTTTTAGGGTATTGGTTCACACAGCTCCTTGTTTGCATGTGCTTTGTGACCTGGTGCTGAATCATTGTGTGTGTGTAATGATATATTGATACTGATAGTGAGATTAATAAAACTTTACAATTTATTGAGATTAATAAAACTGGTTTCATGATGTGAAATTTAAAAAGGTGTTTCCTGGTGTATCATTCTGCCTTAGTAAATATTTGTTTTTTATGCTAATTTTATTTTCTATATTCAAAAAAAAAAAAAAAATGTGGTTTGGGGATATTTTTTACTGGCTACCAAAAAATTTTGCTGGCAACCAGTTTTTTTTTTTTTCAGATTCTTGAAATGAATTTTTGAAACTTCAATTAGAAAGATTGGAGTGTAAGGCAGATTTTTTATACCAACAATGTGAAAAATATCAGAGCCGGGAATCAAACCCAGGTTCTCCGCTTAATGCGCAGATGCTCTGCTACTGAGCTACCCTGGCTGATAACCAGCTTGGCATTTCTCACATAATATATGTTGGGCAAGGTCACCGAGTCTGCAGGTGAGAATATTTTTCATAGCACAACTCCGACCATGAATTTTCCAGTTAGAAATTATATTCAATAATACATCAACCATAAAATTTCATTTAGAAATATTGGAGTGTAAAGCTGATTTTTTTTTTTTTTTTTTTTTTTTTTTTTTTTTTTATACCAACTATGTGAAAAATACCAGAGCCTGGAATCGAGCGGAGAACCCGGGTTCGATTCCCGGCTCTGGTATTTTTCGCATAGTTCGTATAAAAAATCAGCCTTACACTCCAATCTTTCTAAACGAAATTTTTAATTTTACAGCAAATTCAGAAAATTTTCTGCGAATTATTTTCACATATTTATCTTGATTTCTAGAAAACTAGCCCTTCAGAGAGGTGGCCCATGAAAGAGGTCCCATGGCACAATAGCTCTATAAATTACACTACCAAATGAATATCTGACTTACACTTAACTATAAAACTTAATCCAATTTTTCCAATAAATAAAACACAGAGCTAAGTTTTAATGAAACTATTCATTCTTATCCAGCAAAAATTAAATAAAATTAAAAAAAGATAAAAATATTTCATCTTTCTAACAAGTTTTTTAGATGTTTACCAGGTAACTTAGTTTGTATAGTGGATTAGAATCAGTCAATAATTCTGTACCGTACCCAATGAAAAGCGCTGTTGCAGCAGCGCCATCTGAGTTGAGTAGTGTGTGAGGTGGAGCGACATGAGTTGGTGTCGATTCGAGTTGTTAAAACTAATTCATATGAGTTCAGTGATACAGTCCTTGAAAAATGTGTTTGTGTGAGTTATTTAAAATTTAAACATCTGATCAGTGCGACCGGATCAAAGCTGAATTTCTTTCCTTGTTCGTTCGATAATTTTATGACCATGAATTTGATTTGAAGAATGAAAAGTAATTAATTTAATACTTAAAAACAAAAATATATAAAGTTTAAAAAATAACATTAATAACAGATTAAAAGAATATAAGATATGTAATGCATAATTTCAGTTTCCTCCCCAAAATTTTTCCCTTATCGCAAATGTTTTTTTTTAGAATTTTCCAACTCTATAGCCCCTCAGAAGATATTTAACAGTTAAAATAATCCTCTCCCCTCCTAGAAATCAAATTCATAGCCATACAATCACCGAAAAATGATAAAAAAAATAGGGGGCCATTCCTAAAAAATGATGGGTGATAGGGCAAAATGGGCATCCTATTCAGATTCAGGAGTTCATTTTACATAAGAATATGCTGAAATGGTGTCAGAGGCAATTTTCATGCCGAGCAGTGTAATGGAACTAGTTGTTTTTGTTTAAAAATGTATCCAATTTTAAGAGTTTATCTGCATCACAATCGCATCTTTTGCACAATAATATTTGCGTATTTTAGAATCCAAGGGGCTTCAAGAACTTAAGAATGACACATAATCCTTTAATTTAAGTGTTATAATTGCCATTTGGTACTTTCATATTGATCGCATGCTGACAATTTATACTTTAGTATTAACTTGGCACATGAAATACAGTCACCTGGTTACCATAGCCAACCAGTATATTTTAACTGGCAACTATGTTTTCAACTTTGAAACTTAATTTAAAAAAAAATATTTTGATGAAAAAATTTGTTCTAGAATCGAGCTCTGATTCCACTCACGATATAAGCAAACTCTCAGTGTTTTCATTTCTCTTACCACATTTTGAGACAACGTGTTAAATCAATACACTATTAGGGAATTTACACCACTTTTCTCCATATATGTTTTACACCTTTGTGTTAAATTGCTACACCGTTTTAGGGAATTAGTCTATAGCTCCTCATTTGCATGTGCTTTGCGACCAGGTGCTGAAATTTGAATTATTTTATATCTTTAACTTTATTTTGTTTGAATTTCTATTTTTAAATAAAAATAACATGAAAAAATACCCAATAATTACCCTGGAACTGAACGAACTTAATTGGCATTGCCCGGACCCATGATAATAACCTTAAATTTGTATGATTTTATAGTGGCAGAAACACAGCGACATAGTCACGGACACAGAAAAATTTCCAAGACCTTTCGAATAAGGTGTCGCATGGTGGTGTCAAGTGCAAAATCCTTTAGTTGCACTTTCCACCACCAGGGGACAGTGTGTTCTGTATGAGCATCACCAACAGTCAGAAAATACCAAGACCTTTAAAATACGGTGTAACATGATAGGGTCTACAACAAAATCAACTAGTTCCATTTTTCACCACCAGGGGGCGCACTATATTGTATACATACATCCCCAATCTACATGAACTTTCAAGACCTTTAAAATGAGGTGCTACATGTATGTCTAGAACAGATTTCCCCCCCCCCCCCCCCCAAAAAAAAAAAAAAAAAAAAAAAAACTACTTTCCACCTTTAAAATCGAAAATTCCAAAATTGCAGAAATTGATTTTTTAGTATTCGAATCTAATCCCCCCATGTACAACTTCTTCACCGTGAAGTAATTTGGAGCTAGGTTAAGCTCGCAAACATGTTTTTAACTCCTTCCACCCAGGGTGGGAAACCGTTCGACTTTTTTTATTTTTCTCTTTTAATGACACTCTACAGACCAAGATATTTTTTTAGACACCGAGCCGTTCTCTCGATTTAGTGGATACAGACAAAACATGTTTCAAATTAATATATAGACATTCAATAATACATTAACCATGAAATTTCATAGAAATATTGTAGTGGAAGGTTGATTTTTTTTTTTTTTTTTTTTATATACCAACTATGTGAAAAAAACCAGAGCCGGGAATCGAACAGTTGGTATAAAAAATCAACCTTACACTCCAATCTTTCTAAATGTAATTTCTAATTTTACAGCAAATTCAAAAAATTTTCTGCGAATTATTTTCACACATTTATCTTGATTTATAGAAAACTGGCCCTTCAGAGAGGTGGCCTTTTAAAAAAGGTTTGTCCTATGGCACAATTTGCCAGTGTTCTAAAAATTACTACCAAATCAATATCTGACTTGCACTCGACTATAAAAACGTAATCCAATTTTTCCAACAAATAAAACACAGAGCTAAGTTATAATGAAACTATTTATTCTTATCCAGCAAAAATTAAATAAAACCTAAAAAAAAAAGTAATAAATACTGTGTCTATATTTACCGAACAGATCACAAGATTTCATCGTTCTAACGAGTTAATATTTTAGATGTTTATCAGATAACTTAGTTGGTATAGAGGATTAGAATCGGTGAATAATTCTAATTTAGAATCATCAATAAAATAAAGGTTAAAAAAATAAAATTAAAATATTTGTAATATTGCATTTGTATTCACATAAAGAAAAGAAAAATCTATTTCATGTGAATGCTGCGGTAAACTCAAATGTTGAATGAGAAGATCCCTTTGCGAAGCAAGTTGCACAGCAAACTTACCCAAAATATTTGAACTGTAAGTTCACTTTCCAACGTTGGTTTAAATCAGCTTAGTATTTCAAAAGTTATCATGATGGCATATTTTCAAGTGGCAATCAGATTTCAAGTGACTGCAACTTGAAAACAAAATGACAGAACAAGTTGTCCAGTGAAATTATCATCAAAACATTTGTATAAGTTCATTACCCAACTTTGGTTTGAATTGATTCAGTGTTTCAAAAGTTATTGTAATAATAAATTTTCAAGTGGCCCCGCTAATTTAAGGTACTTGCCTTTTTGTTAGACAAGAGCGGATAAAGTTCATTAATAAACTTGCTTGAGACACTTATATGGCCTATGTATACATCAAAATTTAAGCAAATCCAATCTTAAATACACTTTTCACAATGTGGATTTGTAATTTTCAAGTGACCCCCACATGAAAATAAAATAGCAAAACAACTTGGTAAACGAACTCATCCTAGCTATTTTAAGATAAGTTCGCTGTCCAATTTTGGTTTGATTTGGAGTATTATTTCGGAATTTTTTTTTATGATGACAATATTATTTCTATTATACACCGTGACCAATAAGTTCTCATACAACTTTTGAAGCACGTTAAAAAGTTGTACATATGTGTTGCTGTAGTCTCAACTATTTTGCAGGCAATTTAGTGTAAGGTATAAAGCTATTGCAAGTGTAAATGTTGTATTAATTATAATTTTTTTTTACCTAGGTAGAATGAAGAAATTGAGAGAAATTGTAATAAATAAATTCATCAAAGGCGAGCAGCCGGGTGAAATTTTCAGGGACTTGAAAGCTCTAGGGGTTCAGATTGATTTCATTTACAAAACTATCAGAAGGTATAATGAGACGTCCTCTGTCGGTGACAGGAAAAGATCTGGCAGACCGAGGTCCGTTCGGACAAAAGATGCTGTGAAAGGGGTCAAGGAAAGGATACGACGAAACGGACAAACATCTGCTAAAAAACTAGCACGATAGCTCAAAATATCGAGGGAATCAATGTTAAACATTCTGAAAAAGGATCTTGGGTGCAAGGCTTATAGAAAACTTAAAATTCACAGAATTTCGGAGTCTGCTAAGATGAAAAGGAAGCAAAGGGTGGAAGAAATTCTTGCTTGGCACGCTGGGGACGAATTTGTCTTTTCGGACGAGAAACTATTAATTTTATAGTAAAGTCTCAACCCCCAAAATGACAGAGTATGGTCAGTTTCTATTGATAACATCTCTGAGAGCCAGCATTACTTTCCGCGTTATCAAAATGTTTCGTCTCTGAAGGTTTGGGCTGCTATTTCCAAAAGAGGAAAACTCCCGTTAGTCTTCATTCATAAGAGGGTAAAAATCAATGCTCAATACTATAAACCTGAGGTTTTGGAAAACGTTTTACCCCCAAATGTCCAGAGTATGTATGGGACGAAATATTTCTGCTTCCAACAAGATGGTGCCCCTTCTCATACCGCACGTTTGGTTCAGGAGTGGTGCAGTCAAAATTTCGCTTCCTTTTTGCCAAAGAACGAATGACCTCCCCAACTCCCCCGATCTGAACCCGCTTGATTCTTTTGTGTGGTCATATATGCTCTCCTAACTGAATAACTATAAAATCACCGATTTGAGCAAATTCAAAAATGTAATTCAAAAGATATAGCAGGAAATGTCAATGGAAGCCGTGCGTGCCGCATGTGATGGATTTGAAAAGATATTTAAGCTCTTTAAGAAATTAAAAGGCGGAATTATTCCAAAACATTTATTGTAAAGATACTCAATGATTGCTACTTTAATTTGATTCAAAAAGTTTTTGTGTGATTTATTTTGTGTTATTGTAATAAAAATTTGAAAGTGTATGAGAACTTATTGGTCACGGTGTATATAGATTTTTTAAAAAAAGTGATTGTAGTAGGTCGATTTCTAAAGAAATCAACCTAAAACTGATTTACGTACATGGGTGCTGGCAGGGAATGAATTCTAAATATTTTTTATATTATTCCTAAAAGGTTTTTTTTTTTTTTTTTTTTCCTTAGCCTACTCACAATTTTTAAAACATAGCTTAAAGTTTTTTAATTATGATACTTAATATAAATAAAGTTTAAAGCTTTTAAATTATCTTTTAGGCTTTTTTGGTAGATTTTACAAATTGCCCACCGTGTAGCTCTGCTATACTGATGTGTAACGTACATGTGACATTAGCATAATGTAAAAAAAAAAAAAAGCACTCGCTGTTGATTTCATTCTGCCAGCATCTATGTTTACATTAATCTTTAAATAACATGGATAATTTTTGGATGTAATATGTGCTAGAATGGACATGTCTATAATATTACTTTTACATATATTTATTTATTTATTTTGGCTTAAAGACATACACTTATTACATAAAAATACATTTTAATATAATATCTACAAAATCTCATGAAATATAGACTAAATAGCTGTAATATGGACATATCGGATTACATACTTTGACCTAATTAGGTGAATTTGTGTTGACTAGGTTCTTTCTTTAATAACAATGCTCTATATACTTTTTAAAAACAAACATCAAACTTCAAACATCATCTTTTTGAAACCCTAATGAGTAGAATAATAGCTGTAGTGATTATATAATTATATATATTAGATGACAGATGTAAAACAAAGACATTAATTGCAGAATTTACAGATTGAAATTTTGAAAAGCTGCTTTTTGATGTAAGATTGCAAGGAAATATTTTTAAGTATCTTGCTTTAAACAAATTAAAAAATAACTTTTTCTCCGTCTCTTTCCCATTTCATGTAGCACTTATAAAAAAAAAAAAAAAATACATAAATAAAGAAGATATTTTATAAATAAAACATTGTTAAATTAAGGTTGAGTTCACGATACACAGCCCGGGCTTGGGCTTGGGTATGCACATCCCCCGAAAATGACGTCATAACTTTAACCTGGGTAATCGTTTTCGTGAACGCTTTTACCCACTCTCCATTTCCCCATTGTTGTTGTTGACGCTAGCAAATCAACCAGACAATTACAAACATGGCGGATTTCGTCGATGTTTGTGTATATTTTAAGATTCCAAAAACAGGAGTCACAAAAAATAAATAGCTTAATAAAAAGAAATTATCTTCCAAGAATAAGATATATGAAAATTATAAAAGAAATGGATGATTAAACAAATTTCAGGAGATATTTCATACTAAATCGTGAAACAGAAGCTGTTGTTGGAAGCATGGTATGTTTTTTAAATCGTATTTTCAGACGAATTCTTTTCTTTAGTTTAAATTATTTTATACTGAGAAGTATTTGAGCGGTTAAATCACATTTTCCGGTTTATGTTGGTATTATTTATACAGGTTTCTTTTTTGAATTTTACATTAGATTAAATAGCACTTGTTAATTGTGCAGTTGTACTAGTGTAACTTCGTAATGCATATCAGATTTAACAGATTCATGCTTCGCGTGTTAATTTGGTTTTATGTATTACTATCATTTGAGAAAAATGTAATTTCCTATAAAATGTACATGCTAATGTTTTAATGTTGAAATTTAAAGAAGTACTAAATTTTATGGATGATCAGATCAAGTTTACATTGAAAAGATTGAATTAAAACCGGATACTTTTCATGTTTTATTGCGTCTTATTTAAAAAATAAAATTGTGTTCAATTTTTTAGAATGTTATCTATTTTATAATGTATTCAACATTCTTTGTTTTATGTAAGTAATTACTTTGGTTTATGAAATATAATAAATGGTATCCTGATTAATCTATATATTACATTCTTATTAAGTGATGCTGTGTATGTAGTGGAGTTACTATTAATTATAAATTATCATTTAAAAATTTTTGTGTGTGGAGAGAATTTTTCAATCATTGAATAAAACCAAAAATAAAAGAAAAACTTTAAAGAACATTAAATACCTTTTACAATCCTTCATTTTTGGCAGCTTTAATTATTATATATTTCGACTACATTCGTAGTCGTCCTCAGATGTTGTAAAAGGTATTTAATGTTCTTTAAAGTTAATTCGTCCTTCTAAAGCTTTTCAAATATTTATAAAAGAAAAATTTAAAAGTCCCAGAGAACGTAGTGATTTATGCTTTATGCATTTATATTTTGCTTTTAGCATAGGCATAGATTTGATATGTTGTCCTTGTTAATCGAAAACATACATGACATGTGTATATTTTCATGATATATATTGGGCAAAATATTCTTTCATATTACTGATTGCTCCCTTAATATTCATTATCAAGATAATCAGGATTCTTCAGAGGAATTAAATATGTTTGTTAAATAAATTGGTGATCTCTTCTTTTTCACTAAGGACAACAGATATTATATCTTTTTCTTAGCATATTTATCACATTATAAAATTTTGCAATTTAAACTTTAAATGTAGTTATATAATGTAAACTTTATCAGGCCTGGGATCCTCGAGTACTCAGTTGCCTTTAATCTTAAAACACCAAATACCAATGAAAACTTGATCATCCATAAAAAAAAATAATAAATGCTACTTTAAACTGTAAAAAAAAAAAAAAAAAAATCCAAATTGCATTTTTTTAAAACAACAGAATCTATAAAATCTGAAATGTATTGTGAAGTCTGGCTAATACAACTGCAATTAACAAGTTTACTTTAATGTAAAAAAAAGGAAGAAATGTATAAAATACCAATGTGAACCGAAAAATGTGACTTTTCGTTCATCTGCTTAAGCACTTCCAGTATAAAGTACTAATAGAAACTAAAGAAATGTGTTCAACTGTAAATACAATTGAAAAATAAAAAAAAAAACTAATATTTTCACAAGAGCTTCTATTTCCTGAGCCTAAAGTGTCTTCTGAAATATGATAAATCTTTCAATTCTTTTATAATATTGGCTGCAAGCATGCATTCAAATAGTGTTTAATAGTGCAATTCACATTTATAAGGGAAAAATTAGTCTGTTGGTCCACTTGGTGCTTATTTTTTTTTTTTTTTTAAATTATTAATATTTTACCATTCTGCATCCAATTGTCCGCAGTTATAATAGCCCATTGGCGGCATAAGATAGTGAGCTTTTCAGTGATCTAACTAATCAACAAAACATGTTGGGAAAAAAAGCAGTTTGATCAGAAACAAACATAGAAAACAAGAAAAATCATCTTCAATACAATTTTTAATAATTTTATTAAAAATTATGAAACTATAACAACCAATTAGAAAGAAAATGATATAAATCTTTATCGACTACTAGCAAAGCCCCGGTTCAGAAACGTACCAATTTCCGAATGCGGGAAAAATTTCAAAATCAAACTCGATATGTACAAAACTCGGCCTGCATGCCAATAGATCAAAGTTTGTTAACGAAACCATTTTTTAATTAATGAAATCAATGAAGGTAGTCAATCAACGAAGGCTTTTCTTGCTTCGCTGGTCACTATATTTAACACATTCATGCCGGCACATTTTGTTTGCATAGTCTACTCAAAAGTTTCCGAGCGCTAGCCAATAATTCTGATATCGAAAAAGTACACTTAAAACTGTTTTGTTCAATAAATCCTTATCGAATCATGTTCTTAGACTGACTAAGAACATGATTAGTCAAGGATTTATTTAACAAAGCACTATTAAGTGTACTTTTTTTGGACAGAGATCATTGCTAGTGCTCGGATATTTTTCTGCTGACTGTAGCTGTGACCCACCGGTGGTTCACGCCGGCGTGAATGTGTGAAGGAAAACTCTTTTCTATATCGTTTTACAAACAAAAATAAAATTTAAAGACATCATGAAATTACTTTAAAGCCCGCTTTGGTTTCCTGCTGCCTTTGGCAGTGACCCACTCATTCTCGGGTGTCTGTCCCTATTGCCTGTGACAATAGCTTACCAGTGGGCTTCTATTTGGGTGCTTATCAGATGACAGTTTTGAAACAGACAGTATTGAAAAAATTGAAGTAAAATGTCCATTTTTAAAGCTTTTACCAGGTTATTATTTTCACATTTTAATTAATTTTAAAAAAATCTAATCAAAGTTTTGTTACAAATAAGGTACCAAATAAAAGGGGCATTTTTTCTGAATCCGTCGGTTTAATTAACTTATCGATCGGACTATTAGATTTTTAAAAATTAACTAAAGTATGAAAATCTGGTGGCAACTTGCCTCAACACACAGACAGAGTCAAAAATCTCTTAGCCATTTATTTATATATAGACTAGCAAGCTTTGCCGGACACAATATTTAAATGAGTTGTCACAATCCCTTATCGTTATTAATTAACCTGAGTTAAAGTTCCCGTTGTGTTCGGTAGAGATTTTTCTTGCTTGCAAAGTGAGGAGTCCATGTACCCACTGCTTTCGGCAGCAACTTACCCGATTCTTATTTCCCCTTCCCTAGTGGCTAAGTTCGAAGTTTTGCGAAATCTTGACAAAGTACATACTGTGTACACCTAATAAACATCCACACACCAAAGTTTGCCATTCTAAGATAATTTAAGGTAAATTGAAATGTAAAAATGTGTTTTTACACGTGTTTATAGCCCCCTCGTCCTCAAGGGGGGGGGGGGATTTTGTACAATCCCATTACAATAAGTGTCAGATACATATAAACAATTTACACACCAAATTTCGTTATTGTACATTCCATAGATTTCCAAAGACAAATTTACCGCTAAAAGAGGGGGGGGTCTTGAATTTGCTACTTTAACCCCCCCCCCTTCCCAAAAAATAAATAAATAAATCGAAAATCACAAGAGAGAAAATATCTTTGGAAATACCTTTGTAACATCTTTAATAAAGCTGCTAAAAAATCCGGAATTTCTGAAATTTCCCCCCAAAAAACGATTTTCCCCTCTCTTTTTTTAAGAATCAATAATTAAAAATGGTATTTGTTTTATATATACTCAATTCTAATCTCACCATGTACAATTTCTTCACCATGAAGCAATTCGTTTTTTTCTTCCTGCCCTCCAGGGGGAAAGTGGGGGTATTTCGATAAATCCCGTTTCTTTAGTTGTCAGATACATATAAAAAATCCAAGCACCAAACTTCATGACTGCAGCTCTCATAAATTTCCCAGGACAAATTTAGCTCTAAAAAGGGTGTCTCAAATTTGCCCTTTGTAACACATACAATACACCCCCCCCCCCCACCCAACCAAAAAAAAAAAAACAATGGCAGGTCCAAAAAATTAAAAACGTGTTTTGGAAATATCCTAAAGAAGTCGCATGGCTGTTTTTTACTTCTTTGTTCCATTCTTTGCAGAGTTTTATTCAAAAATCCAAAATTTCATGCCAAAAACGGATTTCTCCTATCCCTCCTCTTAAAATTAAGGCAAATGATTTTATAAATAAGATGTGTTTGGGAATAAAGCCTACTAGCTGAAACCCGTCAAATTCGACGATCACTTTATTGATTGTAATGTTTCAAAAATCATTGCATCATTATAAATGTATTTCAAGTTAAAATATGTAATATATTTTACGACATTTCACTTAAAAAAAAGAAATTTGAAAAAATACTTAGAAATATTATATATGACATCACTTTCTACAAAGTACTGTCAATGTGACGTCAAACTGACCCAAATAAACAGTTGCTATCTTTTATTTTCTATTCTGTTAAATACTACATGTTAGCTGACCCGACCGGCGTTGTTCGGGCCTATGGTAATAACCTTAAATTTGTATGGTTTTACATCTTTAACTCGATTTTGATTGAATTTCTATTTTTAAATAAAAGCATCGCAAAATAATAATCAGCTGTAACAAAAAACATTACCTTGAACCGAACGAAACTCTGCCTTGTGACCCCGGTGCCTTCGGCAGCGCATACGCCAGTCGCTAATAACATAAAAATATTCCTAAAAATTAATCTGGAACCAAACGAAAACGCTCGCTGTTGCCCGGGCCCATGATATCTTAAATGAAACTTAAATTTGTATGATTTTATACCTTTAACTCAATTTTGTTTGAATTTCTGTTTTTAAATATTAGCATCACGAAAAAGATTAGCTGTAACAAAAAAAAATTACCTCGAACCGAACAAAACTCTGCCTTGTGATCGCGGTACCTGCGGCAGCGCATACACGGGCCACTAATAACATAAAAGAATTCCAAAAAAATAACCTGGAACCGAACGAACCCGCCCGGCAATGCCCGAGCCCATGATAATAACCTTAAATGAATCTTAAATGTGTATGGTTTTATATCTTTAACTCGATTTTGTTTGAATTTCTATTTTTAAAAGAAAGCATCATAAAAAAAATAATCATCTGTAACAAAAAAAAAATTACCTCAAACAGAATGGAACTCGGGCTCGTGACCCGGTGCCTGCGGCAGCATATATGCAGTCCGCTAATAACATGAAAAAATTTTCAAAAGTTAATCTTGAACCGAACGAACCTCTAGACTTGTGTTACCGCTACCTGTGGCTGCAGCACTGTATAGCAGACATGCTACGCACGCGCTGCAAAATCCACTTTCCTCCACCAGAGTGTGCACTATGTTGTATACGAACATCACCAATTGCCTTGAATTTCCTAGACCTTTCATATAAGGTGCCACATGGTGGTGTCAACTGCAAAATCCTTTAGTTGCACTTTTCACCGCCAGGGGACAATGCGTGTTCTATACGAACAACACCAACGGTCAGGAATTACCAAGACCTTTAAAATAAGGTGTAACATGATAGGGTCTACTGTAAAATCACCTAGTTCCATTTTTAACCACCAGGGTCGCACTTATTGTATACAAACATTCCCAATCAACATGAAATTTTAAGACCTTTATCACCAATTGTCTTGAATTTCCAAGACCTTTCAAATAAGGTGTCACATGGTGGTGTCAATTGCAAAATCCTTTAGTTGCTCTTTCCACCACCAGGGGGCACAGTGTGTTCTGTACGAACATCACCAACGGTCAGGAAATACCAAGACCTTTAAAAAAAGGTGTAACATGATAGGGCTTACTGCAAAATCACCTTGTTCCATTTTTCACCACCAGGGGACGCCCTATATTGTATACAAACATCTCCAATCAACATGATTTTTCAAAACCTTTAAAATGAGGTGCTACATGTGTGAGTCTAGAACGGATTTCCCTCTCAAACTAATTTCCCCCCTTCCTCCAAATCTACTTTCCCCCTTTAAAATCGAAAATTCCAAATTCACAGAAAGTTATTTTTTAGTGTTCGACTCTAGTACCAAAAGGTACAATTTCTTCACCGTGAAGTAATTTGGAGCTTAGTTAAGCTCGTAAACGTGTTTTTAACCCGTTTCCCCCCCGAAACCGTTCGGCTTTTTTTAAAATTTTCTCTTTTCATAGCACATCTACAGACCAAGACGTTTTTTTAGACACCTCAACCAAATTTTTACACCAAGTAGTTCTCTCAATATAGTGGAGACAGACAAAAACATGTTTCAAATTAATATATAGATTCTTTCCTGTTGCCACACTGTAAAAAAGGCACTATAATTAAAAAATAAAATGATAACACGTGAACTTTGCTTTTATAAGGCAATAAAAATTCAGATTAACTCGCTGTATTTTTGCATTTCCAAAAATGAAATAAAGAAATAAGAGAAAAAACGGCGAAATAAATAAATATTTTTTCCTGTTGCCACACTGTAAAAAAGGAACAATAATTAAAAAATAAAATGATAACATGTGAACTTTGTTTTTATAAGGCAATAAAAATTCAGATTAACTCGCTATATTGTTGCATTTCCGAAAATGACGTCATTCTAAAAAATTGCATTTTTCGTATATTAATTGGGACGTTCGACTTTTTTTTATTTTTCTCTTTTCATAGCACATCTACAGACCAAGACCTTTTTTTAGACACCTCAACTGAATTTTTACACCTAGCCGTTCTCTCAATATAGTAGAGACAGACAAAAACATGTTTCAAATTAATATATAGATTGACTGCACAAGCGTCCTAGGCGTGAGAGGGAAGGCATTATATGGAGGTCTTTTTAAGGGATCCTAGTCCGTATTTATGCAAGTTTTGGAGAAAACCATGAAAAACTTAGAACGACTAGGCCGACCTGGGTTCGAACCCGGTACCTCATGTCAACCAGCTTTGAGTGCAGGATAATTTTAACTATTCATATTTACATTATTCATCTATATACATAAATATATATTTCATAATTACTGCCTATTATTAGTTTATTCGAATTTTAAAAGCATTTTAGCAATGATTTTGTTTTTCTTATTATATTAACATACTTGAACTAATTCTTCTACAAAAACATTTCTAAATGGAGAGATTCTTCTCTCTGGTAGACAAGAAGTGCCACGTTCAATTCCAGGCTACACTCATTGACCTTGCCGAGCTCATACATATATCTTAACCGAGTTCATTAATCAAGTTTAATCACCACCTTCTTTAAAAATAGTGACCAATTCCAAAAAAAGAAAACTATTCTTCCAATTGAACCAGAAGGACTTGTTTTTTAATGTATTTTCTAATTCAAGGAGGAAAAAAAAAAATCAAATTTTGATGTGTAAATTGTTTATTCTTAATATCTTAAGAATAGATTAGAGTATAATTTAGTTATTTTTAACGAATTTTAAAAGTATTTATCAGTTTGGTTTTGGTCAGTTTGTACATGTTTTCATATCCATATATAATATATGTATTTTTAGAATTCCATTAAATATATATGTTAGTCAGTTTTCAGAGAAATCGTAAGATGATTTCTGTTAAAACTAATATGTAACATAAATTAAATTAGTTTGTATAGAAGGACTCAAAGCCAGACCGCCTTTATTACAATACAGTAAGACCCTGCTTAACGCTGTTTCGGTTTAGTGCTCTTTTATTTCAACCCGGGGATTCCCCGAAATTGTGCGCGCGCAGCGCTAGGTTTCCAAATAACATATCCGAAACAATGTAGTTGTGTTTCTTGTTTAGTGCGGTGCTGTACGGACGCATTTATATTTTTATACAGACGCCTTGTTTAGCGCTGTTTCGCATTACGCTCTACTTTGATGGAACATATCCCCCGCGTTAAGCGGGGTCTTACTGTATCTCTAATTTTAATTATGATGCAGGCTTTCGAATTCCGATACTCCACTCACATTTTGTATTGAGGATTTTTAACACTATTTAGCCCGCAGATGCAAGTTTCAGAGAAAAATCAGATACAACTTTTTTAAAAACAATGCATATATTACCTTTGTATCTCAGCTTCTAATTAAGATAATTTCATAGGTAAAATATCATTTTAAAAGTCATTTAAATTGAAATTGAAGAGTAATATATTTTAAATCTTTGTCGCCAGAGGACGGTTTGACATTTTAATAATTCAATATCTCCAATTCTGATTATGAGTGAATTACTTACAGGGAAAAGATTGGGAGACCATAGGCCCAACCAGGTTGCAGATTTGCCACAATCACAATTTTCAAAGGTCCTTTACATGGTGAGCGAACAGGCAGTTTCAAATCATGAAACGTAAAGCGGCGCCTTAGTTGCCACAGAGCAGAAATTTGCTACAGTTAAAATTTTCAAAGCTATTTGCAGTATGAGCAAGGAAGTTGTTGTAAGTTCTAAAATGGAGATAAGGCACCTTCAAGTGGGACATTGCTAAAGTTAGAAATTTCAAAGATCATAACACGATGAGCGAACAGGCTGTTTCAGATATTGAAACGAGAAGAGGGTGCTACCAAGCAGGAATTTACTGAGATTAAATTTTTTAATAAAGCTACTTTCACTATATATCAATAAGCTGTTGTAGGACCTGAAATGGGGAAAAGGTGCCACTGAGCGAGAGTCGGAATGTCGGATGATTTTTCAAGGATCGTGAACCAGCTGGTCGCCGTAGGCGGCTAGTTCATAATAAGATAATTACAAAAAATTATACATTAATTATACATTAAAATCAAAATTTCTAAAGTCTTATTATGATTAAGTTATAAAGTAAAATTTTTTTTAATTATATAATTGTTATTCTAAAATTCTGTTTATCTGCCCTTTACAAGAAAAAACTGGATTTTAATAATTATTTAGTGTTGCTTTATTAAATTTTTCATAGTCACTAAATTCTCATAAAATATTTTTAATTATTGCCCCTCTACGTTACTTAACAGTGTTGCACAACAGTTTTCAAGACGTTTTAATTTTTTTTTTTTTTTTTATTCCTCGAGTCTCACAATTTTCTTTATATTAATAAACAACTTTTTACTTTCTTCTATATTCAATAGAAGAAAGTGTTGGATTCGTAAAAATTTTCAACTTCGGATTTTTGATGGATTTACATGTTTTGAGAGCTGTAGAACATGATTTGACCCTTTTTAGAAAATGTCTGTCTGTGTGTGTGACAGAATTTTGTGGTGACTGTATCTCAGGTACTACTGCACAGAATTTCATACAAATTGGTATGTAGTTACACATTGACATAAATTAGTGCCTATCAACTTTTGGTAAAAATTGGAAAAAAAAATTGTGTATGTAGGAGCCTCGCTTCCCCTCCTGTGGGTGAGGTTCCCCTCGAAGGGAGTAAATTTTCGTGATGGGTATCTTTCAAAAGAGCTCGCCAATACCTTTAAAACGAATGGTTGAACCATCCATCTGCGATAATTTAAAATAAAGTTATAAATTTTTTTTATTTTTAATCAAAAAAAGATTTTTTTAATGTAATATTGAGAATAAATTTCACATTTTTTGGATATTTTATGTTATACTTCTCTAATATGGAAATTGTCTGCATTATCATGGAAGATAATTTTTTTAAATAATAATTTTAATAAATTATTTGTACTGAGTGAATTTGTTTATGAAAATATAGAAGAAAGTCATGTGGTGGCCACAACATACTAGTTTTTCTTGCTTTTGTATAGGTAATTTTTTATTATGTTTTAATAAGATAATTATAATTTTTTTCCATGGGAGATTTTTTTTCCTACAGAGCAGTTTGAGAACCTCCAATATTTCTGAAAATTCTTTGTTCAATGTTCTATTAATGTACATAATATTTGTTTTATATTTATATGTTTATTATAAGTTAGATAAAAGTGGAATTTTAAATAAGGATTTTGAAAAAAACACTTGGGTTTTTTCAGGTGGGTTTTATTGGGTCGGATAAAATCAAGCCAACCCTGCCTTCTTTCTACTAAAGTGAAAATAACTTTCTTTATTGAGAGGTTACCATACAATTAAGCATAAATACATTAGCACAACACACTATACATCAGGCCTATGATTACGGCAACCATTCACTTGTATCTCCCAAATATGACTGTTTACTAGTTGGCAAATTGTATCATATAGTCAGTAACTAAACACATCCGAAAGTAAAATTGCTATGCTAGGAAACAAATTTGACATTTAGTGATTTAGTCTATAACAACCTTGTGTAAAATATTACTCAATGCTGCAAAGCTTTAAAATTGCCTTCAAAAAATGACATGTGATATGTCGTTTTATTTTAAAATATAAAGAGATATCATTTCAATCATTGCAGTATTGAATAATAACAAGCACATTGAATGCAGTTTCACTTAACACAAATAAATTTTAAGAAATATGTTCAGGAAAAATATCATTGCTGACATCAAATGACTTATCAGCATTTCTTTGTATTTGACTTAAATATATATTAATACTTTTTATCAAAATATAGTGAAAATTGTAAACATTTATAAGTATGTTTCAACTTTACAAAATCTTTTAGATTAGTACAAACAATGGAACAGAAGAAAACTAAAACTGCTAAGATTGAGTGATAAACCCTGATTAAAATCAAATGAATTTAATAGCATAAAAATGAAAAAATATTTATGCTATCAATCTAAACCATTTGTAATAGAGTCAGCGGGTGAAACTATTTGATATGCAAAACCCTCCTAAAACTGCTACATGAATGTAGAATGAAAGGCAATGGCAGACTTAATGATATCATATGGCTATTATTAATAGTACAAGTAGTACTTATCATAAGTGATATTTAGAGGATTCTTAATACATTACAAGGTAAATAAAATATCCGAAATGAGAAATCTCTAAAATACAACAATAATTCAACATGAAGTTCAAGGATAGCATTTTTTTCAAAAACCCTGAATACAGGGGTAGCCCCTGAAAAGTTTCATACCTGTATCATCAAAATAATTTGTGAAAATGTATAAAAAGAAACATAAATATTAATTTGAAATAATAACTCAAACTGCTCATCATTATTTAACGCACGGTTTATATAAATGAAATCTAGTTTATAAAAATATTTTCTTTTTAAAACAAATGATTAAATATAGATTAATTACTGTAAAGGTGTATATTATGAAAATATTTCTATATTTAAAATTTTATGAAATAAATTTTTCTACGTCTGTTGAAATACACATGTGTTGCTGAAATTTTCAAGGGATAAAATTGGTAAGAAAAAATAACTTAATATAAGTGAGGTTTAACATTCTAATACAACGAATAAAAATCGTAATTCTCATCAGATATTACGATGTTGACAAACAACATGCATTTTACCCATCACGTGACCACTTTCCCCAGAAAATTTTTCTGGGTTAAGTGTGCAAAGCCCGGGGCGGGTTCAGGCTCTCGACCGATCCAGGATCGATCCAATTGGTCGTGGAACAATGCGTCCAGTCTCATCGACCGGTCTGGATCAAAGTCGTCCAGTGTAATGTGTTCCATGGACCGGTCGTGGATCAAATCGCCCAAGAACTTTTTCCGAGTCATTTGATCCATTTACAAATCTATTGCTCTGATTGGCCGTTGGTTATTGCTCTGGTTCCGCCATCTATCGGTCCTTACAAACGCGAATATGCATACAAGCATTTTTTTTTTTTTTTTTTTTGTAAAGAACTGTATAATTGTTTTAGAATTATAAATATATTCATGCAATGGATTGAAATATAATACAATAATGCAAAAAGAAAATTATCGAATATTATTTAAATTTAATAAAAAAAAAAATTTTTAAATGCTCCCTGCTAACAATTTTTAAATTTTCAATTTAACAAAATATTTTAAATATGTTTTGTACTGCTTTGTTAATATATTTGCATTAAATTTTAGCATTCAAACATAAAAGTAATTAACAATATTTAAAAATCAATATTTAATTTGTATTTAAATTTAAAAAAAAATCATAAATATATTAAACATTTAAAATATTATTGATTGAAATCATAATTAACTGAATTTACAAACCAATCAATGAAATGATAATTTAAAAAACTGTTTTTTTTTTTTTTTTTTTTTTTGTAATCATTGATTTAAATTAAAATTAAAATTTTATATTTTTTTAGCAATGTGTAATAGTTTCATATTTCTTACCTTAGATCATAATAATAAAACTTGAACCTACTTCTTATTTACATCAAATATTTGAATGCTAAATATTTACTTTAAATTTCAATATTCCAACTTAAAAATATTTAACAAAAATTAGCTTGATAATAAATCCATAAAATATTACTTAAAATTGTTTACAATACATCGTTAAAATACAAAAATGCATAATTGAGGGAAATAATTAAAAAAAAATTTGCTGGAAAATTTTCTAAAAGTAAAATTTTATTGTTATTATTTTTTTAAAAGAATTTTCGAAAAAGAATTATATAATTAATATTATTGTATCTCATTGCATATGTACCCAACTATGCAGAATAGAAAAAAATAGATATGCATCTATCTTTTTTTATTCATAGTTAAATTACATTTTTAATTAACGAATTAAATTTTAGAGCTAATTTCAAACTAAGCCTACAGATGGCAGCACTGATTTTGATCCAATAGAGGGATCGGAATCGTCCAGCCTCTTCTTTCGACCGGTCGTGGATCAAATGTCTCAGAGCCCAGTTGGATCGGTCGAAGTGTTCCACAGGCTGGACTCGCCCCCGGGCTACCCATTCACCAGCTGTGAACGCCTTGGGCATGCATGGGTAACCCAAAAATGATCACGTGATGCCGTCTGTGAACGGTGTGGGTTAACCTGGGCAAGCCCGTGCTCGCCCAGGCTGTGTATCGTGAACTCAACCTTACTGTCGATTCACTGACGATATCATCTCGATTTCACTTATCGGACGAGAGGAATAAAGTACCAATTCCTGCACACTTCGTTATTGAAGTATCGTTTCCAGAAAATAACGAAAGACGTCACTCTCGATGAGAATAAAGTAAGCCCCTAGCTGATTCTTTTACTGGAGCGGTTTCCGGCAACCCTATTTGGCAACTGTAAAAATTGTTTCTCCTTCAAGTTGGTTTCTTTGCAGTAGAAAGTTTTCCTTTTTGAAAATATTCATCCAACAGATGGCGATAGTTACGACTTTCAAAGCCTTCCCTTCTTTATTATTAGAGATTCTTTGAGTTAACCACCACGGAAAGACTAACCGGAACTCATCTTGTTGGGACTGAAAATTTGGGAACAGGCCTTAGCTGCACATTTATTTAAAGGAACACAAATTATTTGTGAAAAATTTTATGATTAATTTAATTATTGTAAATATGAATATACATCAACCCATAAATCTGAAAGGAAAGGCGTATGTGGTCAACGAATGCTTTAAAGGATTTTCTAATAAAAATAATCTCATGAGACATCTACGTATTCATGCAGGAGAAAAACCTTATAGATGTAAGGAATGTTATAAAGAATTTTCTGGAATAAGCGATCTAAAGATTCATCTTCGAATTCATACAGGAGAAAAACCATATATGTGTAGAGAATGTTCTAAAGTATTTTCTCGAAGAGCTGATCTAAAGAGACACCTTAGAACCCATACAGGAGAAAAGCCATATATGTGTAGAGAATGTTCTAAAGGATTTTCTTGTAAGAGCCATTTAATGGAGCATCTTCGTATTCATACAGGAGAAAATCCATACGTGTGTGAAGAATGTTCTAAAGGATTTTCTCAAATAAATGATCTAAATATTCATCTTCGTATTCACAGAGAAGAAAAACCATATGTGTGTAAAGAATGTACTAAAGAATTTTCTCAAAAAAGCAGTTTAGTGAGACATTTTCGAATCCATACAGGAGAAAAGCCATACGTATGCAAAGAATGTTCTAAAGCATTTTCTGATAAGGGGAGTCTAAATAAACATCTTCGCATTCATGCAGGAGAAAAACCATATGTGTGTGAAGAATGTTCTAAGAGATTTTCTCAAATAAGTAGTCTAAAGAGTCATCTTTTCGTTCATACAGGAGAAAAACCATATGTGTGTAAAGAATGTTCTAAAGGATTTTCTCGAATACCTGATCTAAAGAGACATCTTAGAACCCATACAGGAGAAAAGCCATATATGTGTCAAGAATGTTCTAAAGGATTTTCTTGTAACAGCCATTTAATGGAACATCTTCGCATCCATACAGGAGAAAAACCGTATGTGTGTGAAAAATGTTCTAAAGGATTTTCTCTAGTAACTAGTTTAAAGAGGCATGGTCGAATTCATACACGAGAAAAGCCATAGAGTGTGAAGAATTTTCTAAAGCATTTAATCAATCAGTTTTTCCACTCTTAAAAAAGAAAAAAATTCAAGTACTTTTCAAGGCCTATTTGAAATTTTTCAAGGACGAGGGGAAAATCGCAGAACGCTAGGCCTATACACAAAACTTTAGTAACTACTTTCATTAGTAATATTTTTTTTTATAATTAGAATAACTTTGGGAACAAATTTAGTATACACCCACAACGATATTCTTCGATTTTTTGTTGGCGATTATGGCTAAATTATAAATCTAAAAATCATAATCTTTATCACAAATCGTAAATAAACAAAATATAGGCTGCCATATTATATAGTAAACAGTCCAGAACGACATCGTTATCATTTAAAACGAAGCCAAAGAAAAATCGCCAAAGTCAGCTGTGGATATATACTGAAGTTGTACCTAAATTGGCCTGTTTTCACAATACATTTTTGATGGATTGACCGAATTAACTTTTACAAGAGTCAAAAAACGAATAAATCAAGATTTGGAATCATTATGATTATTCCAAAGTTTTTAGGTTTGAGTCCTGGTCTAGCCACTTTTTGCTCAAAATTAATGACCAGTCCATCAAACAGGTATGAGACTGGCCAAAAAAAAAAAAAAAAAGATAAGGTGAAACTATATGCAAAAGCAAGACAATGAAATAAGAATTTTATGACAAAATCATTATATCCCAGACAACACACATTCGTCCAAATTAAGTCAAAGTACGTAATCTGGATATATAGACGTGTCCATATTACAGCCAGATTCAGTCTATATTTCATCAGATTTTGTAGATATTATGTAGAAATGTCCTCACCTGTTAAGTCTTATGTACGCCTTTTAGCTGAAAAAAGTGACGTAAAATAGACGTATAGTGAACATAATATAGACATGTCCATATTAAAGCCAGATTCAGTCTATATTTTATCAGAATTTGTAGATATTAAGTTGAAATGTCCCCACCTTCTATGTAATAAGTACGTCGTTTAGCAGTACAAAATAATGTAAAATGGACGTATGTGAATGTGAACATAATATAGACATGTCCATTTGTGTTCATCCAAAAATTGCTCATGTTATTTTTTGATTTATGTAAACATAATGCTGGTAGAATAAAATCCTTAATGAATACGGTCTTTTTTTTTTTTTTTTTTTTAAGTGTCACATGTCACTCTACATTATGGGATTTCTGTGAAATCCACAGAAAGAGACCAAAAGATTGTCTTAAAGCTTAAATTATTATTATTATTATTAAGAATTTATTAGTACAATTAAAAAGCTTTAAACTATTAATTTTAAAGTCATCTCGAGTAAGGCAAAAAGAGAGCAAAAAATTCTCATGAATTATTTTTCGCACAAAATATTTAATATTTTAAAATTTCTTTTATTGCCAGCACCCATGTATGTATTTTTTATGGAATCTACACTGTTAAAAATTTCAACAGAAAACTCTGTGTAATCTATTATCTTAAGTCTTACGTAAAATTACAGAGAAAAATAAACAGAGATATTAAAAAACTAATATTAATTATTGTTCAGAATATATTTCGGACTTAGAATGCTTTTTCTGAAGTAGAAACAGTCATTTTTAATTCAAATAAAAAAATTAAATAATAAAATTAAGTAAAAATACAGAATAAAGAATGAGAATCACGATTATTCACTTTTAACTAAGAAGAATAATTGTAAATTTACAGAGACTCTGGATAAATATTTACATTAAATTTACAGAAATTTTTAACAGTGTAGCAAGGATTCAAACTTAGGTCCTTTGGTCCAATACACAAATATTCCACTAAGTGATGTTCTCCTTCAATATTTGACTTGCCTTAGCCCTCCTATGAAATAGATTTAATCTTTTCATTACGCGAATAAATGCAGAATTACAGGTATTTATTTATTTTTTAATATATACAATCACATTATGATGGCAAAGAAAAGTTTAAGACTGTTCACTTCCTCTTGTGATTTCCCCGTCTCTATTCACCAAATCCCATGTATGTCTATGGCGAAATTTGTTTATAGAATCACTCTTTACCTAACTGCAATTTTTAAATTTGTTTTCACATTCAGAAAATTTATAACCGTTAAATTAGTACTTGTTTCCAAAGATAGATTTTTTTTTTTAAATTTTAATATTTTTTTTACAGCTAAAAAAATGAGAAATAATGCATTTAGTGAAAATTCTCATTTTTTAACTCAAAATTATAATATAAAAATTAAATTTTTGGAAAAAGAGTACTAATTTAATGATTGTGTATTTTTAGAATGTGAAAAGGAAATTTAGAAATAATTAGGTAATGTGCAATTCTATAAAAAATTTTTACCCATAGTATTCTATAGATACATGTATATTGTACAAAAAATTTGTAAATTTTTAATAGTAAGCAAATACGCGGCAGAACACTATAACTCCTATTTGTAAAGTGGGAAGATTCATTTTCTCCTAAAACTGTCAAAGAAATTCCAACAGAGAAAATACAATTCTTTGTGTTTGCTGTGTTGTTGGCTTGAATTAAAAACTGTTTTATTGAAGGTTATTAATTAAATTTTTTTAGCGGCTCTCCCAATCGTGGATAATCCTCACTGTGGCTCTCGCAGATAATCAGTGCTCTACTGTATTTCAAATTCTTTACAGAGTCCCTACGTTAATGTTTCATTTTCTATGTGTAAATATTTAAAATAGTTGATAAGTTAATAAGTTGATAAAAATTAGCGATCAAACTAATACATATATGTATAAAGTGTGGTTGAGTGCTTAAATAGTTTTTGCTGCCGACTATTGCAGGGCTATTTGAAATCAGGCGACCACCTGAAAACTCACTATCTAGATAAATTTTGGAAAACACTGAATCAATTTGAACCAAAGTTGGACAGTGAACTTACAGTCAGCAGCAAAATTATTCGAGTGCTAGCAATAATTCCTATGTAAAAAAAAGTACACTTAATACTGCTTCATTAAATAAATCTTTGTTGAGTCATGTTCTTATATAAGAACATGACTCGACAAGGATAGCTAAAACTTTGTTAATACAGTAACTTCTGAAATATTGAATTTATTCGAATCAAAGTCGAACAGTAAATTCATCTTACAAATATTTTGAATTAGTTAAGTGAGCAACTTGCTCCTGGCATTTTGTTTTCAACTGGCAACTGCTTGAAAATTTGTCAATATAACAGTCAAACCTCATTAATAAACAGCACTACAAAACTGATGTTTTGAAAAAATAGGTACAAAATTTGGTTGGTTGGTTGGGTTTTACGTCACACTAGTATAGCGATGGGCGATTTGGCGACTACAAAATTTTGGATAAACACCATAAAGTTCAAGAAACTAGCGAATTTCTTGCAATTTATGGCGTTTATTCAAAGTTTTGTACTTATTACAGTCGAACCTCCTTAACATGAATTACTTTTAAAATGAACTGTTTCCACAATCCCCGTCAAAAGGGAGATAAGTTTTTGAGTTACTGATACCATGAACAAAATTTTTATCCCCTTGAGATTCACATTAACAAAGTTCGACTGTACTGAATTAAATAAAAATAAACTTGCAGGGTAGACTCATCTTACAAATGCATTTGACATGTTAATTTGCAAACTTCATCTTCTCTTTTATTTTTAATGCTGACCGCTTGAAAACTTCAAACTCGTATAGAAAATTCTTTTTTTTTTTTTTTTTTTATTTAAATACAGATCCATATTATTATTATTATTATTTTTTTTTTTTTAAATTTCACCACATTACTTGCAGATGGTTAAATAATTGTAATTTATCGTTTTGAAAACTTTTTTTCCCCCCAGTGAACAAATTTTTTTTCCCCTTGCTTTGTTTTTTCTTCCTTCCTGCAAAAATTTAAATAAAAATATATATGTAACATTTTTTCATTTCTTTCCATATCAACGTACCCAGTGGCAGAAAGTTTTGTAGCTATCTGCGACAGGCTTTTAAAATTGCATAATCGTCTGCAAAATTTGCATGTAATCAGGGGAGAAAATGGCTTACACTAAAAAAGCCTGAAAGCTGAAGGGGGGGGGGGGGGGCTTGACATCAGTGGTGATCCCGTGCAACAATACACAAATACAATTTTACTACAGAACAATACAGTATAAACAATTGTGTGTGTGTATTCATTCAATTAAATATTTTATAGCAATGTTTGACACAACACAATATAAACAATAAAAGTTTTAGTTTTGATACAGAAATTTTTATAAGTGGATTGTTATCTGAAAGTTGCGGACAATTTTTTTATCAGTACAGACAAAAACTGTCCGCAAGCCATTTTTCTGTGTCCGCGACTATGTCGCCGTGTTTCTGCCACTGGGTCAACGCAGAAATCTTTAAATCAGTTACTTTATTGTTTGATTCTAGATGCGAATTACTGATTGATTCTAATCAGTTTCAGCAATTAAGTTACCAGTGGTAAACATGTAAAATATTAACTCCTTAGAATTATGGAATCTCTTGATCTGTTCTGTAAATACAGACACAGTATTCATTACTTTTTTTAGGTATTATTTAATTTTTGCTGGATGAGAGTGTATAGTTTTACTATAATTTAGCTCTACCTTTTAGTTAACTGTTAAACTACATGAAAATGACTTAATTTTCTCAACCGACAACTTTTTAATGAGTTAAATCACTTACAAGAATTTTTAACAACATTTAAATATATTTGTTGGAAATGGAGGGAGGGGAGGGTGCTTAAATAACCTAATGATTTTCCAGTGTTTATTCATTGACAAAATAAGGCTTGAATAAAACAATTTCTACTTTTAGAAAATTCTTTTCTTTGCTATTATATTTAATTTTTATACGTGAGGAGAAAATAATAAATATGTATAGTTCACCTACAGCTACAACATGATAAATTAATAATATAAACAAATGAGATACTTTTGTATTAACTGCATGCCAGCAATTAATCACCATTATGATAAACTAATATTTATTTTGAACTTATATAAAACATTAAACTTACTATATAAGCATTTGTATGCATTGTATTATTTCATTTCATATAATGGCATGCTATTAAAATACTAAAGGATAAACTTTCAGTATGTAATTAATATGAAAGTACCAGAAATGGCTATTATGCTACTAAAATTAAGGGATGTGTTATTTTTAAATCCTTGAAAATTCTAAAACATGTAAATGTTATGATGCGAAAAAAGACATTTTTAAATTGGATGCATTTTTAAACAAATATAACTTGTTTATTATAACACGCCTCCCTAAAAATAAATAATTAAATAAATAAATCATTTTTTACACAAAATTAAAAAAATTTAAAAATGAAAAATGTGTCTTTCCAATCAATTTATCGATAATTAAATCAAAGTTATGCTTGCCCTTTGTACAAAGCAAAATCCAAACTTATTTAAACTCTTAAAAAAAAAAAAAAAAAAAAAAATAAGTTGTATTTTAAAATTATAATGCAAAATAATAATATAAAACATGATGTAAGTGGATAGTATGTTTACATAAATTTTAAAATAATTATAATCTATATTTATTACAAGTATAACTTATTAATGTTTTATCTATTATTATTGATTTTATACATATTTGTACCTGTTTATGGTTTGAACTAATAAATTCAAAACAAATCTGTACTTGTAAATGTTAAATAATTTTTACATGTCCAGAAAGCATTTATATTTCTCGCTTTATGGTAATTATGGGAATTTAAGAAAAGCAATTAAAGCTTGTTTAACATTCAGAATTAAAGCTTTTTGTCAAGAACTCGCAATCTCAGAAATCGCCTAAAAAAAAAAAAAATCTAAAGTAATTAAATGCAAAATATTAGGCTATACATTTTTATTTATTTATTTTACTTTTGTTAAATGCATAATACTAAAAACACAATACTAAAAAATATTAGAATATACAATGTTATATCACAAATAAATTGATTTATCATCAAAATAGTCTATGATTTATAAATAATGAATTTTTAGAAGTCTAAAATTTTGTTTTCATATTAATCAAAATGTTGTAATAATATTTCTCCAAAAACGTAATTTATTTTACTTTTTAAAACATATTTATAAATAATATCTTATTAAAAACAACTATATTTTTAAAGTATCACAAAACTAAGTTTAACATGTTCCATATTAAGCGTAGTTATAAATAAATTTCGTAGTAACATACGAACGTATGAATGAAGATAACAATTCATAATTAAATGTTAAAAGCCTAAAGGTTTCTTGTTTATATTAATTAAAATGTTATAACAATATGTTTTTCAAAGAACATAGTTTACGCAGAACACATATTTATTTACTTTTGAAACACAATTTCAACACAAATACGGATGAAGGCGATGCAAATAATGCACGTAAACAAACACCACCAAATATTCTCTTCATCTCCGTGCACAGAACCATGGAGATACGTTGAGAGAATAGCCATCTGAACATTAAATAAATAAAATTCAAATTTGAATCGACAAACTTAGTAGAAGATAAACTTTCTTAAATTTGTTCATTACCATACCATATCTACATAAAGAAAATGGCGACCTTCAGGTGCAGTTTAGCTCGAGAATTTTCGTAAACTGGATTAGTTCAATTTTCATTCAGTTTATGTGCCTAAACTGACGCCCGTATTTTGTACGTTTTTCGTAGGTATGTCTATGTCCAGAATTTCACATATTCTGAACATATTTGAGCTTGGGGCCTATGTTCGAAATTCGTCTATAGACGTAACTCAGACGTGAGGGATGAAATGTGAACGTAAAATGAACGTATGTGTTATGTGGGTAGTAGCAGGTTAGTGCGATTTATGAAACACTTCAAGCTACGACCATTTGAGGTGTGGTTTGATGACGTCACTATCGAAGGAGGAGTTTATGTTGAATGAATCACGATTCATGGATTCTGCTTCGTCCTTCGGTGAAGAAATATTATTTTATGCAATCAATAATCGGCACTTCGATAGAAAAGGTATTTTCACTTATTTTTCCTGGGAAGCTTATTTTTAAACATTAAATTTCTTAATCTATTCGTTTTACATAAATAGAACATCGAAAACATGCGCGAACGTCCATCTTAATTTAATGGAGACCTGCAATCGACGAATCTATTGTTTAATGTAAATGTAAAACTAAGGAAAACAACAGAAATTACTGCATTCGAGATTTATAGATATGAATTAGTTATACAATTAAATATCAATGTCATTACCTGCTGAAAAACATTGTTGATATAAATAACATGTTCGAAATTTGTTTGCTACGTTTATAAAATTAACGTTGTTGTAAATAGTATACATTTGTTATATTCTTCTTTTAAAAATAATTTAGCGTTATTTCAGATTTAAAGATTCTGAATAGATAAATTGGGATAAAAATATCCATGTGTTTCTTAGCAATAAGAGATAAAATTTGCTTTTGTGTTATCAAAATTTTAATGTAATGTAATTAGTTGCTGCATATAAAACTTTTATTTGTGCTGCTGTTAGTGTTTGAAAGTGTTTCTTATACGGGCTATCTGCTTAAATTTTTATAGTTTATTACTTTTATTTCATTTCTGTGTGTGTACAATTGTTTATCATTACATATATCTATGCTTATCTAAGAAAAGAAACTTCATTTTTTATTTTACAGAATTTAAATATTTATTTCAACTGAATTAGTATTGCCTTATGTATGTGATTATTAAAAATGTACGTACAAAGGTATTATCAATTCGGTTATGAAAACAACAGCTTGAAGACTTCATCTAATGAAAGTATCCACCTGCATCTAATGAGGGAAATTCCAGCCACTAAGGGAAAAAAATAGATGCTAACCATAACTTTTAACGGTGAGTTAGAGAGATTCATGAATTTAGTTACTATTGAATTAGTATATACTTTTATTATTGAAGAAACAATCTGTTTTTTATCAACTTTATCTCTTAACTTTAAACCTTGATTTTCATTGTGCATTTTATTTGGATATTTATAAAAAGTAAATAAAATATTTTGAGAACAATCACTTCACATAAATTGATTTGATTTATATTTTTACTGAAATGTGAATTTTTAGGTAAATAACAAAAATATAATGAAAATTAATGAATTATTTATATATTTGTTTGTGTTACTGAGGAATTTTGTAGTTGTAATTTGAAAAGTCATAATAACTGCGAACATGAAATATTTTAGAGGTAATTTTATATAATTTTTATTTCCTATTTAATAATAATAATTATTCTATTCAGTGAATTAAGATTAATGTTTAAATAAATATTGTGTGAATAACAGAGATATTTAGCATTTTAAAGATGTGCGTGTTTGGAACAAGAGTATTTTGAAAAGGGAAGATTATATATAAATGTAAATTAATATTGAAATTATCTGCTGCTTTAAATTATCATACATTATTGTATATGTATTTTGTATTTAAAAAGTGATTTTTTACATCTGTATAGTCTGTGTCATATTCGTAATGGGCGCTTTGGTTTTCATGTGCACAAAGCACTAATACATATGTAACAGTAATTACTGCAGTATGTTATTTGATACATTTTATGAACATTTCATGCAGAGTGAGGTAGCTGTAACCAATGCTATTTTTTTCTTTTTAATATACATGGAGCGTAGATACATGCATAATAACAACTGCTGCAACCTGGGATTTTGTGCATTTACTCGTATATTGTTCAATCATATATATTTAATGATTTAAATTTTTTATTTAATTGTAGTTGGTTATAATTTTATTATTTTTAAATGAAAATTTCAGTATTTATGTATTAACCGCCTGCCAGAGGTTAACTGCTGGCATGTGGTTAATACAAAATATATACATATTACATATGTATTTAGATATGTATATATATATATATTAATTTACATATGATTATCATAGAAGTAATCCTATAAAATATATTGTACATTCGTACATATTTGTATTTATGCATATGAATAGCCAGTGACATGCAGTTAACATGTAAATACCAAATATTCTTTAAAAACTGCTTTGTGGTGATTTGTTTATTTCCAACGCAATCAGTGGTAGACTTACTAACTTTTGAGATGTTGGGACGAAAATTTCACTGCTGCCTCCTAATCACGGTTTAAACTGCCATTAGCTTTTTAGCATTTTGCTAAAAGGTATCATATTTTGCTAAAACAAGTCGGTCAGAATTTCGCTAAAAAGCTAAAACTGGATAACTGTATAAAATATCTCTATATAATAATTGATTTTTTTTTTTTTTTTTTTTTTTGTAATATTTGCAGGCAAAAACTACGAAAGGACTGAAATTTTTGGGAATCCTTATTTATATAGTAATTTGGATTTATTTTTAATTTTCAATGATTGAATTTAAATGCAAAAATATTTAAAAGTATGTTATAATTCAGAATCTGCTTCATAGAAGCATTTTTAGCACTAGTATTTCACGATTATCTACCATTACACTTTTACTTGATTTTTAAATTGCTTTTTTATTTTACACATATGATATGAATACCTCTTTTTCTATTGATAAAATCAAAACATAGTTTCCCTGATTCATATTTTTAAAGTCACAAATATGGATGCTTGGTTAAAATCATCAATGAACAAAAGGAATAGAAAACAAAACTGACGATAACAAAGCTAAGTAAAAGAAATCAATGGTATCCAAAGAATCAACTTTCGAAAAAGCTAAAATATTGCTTGCCTATTTTCGCTAAAATGCTAAAGTAATTTTTTTGCCAGGTTAAACCCTGCTCCTAATTGGAGCCTTTGCTGTACTGTGGTCCTCTTTTACACTTCTTCAGTTAAGTTTATTGCTATAAAAAGGCATTGAAGGAAGTTTTCAGATTGTAAAGAGAGACAATTTGTACATTTGCTGTGCATCACCATTAAAACTTACTTATTGTGTCAAAATTATGAAAATGAAAACATGAAGCAACGTGTTTCATAATGGCCGGCTCTCTCATATACGTTTTGTGCAATGAAACCAGGGTTGGCTTCAGTGGCAGATTTAGGGGGGGGGGGGCTAGGGAGCTAAAGCCCCCCCCCCAAAAAAAAAAAAAAAAAAAAAAAAATTCTGACATTCCCAATTGAATAGCACAATTGCAAACTTTTCATTGATCTGGAATTACATCTTGAAAAATCTTAGCCCCCCCCTCCCCCAAAGTTAAGTTCTGGATCCGGTACTGGTTGGCTTTTTGCCGGCAGAATCTAAAACTAGTTGGCATAGGTGGACTCTGTTCAGTTCCCCATCATATTTATATTCTCATAAATTTCTAGTGGGAGACATATTATAATCATGTTAAAAGAAATGAATTTGACCAAAGCTTGATACAGTGACAGAATGAAATCCCCGCCTAATAGGCTATCCATCCACCATTCACTTCGATATATTTATCTTATTCTAATCTATTAATTTATTTTATCAGAGTCAGTTCTGTTGTTTAGTTTTCATGCTACTATTTCCAATGCAATAATCCTCAAAATTTGTATTTATATGAAAATTTACAATTTCGCTACGTTGATAAAATCGTAAATTACGAAATTTTCCTATTTGAATATTTGTATTCAATCATGTTCAAACAAATATCATAAATGTAATTTTGAAGTTGTCGAATGTATTTATGATCCTCAAAATGGAAGTTTATGCTCAATTTTGCCTTATTCTGCCATTTTAAGTAAATCATAAATTCTAAATAACTTACGAATTTTTTAAATTGGAAAAATCATAGTCTATGATATTCATGCCAGTATCCAAAATAATATTTAAAAAGATGTTTGACATCTTTACGATGAAAATATCCCTTAAGATTGACGTTTATGTGAAATTTTGCTCTATTGTGCCATGTTAAGAAATTCGTAAGTTTCCAATAACTTACGAAATTTTTATATTGGAAAATTCATAGTCATTAATATTCATGCCAGTGTTCTAAATAATATTTCAAAAGTTGTCTGACATCTTTACGATGAAAATATCTCTCAAAATTGACATTTATGTGAAATTGTGCCCTATACTGCCATGTTAAGAAATTCGTAAATTTCTAATAAATTGCGTAATGTTCAAAGTAGCATATTGAAAGTTACTGATGTTCATTCCGGCATCAAAACTGATATTTTAAAACTGGTCCGACATTTTTAATGTAAAATGTTTCCATTTAATGCACGTTTAAGTGAAATTTTGTCCTATTCTCCCATGTTAAGAAAATCGTAAATTTCTCATAACTTACGAAGTTTTTTAATTCAAATGTTGCAAATGAATAGGGTTCTTGCCAGTATCGAAAGTAATATTTTAAAACTGATCTGACCTCTCTGCGATCATATATTCATTAGATATCGTGTTAACAGACTAACAGACTGACACACTAACAGACACCCTACAGACAGACACCATACAAATTTTGTCATTTTCGGATTCCTCACACCTGAAAACGTATAAAAAAGTAAAAAAACTGAGGTCAAAATTTTTCACGATTACTTAAGTTCCCCATACCTATAGTATGATGGGGAACTAACTAGTCTTTAACAGCTCTAGTAATTACTAAATGACACTGTTTAAGTAAACTAAAAAATGTAACTCCATTTTATTATTGTAAAAACTTAATATAATACATGATATAAAATCATAATTTGTATATATATGTGGGAAGTTTTGTGGAAAGCTTTGTGGGACACATCCCTTGTACAGTCAACAGATGGCGCTGCCTCTGATGCTCATCTTTCGACGAGAGGACAAACGGAAGTCAGTTGGGATCTGCCTGCAACGAAGAGCTGTTGAGACCGTCAGCGCGAAGGCTGATATGGTCATTTTCTTCTAATTAGAGCTTGAAGTGCTCTTAGTAGTTGTGTAGAGCCATGGAGGTCTCAATGTATCAATCTCTCATACTTGATAAAGTGCACGAAGGTACTTTTGTGAATTATAAGTGTGAGTAGGTGCTTAAATGTTGCTTTGTTACAGTTATACTGATGAAGAGAGCTTGTTCTGTGTGTTAAGCCTAGACACCATCAGATGGTTAATGATGGAAATTCTGCTATTATTATATTAATCTTTATGTGTAAACTGTGTTCCAATAAATGTTTCGTTATCTAAATCGCATCTCATCATTGCCCCACCTCTAGATGCCCAGCCAAGATCCTACGTATATAAATCCACATTTTTTGGGAGATTCGTTTCTAATGTTGCATACAGATAGATTAAAACCCAGAATAAATTTTAGGTTACTTTTATTTTTAATTTAGAAGTAATATTTAATAATTTATGTAAAAGAGAAAAAAAAAAATGTTAAATTACAAGACTGAAATTTCTGAAGCAAAGCAATTAAATTGATTATTGTTGAAATTGCTCTGTGTCTGTACTGTATTAGAAATTTTAGCCTTGTAACTGTAACAAACCTTTCAGTTTATTGTATGTAAAATATTTATTATTTTGTTTATCTATATTAATAAAAGGAAAGGTTTGTCTGTCTCTCTGTTCTTCTATACATTCAGCCCCCTATTGAACGCAGAAGTGCAAGAATTGACATACGGATGCTCAGGAGCCTTTCAGAGGGGTTCCTGAAAACAAAATTAAAATTTTTTAATTAGTTGTGGAGACATTAATTAAAATGTCGACCAATGACTAATTAAAAAGCGATCTCAATGACTGAGAATTCACCGCGATTGCATAAAAATAGATATTTTAACAGAGTTAAAAGCAGAAAAAATGGAAAATAAATTAGAAATATTAGTTTGATCGTTACGAATTTGGTACCAAATGAAAGGGGCAATTTTTTTTTTTAATCTAAGAGTGCAAGCGGCTTATCGATACAACAATTAGATTTTTTAAAATCAACTAAAGTATAAATTTTTTGTGGCAACATCATTTCAAATGCCAGATGACTGTCTGCAATGAAAAAGGAAATGATTGTAACCAATTACAATGTCACGTGTTTTCTGCTGGGGGAAAAATTGCAATTTTCAAACTTTTTCAAATTTTGATTCACCTTACATTTAAATTAATATCCGGCCTAGACAGACAACAAAAAAATTACATTTTTATTGGGAATTATATTTATCACAACTCATGTGACCAAAAAACACAATGTAAGATAAAATGTTCTTTTATATTTTGCAGTATTTTAAATTGAGATATGACGTTGAAATTTCGTAATATTTGTTTTAATGCCCGATAATTCACTTGTCAATATTTTTGAAAGTATGGAATTATTAGGAAGGGCTTGAGGGGGAGGGGGGGCAAAGGGGCAATAAAAAAAAAAAAAAAAAAAGAGTTACAGCGTGTGAAATTGGTATTATCAGGTTTTAAGAAAAGATAAATCGATTGCGGATATTTTCAAGTGTAAAATTATTAGAAGGGACGGAAAGGGACAAAAACTTAGAAAAGGAACGGTTGTTTCGGAGAAAACAACAGAAAACACAGAACGCCTGTATTCTTTTATATTTTGCAGAGTTTCGAATTCTCATACTACTTTCACATTTCATATTATGGATTTTTAACAGTATTTAGCCCGGAATTACGCAAGTTTTGGAGAAAACCACGAAAAAGTCAGACATAAATCGTTTCATAATAGTGTTTATATCATTTTTGTATCTCAGCTTCTAATTAGCAAATTTCAAAAGTAATATGTCATTTTGAAACTTATTTGAATTTCAAGAGTAGACGTCACAAATTTCTGTCATCTTCCATTAACCGACTACCGTAAGTAATGGAATTAGAGATTTCACGTGATTTACACATTTTAAGGTGTCCTGATTAGGTTTTCTTTTGTATCTCAGCTACTAATTAAAATAATTTTATAAGTAATACATTATTTGAAAGCTTTGTTGATTTGGAATTGAACAGTAGATTACAGAATTTTCTACCGCCAGATGGCGCTGTAATATTTTTAAATTTCAATATTTCGAATTCTGAATATGATTAAATTATTTTTAACACATCATTAGAAAGATTTTTTAAAGTACTTTTATATTATCGAAAGTGGAATTCGCGATTTGACCAGATTTACACGTTTTAAGGTGTCCTGATTAGGTTTTCTTTTGTATCTCAGCTACTAATTAAAATAATTTCATAAGTAATACATCATTTTAAAGCTTTGTTGATTTGGAATTGAACAGTAGATTACAGAAATTTCTACCACCAGATGGCGCTGCAACATTTAAAAATTTCTAAATTTCGAATTCTAAATATGATTAAATTATTTTTAATACATTATTCGAAAGATATTTTTAAGTACTTTTACATTATTGAATGACCTACATTAAATTTATCCAATAGAGGGCACTAATCGCAATTATTCGAGATTTCACCTGATTTATATGTTTTAAGGTGTCCTAAAGGGGGGGGGGAAATTGGAAATTGAGTTAGACCGTTCAAAATTGGTATATATAGGTTTTGGGTGCCTACGAGTCGAATGAGGATATTTTCGATAGTATAAAATTAAGGAGGGACAGGAAGGGTGGTGAAGGAATACACGCGCACAGCGAGCGTATATATGAATTTGTGCACACTGCGCACACACGGGTCTACCCTGACGAAGGCAGTGTGGACCCGGTGTGAGTTTTTACCTGCTCAGAAATGATTTTTTTTTAAATTCCTTTTCTTAAGAATAAAAGTTTATGAGTAATAACATGGAATTTTGAGAAATCATAAGGGTGGTGAAGGAATATGCGTGCACAGCGCTGATATATATGCATTCGTGCATGCACATCACGCACGGGTCTACGCTGCCGAAGGCAGTGGGGACCTGGTGCAATATTTTTTCCGATCAGAGTTTTTTTTTCCCATGATAAAAATTAATGCAATTTTGAGAATTCATTAATTATAATGATTCATTTAAAAATAGTGACCAGCAAAGCGGGCGTAGCCTGCTATCTATAATAATAAAAGAAAAGGTTTGTCTGTCTTTCTGTCCGTCCGTCAAAATAATAGCCTGATCCTTATTCATGTGGGAAAAAAAAAAAACATAACTGCAGTTTTTTTTTTTATTATCTAGCAAACACAGTGCAGCATTAGAAAATGGGGGGTTTGGGATTGCATTTCTTAATTTGGGTTGTTAAAATAACAATAAGTAGCACAACATCTACAAAATTTTAGCAATTTAAGACAACTTATAATTAGGGTCTCTCAGGACATTTTTAATTTTTTCAGGAATTTCAGAAAAATCATAAATAACATGCAATACACTATGTTTCATAAAAATAAAATCATCATAATTTTCTGAAAAATAAATATTTACTAATGAAACTGATATTGAACTTTCAGTATGAAATTTAGTGTACATATTTTTTCACAAGATACCTAATAAGATTTTTTTTACCTTTTAGTTACACAAACACATGGCAAGATAAAATATTTTAATGCACATAAAAAAAAAAGAGGGGGCTAAGGCTGGCTTTTTTAGCATTATCATAAAAAGCATGAAAGTAGTATTTTTATGACAATCATTTTTAAACTGGATATTAATGAATCATTTTATTTATGTAAGTGACTAAATAAATGTAAATAAATAAATAAGCCAACCAAAATACAAGATTAAAAATGGTATATTTGTTTAATGGAAAATACCGTTTCAACTAATATATTTGATAATTACAGTGCAATAATTACTAAATATTATAAAAATTTAATACAGTAAATGTGAACTACTTTGTGCTGTAGAAATAAGAATTTTTAAGTAAATACAATAAAACCGCTGTACTCAAATTAACGTTTTATTTTGTATTTGTAAGTGTTAGCCACGGAGTAGTGTTAGCGATAGTCTAGGAAGACGAAGTCATGTTGTGTTGATAGATTCATGAAAAGAACGATTCATTGAATTGTCAGCTTTGGCTCCTCCTACAGTAATTACGTCTGACCAATTGTTGCTCTCTATTTGCTTAATCTTCCTAGCTGAAATTGTTTCATAAATCGCCAGGTTAGTATGGGAAATTTTCTTTTTCTTAACTTTCTATTGTTTTTGAAGTCACAAAGTTATCCTCAAAACATCCACAGCTATTCTTCTAAGAAATAAAAATTAATTTTTATAATGTTTAAAAATATGCTTTGTCAAACATATTCATATTCAAGTACAAATTAAAATTACAAACTGTAATTCTGAAATAGTAGTATGAAATCATTAAATATTTAACATTGCTTGGTTTAAATAATACAAAATACTTTAAACTGAAAAAAAAATGTTTTTATTTTATGTATACTTTCAAAGTTTATTTTCTTAATATTTAGCACTTGCTTCTTAAAATAAATTGCTTTTGAAGTTTGTCAACAATAATAAAGTTGCCAAACGAAAACGTATGTGCAGTTTTCTTTCCTTCACATTTTCTACTACTTTTAAATTCACAAAATTTTAAATTTCACAGCTATTTTCTAAGAAATAAACCTAATTTTTATTATATTTGAAAATAAATTTTGCCGAACACATTCGTGTTCAAGTGTACAAATTAATATAACAAACTGTAATGTTGAAATAGCAGTATGGTATGAAATCTTAAATATTTAACATTGCTTGGTTTAAATAATACAAAATGCTTTAAAATGAAAAAAATATTTCTGTTTTATGTATATTTTCGAAATTTATTTGCTGAATATTTAGTACTTGCTTCTTAAATTGCTTTCGACAATCAAAACGTAAACATCAATGCAATGGTTAGTTGGTTGGGTGTTGAGTTTAACGTTGCACTAATATTACGATATGAACATAGATACAATAAAAATAAGACGAGCGATTGCATAAGCTGGAGAGCTCGAGAAACTTACAGCCGTTGACAATAGGGTCGTTGCAGTCAAATTTTGGTTACCGAAGAATATACGGGAGTGTCCTATCTGTATAATAATCTGTGCTGTAGACATATCTTAATTAAGTTGAAATATTTTATTCAAGTTCACTATTGGATGTTTATTGTATAAAATGGAGGAAATAGTACCAACGGTTTATGTACAGGGACACTCAAAATCATTCCAAAGCATTGCGTTCTATGAGAGATATTTCTACAAATCAAATTTTAATAACTTTACTTTCCACGAAGTTTTAGGAAATTGAAATATGTTATTTATGTGCACAAAAGAATGCTTTGCATAGAATATAGCATGATTAGCATTAGACAGCTTTACAGGGTGACATAAAAATATCTAGTTACATTAAGAGCTATTGATAAAAAATTGCTAGAATTGTACTTTCGTTTACGTTAAGAGTTTTTAACACTTTCTAACATTTTTTAAGTGTGAATATGATTTCAGTTTTGTGTATCTACCTGTCCGTCTGTCTGTCTGCCTGTCTGTCTGTCCGAGATCTAACTCCCCTAAATATTTATGGAATTTCTTGAAACTGATATATGTTATTCAAGTTCACTGTCGGACGTTCCCTATTGAAAATGGAGTCCATGCCTCTACTGGTTTGAGTACAATTACACCCGAAAGTATTTCAAAGCATTGTGTTCTATGAGAGGTATTTCTATAAACCATATTTTCATACCTTTACTGCAGACATATCTTAATGAAATTGAAATATGTTTTTCAAATTCACTATTGGATGTTTCCTGTATAAAATGGGGGAAATACTACCAACGGTTTATGTACAGGGACACTCAAAATCATTCCAAAGCATTGCGTTTTATGAGAGATATTTCTATAAATCAAATTTTAATAAATTTACTTTCCATGAAGTTTTAGGAAATTGAAATATGTTATTTATACGCACAAAAGAATGCTTTGAATCGAATATAGCATGATTAGCTTTAGATTTACAGGGTGACACAAAAATATCCATTTATATTAAGAGCTATTGATAAAAAAATGCTAGAATTGTACTTTCGTTTACATTAAGCGTTTTTAACATTTTTAAGTGTGAATATGATTTCAGTTTGTGTATCTGCCCATCTGTCTGTCTGTCTGTCTGCCCCCGCTCTAACTCCCGTAAATATTTATAGAATTTCTTGAAACTGATATATTTTATTGAAGTTCACTATCAGATGTTCCATATTGAAAATAGAGTGAATATCTCTTCTGGTTTGTGTACAGGGACACCCAAAAGCATTCGAAAGCGTTGTGTTCTATGAATGTTATTTTTATAAATATTTTCCCTATAGAATGTTCCCCATTCAAAATTACAGTAATAGGTCCTGCCAATGCATTACGTTTTAGTACAGAACTTTTTGAAAGTTATATTTAAAAATCTTTCTAATGTAAAAATCACAAAAATATTGAAATGTATTGCTAATATTCTAAAATAATGTATTGTTATATGATTAACTTTCTGATTTACAGGGCTACACTAACATATTCAGAGAAATCAAAAACTATAATTATAATCTAATGGCTGCATTTTCTTTTGCATTAAGACTTTTTAATACTTTCTAAAATGCCTAAGAGTAATTTTAAAATCAATTAGTCTATCTCTATATTTTTCAGTACTTCTGTCTGTTGTGTGATAACGTAGGCAAAGAATATTAAAAGTTATTCGATACAAAAATTACGTTCAGTTGGAGAGTGTTACTAATCAATGCATACTGCATGAGTTTTCTTTCTTGTTTAATTAAATTTAAATACATAAAATGCTAAATTTCACTTAGTGAAAATTTGCATTTCTCAGCTTCGAAACAAAATTAATAAATAAATAAATAAAATAAAATAAATATATCAGTTTTTATAAAACGATAATCAATTTAATTATTGGACATTTTCTTTATTTGAAAACGAAATTTAAAAAATGAATTAATTAATGAGTTACAATTGGGATCATTTCCCCATAGATTAGCAATGGCTTTGACTTCAGGCATGATAATCAGAGAATCGCTTTAACGGCCCTCTTCACTTACTGTCGCCGAAAGCCTTAGCGAATGTTATTATATGGGGAAATTTTATTTACAAATAACGTATTAACTAATACATATTTTGAAATTCTGTTTTCACATTCAGAAAATTCACAACTGTTAAATTGACGGACTTTTTTTAAAAATGTATTTTTTTAATTTTTAATATTTTATTTTGAAATTGCAAAATGAAGAAATTTCACCTATTCAAAATTCTTATTTTGCAGCTTCAAAATAAAATATAAAAAACTAAAAAAATAATTTTTTAAAAAAGGTCCGTCCATTTAACAGCTGGGAATTTTCAGAATGTGGAAACAGAATTTAAAAATATGTATTAGTTAATAAGTTATTTATAAAGAAAAATTTCCTATAGAATAACATTTGCTTCGGCTTCCGGCGGCGGTGAGTGAAGAGTGCCCTTAATACATTCTTGTTTCTGCGAAGTTCGAGTAGTATTTTCGAGTAGATTTCTAATGGTTTAGCCAATTTATCTTTTACAACAGCAAAAAGTAAACGAGGCCAGTATTCAAATCTGGAACCTTTGGGTTAACGTCCTACAATGCTCTACCAACTGAATAGAGCTATCCCGCTCGATAATGGAACCGCATAGTTCACTCATATAAAAGTTGTATATTATTATTATTTAGATTTCTGATAGATTGGACAAATTTTTTCAAAAGCCAAAGTAAAAGAACATTGGACGTTAATTCGAAAGGTAACAAGTTCGAATTCTGGCTTTATTTTTACGCTGTTGTAAATATTAGTTTGGACAATATCCATTAATAAAAACTATTGTATAAATAGTCAGAATTTTTTATTCCAATTACTCAGTGATATTTAGCAGTTATGTTATTAATACACAGGAAAAAAAAAACCCATAAAACCGTTTCAGTATTTGCAAGACAAAAGAAATAATTCCTTTTTTATGTAAGCAAATTTAGTGGGTCACTTATCTACCAGGAGAGCTCATCTGATAGAATGTTATAGTCGTTAACGCAAAATTCCCAGGTTCGAATCCTCTCCTGAACAATTTTCACACTTTAAAAGATTAATTCCGTTACTATATCCAAAACCTGTTGTATAAATGTTCGAAGTTATCATATTCGGAGTGTCAACATACATGAGTTGCGTGGTTAATTTGATTTCATATTACCTGTATAATTTCACAACTTTCTCAATACAGGAATACCAATTACAAATTAGAAAAGAGTAGAAAGAAAAGAAGAGAAGAGAGAGGGGGGGAGTTAGTGAGAGAAAGGGGGTTGGAGTAATTACGCGTGTGGGAAAGGATCTTTTTCTTTTTTCTTCAGGTTATGCCTAAATTCTTTATACTATACTGTAATTGCATTAAAAATATCATGTATAGACTAAGGGATGAAAAAAAAATATCTTAAAGAGTTAAACTGTTAAGGAGTTATTATTTAAAGAGTTAAAGCAAACATTTGCGATATATTTATGAACCAAATGATTAAATGAAAAATAGTTTAATCATGTTTCTTCCTAATTATTGAAATTTTTTATTAGAAATGCAGAAAATATTATATTTAGTATTAACTTTTCTAAGGAAAGGACCATATGCAATTTGAAAAATGTCCGTATTACATGTGTAAGATACTTTAGACTTCTTTTTCTATTATGCATTACCCTTTGAAGTTGTCATATTTTCCCAAGTGGTGCACTGAATGATTCTATCTTTTAAAAATAAAACTTTTTATACTGAAGGCTTTTCTTTCCATCTTTCAAATGTTTTGTTGAAGGAATTTACCATTTCTTATTTCTAAAATGAGCAAAATTCCATTACTATTTTCACATAGATACCTGCATGAAAAGGCACCCTCGCTCCTTTGCATTTTTATGTTGTTATTTTCTTACGTTTATATGAATCTATTCAAGTTATTCTGTGATGCAAAATAAGATTATTCTTCAATATCTGTTTTTTTTTTCCTTTTAAGGTATAAAAGTATTTAATCGTTTGAATCTACAGTAATCTCGCACTTATACGCACTATTGACTTATGCGAGATTTTTCTTGGTCCGGGCCAGGAATATAGGAAAACAGTCATAAATCTTATTCATTTAAGCACGGAATTAAAAAAGCACCTTTCACTTATGCACAAATTTTTTCTTTTGACGCAATTTTTTCATTTCACTTTGTATGTTCCTCCAGATAAAAATTTAATCACAGCTGAATTGTGGGAAATTGGTGACTTAGTAGTTGAAATAAATGGTAGTGACAAAAATTAAGAAGGTGGCGATGAGATGGTTGGCTCAAGTATCGAATCTTCCAATTACGTGCTCGGCGCTTCACCGTCTAGGGCAACGCGGCCCGCAAGTTCACAATACCTACGCAGTGCGAGGCAAATGCGAGGTAAAATTCAACAGCCTTAAATTCCAACTTTATTTAACCAGCTAAACAACACTAACGCAAACATCAGAAATATTCATATTTCAAAATAGATGGTTGGTTGGTTAGATTTTACGTCGCACTAGTACTGTGCAACAGACAATTGACGACGTTCTCAAACTCTTAGAAGTGGTCTGGTAGCACACTATCGCAATTTCGATAGTTAACGAAAGGGTGTTTCAAAATAGTATATTTTCTCTCTAATAAAATAGGTATGCACAATGCATGACCGAAGTGATGACGTCAATGATTTAATATTTTGTCTGCTCAGTACAAGTGAAACTATTTACTATAGAAATTTAACTTTGTTACTTATTAACTCCGTCGCCGAAACGGTGTAGTGGATAGCGTCCCTGGCTTCTACACAGCTGGGGCTGGATTCGAATCCCGTAGAAGACATGTGTTCCCGTTAGTGCCAGCAATGGTCACCCATCGGGTGCTCCTTCACAAATGATCATCATTCGACGAACCCCCGGCCAATGCTCAGTCGCAAGTGCCGCGCCATTGGAACAAAAACTTATTAATTCCAGAGTTTGCCTGTACCGAGCGGACGAATTTTCATAGGTCTAACATCATTCATGCATTACACATGACGCGAACAAGCAAAGGTAAACACAAAGCCCATAACATCTAGCTATATAGCGCTCTTGTGAAATACGCCAAACATAATCGGCGCTGAAAGTAAAATTACGATTTTTCAAATGTCAGTCACTTGAGATCGGCAGTGAACGTGTTAATCCTCGAAATTGGTGGGTTACCGTCGGTAGCAAACTTATTCGAGCACTAGCAAAATTTCCTATATAAAAATTACACTTAAAGCTGTTTTGTTAAATAAATCCTTGCCGAATCATGTTTTTAGACTGACTAAGAACATGATTCGACAAGGATTTATTTAACAAAACAATATTAAGTGGGGCCCTCCGTGGCCGAGTTGTTATGTCGCCTCACTGCTAATTGCCTTCGAACGTAGGAGTGCGAGTTCGATTTCCGCACTGGCCCTGGATGTTTCTCCCTTTCTTCGTATTCTAATTCCGCCATGTGCTATCTGTAATTATCTGACGAAGATTTACAAGCAGACTTCGATTCAAGCATACAAATCTGATGCGTATGTTATCAGTATTAAATATACTTTTTTCACATAGGACTTATTTCTAGCACTCGAATAAATTTGCTGCTGACTGTATTTTATTTATTGATAACATATATATCAGATTTGTACGCTTGACACTCGAAACCCGTTTGTAAATCTTCGTCAGATAAAGACAGATAGCCCATGACAGTATTACATTACGAAGAATTGAAAAAACACCCAGGACCAGCACGGTAATAGAACGCACTGTCCCACGCTCGAAGACAGTTAGCTGTGTGGCGACATAACCACTCGGCCACGGTGGGCTCGCCACAAAGCTGAAGAATAACTGGCGGAAATACTAGATCGGTTTTTGCGTGCCGTTTTTGGAAGGTTTGTCTTCCGAGCGTTGAATGGGAGAAAGTATGCGATATCTGTATTTTCCAAAGTAAAATTGTGTAAAGGTTGACTGTTCGAACAAAACATATGCTAAACATGATATTGCAATTTTAAATTTTAATTCTGTAAAAAGTATAATAGTAATAGACGATAATTGTTACCTGCCGTTCAAGGTTTGACTCTGTACGGCAAATCATTGCAGAAAAACTGACACGCACGAACACTGTGTAAAGGTATTGGAAGCATTTGCTCCAGTTGTTCTTCAGCTCAGTGGGGCCCGCTGCTTACTGTAACTCTAATGTCAAATGAGCATGTTACAGTTACAGCGAAAACATACTTGTTTACTTTTTAACACATTGCCATTTCATTGACCAATCAGCGAGACTCTTACAGATAATTCTGGGCTAAACTAACACACGTTTGGTGAATACGAAAACTCTCTAACCCAGGGTTAAGGACGTATTAACTGTACGACAAGTGTTACGTGAACCATGGGTTAACCATGGGTTGGTGAATAAGGCCGATAGTGTAAACAACGACCAGCAAATCAGCGCCCTAAAGATTAAACCTCTCATCAGTGGTTTGGTTGTTTCGTCGGCAGGGTTTTAAGTTGCACTAATGTTGCGCTATAGGCCATCGGTGGCGATTTGGGACTCACCCTTAGAGGTGATCCGGAGAGACATGCCATCACAGTTTTGATCCTACAGGGAGAAGATGGCTCCCCGCCTCGGTAACCCCCAGAGGTTCTCATCAATGCGATCGAGTTTATTGCCTGAAAAACCGAAACTTATGTATTTATTGTTTTTTTTTTACGTACTGAGATCACGTAACTGAGCAGACGGAACAGGAAAAGCCCATCAAGTTATGCAATGTTTACGATATGAGCAAAAAATTCGATTACATCGGTTTATTTGTTTCACCAGTATTTTAAGCTTTCGGTTATAAGCGCTTGCCACACTACATATTCTAGGCGCTGTACTATAATGCCTCCACGTTTCCAGTGCTTAGTATTGAGGACAATTCTACAATTTGAGTTTGAATTGATTTTATGTTGCACTAGTACTACACTATTGGCAATTGATGACGGTCTGGGACTCACTCAGAGGGTGGTCTGGAGACATGCTATCACAATTTTGATCCTCCAGGGAGTGTATGGTGACTCCCAGACCCAGAGATATAATTTGAATGGGAACATAGAGGAAATACAGTTACGACGGATTTTACGTGCCAATTTTAAAGGGTTAAAGGGGTATCAACACAGGTTGGATTTTATAAATATCCAGTCATTTAGTTGGTAGGTTGAATTTAACGTCGCACTACTACATTGCGCTATAGGTAATTGGCTACGGTCTGGCATACACTTCTAACATGTTCGCTGCCGATCTCACGTGACTAATAATGCGAATGTCGTTTTTTCCTTTAACCTGCCGATTGTGTTGGGCGTATTTCGCAAGAGCGCTAAATCGCCAGATGTAGCGCTTGTGTTTAAGCATTGTGTTTACCTTTGTTTGTTTGCGTCATGTGTTACGTCAATATGCTGTATGACGTCAAATGTATGAAAATTCGTCTGCGCGGAACAAGCAAACTCTGGAGTTAATGGGTAATAAGTTAAATTTCCATAGCAAATAGTTCGTTTGTACTGAGCAGATAAAATAATAAATCACTGACGTCATCACTTTTGTCTCGTATTGAGCATACGTGTTTTATTAGAGAGTAAGCATTCTATTTTGAAATATTCTTCCGGGAGGTTAAAAAATGCTTCAAAATTGGCATGCTTCCGTACCACTTCAAAGGTTGAGATTCAGGCCATCACCAGTTGCTATTTGCGCAGCACTAGTGTGATGTAAAATCCAACCAACCATCTATTTTGAAATATGATTATTTCTGATGTTTGCGTTTGTGTTGTTTGGCTGGCTGAAAAGTGTCGAATTTAACGTTGATTGAGTTTTACGTAGCAGTAATTCTGCACGATGGGCAAATGACGACGGTCTGGGACTAACCCCTCGAGGTGGTCTGGAAACATACCATCACAATCTGATCCTTCACGGAAGGGAATTATGAATTTTAGAGGCATATTTTTGAATTTCATGCCAATACTGGTTGCTACAGTATGAAATTTTGTATATTTTTTAATCTCATGCATTTTGATATAGGGGTATAGATCAGAGGGTAAACAGATCAGAGTACCATTATTATAAAGAACCGTTAAAATTTGCGATAATTTTTCAGTTGCAGATGTATTTTTTCATTTCTAACTTCTGAGGACTATAAATAAAGTATTAACGAACGTAACGTATTAACGTATCATTATTAATCGAATAAAGTATTAACGTCGAATAAAGTATTAACGTATCATTTACTTTATACAATTTTTGAAAACGTAGAAAAATGCCTTTAAAATAAATGTTGCCCCAGACTCTGTGTTGTCGCTTCGAGCACATCGGTTAACCGCATTTTGGTGCACAACTTCGTGGTACCTTGGTGGTACTTCAATATTTGGTGTAATTGTATGATCTAAGTTTTATTCTTTTTTTTGTGATTAGTTATGAATTTATAATTATTTCATAATTCTTTTTTATTTCATTTTATGAAATTCTTTCTTTTGTTCTACGTATTTTTATTTATTTATTTATTTATTTATTTATTGATAATATTTTTTTACCTGATGTATTTTTTTGCTAGGTTAGATCGCCGGTGTTCGATCGTACGCCGGCGGTGCAGGGTTGCTATTCGGAGCACAACACGATGCGAAATGGCGCCGTCTTGGTGATATTTGAAATTTCGCCAAGCGGCAGCTTAAAGTAAACTTTCACCTGTAAAACAATACGTCACATCACGCGCTAGCGCGGGATCGGCAGCGAACGTGCTAAGGATGATCTGAAAACATACCATCACTAGTTTTATCTTCCTCGGAGGCCCAGTCGTTCGGGCGTTCCACTATCGATTACGTTCTCTAAACAACAAGAGTTGTTACTCCTACTTTAACACTGGACTCATTGAGTCAGCACTTGCGTAAAAGCTTTTCATGGTTGCAACAAACGTGGTTAAAGAATAACTATGTGTTAAAGCATTCTGTTGAATGGAACAGAATTTTGTGCTTTAGCGTATGTGAAGTATGTGTCCAGATAAACTTGAAGAAGCATTTTGCAAGAAGATGTTACTTCAGCTGGATAGTATGTTCATGATGAAATGTGTAGAAAGGAATAAACTCTTTAATATGACTTAGCTAATATAATGAAGTGACGAGAGTTCACTACACTGACTTAAGTTGGTGGTAATGGGAGTCTTCATTTTGTATTATTGCGTATGTCTGTTAATGACTACTCCACCTTTGTTTTGCTTAGTATAGAAACGAATGATTTAAATACGGTTTAAGAAATTCAGAATTTATTTGATTTACTATTTGCGCCTTACAACCATCTGTTTGAAAGTACTATCGTATTTTCGATTCTGTTATAATGTAAGAACGTATCATAAATATTATGTTGAGCTAAAAAATACTTTAGTGGATAAAGAATTTTAATTTTGCAAGTTCATGATTTCTAATTAATAAATACCTATGGTATTTCCCTAACAGAATGTTCTAGTACAGAGATATTTACAACCAGATTCAAGTTTGAGAAATTACGTTCAAAAAGTGAAACATTTGACAAGCTTGAAAAATTATTGACGTCAAAAGCTTGCAGCTGTATGTGCAGCTGTATATAGTAGTTTACTGTCGCTCAAAGAGTGGAAGAATCAGTTTTATGAACGGAGAATAAATAATTCTTTTTATCAACGCGTTAAAAATTTTTTGCTTTAAAACCATTTGATTCATGTATGTTTTAGCATGTATAGTGCCATGGTTGTAACATATTGATTCAAATTTTAATGATCAAGCTTTAAGCAAACTGAAAAAGAAAAAAAAATGTAAACTTGAATGCTCGAACTCTGTTTGAATTGTACTTGTAGGCTTACAGTATCAAGTTTTATGCAGACTTTTTGGGCTCTCTGGGTTTGAACAATATATTGCCGTAGTACAGTATTAAAATCGGCACTAAACTAAAAGTAATGAAAAGAGCAATCTTGCAAAAGTTTATAGTAACTTTTTAAAGATATTGTTTAACTAACTGTAAAAAGCTCATATGGCTTCCATATAACATGTAGCCTCTACCCCTCTTCTTTTTTGCTGTTATATACTTTCGAACTTAATGCATGGTAAGACATACTATAGTCGAAATCTCTACGAATTATCACGGGTCATCGGAAATAATAGGTGAATAACATTATTTTCTTCTAACTAGATTTTAAGGCGATTTATAAACTTCATGTAGTACGGTATTGAGGACGAATGTAAGGTAGCATCATAATGGTGGCAGTCTTTTCCAATTATGACTCTGAAACCACCCTTTCTTTATTATTTTCCCCTCCCCCTTTTTTTTTTTTTTTTTTTTAATCCTAGGCTTTAGTCTCTAAATTCTTTGCGAGTTCCAGACTATAGTCTCGTCAATACACGCTGTCTTTGAAATTCTGCCGTACTTAAGATTTTTTTTAAGGAATAATGCTTGTAAGGAGTTTTGGTGCTTTATTTTAAATGACTTCTTATTTAGTGATACAATTCTAAATCTAATTCATTTTAGCTTTTTTTTATTTTCCCCTGAATATTTCTCATTTCTACTTTCGACGGAGGTAATCATTGGTTGCAACTAGAGATAGGAGCGCTGACAGGAGGGGGGGGGGGGGCAAAAAAAAAAAGAATTTTAACTCTGGGATAAACCTGCTTTCTTGGGAAGAGAATTTTGAAATTTTCCAAAGCATTGGAATTTTGAACATTGAATTGTTATTTTTTTAAAACCTTAATGCATTTCTGTTCATATTACTTCAATGAAAATATGGAAAAAGGTAAATTGGTAATGTATTGTCAATACTTAATTATATATCTACTAATTCAGTACATGTATTAAACTAATATGTAATAGATGTATATAATTTAACTTATAAATTATTGCCTGAAAAGTTTAACGACCAAATGGCAGAAATTTCATTTGGTTGTTCATATTCTTTAAGTGATTATTTGTACCAATTATAATAAATTTCTCATAAACATTAACTTCTTTTTTTTCTTTTATCATGTTATTTTTTTTAGCCTATTTTAATGATATTTTAAAAGATATAAATTACCTCAATAGATTTGATAATTTATTTCAATGTACAAATATTTACTTTTTCAAATTCTCTAAAAAAAAAAGACACATTATAGGGTAGGTGCTCCAGTGGTTGACATGCTATAGTAATTGACACCTTCCCAGAAATAACAAATATTTAAAAAATATAAAAGCAAATGATTTATATATAAGAATTTTAACTTTGTATGTGAAACACTGGAGCATAGGGTGCCTATTACTATTAAAATGAAAAAGTAGCTGTGCCAAACACTGAAACATAGAGGACCAATTACTTGTAAAGTGGAAAATTGACAGTGTCAATTACTGGAACATTGAATTGGCTTGGAACTTCAATTTTGCTTGAATTTTAATAGTTAAAAAAATAATAAAAAAATCCAGAAATATTTCATGTACAGTTAAAAACTGAAATTAAATGGAAACTCAAAATTTCCGATTTTATTTTTATTTCTTTTTAACATCTTTAGTTGCAATCATTTGCAGGTATACTCCGAAGATTTCACGTTGACGATTTGTCTAAAATCTATTTTTGTTTTAGAATCTTATCCCTTAAAAAAAAAAAAAATAAAATAAAAGAAGCTATTTCACAGATGGTTTAAAAGCAACTCTATTATCTGGCACATTAAAATGAAGTAAATTCCGTACGCATACAGCTATCAATACAGTTTAATTGTGGTGTGCATTTTTTTTTTCCAAATCCGTTTAGAAGTCGAATATTTAAAACACTTAAGATTGTTTTTAAGACTTAGTATTTCATTAACTACTGAAAAAAGTTTTCACTTTGTTTCTCTTTCTTTTATATTAAACTAAAAAATTCAGCTAAAATCCTTAATTTTTGTTTTTATTTGTACGCATATTAAAGAACGATTTTATTGATCCAGGCACCTCGTTAAAAAGTCCCGAGGCGAGGTTTCCCTCTCTTTTAAGACAAAACCCTGGATATTATAAGTTGTTAAATGACGCATCTTACAGTTCTAGATAGACGGAATAGAACACGGGCGCAAAACTCATACCGGCATTTGTTTAAAAAATTTCTCTAACTATAATATCGTTCATTTAAATACAGTTGAACCTCGATAACGTGAATCTCAAGGGGACTTAAAGTTTAGTTCATGTTATCAGTAGTTCATGCTATCAGTAACATATCTTCATATAACTAAATTTTAACAGTTCCTGTTAAAAGTATTTCACGTTAAGCGTGCTCAAGTTAACGAGGTTCGACTGCGGTAGAAAAATTTGTTACATCGATAGTGGTATGAGTTCTGCACCCATGTTACATCCCGGAGATAGATTGCATTGAAGATAATGCAGTGTTTCATTTTTCGTCTCATTTAATAACATTCTTAAGTTAAGTGAAATTATAAACCTTTTTATAGTGTTTAGTAGTGGGAGGGGAGAGGACAAAGAGTGGTTCCGTTGTTTCACACAATTAGTTTAATATCCAAAACCTTAATTATTAAAAGTAGGTTTAATTCTTCTTAATTTGCAGTTATGATCAGACACTAAAATTTGAAATTTTTGATTTTTGTTCACAAAAGAATTTTGTTCAAAAATAAGTCTCCATTTGTAATTCATGCTTGTTTTTAACTAAAGACCGGCCGGCAAATTTTTTTAAAGAGATAATTTCTAATATTTACTACTTCATGTGTACTAACACTCTTCTGTACTCAAATTTATAACTTAACTCGTAAGTTAATTTTGACCTAAATAGTCCTCCATTTTTTTTAACAATAAAAAATTAATTTTGGCATCGAGTTACGAATTGGAGACTTACATTCTTTTAAATTTAAAGCTGAATGTGCTAATCAGATGATGGTGAAGTTAATTATACATTTTGTTAGACTAATGTTGTTAACATTGGAACTACTCTAATCAAAACTTAATTTTTGCTTTAAATTCTTGTGAACTATTAAGTCAATTCAATAAGGATTTGACATTGAAAGCCTGAATATGATTAATTTCAGAAATTTAGTCTTGTACTTAAGCAAAGTTTAACGAAGAAATAAAGTGATTTGTATTTAAAACAGTTTGAGGGTGATTAAATATTTGATTAAAAGGTAGGTTTTAAAATTCTATGTTGATGTGGGAGATTCCATGTTTATAGAAATATAAAACTCTAATTTAATTCGTTGAATGGTCGCGAAACTTCGATTATTTAATTGTTCATTACCTTTTTTAATTTCGTAGGATTTTAAGTCATAAGTGTGGACTAAATTTTTATTTAAAAAAATATCAAATGTAAGATTTTCGATATTGTTGGATTTATTTTCGCAATTCTTAAATAAAAGAAACTAAATATTTAAAGCTAGCTTTGTATAAACTATTTTATTTTAACGTGGAAAGTTATGATTTAAATTATCTGTAAAATACTTTTTCTCTCTCTCTCTCTCTCTCTTTTCTTTTTTCTTTTTCTTTTCTTTTTTCTTAATAAGAGTTTCTAAAACAGAAGTATACGTTCGATAAACTAACGCTCTTTCGCTTGCATCCTACGATTCTACCTTGTATTCATCAATAATATATTGCATAGATTTTTAGAATATCAAAAAACAGTTATAAAAGAAAATGAGGATAAAAGCAGCGCTATTAACCCGCCAGTACACGGGTTTGGTCTGTGAGACCCATTTTATTTACTAGAATACAATATAAGAGAAACATGTTATATATTCTGTGAAAAAAAAAAAAAAAAAAAAATTATAGTAAACAAAAATTTTTATACTTCGTGTTTCTATTGTGTGATTTTATTTTGTTGGTGCTATATTGCAACTATCAAAATATTGAAAGAAAATTGTCTTTTTTATAGCCGTGCACTGGCGGGTTAATATAATTCTTTTGCGCTAAACATGTGTGGCTATTTATAAACGTTCGTGGAATTACATGCATTAAGTTCGAAGTCGCAAATGAACAAAGGGATTTTGGTCCCATGAATTTCAAAAACCTCCTCATAATTTCGCTTATGATAATTTCATCTTAACTTAAATTTTTGAGTCTTCGCTATATTTCACAGTGCATTGACCGTATCTTATTTGGACTACATTATTAAAAACATTTCCCTAACAACACAAAATATTCCATAAACGTAATCATTACATAATATTGAAACATTGGAAATATTGGAAAAACATTTTCAAACGTTCAATTTGTTTTCATATTAGTTTCAAAAAATGTAGAAATGACTTTGATCGTAACAGAAAAGTTCCAATCGCTTAGCTGATGGAACATTGAAAGTGTAAGTTTCAGAAAGATATTGGAGAGCATTCTAAAATGTGTTTCGACAATGAAAAATTGGAATATTTTTGGACCTTAACTGAAACATTCTGCGCTGTGTGGATTTGATTCTTATTATTCTTTTATTGAAGAAATCTCTCCTGCCAGTTTCAGTGACGATCATATCATTATATTTTTCCCGGGACCTCAAAGATATGTTTTGCTGGACTTTCTGTGTGGAGATTCCGTCAACAAATTCATCGCGTAAGAAATTACTTATCCCCGTCTCTACTCTCACCAGTTGGTTATTCCAGAAACTGCAAAGGTAAAATAAAATTTTCTCTTTATTCATCCTCCGCTCAAGTAATTAAATAATAAGACATTTTACTTCTAGGATGCTGACTGTTTTTTTCCTGAGCCTAAGAAAACATAGTACTTCTACGCTAAAACCTGGGAGCTCCCTTAAGGCCATTTCTTAAAATCAGGTGTAAAACATTTTGATATATTTTATAAAAAACTTAAAAAATGTAAAACGATTCTTGTTTTAGAGATCCCTCCATTTTTTTTAACTATAAAGTTCATAACTTAAGAAAAATATAATTTATGGAACTGTCTATTTTAAATATAGACTTCTTCCTTTTTTTTTTTTAATGTGAAATTTTTATATTTGTTTTAAATGATTGTATTTTTATAATTAGATTAGCGAAGTTATTGTTTTTTTAAATTTATGTGCTAAAATTTATTTTATTTGTCAAATACTGTATGGAAAATTATTTGTAAATCCCAGATATTTAACTAAAAAAAATGTATATTTAAATACATTTTTAGATCAAATAATATGGATGAAGTATTTTAAGTGACATCTCAAAACCAAAAATTAAAAAAGGTTATGATATATAATGCACATATTTTTAAAACTTTATTAATGTTGAAACTTAAATTGAAATATGATGCACGTTATGTGAGAATTCATTGGCTTAATATAATTCATGACATCACTGCATGGATTTAAATTTTTCTTGGTTTATATATCATACTAGCTTCCATAAGCTTCTGACTAGTATTTTGAACTTGGTTGATGGCCATTTGATTGCTTTCATTTGAATTTCATTGCTTTACAGAGGATTGCTTTACATTTCAACTTGGTTTATTTCCATTTTATTCCCCGTGGTGCACTCCGGGTAACGTCTCGTACTGCAAAATGATCTACTATGGCATTAGTTTTTCTGGATAATTTCTATTTGATTGCTTTCCATTTCCATTTATTTGCTTTTCTTTTGAACTTGGTTGGTTTCAATCTGATTACGTTCCTTTTCAATTTGGTTTCTACCTTTCGAACTTAGTTGATTTAGTTTGATTGCTTTCCATTTCATTGCAGTCATTTCAACTTGGTTGTTTTCCATTTCATTACAGTCATTTCAACTTGGTTGTTGTCCATTTCATTACAGTCATTTCAACTTGGTTGTTGTCCATTTCATTACAGTCATTTCAACTTGGTTGTTGTCCGTTTCATTACAGTCATTTCAACTTGGTTGTTTTCCATTTCATTGCATTCATTTGAAATTGGTTGTTTTCCATTTGATTTCAATCATTTGAATTTGGTTGCTTTCCATTTGATTGCATTCCATTTGAACTTGGTTGCTCTCCATTTTGAACGTTTTTCATTTCAACTTGGTTGCTCTCCATTATGAACGTTTTTCATTTCAACTTGGTTGCTCTCCATTATGAACTTTTCTGATTTTAATTTTATTGCAGTTATTTTAACTTGGTTGTTTTCCATTCCATTGCAGTCATTTCAACTTAGTTGTTTTCAATTTCATTACAGTCATTTACACTTGGTTGTATTGCATTTCATTAGTCATTTACACTTGATTGTATTCCATTTCATTAGTCATTTACACTTGATTGTATTCCATTTCATTAGTCATTTACACTTGATTGTATTCCATTTCATTAGTCATTTACACTTGATTGTATTCCATTTCATTAGTCATTTACACTTGATTGTATTCCATTTCATTAGTCATTTACACTTGGTTGTATTCCATTTCATTAGTCATTTACACTTGGTTGTATTCCATTTCATTGCATTCATTTACACTTGGTTGTATTCCATTTCATTGCATTCATTTACACTTGGTTGTATTCCATTTCATTGCATTCATTTACACTTGGTTGTTTTCCATTTCATTGCATTCATTTACACTTGGTTGTTTTCCATTTCATTGCATTCATTTACACTTGGTTGTTTTCCATTTCATTGCATTCATTTCAACTTGGGTGGTTTCCATTTGATTTCAGTCATTTCAACTTGGGTGGTTTCCATTTGATTTCAGTCATTTCAACTTGGTTGCTTTCCATTTGATTTCAGTCATTTCAACTTGGTTGCTTTCCATTTGATTTCAGTCATTTCAACTTGGTTGCTTTCTATTTGATTTCAGTCATTTCAACTTGGTTGCTTTCCATTTGATTTCAGTCATTTCAACTTGGTTGCTTTCCATTTGATTTCAGTCATTTCAACTTGGTTGCTTTCCATTTGATTTCAGTCATTTCAACTTGGTTGCTTTCTATTTGATTTCAGTCATTTCAACTTGGTTGCTTTCTATTTGAACGCTTTCCATTTGAACTTGGTTGCTTTCTATTTGAACGCTTTCCATTTGAACTTGGTTGCTCTCCATTTTGAACTTTTCTCATTTTCATTTTATTGATTTTCATTTCAATTTGGCTGCTTTCTATCCGAACTTCGTTCTTAATATTGATTTCTAAATTATATTTAATGTATAATTTTTCAATAAATATGTGAACAAAAAAATAAAATGATCATATATATGTGTATATATACACACACACATAATGGACAAACATTTAAGTAAAAAATTGTGGTTGCTTAAAACGTAATTTCAATTAATACGTAAAAAGTGTACCAATATCCACTATGCAGTTAAATTTAACCTATTTAAACAGTTTCAAAAGGTTTCTGCAATTTATTGGAGGGGGGGGGGGGGGGGAATGACACTGATATATATAATATGTTGAAATTTTAGGATTATTGGAATGTACAAGTTTTAAAAACTGTATTTAAAAACTGCAGTTTAAAGCACAGATGATGTTAAAGAACACTAATATCAGTAATAATACTAATCCATCAACACAATCTAATTGCGGGGGAATGACCTTTTTTTCATCAATTTTTATTAAATGGTACTTTTCGTTAAATAAAAATGTTTTAGTTTGAATTTATTCAATTTTTCATTTTTTTTTTATTTAATGCGATACTGAAAGCATGCTTTTTTTTCTTTTTACAGGTTTCAAAATTATCAAGAAGAATTTACAACCTGAATAAAGTTTTGACTGCTGTTTTCAATTATAAATTTCCAATAATTCCTTGATGCTTTATATATATGTCTAGGTTAGAATCCGCAATAATTTGTTTATAAAATTTTTGAACTTCTCTAACGACGCATAGTCCAAAAAAAAAAAAAAAAAATGAATTTTAGTTGTGGGATAAACCTGGTTTCTTGGGAAGAGGATTTTGAAATTTCCAAAAACATGAGAATTTTGAACATGGAATTTTTATTTTTTTAAAACCCTAATGCATTTCTGTTCATATTACTTCAATCAAAATAGGGAAAAAGGTAAATTCATAATGTATTGTCAATACTTAGTTATATATCTACTAATTCAGTACCTCTATTAAACTAATATGTAATAGATGTATATAATTTAATTTCCTTTCATAATTTAACTTATAAATTATTGCCTGAAAAGTTTAACGACCAAATGGCAGAAATTTCATTTTGTTACTCATACTCTTTAAGTGGATATTTGTACCAATTAAAAAATTTCTCATAAATTTAAACTTTTTATCATGTTATTTTTATAGACTATTTTAATGATATTTTAAAATATATAAATTACCAGAAAAGGATTTGACAATTTATTTGAATTTACTTTTTCAAATTTTCTAAAAAAAAAGACACATTATAGGGTAGGTGCTTCAGTGATTGACATGGTCCAGTAATTGACACCCTCCCCGAAATTACAAATATGTAAAAAAAAATTAAAGCAAATATTTTACATGTAAGAATTTTAACTTTCTATGTGAAACACTGGAAGATAGGGTGCCTATTACTGGTAAAATCAAAAACTAGCAGTGTAAAACACTGAACATAGAGGGACAATTACTTGTAAAATAGAAAACTGGCAGTGTCAATTACTGTAAGATTGAGTGGGTGTAAAAAAAAATAAAAATAAAAATAAATCATAATTATTAAATGCGTATATTTTAACATATATGTGGTTCTGAAAGCCTTTCATGCCATATATATTAACTAAAGATTTCCAAAAATAGTCTCTGACTAAAATATTAAAAACATCAGAAATTGCACTGAAAGCGTCAATAACTAGTGCACTTAGCCTATATATATATATTTTTTTTTCTATTTGTAGAAGTATACTTGTGTAATGCTAATTATGTGCATTGTTACATAATCAACAACAATAATTTTGATGGTTCTCAAAGTCTTTAATGCCCTTATATATTAATTTAAGATTTCAAAAAATAGTTTGTGATGACTAAAACATTAAAAACATCCGAAATTGCTTTAAAAGTGTCGATCACTTGAGCACTTACCCTATATGTATATCTTCAATTTTGTTTGAATTTTAATAAAAAAAAAAAAATGCAGACATGTTTCATGTACAGTTAAGAACTGAAATTAAATGGAAACTCAAAATTTCCGTGTTTATTACCCTGCTTCAAAATTTTCGATTTTATTTTCATTTATTTTTTAACATCTTTAATTGCAATCATTTGCAGGTATACTCCGAAAATTTCACGTTGACGATTTATCTAATATCTACTTTTTTTTAAAAATCTTATCCTTTTTTTTTTTTTTTTTTTTCTAAAAAGAGAGAGAATGTTTCACAGATAGTTTAAAGGCAACTCTATTATTTGGTACATTACAATGAAGTAAATTCGGTACGCATACAGCTATCAATACGGTGTAATTGTGGTGAGCAATTCCCCCCCCCCCCCTAAATCCGTTTAGAAGTAGAATATTTTAACTCTTAAGATTGTTTTTAAGACTTAATATTTCATTATCTATTGAAAGAAGTTTTCGGTTTGTTTCTCTTGGTTTTATATTAAACTAAAAAATTCAAGCTAGAATTCTTAATTTTTGTTTTTATTTGTACGCATATTGAAGAAAGATTTCATTGATCCAGGCACCTTTTTAAAAAGTACTGTCGCGAGGTTTCCCTCTCTTTTAAGACAAACCCCTGGATATTGTAACTTTTTTAATGATGCGTCTTACAGTTCTAGATAGACAGAATGGAACAAAGGGCGGAAAACTCATGCCGGTATTTAAGAAATTTCTCTACCTATAATATCGTTCATTAAATATAGTTGAACTTCCTTAACGTGAATCTGTAACAAATCTTCATATAACTAAATTTTAACAGTTCCTGTTAAAAGTATTTCACGTTAAGCGTGCTCAAGTTAACGAGGTTCGACTGCAGTAGAAAAATTTGTTACATCGATAGTGGTATGAGTTCTGCACCCATGTTACATCCCGGAGATAGATTGCATTGAAGATAATGCAGTGTTTCATTTTTCGTCTCATTTAATAACATTCTTAAGTTAAGTGAAATTATAAACCTTTTTATAGCGTTTAGTAGAGGGAGGGGAGAGGACGAAGAGTGGTTCCGTTGTTTCACACCATTAGTTTAATATCCAAAACCTTAATTATTAAAAGAAGGTTTAATTCTTCTTAATTTGCAGTTATGATCTGACACTAAAATTTGAAATTTTTGATTTTTGTTCACAATAAGCATTTTGTTCAAAAATAAGTCTCCATTTGTAATTCATGCTTGTTTTTAACTCAAGACCGGCCGGCAATTTATTTTAAAGAGATAATTACTAATGTTTACTACTTCATGTGTACTAACACTGTTCTGTACTCAAATTATTATAACTTAACCCGTAACTTAATTTTGACCTAAATAGTCCTCTTCCATTTTTTTTAACAATAAAAAAATTAATTTTGGCATCGAGTTACAAATTGGAGACTTATATTCTTTAAACTTAAATCTGAATGTGCTAATCAGATGATGGTAAAGTTATACATTTTGTTAAACTAATGTTGTTAACATTGGAGCTACTCTCATCAAAACTTAATTCTTGCTTTTAATTATTGTGAACTATTAAGTCAATTTAATAAGGATTTGACATTGAAAGCCTGAATATGATTAACTTCAGAAATTTAGTCTTGTACTTAAACAAAGTTTAACAAAGAAATAAAGTGATTTGTATTTAAAACAGTTTGAGGGTGATTAAATATTTGATTAAAAAGTAGGTTTTAAAATTGTATGTTGATGTGGGAGATTCCATATTTATAGAAATATAAAGCTCTAATTTAATTCTCGTTGAATTGTCGCGAAACTTCGATTATTTAACTGTTCATTATCTTTTTTTAATTCGTAGGATTTTAAGTCATAAGTGTGAACTAAATTTTTATTTTAAAAAATATCAAATGGAAGTTTTTTCGATGTTGTTGGATTTAATTCCACAATTCTTAGATAAAAGAAACTAAATATTTAAAGGTAGCATTGTATAAACTATTTGATTTTAACGTGCAAAGTTATGATTAAAATTATCTGTAAAATACTTTCTCTCTCTCTCTCTCTCTCTCTCTCTTTAAAAAATAAATAAATAAATAAGATTCTGAAGCAGAAGTAAACGATGGATAAACTAACGCTCTTTCGCTTGTATCCTATCATTCATCAGTATTTTTTTTTTTATAAATTTCCTCTAAACTGCTACAGAATAGCAAAAAATTTATTTTTTTAATTACAAATTTATGATAATTTGACTGAAGTTTTCAATTATAAATTTCCAATTATTGCTTGATGCTTTATAGAAATGTCTAGGTTAGAATCCACAATAATTGGTTTATAAAATATTTGAACTTTTCTAACGACGCATAGTTATGAAAATTGATTAAAACTATAAATGAAATAGTAGAACAAGATAAATTTAATTTCGAATGGATTATATTCAGTACTCATCTTGATCTATATCGGCAGGAGAGAATTATGATAGCTTTTTTTTTTTTTTTTAAACATTTTTAAGTTGTAGTTTTTCCTTTCCTGTCAGCCTTCTTAACTTTCAAAATATAAGTCTCTGCTGCCGATCAAGAACAAATTAATGAGATGGGGAGAGTGGGGATGAATGGGACATTTTTCATGTTTTTACAGATAACGTTCACCATATGTAATTCAGAATTTTGTAACATTGCTCATAAGTACACTTCAGTAATCAGTTACATATAAACGTACTAACTTTAATGAAAAGTTATAATTTTTAATAAATAATAATTGTATTTTACATGCATGTGCATTATGCTATTCATCCCCACCTACAGGGATGAATGGGACAGGACTGGAATTAACAAAGAAAAGAAAACAAAATGGAAAGTAAATAAATTTTTAAAGTTAAATTTTTTATGTGATTTTATTACACACTATGAAGTTACTGAAATTAACATAAACTGATGTATTGACTCAAATTAACTTTAAAAGGCAAAAGTCCTTCGGTTCGCACAGTTCCTAGTGCTCTATGTTTTGGTAATTTGATCTAATATAAAAATGAATAAATAAGACACTAGAAAGATATAAATCATTATAATAGAGTACAAAGTAACCAGATAAATTTTTGTTTCGACTGATGGGGAAAAATAAGCATTCTATTCTTTATTGCATTAATAATCACCAGGATTTATTTAATTAGCTTGATTGAAATTGTGATTTTAATCCAATTCTTATTAGTTTATTTATTTTTTTAATTATTGATATTATTGATTTATGTTGCATTGAATTTTCTAACTTATAATTTTTTTAATCATAATTATTATAAACAAAAATCGGAACAATCAATTTCAATTTATATTTCTCTAAATCCATGCTACTTTTATAATTCCATGTTATAACTATTGAACTACAGATTATGAAAAAGAATACAGAATATTTGAAACTCTATTTACGATTTGTTTAATACAATTCTTGTGTACAATTTTAAATTAGCAAATAGTGGGGAATGTCCCATTCATCCCCACCACCACATGATCATAAAAAACATGAAATAGGTCTAAGAAACAGTTTTCAATATTCTTCTTGAATATCACAAACACAATAAAAGATTATGCCTTTTCAGCATATATGAGTTATATTAACTTTAAGCAAATAGTTAATTTTTAACTACTATCTAACTGAATCAGTAAAAACTTATTCTGGCAGCAGAAAAAGACACTTTAATTTTTTTCTGCCCATTAATAGTCAGCACAATTCTGAAACTACACTTGATGAATGACCTCAGTACTGCCATATATCAGAAAAAGTGTCTAGTTTCTAGTGCTTCCAAAACATAAAAATTTTGCTATTGTACTATTCATCCTACGTCCCATTCACCCCAACTCTCCCCTGTAACTTTAATGTTTTACAATTTTTAGACTCTGGAATTCAATACTTACTTTTACATTTTAAGTAAGTATTAAGACATTGCCAATACACGTAGTGATTTTACTCTGTTGTAGTGTACACGTAGTGATTATACTCTGTTGCTTCTCAGATCAAGGACTGAAATGAAATCTCTCATTTTTATGCGTAGAACGTGTTTTTAAGTGATAAAAAAAATAAAGATCCCTTTTATTATAATAATAAAAATGTCTATTTCAAAATGCTCTTTGCTAATTTTACGTTATTTTAAAGCTGCATTTTTTTTTTTTTTTTTTAACTTTGTTGTATGTAATGTGCATTGAACTTTGTATATCTCAATTACAGCATCAGTTACAAAGGAAAAAAAGTTTAAAACTTGAAAACATCATGAATTTTTCTTATACAACTGAATTCTTGAGAGTTCTTGATAAATGTAATAACTTCTTGATATCAAAATAAATGACAAATTTTGTGAGAAAGGCACTGATTAATATTCACACAAATATTTAACCCTGCTGTTCTGTTCGGGTCTACTTGACCCCAAACGGTTTTTCAGTTCTTTATAAAGAAATAACGGTTTAGAAATACTTTCTACCCATTTTGTGACTTTGTTATTGTCGGACATATATTAATTTCCTGAAAATATTTTTATTTTATTTATATAGCTTTATATTTTTTAAAATGGTACAAATGTAATATATATATTAAATAAGAACAGAACATCCGGGTTTAAAAGGATTGTATGAAAACTAATTAACATGGAGCATTGTAAGGAATTAATTTCCAGAAATTTGGAATCTAGGAAAAGTAAAGCTTGAAGTTTTTTTTTTTTTCCTTTTTAGTAGCTGTAGAAATACTATTTTAAAAGTCACATAGTAGTGCATTCTAGATCGGTACAAACTTGTGTGTTTTTTTTTTTTTTTTTTTTTTTTTTCCAGCCAGAAATTTATTTTTACTTTTCTTTTAAGTAGTTTTCTGCGATTAAACTTTTTTATTGTTTTAAGAATATTGGTGTTAAAAAAATCGTACAAGGTTGGCACTTACGATTCTACAATGACTGTCTAGATATTTTTAATTGTATAGATTATGGTAGTTTTTATCATCTCTTCTCCCCTTGAAGAAACTTGAACACAATGTAAATTAGAGGCTATTTTATAAATAATCGTAAAGACTTGCTTACTACAAACTGATCGCTCAAAACAAGTGCCACCTTCCATTTGTAAAATGTGTAATAAAAGCTGTTTGTCAAATATGATGCAGTTAAAAAGAAAAAAAAAATGTGCTTAATTAAAAAAAAAAAAAAATCTACTTTGTAATCTGTCTTCTAAAGCAATTGAAATGTATAAAAGTACTAGAAAATTTGTAAAATTACGAAAATGCAATAAAGGAGTTTTTTTCCTCCTTGAAAGTAATTTCTACTTATTTTTGACACTGTTTCGTATAATTTTTAAGTAAGAAAAAAAAAAAAAAAGTCAGTCGAAGTGCTAATTTTGTTTCTTATGAATGATTTAAGTGTAAATATTTTTCAAATGAACGGATTCGGAACTAAAACTGAAGATTACAGAATCAGTAGTCTATAAATGAGGGGTGTGAAAACAGCTATTATATCTGTACTGATAAGTATAAAGGATTTAAGTCCAAAAATTCGATTTTGAGTTAAGTTCATAGTCAGACTCAGAAAAAAAATTCTTTATCGATAGGTATAAAGGATTTAAATCCGTGTCGTTTAGTTTAGTCTTTTAGAAAATCCATTGTTAAAAAACGATTCAAGTCAGAAATTTAGAATTAGTCTGTAGTATAAAATATTTAATTCATTTTTATTTTCCTTTATAAAAGGAAGGTTGACAATCACAGAATGGTATAAAGTCAACACAATCCCTTTTTCTTAATAGATTCTTCTGATTAGCTTTTAGTTTAACTGTACTTTTCATCTCCTGAAATCCTTTATACTTATCAGTACAGATATATGCATATCAATCACTTACGAAAGCATGGGGTCTTGAAATATGTTACTGATTTTAAAGTGCAGTATTTTTGTAATTTAATATTGCAATTATTTTAGGCATATTTCTTGTCTGATTTTAATAGAAATTTTAATTTAAACAGTAAATTTCCCAGTCTAATTGAGTACAATGTTTTTTCATAAATATGAGTTTCTGAATCGGATTTGTTCTAATGTTCAGAGAGACCTAGGATGCTCATGTAAGTGATTGCTTTAATAGGGGACAATACCTAATCCCGCAGACAGTCGTTACCAATGTTATTCCAAGGGATGTTCTCACAATTAATCATTTATATATATATATATATATATTATTCAAATTTCAGTGAAAAATTCATAAGTGTTAAAATAGTACTTGTTTTCCAAAAATTTATTTATTTATTTATTTATTTTTTTTTTTAAAGATTGAAAAATGCAGTTTTTTACAAAATGCATTTTTCTATTTTTTTTTTTTTTTTTTTTTTTTTTCTGTAGCAAAATGAAATGCTAAATATTTTAAAAAAGGAAAAAAAAATCAATTTTTGGAAAATAAGTACTAATTTAACGCTTATGAATTTTCTGAATGGGAAAACAGAGTTGAAAAATATTCATTAAGCAATGAGAATGTAATTATGGAAACAACTTTTTCTATAGAATAATCGACGAGAATAATTCGCTTGTTTAAAAAAAAAAAAAAAAAAAAAAAAAAAAAAAAAAACTTTTTTTTTTTAATTGCATTCTTTGAAAATATCGTGTTTTATCTTAGAAAACAACTGTTTAAGAAATGTTATATATATATATATATATATATATATATTTTTTTTTTTTTTTTTTTTTTTCGAGATTGAAAATTAGACCCATAAGTTCGCTCAAGATTCGCTTAAGTTCGCTTAAATGTTTAATTAAAAAAAAAATTGTTCGAAGAGTAAATTTAAAAAATAGAATTCGAAATTTCTTTTTTTGAACGAGACATTTTGATAATACAGAGCAACGAAAATCGCGTTGAATTAGGAAGGAAAAGTTGAAAAGACAGCATCTGATCACTCGCACGATTTCTTTCTTTCTCTGGTCACCAAATCTCATGTAAATGAATCTATAGCGAAATTTGCTCGCCGAATTTTTCATTACTCAAACGTTAATTTTAAATTCTGTTTTCATATTCAGAAAATACACAACCGTTAAACTAGTACCTGTTCTCCGAAAATTGTATATTTTTTAAATTTTAATATTTCATTTCACACTTAAAAAAGAGGAAAAATGCACTTAATTTTTCACATTTTTTTAATTTAAAATTTTAAATAAAAAATATTTTTGGTAAACGAGTACTAAATATAACGGGGTTCTAAATTTTCTGAATATGAAAACTGAAATAAAAAATAATTATTGGTAATGTGTAATTCTATAATTTTATGGGCTAATAACATGGACTTTGGTGGACCTTGACAGCCTGAGATGTACCCCCTCAACATTAGGGCAGACAAGAGAACAAATGTCACTTTTAAAATATATTGACAGATCAAAAAGTATACTTAAAACTGTTTTGTTGAATAAATCCTAGTCGTATCGTGTTCTTAGACTGACTAAAATCATGACTTGACAAGGATTTATTTAACAAAGCAGTATTAAGTGTACCTTTTATGGACAAGAATTATTGCTAGTGCTCGGATACATTTGCTGTGACCCGGCGGCGTTAACGTGTTAATAGGGCTTCTCGAATTTAATTTTTAATTTTATGCTTTGTAAATTGTAGAATATTTGAAAGGCATTCTTTTAAAATGGAAAGTAAATTTGTAAGGAATTCTTTTTAAATATTTTTTTGTCCAGTAACATTTCACTTGTGTTTAAGGTAAACGTAACTTAATTTTTTTAGATAAGACACTAAGTTCAAATAATTTCATTTGATAAGGTTTCTCAAATTACAAGAAACTTATATGAAGTATATAAAACGTATTTATATGAAGTTTCTTGTAATTTGAGAAAAGGAGCTCATTAAAAAAAAAAATGGAAATACGTTGTCAGGTAATATTAAACCTTCTACTGGAACATCAGTCTCTGAGACCGTCGAAGGAAAGGTTTAATCTAGGGACTTGCGGAAGCATATTCCTAGAACAGAAGTTCCCGCAAATTGTTTAAGTTAGGCGATAAATGTCGAATTCGCTAATATGCTAAGGGTGTCTCAATGAAACACTAGTGCAAGGTACAATACACTTACGGCATGTCTCAGGACAACCCTTAGGGGGTTAGATCCCGAACCGTCGCCAACTGTCCATTGCGTAGCACTAGTGCAACGTAAAACCTGCTCAAACCTCAATCCCACAATCTCTGTAGATGCCTCAAAATTCTGTGTAATAAACTGAAATTTTGCCGGCCTGGTGGTTCGGTCGGTAGAGTGCTGTCTTCTGAATCTTCAGATCCCGAGTTTGAATCTCGGTGCGGGCAAGGATGTGTGTGATGTCCTATTCCTATGTCAACAAAATGTTGTGTGAACATGTTTCTGTGTATTTCTGTAAAAATATGGATTAATGGAGACTAAAGTCATTGTAACTACGGGTCTCAAAGCTGTCAAATAAATGTCCTAAATGTTGAAATTTCATTTACACCTGTTAAAATTTAGAAGACAGAGAAAAATCCCAGTGATTCTGAATGAAATTTGCTTATTTTACTGATACTTTCAACGGTCAAAGTGAGTGAGAAAACGTTTTTTATGTGACATATGTGCCACAAATTTGCGTAATTTGCATCTACAACTAAAGTGATCCAAAAAAACGTGCTATCAAATTCTAATCCTTCACAGAGATGATGGTTCCTCTTTTTCGATATCCCATTTTCCCAACTAGAGGTATTAATTTCACATGTGAAAACCTCCTATACGATAAGCGCATTCAACTGAAGTTAAACATGAACATTTTTAAAAACAAAATATCGAAAGTACGAAAATACAAACACGTTAACAACATCAATGCTTTTATACTTCTGTGAAGCAGTAATCGAAAAATAGAATCAAAGGAATGAACTTAGTTGACTGGTTGGTTGAGTTTTACGTCGCAGTAGTTCTGCACAACGGGCAATTAGCGAAGGTCTGGGACTCATCCCTAGAGGTGGTCCAAAGACATTCCATCGCAATTTTGATCCTACAGTCGGCAGCAAAACTATCCGAGCATAAGCAATAATCCCAAGGATTTATTTAACTAAACATTATAAGATGTACTTTTTTGACAACGGGATTATTGGTTAGTGCTCGGATACTTTTGCTGCCGACTGTAACACGCTCGTAATTCTATTACCATTATTATTGTGGGCACCACAAGATTTTCTTCTATGCAATTTTACACAAAATTATTTTCTGTGATTAATGCAGACGATATTTTTCTCGCAGAATCATAACTTCAAATATGAAAAGAAAGTCAATTTTATGCCAGCATCCAAAGAAATGCTTTTTTTTTCTCCCGTTCCAAAATGAAAAAAATGCATAAATTTGTTTTAAGTTATCACAGATCTATGGTATAGCTATTCGTTAAGAAGGCGTTGACGAGATTTTTCGAGAGATACCAATATTCAAAATTTACAGCCTTGAGATGGGATCCCCGGGGTGGAAAGTGCACATGCATAAATTTTTTCCCATACTTTACTACTATTATGACCCATAATTCATATTAATTTTACAATCCCACGTTAAAAGTAACTCTCGCAATGTACATCTATGCGAATTTTTGTCCTATACTGCCAAGAAAACATAGAAAAAATGGGATCACAGCACCACAGTTTAGCAATTAACCCCCAAATCTAATCAGCATTAGTTTAGGTCAAGGTTCAGTTAAATATCAAGTTTAGTTAAATTTTGTTCATTAGTTCGTGAGATACTGCATCCACAAATTTTTTGATTCATACATACAGACACTTTTAAAAACAATTAAAATCAATCAGGACATCTCAAAACTTGTAAATCCATTGAAAACCGGATTTTGAAAATTTTCACGAGTCCATTACTTTCTTATTGATTATATAGAAGAAAGTGAAATAAGTTGATTGAGTTTAATGTGGCACTATAGTACTGCGCTGTGGATAATTAAAATGAAAAAGAAGTCATTCTTTTCATAAAAGCCGAGGTGACCAGATTTCCTGGAATTCAAGAGCACTCATTTTCTTAAGCTTAAATAAAAATTCTTCTTATTATTATTTTAATCATATTTTTTATTTGTATACGCTGCATTTACTTAGAATTAAAACCATTCTCCGAAATTTTATTTTGTAATAATATTGATGATTCTCTTTTATAAAAGTACCCTATTTTAGCCCGGTAGCACTCGCTGGGGTGACTCAGTTACCCCAACAAAGACAATTCATTGGAATAGGTAGCCGGTTTCGAAAAATCGCCAACATGGCGCTTTTCTTATCAGGCCGAAAATTGCAACCCTCCACAGCATGCGTAAGAGAATGCGAGTTACGTCAAACAGAACGCTGAACACATGTGGATTAGACTAAAAAGGGTTTATTAGTGTCACTCTAGAACTGCATAGTGAGCTATTGGAGACAATATTGATTTTAAGCCTAGGGTTTAAAATACGTATGGAAACAATTTATTATATATACACATACATGTTTTGATTATATATATATATATATAATTTAAACATTATCAGGGATGGAACACGGGCGCAGAATTCATACCACTACCAATGTAAGAAAATCTTCTACCTCTTATATCAACAATATTATAGGTAGAGAAATTTGTTAAACAGATTCCGGTATGAATTCTGCGCCCGTGTTCCATCCCTGCATTATATATAAAATTAAATACACATAATATTATATGTAAATAATATAACACTTTAACCCATCCCTTAAAGTTAATCACAGACTATCGCTAATATCCCACTGCGCAATTCTAGTTAGACGTTAAACTCACTCAACCTCATTCTTGATGGGAAAAAAAAAAAAAGAAACTCCTCCAAACGCCATTTTTAAAAAAATAACTTTTGAAGAAAAATGTTTAAAATCGATTGTACACTAATCTCTATAAGTATATAGTGAGCGTCTTCAAATAACGAAAAAAAAATACATACTGAATATTCAAATTTAGTTATAATATGTTACCTTAAGAGGTCATACCTTCCGTGGAGGATCAAAATTGTGATGGCATGTCTCCGGACCATCTTTAGGAGTACATCCAATTACCCATAGCGCAGTACTAGTGTGACGTTAAAAATGAATCAACTAACTATAGAGCGTCTCCAATTGCCCATTGCGTAGCATAACGCAACGTTAATCCCGCTCAGCGCGGCTCCCTTAATTTGTATTCATTAAAATATCATTAAATTAATTAGACCGGTAGCACTCGCATGGGATGATTGAGTCACCACAACTGCTAAAACTTTTTAGGGGTACATACAAATGAAACACTTCCAATTGCAAAGCCGTTTGCAAGCGTTCCAAATCTATGACTGCAGTCGGCAGCAAAAGTATCCGAGCACTAGCAAAAATTCCTATGTGAAAAAAGCACACTTAACACTGTTTTGTTAAATAAATCCTTGTCGAATCGTGTGCTTAGACTGACTAAGAACAGGATTCGACAAGGATTTATTCAACAAAACTGAATTAAGTGCACTTTTTTTACATAGGAATTTTCGCTAGTGCTCGGATACTTTTCCTGCCGACTGTATTTGCAAAAAAATTGCAAAATTTACGTCATCGAAATTGCAAGCGTTCAGTTTGTATGTAACCCTTAATAGTCAATAAAACTATGTAACCTTTTTCCAGCATAATTGAGTAAGTTATTGCTTGAAATATTTGTGAGAAAAGTTAATATTTCTTTACAATATAACTAAAAATTTTATTTTATATTACTTTGTGAGTAAGAGAGAGAGCGGACGTGCGTTTTATGTCACACAAGTGCTACGCTAAGACAATTGGCTACAGTCTAGGACACACCACTTAAGGGTGTATATTTTTTGTATATTTACAGGGTGGGTAGGCAGGCTGGGTTTAACGTCGCACTAGTGCTGCACTATTGGACAATTGGCGACGTACAAGGACTCACTCCTAAGGATGGTCCAGAGGTCACAATTTTGATCCTCTACGGAGTAGATGGCTCCCTTGCTTCGGTGACATCTTATATTTACCGATAAATGTATGTACATGGTTGAGATTATATAGGTTTTAGGTAGCACTAGTGCTACACTATTGACAAATGGCAACTGTTTAGGATACGCCCCGAAACGTGGTCAGAAGACATCAGTGGCGGCTCGTGAGTGACGTTTTGGGAGGGCTGCAGGCTAATGACTGAAAACAGTATGTTAACAACGAAAACGTTTTCTTTTAATTGGCTTTTGAAGTGTTAACATATTTACTTAGATTGTCGAAATAAGCGAATCAGCCAATTAGGTGAATAAAAGTTCCATTCTTTGTACTTTTTCTAGACGTTTCAATGTAGAACCCCCAATACGAGCCGCCACTGGAAGACATATCATCAAAATTTTGGTCCTCCATGGAGAGGAATGGAGCCTTCATGGTGAAGATAGATTAAATCGGAGAATCATTTTAAATGATAATCATATCAGAACTTCATCAGAAATATTTTCCAATGCACCTACAATATTAAAAGTTTATCAAAAGCGAGAACTCCTATACAACTTGAAACTTTATTAAGACTTGTAATTCTATTCATAGCATTTTTCTCAAAGCACCAATTCCATTTACTTCCACAGGACCATCCTTATGGGTGAGTACCAGACTATTTGCCAATTGCCCAAAGCGCAAAACTAATGTGACGTAAAACCCAACCAACAAACCGTTTAATATTCCATTTAATATCTTACTTTAAAAAGAAAAACTATTCGAGCTATGTAAACCTTCGTATACAAATTTCGTATGGCAGATCTTCATTTCAAATTACACTTTCATTATTGTTTGCACAAGTATGATGCTTTCGCTAAATCTGTTTGCTCCATGTATTGCTAACAATAATGTAATGATGGTGTCAATGATGAGAAAACGCTGACACAAACTGAGCAGAAGGAACAAAATGAGAGTTTACTATTTTTGGCGAATTAGCACACTTATGGCATCAGGCAGCTCCAGCTGAATTCCAACAGTTCGAGGGTTAGCGTGCGCCTTCCACCGGATTAATCACTATAACTATAGGGGGTACATACAAATGAAACACTTTCGGTTGCAAAGCTTTTTGCAAGCGTTCCAAATGAATGACTATAGTCGGCAGCAAAAATATCCGAGCATTGGCAAAAATTCCTATGTAAAAAAAACACATTTAACACTGCTTTGTTAAATAAATCCTTTTCGAATCATGTTCTTAGACTGACTAGAAACAGGATTTAACAGGGATTTATTTAACAAAACTGCATTAAGTGTGCCTTTTTTTCATAGGAATTTTTGCTAGTGCTCGGATACCTTTGCTGCCGATTGTACATGCAAAAAAAACTGCAAAATTTACGTCATCGAAATTGCAAGCGTTTCGTTTGTATGTAACCCTAGAAAAAGAATAACTTCTGAAACCAGATGCTAATGGTGGATGGTGCATGTAAAATCTATCGTGACTGTAATGTCCTCCAAGTTCCCATCAAAATTATACCTCTGTCGGTCACCGAAGCGGGAGGTCCCTTCCGTGGAGGATCAAAATTCTAATGGCATGTCTCTGGACTACCTCTAGGGGTGAGTCCCAGACCGTCGCCCATTGTGCAGCAGTAGTGCGACATGAAACCCAACGAACCGAAACCAGATGAATAATATATCCAGTCAAATAATATATCCAGTCGTTCCTAGGACCGTGGATGATCAAAATTGTGATGACATGTCTCCGGACCGTCGCCAATTACCTACTGTAGAGTACTAGTGCGACGTGAAACCCAACCAACCATCGTCCCTATGATACGTCATTATTGAGAAAGTAAAAGTACGGCTGGAAGCATTTACAAGTCATCTGCGCGGATTTTCGCCAAATGCATTCGGTACTACTGTCTTTAGAAAGCGGTCAGTCTGACTGATGTTCCCGGTAAGAACGATAAAAACATGTTACGATCAAAGGGTTAAAAATAAACAATTTTTTTTTAATTTATTAATAAATATGCGTGGCCAAGTGGTCATGTCACCACACTGCTAATCGCCTTCGAGCGTAGGAGAGCGGATTCGATTACCGCGCTGGCACTGGGTGTGTTCCATTTTTTCGTATTGTAATTCTGTCATGTGCTTTCTGTAATTATCTGACGAGGATTTCTGGGAGTCACCGAAGCGGGAGAGCCATCCCTTCCGTGGAGGATCAAAATTGCGATGGCATGTCTCCGGTCTATCTCTTGGGTTCAGTCCCAGACCGTCGCTAATTGCCCATCTGGGCAGCACTAGTGCGACGTAAAGTCCAACCAACCAACTGACGAAGATTTACAAGTGGACTACGAGTCAAGCATGCAAATCTGATATATATGTTATCAATAAACAAACAAACAAAGAAACGAATAATAAATATGCTGCAGTCGGTAACAAAAGTGTCCGAACACTAGCAAAAATTCCTATGTAAAAAAAGTACACTTAATACTGTTTTGTTAAATAAATCCTTGTCTAATCCTGTTCTTAGTCAGTGTAAGAACAGGATTCGAGAATGATTTGTTTAGCAAAACTGTATTAAGCGTACTTTTTTTACATAGGAATTTTTGTTAGGGTTCGGAGGTTTTTGTTACCGATTGTACTTGATGTTTCATTTTTTAATTTGCATCTGTTTTAACTTTAATATTTAAATTATTGTACTTACAAAAAAAAAAAAAGGAAAGAGAAGAAATCTTTTCTCAATCGTCAATTTAAATGAGAAGTTGTTTTTTTGTTTTCTATTTATCAAAAATTTGATATTGCTTTGAAGAGATCTACGTGATTTTAACTTTTTTTTTTTTTTTTTTTTGTTAAGGCTTCTTGAAAAGTATATATCAAAATATGAATAATTCTGAATTTTTTTATCCTACGTGCATGAAAGTACTTTAGTTAGAATCCTAAATGAATGCTTGTAATTTTTTAACTAAAGTATTTAGAAATGTAAATGAATGCTCATAATTCTTTTTAAGTACTTTAATTATAAAATTATGAGCATTTTCATGTACGATTCTAAGTACTTTAGTTAAAAAACTGTAAGCAAAATTGTAACTGACGTCAAAACCGAACTTAACTGAATTTCCAAACTTTAATACTTATTTTCTCAAAAGTTTTTCTTTTTTTCTGTCTTTTCTGTCTTACTTTGTATTGTGTGTGTGTGTGTGGGGGGGGGGGGGAACTACCTTGAATATTTACTGTGAAATTAACTTTATAGGCCTTTTATGTATGTAAACAAAAGAAGCATATGGAAATGAAACAGATATATGTATACTTTAGAAATTTTTGTAAATGTTTACCTAAATTAAAGTTTCACTAAAATATTAAATCCTTATGTCAATATCAGTTATATATGTATAAAGAAAGCTTTTCAGCAGTAGCTGAAGTTTTTCAAAATCTTGCAGAGAGGGAAAAAAAAAGCAATTTGGAGAAAATAATCATTAAAATTTTAAAATACAATAATGTTTGGTCTTGGTATCTGTTAATTGTAAGCTGATAACTTTTAAAGCTATGTATGTGTTATCATTCAATAATTAAATTATTCAGAAATGCTCATATTTCAATAAATTGTTTCTTTTTTCTTTCTTCTTTTTTTCAGAAACAACTTAGACTAACCTTTTATGGGACCAAATAAGGTACCAAATGAAAACTGCGATTTTTTCTGAATCTGTCGGATTAAACAGTTTATCGATCGGACAATTATATTTTTAAAAATTAACTAAAGTATGAAAGTTATGTGGCAACTTGCGTTCCCACACAGACAGAGCCCAAGGAAATCTCTTAGCCTTTTTAAGCATGACAGAGTCAAGAGTCAGTCAGTCAATGATGAGCGTAACTATATATGCTGATTGTTATGGGAAATAACGTGCGTATTACTTAATGAATTTTCACAGGGAATTACGAAAAAATAATTTACACATTTCGCATTTTATTGGGTTAATTATAGGAAATCCGTTAAATTACTTAAAAGACACTAAAACTGATACATGTTTTAGAATTTTGCTATAGGATGGTTGTTATTGGATATTGTTTACTTAAATTTTATACTTTTTTACGGGGAAACACAATAGAATTCAGGGGCTCTATTCTCGTCTAGTTGCTTATTAACCACCACTTGTAATCGTTAACGACAGTTTGTAACTACTACTCTAGCCACCGTAATAACCATCTTCCGGCTAAGTGCTATTCTGGTTATCTTGAGTGGTAGAACAAACTCTCTGCGTTCGAGGGTGACATTTTAAACCAATCAGTTGCATGGGGTCATTCGTAATCCGTTTTGGGTGGGGAAAATTGTGAATAGCGATGTTGACAACCGGTTTTCAATGGTGGAAAATGTGAAATGTCCCTTTAACTGAGCAAACTAAAACATTATACAGACGCGCCCATTTCTATTGTGTGATAAACGACTATTTTTCAGCTGAACAACTGCCTCCTAGCTGCCGGTAACTTAACGACTGTAAACAAGCTTGAACGAGAATAGCAAATCGTCGTTGTCTCCCTTCACAACAACCGGCTTCCGCGTAACGACTAGACGAGAATAGAGCCCCAGGAACATTACCGTCCATTGTAGAAATATTCGAACTCGCACAGAAATATTCAAACACTCCGTTGTACTTTTCAACTTTGATTAATTACCGAATTATTCTGTGATTCAAAATTTTTTAATTATTGATAAGTACTAATCTTTCGGAAAGTCGAGTGGAGCCACTTGAGAGTTATTTTTAATGATATAATTATATTTTAAAACATCGAAGATCGTGGATTCAAGTCCAGTCAAATATAAAGTAATTGAAAGGTAAAAAACGGTTCATATATCGTTAAGAAAGTTTTAGTTAATTGTCATTTGCTTATTTAGCACATGCACAAGATGATACATTTTAGTTATAACTTATCTGCCTCCTTAATTAATCTATATTTTATAAATAACTAATGAATTTGTGTGTTTTTCCGATCACTATATTTGAATTAATCACTTATAAATGCCATGTCTGGGACCCTCTTTCTTGCTGCAGAACCTTAGCTGCGTGCTCAAAAAGGAATGAATTCACCTACAAATATCGGTTTGTGAAACAAAATGGTTTAAAATAAAAAGTTATGTGATTAATGGGCATAGGAATATTTTGATATAATTTTAAAGTTCTAAGATCAATAGATTGAGAGATAAGTTCAAGCAGTGAACGAAACGGATTTTATAAGAAAGGGCGGATTTTATAAGAAGCTGCACGCGAAAATGGTACCTTTTGCTAAAACAAACCTATGCCAAATTCCAGCCCGGGACCGAGAGCGACTTCAAGATCGTGAATAACATTGATGTTGCTTGGTCGTCATTCAAGTGTTTAACGTGCTTTATCGACTATAAACTGTATCATGTATTAAAGATCATGCAATAAACTACTTCATTAATGCCTTGGATCCTTTGTTTAGGAGATAGCACTAAGGATACTCATTGCACACATGTATGTCACAAGTGCCAAAATTCCCATTTTTTAAGGGAGATTTAACACCGGAGAAAGTTTATAATTGCTTTCATATTATTTAACCGTCGAAAATATATCTAACACATTCTTTTAAAAATATAGTGGTGATAAATTTGATTAAAATGTTAGAAAGGTTGGTAGGTATGGTATATATACCGTAATTTTCGGCGTACAATCCTCAGATAATATATGTCATTCCTCCACAAGAAATTTTATTTAACAGAAAAATCTATGCTTTATTAAATATAATTTTATTTGTCAATTAAAATTTCTGGTGCTTATTTGACTGGCTTTTTGAATCAGCGGACTATACATCGAAAATTACGGTATATCTGTCTATCTATCTATCTATCTATCTATCTATCTATATATATATATATATGTATATATATATATATATATATATATATATATATATATATATATATATATATATAAACATTTAAAATAATGTGGCAATGTAAGTAAAAAGTTGTAAAATTGTGGCTTTCAAATATCTTGAATTTCAGGAGTCCGCCCTGGGAGGGTTCCCTAAACTCCTTTATGGAGCGAGTGGGCCAAAATATCTTGTAGCCGGGTGGGCCAAATTGAGCCAGTCCGCCCCTGCACAGAATAACATGGACTTTGGCATGATTACGTATTGCACACTCTTAAATAACGTAGTTACAGAAGTTAAAAGAAAGGATGAGGGTCCATAAGAGGGGATTTTGGCCCTAAAAAGGAAGAAAATATAAAGGTGTTTGGCCGTATGAAACTTTTGCTTTTAATTATATTACAACATCTGTATTTTAAATTTTCATCAGTATTTTTAATACTACACTAGTAATTTGTGTGCTACACACGTGCCCAAAGATTCACAGTTTTGCACGTTTGGCTAAAATTACCCCATTTTCTGGGCTTAGATCTACTTTTTTCATATGAGCGCAAGGGAGTAACACTTTATAATTGAAATATATTATGTAATACGTTATGTCATAAATTATATATAAAGATAAAAGTGTTACTCACTTTCGCTCATAGTAAAAATGATTAAAAACGTGTCTGTCAGAATGCGTATATGAAAAATTTTGTGAATGCTATATCTCACAAATCAATGAACGAAATTTGGTATTTAGTTGTAACTTGACCTAGACTGGTACTGATTACATTTGGGGATCAAGTACTCAACATGTGGCGCTTTCACCTAACTTTCCATAATTTTTAATATAGTAGTATAAGAAAAAATTTCGTATAAATATACACAATGAGAGTTATTTTTAATGAATATTTGTAAAATTAATATGAAGTATTGATAATTAGTAGTAGTTTGCTAGGAAAGAAATTGCATGCATGTAGGAGCATCGCTTTTTCCCTGGGAGGAAAGTACCCCTCGGGAGGATATAAATTTTTAATATGGGTCAATACCCACATTAAAAATTTACATCGTAAAATTATGCTTTTACAAAATAAAATATACGTATTAATATATTACGATCATTTTTTTAAATACCACTATTTTTATAAACAATATCAGTATTATTCAATTGGAGACAACTAAATCATCGTAATTTGCAAATTACGATGATTATTACTACGCGATGTTTAGAGAATCGATTGAAATCACAACCAATAGTATGCAACGACAGCGGCGCAGTAGCCCCAGACCGTGTATGGCGCCACCTTATGGTGAAAGATGATCAACATCAGTCAAGATCAAGTCTTCCACAGAAGATGTCGTTCTGAAGAGGGCCGGGTACCCGGGCGAAAAATTTAAACAACGATGCACAAAGTAATGTTTAAGGTTTTATCTATGTTTTTAATTAAAATTTATACTTTGTTTTTATCTATATATTTAAAGACTAGTGGTGTTTGCCACAGTCAGAATTGTTTGATTGAAACACAGGAAAGGTGAATGGAAGACAGCGAGGCTGTTTGAATAAAACACAGCAGATATACCAGATGAGCATATTAATCATGACAACTCTGATATATCTGAAGTTGTGTGAGAAATGAAGAGGGGGTAATCAGCCAGGATGGCTCAGTCGTAGAGCATCTTCATGGTAAGCAGAGTGCTCAGATGCGATTTCTGCCTTTGGCATTTTTCAAACGGTTGGTATTAAAAAAAATAATAATAATCTGTTTTACGCACTCCAATATCTCAAATATTCATGGTTGATAAGCAACATTTCTAAGCAATTTACATGGTATGTCGGAGTTGCCATGATTAATATGCTTTCCCGTTACATTGCAGACACTGTGACCTTACTAACTGATATGTGAGAAATGCTGAGTTGATAATCAGCCAGGGTAACTCAGTGGTAGAGCTTCCATATGGTAAGTGCAGGGTTTGATTACCAGCTCTAACATTTTTGATAGAGTTGATATAATCAATATATATATATAAAGTCAACCTTGCACACTCCAACATCTCTAATAAAAATAAAAACATTTTAAAAGTTTAAATCCAATCAAGTTTTTCCTGGAATATGACTATGACTCCGAATTCAGTATTAAAAGGCAAACCAAGCAAGTTAATTCATCTGTGTTAGATTTGAGTGGAAGGCTGATTTTTTATACCAACTATGTGAAAAATACCAGAGCCGGGAATCGAACCCTGGGTCTTCAGCTTAACCTGTGGATGCTCTAACCACTGAGCTACCCTCGCTGATAACCAGTTGGGCATTTCTCACATAATATACATTGTCAAATTCACGCGCAGCTATATCAAGTGACAAACGATCACGGCACAAATCCAATAGGCCACTAATTTAGAAATTTTATTCATCAACCTTGAAAATTCATTTCTGTTAGATTGGAGTGGAAGGCTGATTTTTTATAGTATCTATGTGAAAAATACCAGATCCGGGAATCGAACCCCACGCCTTCCGCTTAACGTGCGGATGCTCTAGATTTAAAAATCAGCCTTCCACTCCAATCTAACAGAAGCAAGTTAAGCCAGCCATCAGTACATAATTTCTAATTTACAATTTTTAGACACCTTGATACTTATGTATTAGGCCATTGGTCTTTTCTGCAAAATAATAAGTCTTTGTCAAGTACATGTAATAGACAGTCAATGATGAAGAAATGCTATCAAGCATACATATGTGCATACTGGCGATTGCTGCAATACAAAATTTCATGCATTGTTTACTGATTTTTTTTTTTTTTTTTTAGATATACCTGAAACTTACATACAGCATATATTAGTAGTAAATTGTGCAATACAGAATTTCATGCATTTTTAGTGACAGTGACATAGGTGTATTCAGTGATTTTTTTTTTTTTTTCCATGTATGCAAAACATACATACGTGCACATTGATGATTGTTGCGATTGGGAATTTCATAAAATCAAACAATGTGTATGTATGTACAGGTACATATATATAAACATTGTATGTGAATGTATATATATAAAATATACATACCGTACAAACCGGTGTATGTGCCGCAGCCCGAAAAAAAAGCTATTTTGTTTTCTTGGCTGCAGCCCTTACAAGAAGTGCAGATAATACATATATATTTTTCTTCCGTTATCACAAACTTCAAAAATTAACTTTTTTTTCAGTGTTTACATGGGGAAGGGTAGATAAACGGTAAAAATTAAGAGAATAACTAAAACAATATAAATAACTGTCTCCTATTCGGATAGTGTCTATCCCTGAGCTACGAGTATACGATGATGTGCACTGCAGAGCTGAATAAAAGCATTTGTGTTAAAACAAAGGGGGCAGACAGAAAACTTCAGTTAAAGTACACATTTGTCTTTGGTGAGCAGCTGGAATCGATTATGTAATATGATCATAATTAGTACAAGACTTTGAATAAACACTATAAAATGCAAGAATTCTCAACAATTGTTTTGGGTCGAAAGAAAACACTACTCTTTATCAGGCGAACAGAGTACGCATGAGTGCTGGAAACAAAATGGCAACACATCTCAAACAAATAAATGAAAAAGAAAATTCAAAACCCAAAAGTTGGCCGAGTTAAAATAAAAAAAGGTGGGGTTAAACAATTAAAACACAATCAGTGAAATAAAAATTTTAAATGAAAGGCTCTAATAAATGCGAAAGACAAGGGGGTGATTTAAAAAAAAATTCATGAATGCTTCAGAAAATAAAAGAAGAAAACAAAGAAAAGTTTGTTATAGTTAGGGGGGCGTCCATCAATTGCGTGAGGCGGTTTTGACGATTTTTTGACACCCCCCCCCCTCCACTAATCTCACGCAAGATTTTTCAAAATTCGTACTTTTACTGTAAATGCGTTGGATTTATTTAAAATAGCAGAGTTTGCTTTATTATTTTTATTGAAGACTAGTTTTTACGATTGCTTAGATCGTAGTCTAGAATCACAGTAATAAAACTGAAGAATAAAATACTTAAACAGAAACTAATCTGAGTCGTTGTGATACACTCGGCTCGTACGCTGCAATGTTCGGCGAGTCACACGTGTGGCTGGCCGATGGCGCCCTAAAACAATTGAAAGGCTACTGTGCTGCTTTGCGGCGTTCGGATAGCTACGATAAATATTATCGTGTCATATTTTGCCATATCTAAATCAAGAAACATTTTTTACTTCAATTTAAATAAATTTTCTCGCAATTTTACTTTTTTTTTGCAGGGGAAAAATTACGTGATATTTGCCGAGATCCCCCTTCTCCTCCACGTGAGATTAGGCTTGACTCCTCCCCCCCCTGAACACCTCACGTAATTAATGGATGACTCCTTATACTATAACAATTATACATAAACTGTTATAAAAACGTTTTTAAATTTAATATATTTATTTTTTTCTTCTGCATTATCATTTGATTTCTAAAAATATAATAAATTAAAAAAAGAAAAAAATTTGCTTTCAAACGAATGTATTAAATACAAAAATACGTAGCGTACAACTGTTCTAAGATACGCAGATGATTACATTAAAAGAATAAATTTATGAAAAATGAATCATAGAAGCCAATGTTTAAACTCGAAAAAAAAAAATTAATTTAAAAAATTCAAATTTGAAAAAATCCCGATGCACACCTGCACGATCTCAGGTACCTATATGCCAAATTTGGAAGCTCTGCGATCAGTAGTGTGAGCACCAGAGTGCAGACAGACATACACACACATAGATACTTTTTATTTATATAGATGGCAGATAAAGTTCATTAATAAACTTTAATGATACCCTTATACTGTCTAAATATGCACACTAGTTTTTTTTTTTTGGGGGGGGGGGAGGGGGGAATACGATTACACCTCCTAATTTTGTATCTAAAGAAAAACCACCCAGCAATTATACAGCAGTAAATAACTTCTAACTTACAATTTTTATCCACCGGGTACTTTTATGGCCTGTTAACCTTCTCACGCATTTTTTAGATTTATAGAGTGAGATAAGGGTACCCATTTTTTTGCCGGCCAGGTGGTTCAGTCGGTAGGACGCTGCCTTCCGAATCTACTGGTCCCAGGTTCGAATCCTGGTGCGGGCATGGATGTTTGTATTGTCTTATGTCTTCCAAATATTGTGTACTTGTATAATAAAAACTTGTAAACCCTCGTGGTGTGGATTTTTCGAGATATAAGCGGCCTTAGAGGCAAGCAATAAATCTCAGTACTCATCAAACCAAACCAAACCCATTTTTTTTTTTTCTTTCATGTACACGGAGCATACATTCATGTGTATAAGTGTTTGCTGCAATATAGAATCGTTATTTCTTTTTTTTTTTCCTTATTCATGCACAACAAAGTAGGGTTATCTTTTCTTTTTTTTTTCATGCATCTGAAGCGTGCATTCATGGAAATTAGTGAATGATGAAATACAGAATTTCATGCATTTTTTAGATACAGTTACAAGTTAGGGGAATCCATTGATATTTTTTGTACACAATTGGTTTTCATTTCATGCATGGGAGGGATACATATGAGCACATTATGATCACTGGAATTCGGAATTTCATAGATTAAAACAAAACTTTAAAATATTCCTGGATGCAAGGTTACAGTCGGCAGTAAAATTTATGAAGCACTAGCAATAATCCCTATTTAAAAGATATACATTTCTGTTTTGTTAAGTAAATATTTGCTGAGTCATGATCTTAGTCTTATGTTATTTATAAAAAAGTAAGGTGATAAAAATTAGTGAACAAATTAAAAAATATATATATGAAAAGTGTAAATGTGTGCATCAATAATTTTGCTACCGACTGTATTCATTGTGTATGTATCTAAAAATGTGATTATAGATATTTTATTAAAGTATCTAAAAGTGTGCTTATAGATATTTTATTAAAATATCTAAAAATGCATGAAAATCTGTACAGCAGCAATTACTATTATGCATGCTTCACATTGCATACATAAAAAAAAAAAAAAAAAAAAAAAAAAAAATGTACTTGAAAATAAACATTGGTAAAAATATGCTTTAGCGCACTGCTTGGTGACAATATAATTCAAGCAGGTTGTAAAAGACTTAATTTAAACATATAAATTAAGCCAGATAGGCTTTTAACAACTTGCAAAATAAAATGGTGGTAAAATAGTATACACTCATGTAATAATTATTATCTGACAGTGTAATAAGTTCAAGTATTTGTGTAAATTTATGCATGAGCACAGAAAAATGCTATAAATAATTGAAGCAAGTAGTAGCAAGTTTCAGAATTCAGACATAAAGAAGAAATAATCAAAAACACTCGCATGCATAAATTTATTAAATAGGCTTTGAATGTTTTTCTTTTAATCAGGCAGTCTATGCAAATTCAAATTTCCAAATTTTCATGCAATTTTTTTTTTTTTTATTTCTGGTCATACAAATTCGAAATTTAATCATTTCATGCTAAGTAAGTACGTTAAATTAGAATTAATAATAATAATAATCTTATGATCTATGAAAGATCACTACACTTCTAATAATATATTTCTTTAAAGAGTTTTTTTTTTTTTTCTTTTTTAAAGAAATAAATATAAGAAAGAAGTTAGAATACATTTAAAAAACAAAATATACATTTAAAATTTAGACGTTTCGAAACCCGTCAACGTTTCCTCATCAGTATCACTACAACATTATTTGCAAGTATTACATGAATACGTATAAGTTTGTCTCGTAAATAAAATAGTTTTTGTTTTTAATATATATATCATTGAGACGGTTTGATGTTTGTGTACGTTAAAGAATAAAGAAGTGTTTACACATGCTACATTACTTTCATAAACAAAGCTTTAACCACAAATTTACTGTGATCAAAATAATTTCCAATACGATCCATCCGATAAAATGCGACGAGCACGAGAAAGTAACTTTAATTTTAGCAATATTTTGCTTCGAGTTTCAAAGTTACTACACCAGGGGGCGATCGGATCGTTTTCATCTATAGGCGGAATTAATGCGGAATAGAAAGCTTCAGATTTCGCGCTGGCTGACCTATTTCATCCTATAGTCTTAATCCGTGTTTTGCTTATTAGAAGTAGCCTACTAATTTCTCTGACTCCTTTATTAACATTTTTCAGCGCTATAATAATCTGCCCTTTCTCGTAATCAGTTAGAGGAATTCCTCGTGGTCGTGGTACGGCACATTCATCTCCAAGAAATTTAACTACGTAAAACCATCTTGTCAAGCACGTTAGCAATTGGAAAAATGCCAAATGTACATGTACATGCAAAACTAGTATTCCACCAAAACACCCACTTAGATAATTGCACTTTTTGACCAGTGTCCGTCTACTTTTTTTTTATTAAAAATATTGTGCAAATGTATATCTTTTCTCGTTTCTTCATTTCCCTACATTAAAATTATAAATAATTGAATATTTTTATGTCTGTCAAAAATATGAAGATTGATAAGTATAAACATGTCAAAGAATTTTAATTGACATTTCCTATTAAACAAAGACCGGATTTTAAAAAATTGTAAATAAGTGTCCGTCTACTTTTTTTATGCAGTGTATGTGAAATATGTTCTAAAGGATTTTATGAAATGGAAAATCTAAAGACATACATAAAAATACATACATAAAACGGGCACATACAGAAAAAAAGCCATACACATGTGAAATATGTTTCAAGGGATTTTCCCCAAAAATAAGTTTGGATAGACATTTATTGACTCATACGGGAGAAAAGCCATATGTGTGTGAAATATGTTCTAAAGCATTTTCTGTAGAAGGAAATTTGGATAGACATTCACACAGGAGAAAAGCCGTACATGTGTGAAATATGTCAAAAGGAATTTTCTGATAAAGGGCATCTAAACACTCATGTACGCATCCACTTAGAAGAAAAGCTATACGTGTGCGATATATGTTTTAAAGGATTTTACCAAAAAACAAATTTGGATAGACATTTATTGACTCATACGGGAGAAAAGCCATATGTGTGTGAAATATGTTCCAAAGGATTTTCAGAAAGCAGACAGCTACATAGACATCTATGTATGCATACAAAAGAAAGGCCATACGTGTGTGAAATATGTTCTAAAGGATTTTCTGAAAGAGGAAATTTGGATAGACATTCACGCATTCACACAGGAGAAAAACCGTACATGTGTGAAATATGTCAAAAGAAATTTACTGAAAAAGGACAGCTAAACACTCATGTACGCATTCACACAGAAGAAAAGCCATATGTGTGCGAGATATGTTTTAAAGAATTTTCCCAAAAAACAAATTTGGATAAACATTTATTGACTCATACGGGAGAAAAGCCATATGTGTGTGAAATATGTTCTAAAGCATTTTCTGTAAAAGGAAGTTTGAATAGACATTCACACAGGAGAAAAGCCGTACATGTGTGAAATATGTCAAAAGGAATTTTCTGAAAAAGGACAGCTAAACACTCATGTACACATCCACACAGAGTAAAAGCGATACGTGTATATGTCCTAAAGGATTTTCTGTAAAAGGAAATTTGGATAGACATTCACGCACTCATACTATGAAAAAGCCATACGTGTGTGATATATGTTCTAAAATATTTTGAGAAAGCTATCAGCTAAATAGACATCTATGTATACACACAAAACAAAGGCCATATGTGTGTGAAATATGTTCTAAAGGATTTTCTCAAAAAAAAAAAAAAAATCGATAGGCATTCACACACTCATACTAACGAAAAGCCATACTTGTGTGATATATGTTCTAAAGGATTTTCTGAAAGGGGACAGTTGGATAGACATTCACGCATTCATACAAGAGAAAAGCCCTACATGTGTAAAATATGTCAGAAGGAATTTTCTAAAAAAGGACAGCTAAGCTTTCATGTACGCATCCACACAGAAGAAAAGCCATACGTGTGCGAGGTATGTTTTAAAGGATTTTCCCAAAAAACAAATTTGGGTAGACACTTATTGACTCATACGGGAGAAAAGCTATATGTGTGTGAAATATGTTCTAAAGGATTTTCTGTAAAAGGAAATTTGGATAGACATTCACGCACTCATACAGGAGTAAAGGTGCACGTGTGTGAAATATGCTTAAAAGTATTTCCTGAAAGGAATAATATAAAAACTCATCTACGCATACATACAAAAGAGAAACCGTAAATGTGTGTAATATGTTTTAAAGGATTTTCTCAACAAGCACATATAAATACACATTCACGCATCCATACAGGAGAAAAGACAAGTGTGTGAAATATATTCTAAAATATTATCTGAAAACAGTAAGCTAAATAGACATCTACGTATCCATACGGAAGAAAAACCAAACGTATGGAAATTTAACGTAGAAGGTTTACGCAAAATTGATCTTAAGTTTCCATCCGCTCATTCAAAATGGTTAAAAGTTATATGTGCATATAATGTATATCAAAGGTTTTTTTCATAAAATGATTAGGAAGAAACATTCGCAATATTCATTCACTCATTAAAGAGAAAAACCATACGTTTTTCAAATATGTCAGGAAAATTTTTCTCGAAAGAATACTCTACATATTCATCTAAGCATCTATCTACGCAGGAAAAACGCTATAGGTATATCAAATAAATAGAGAAAGATTTTCTGCAAGGAGTAATCTAATTAGTAAATCTTATATAAAAATACAAGATAGAGCGAATGTCATTTTGTTTTGATTGGTTGGTTGGGTTTTACGTCGCTCTAGTACTGCGCAGATTGGCAATTGGCGACGGTCCAGGACATGCCATCCCAATTTTGATCCTCCACGGAAGGGATGGCTCTCCCGCTTCGGTCACCCCAGAGGTATAATTTTTGATGGGAACATAGAGGACATTGCGGCCACGACAGATTTTACGTGCATCAGCCACCATTAGTGTACACGACGGTCATTGGCCGGCTCGAGTATCGAACCCGCAATCTTCTAATACGAGGTCGGTGCTCTACCGACTGGGCTAACGCGGCCCCATTTTATTTTGGTTTTGAAATCAAGGGAATGTCGGATATTGGGGATATAACAGTCCCACACAACACAATTCATCCCGATTAGGTTGATATTACGTAATCGCGATCAAATATTACGTCCCATTAAGTTGAAATTTGCTATCTGCTTTGGTCGATTTTTGGTTGAAATGTCACAAGCAAAGTTGTAACATGGCCCTGAATGAGATTTAGTTGGTACGTAATATCAACCAACTTGTTATGTAAGACATCCAGAGTTTGTTCAATTCATGTAAAATCAACCAAATTTGGATGTAAATGCAACATTGTGTTTTCAGCCATTTCATGTAATATCAACTAGATTTGGATGTAAAATATACATCCAGATCTCATCTAAATCATGTAAAATCAACCAAAATTGAATATAGAATATACATCTAGATTTCATCCAGGTTTCATAGAAATTATGTAAAATCAACAAAGCTGATGCATTTTTCTTTTCTTCTTTCTTTCTCTTTAAAGAATTTTAATGCACTTATTTTAAACAGGGGAACCAAAAGCATTGACCTTGTTTTTTATAATGCAGAGAGATTAATTTTAGACATAAATGTGATATTGATTTTCAATATCAGGATTTAAAAATATATATGCCTAAAATCAATATCCTAAATATTTTTCACTAAAATTAATATTTAGATAATAAAAACCAAGGTCAGTGCTTTTGGCACCCCTGTTTAATTTTAAGTGCATTGAAATGCTTAAAAAAGAAAAGAAGAATGCATCAGTTATGGAGATTTTACGTTATTTCTATAAAAACTTGGTTGAGTACTTAGAAGATGGAATTTCTTACCCAGGCAGAAAATTTGCTAAGATAGCTTTTTTTTTTTTTTTTTTTCATATCTGGAACTTTTCCAGATAAAATTTTATATATCATCTTATTAGAAAATAAGACATATATTGCAAATATTTCTTTTTTGTTCAGGCATCAATTATTTTTTCAAATTCGTTGAAAATTTTTAGTTGGTTTCATAAAATTCTACACTATATTTAACACTTTCCAACAAGGTTGAAAAGTGTTTATGACATTGGTTTGTCTGTCTGTCTGTGCTCTAACTCCCGTAAATATTTATGGAATTTCTTGAAACTGATATATGTTATTCAAGTTCATTATCGGATGTTCCCTATTGAAAATGGAGTGAACACCTTTACTGGTTTATGTACAGGGACACCCGAAAGTTTTCCAAAGCATTGTGTCCTATAAGAGACATTCCTATAAACCATATTTTAATACTGTTACTCACATAAATGTTAATGAAATTGAAATACGTTATTCAAGTCCACTATCGGATGTTTCTCATGGAAAATGGAGTAAATAACATCGTGGGTTTGTATACAGGGACACCCGAAAGTATTCCTAAGCACTGTGTTCTATAAGAGGTATTTCTATAAACCAAATTTGAAGGACTGTACTTTGCACAAATCTTAATAAAATTAAAATATATTATTCATATGCACAAAAGAATGCTCTCTATAGAATACAGTATGATTAGCATTAGATTTACAGGGCCACACAAAAATATTCAGTTACATTAATGGGTGTTATTGAAAATTTGCTGGAATTACATTTACGTTTATATTAATCTTTTTTATCATTTTCATAATGTTTATAACACTTTCCAATTAGGTTGGAAAGTGTTAATGACTTCGGTTTGTCTGTCTGTCTATCTGCACTTTAACTCATGTAAATATTCATGGAATTTTTTTAAACTGATACGTGATATTCAAGTTTTTTATCGGTTGTTTCCTATTGAAAATGGAGTGATTATATTTTCTGGCTTGTGTACAGGGACATCCAAAATATTCCAAAGCATTGTGGTTTTATGAACTATATTTTAATTCCTTTATTTTACCCAAATTTCAATGAAATTGAAATATGTAGTTCAAGTTCTCTATCGTATGTTTGCTATAGAAAATGGAGTAAATACCACTTCTGGCTTGTGTACAGAGTCACCCAAAAATATTCCAAAGCATTCGTTCTAAGAGAGGTATTTCTATAAACCAAATTTTAACAACTTTACTTCGAACAGTTGAATAAATTGAAATATGTATTTCATATGCATAAAAGAATGCTTTCCACAGAGTTTAGTATGATTAGCATTAGATTTACAGGACCACACAAAAATATAGTTACATTGAAGGCTTTTATTGCAAATTTGCTGCAATTGCATTTTCGTTTGCATTCAGCGATATAACACGTTTTAAGTGGGAATATGACTTCATTTTATGTATCTATCAGCCCGACTATCCCTCTGTCTCTCTATTCATCTCCCCCCCCCCAGCGTCTGTAAATATTTTCAGAATTTTTACAAAATTATATATGTTATTCATATTCACTATGGAATGTTCCCTATTTTAAATGACATTTATATGTCCTGTACTGGTTTCTGTACAAGGACAAAAAAAAAAAAAAAAAAAAAAAAAGCCAATACATTGCATTTTAGGACATTTAAAGGACTTTTATTGCAAAAATCATAAAGAAATTGCCATTGAGTTTTAATATGCTGAATAATATTTTGTACAGAATATGATTTTGTTATCCTTCAGATTTACAGGGCTACACTAAAATATGCAGATACATTCTGGACTGCAATTAAAATGTAAAGGCTTAGTTTAAGTATTTTTAATACTTCCTAACAATTTTTAAGAATGATTAGGAATTCAATTAGTCTAGCAGTATGCTTTTCACAACTACTGTCTGTCCATTCTGTGATTACGTAGGCAAAGAGTATCGAAAGTTACACAATACAGCAATCACGTACATTTGAAAAGTTTTAATTATCAATGCATACCACATGATTTTGCATTCTTGTTTCTTTTGCAGAAGTACAAGATCAGTATTTCGGGAAAAAATCAGAGTAATGTTTTGGGAATAGGAGACTGTGAAAAAAACCTAACAAAATCTATTTTTTGTTGACTTGTAATAGCATGTACTTTTAAAATATAATTTCTAGACCTATTTTCTAAAAATCTGTTACGCCAGGCTACAATAAAGCACTAAAATAATCTGGTGTGTCACTCACACAACTTTCTCTTTCCCTGTATTTTAATATTATAAAAACATATTGCATAAGTCTTGAAATCAGTGATGTAAGATATGAAATTCAATGTACTATAAAAATAATCTAAAACTGGTTTAGGAATAGTTATTTGACATACAACTGTGTGGGGCAGGGATATCAACCCCCTCAAGCTCCACTCAATAATAGTGCAAACAATTATTTCAAAAACAAGTAAACAAACAAAAAAAAAAAAAATGTTATTGACTTCAAACTTGCCCATCTTGGTCGAATTTTTAAGTGGATAATTATTACGTACTTTCAAATATCAAATTCGAATTTCATGTATTTTTTTTTTTTTACTTTCTCTTTCCTATATAGGTAAAGTATTGCTTTACAGTCAAATTTTTGAAAGTGAGTTTTTGCCATATTTGCACATTTTGAGGTCCCCCGAATCAAAAAATCATGTTTTTAGCAGTTGGTCTAAATGTGTGTTTGTCTTATCAGCATATCTCAAAAACAAATTATAGCAGAAAGTTCAAACTTGGTATTCTAAATGCGTATCATATAGGGATTCTACAGTAAACTTTTCGTTGAGATCAAGCAGGTTTGTGTACAGGGACATCGGAGTAAATTCAAATACATTGTATATACATGTATAGGAGGAAATATCTGGTAAGTACAGCGTAACATCTATAGGCTGACTTAAAAAAACAAAATAAACCTCCCCCCCCCCCTATTCATAAAAGCCTGTTTTGTGTAGATTGTAGTATGAAAATCATTCATTTACAGACCAATTGAAGTATTTGGATGGGGTATACTTGCCGGAATCAAAATTCCTTTTGTGTTGAATGTTTTTAAAATATGACTAATTTTTTAATACAGAGTATTCTTAATACTGCCTATTAATTATAGACAATATACAGGGTTATACAGAATTAAGCAAAATGGTCTTTTCTATTGAATCTAATACGAGTGCTTTGTACATTTTATTATGTCGCTGAATACTGCACAATTATTCATACCCATACTGTAAATAAAGTATTTTTTAAAGTTCTGTTTTCAACTCTGTTTTTTGTATTATATAAAGTTTTGAAGTTGCCTGATTACGAAAGTCCAATATTTAGCAGTTGATCTGTATGTGTATCTGCTATTAACATGATTTAAATAATTGCATTAAATTTAAATTTGGAATTTTGAATTTCGTATTAGGTTACCGGCAAAAACATTTATCAAGACTGGGTAAGTTAGAAGGCAAATTAATAATAGCTTGGATTTTTTTTTTTTTTTTTTTTTTTTTTTTTTTTGAGGGGTTTGCCCCCTCACTCAGACTTACACAAATAGAACTGTTTTTAAAATGATTTCAGAATGTTTTAAAAGTACATTGAATTTTATTATCTCATGCTATTGATCTCAAAATTTAATATGCAATCTATCATTAATAATACTGAAATGCAGGGTAAGAGAAAGTCATGTGAGTGACACACAAGGTTATTTAAATTATGATAATAGATATACATAATCAAGGCACCTGAGAATATATTATATAAGAACAAACAAAGTTGAAATTTAAAAAATACTTTTTTTATAGTACGATTACGAAAAACTAATTTTTCTTTCTGAACAGTGTTCGTCGACATAGTAATGTGCATAGAAGCACTCCCATCAATTATATTCAATATAAAAAAAACATTTAGCTCAATTTTTGGTAGCTCTGTATATTGTCTATAAACAAAATGCAATATGAACAATATTATGTACTTAAATTCAGTCTCAATCGAAAAACACCTAACAAAAGATGAATTACAATTCCAGCAATTTCCAAGTATAGCTCCAAATATTTTGGGTAGCCTGTAAACAAATGATGAATGATTTACATATCACAATCTACACAAAACATGTTTTTATCCATTAAAAAAAAAAAAAAATGTGTCCCTATATGATGCATATTTTGTGAGTTACAGTATGGACTTTCTGCTACTATTTGTTCTAGAGATATGCTGATAACAGACAAATACACAGATAAACTGCTAAAAACATGATTTTCGGATTCATGGGACCTAAAATATGTGTAACTTTAACAAAAACTCAATTTTGGATATTTGATTTAAAAACAATACTTTCTCTACTACACATACGAATAAGAGAAAGTAATAAAATTTGCATTGTGTCACTAGATTACTATTCTTTGTTTTCTTTTTAGATGTAGGTATTACTTAATTTATTAACTGCTAATAGCTTCATATGATTTTAGACTTAATTCAGCAGTTCTAATCACAGATAAATATCGTTTTTCTGCAAATCATTACAGAAAGTTTTGTCTGTTGGGGAGTAAATTCTCCCCCCCACCCCTCCCGATACTCAAATATAAATAGGATCCCTACAGTTTTAAATTCACAAAACAGATAATCAGCCTTATTTCCCACAAGGAATAGCAATACTACTTATACTTTCCAAACATACATTTGTAAGGAAAATATTGTAATCAGGGCCCGACTTAGACTACCTGCAGCCCCGGGGCAAGCCTATTCTGGGGGGCCCCCTTGCAGTGGCATAAGAGGTCTTTAGATTGCAGAATTTCTGTATTTGCCTGTAGGGTGGCCCCTTCCAGAAGGGGGCCCAGGGCATTTGCCCCGTATGCCCTGCCGTAAGTCGGGGCCTGATTGTAATTATGACAAATATTTTACTTTGAGATATCCGAGTTCATTTTTGCTATTTTTACGATGATATATTCATGTGTGTGCATATATATATATATATATGTGTGTGTGTGTGTGTGTGCATCGTAAAAAAAAAAGTCCTGTTTGCTGCCAGAAATTTTCTGTAACGACAGAAAATACGCAAAAGTTACAGAAAAATTACATTTACAGAACGCATTTTTCAGCATTACGGAAAATTTCTGGCAGCAAACAGGACTTTTTTTATAGTGTGTAAGTGAACACGAAAGCATCTGAATGCATTTATTAACTGACCTGAATGTTCATATATATGCTATAGGTCACCGTAGCACTTACAAGGGAAGTATGAATTAGTAAAATCGCTATTGAAACCAAACCAAGCTTAAATTAAAGAGCATGGTCGAAAACATTGGGTACTGTACAAATTTGCTGAAACAACACCCATAGGGCCGAGATATAACCCCCCTAATAGTTTTAGTTATTTCTATAAAAGCCGACAAAACACAGGTTATAACAAGAACGAATGGTGCTGTGGTAGCGTGCTTGACTTCTAATGCGAAGGTCCTCGGATCGAGTCCCCGCAAGGGTGTTTTGTATTTTAATTTTTTATTTCAACTAAAATATTTGTTTTTTACATTTTTAATTAAATTAAATCATTATTTTAAGAGAAAATATTAATTATATTAAAACTTTTTTTTTTCCTTTTCAGCGTGGGCAATTTAACAATCTTTTAAATTTTTAACCATTGTATTTATTTATTTATTAAGTATAAAGAAATTAATAATTTAACGGGAAATACTTTTATATTTTATTTAGATAAAATTTTGTTAATGATTATGTTTTATATAAATTTCTAATTACTACTTTTTAACGACGACATTAGTATCCAGAGTTAAAGGTCTGCTCGTGGAATTTTTTGCACGAAAAATCCTAAATGAACAACAGCTGTTGCTTAACTATTCGATGTTGCATTTAAGTTTTATTTCAAATGTTTCATTAAACAACTGTCAAATTTAGTGGTGTCGGAAGAACTGATAATATTGAACACAATGACAAAATTTCTCAAAATGATTTTAAATTCATAATTAGATTACATCTCAAAAAATTCAAAATCTGGGTAAATATAGATTTTACAAATCTAGTAATCTCGACGAAAAGACAAATATTTAACAAAATGTTCGTGATGAACAATAATTGACAGTGAACAAAATTGTAATTCAAATAATTGGGATCAATCTTTTTGTATTTCTTGTTCTAATTGTGAAAAATATTTATGGTTTCATGATTTTTCTACTTTTAATCATAACTGTTATAAATTAGAAACTATATTCGTAGCTTTAAATATTATTTTATTTTTTATAAATAAAAAAAATATAAATATATATTTCATAAATTCATGGTCAATACTTTATTAACTGGAATACTAAAAAAAAAAAAAAAAAAAAAAAAAAAAAAAACAATCTTAATATAATTAATAATTCTCTTAAAATAATGATTTAATTAAAAATGTAAAAAATAATTTTTTATTTTAAATAAAAAATTAAAATACAAAACGCCCTTGCAGCGATTCGATCCGAGGACCTTCACATCAGAAGTCAAGCATGCTACCACTGCACCATTCATTCTTATTACAATGCGTGTTTTGTTGGCTTTTATAGAAATAACTAAAACTATTAGAGGGTCATATGCTGCCTCCCATGGAGGTTGTTGAAGCAAATTTCTACTGTGTCCTATGTTTTCGACCAGGCTCTTTAATTGAAGCTTGGTTTGGTTTCAATAGCAATTTTACTGATTCATACTTCCCTTGTTAGTTAATTTACAGTGACACAATGAGAAATTCATTAACATTATGAGCTACAGGCTCAAATTACTTTAAGTGAAATAATGTTAAAGAACACACTATATGAAGAACATTACTCAAACACTCTATTATAATTATCTCTTCTGATCATTTAACAACTTCTCTTACTTTATTCATACAACCATTAATTACTTAATAGTACTCAGAAACGCAAATAGTCACTCCAGTTTTTTTAATATAAAATTAATCTAGCATACATGGATAACCCACCAAGCTTTAACCTAACCCACATAACATGGTTGAAGTTGAAATGAAGTACCCATATACTATCCTGAAACAGTACAATAAGAAACGATTGTCATGAAATTTCCTTTTAATACCATATGAAAATCACATTTTTAAAAGTAAAATTTATGTCTGTAAATCTGTAGTGATAAGTATAAAGGATTTAAGTCCAAATATGTCGATTTTGAGTTAAGTACATAGTCAGACTCAGAAAAAAATTTACTGTCGATTGGTATAATTGATTTAAATCCATGTCCTTTAGTCTTTGAGAAAATCCATAGGTAAAAAAAGATTCAAGTCAGAAATTTAGCATTACTCTTTATATAAAATATTTAATTCAATTTTTTCCGTTTATTAAATGAAGGTTGACAATCACTGAATGGTATAAAGGGTATAAATCAACATAATCCCTTTTTCCTAATCGATTCTTCTGATTAGTTTTTAGCTAGCTTAACTTTATTTTTCGTCTCCTGAAAAATCAAGAATATGGACTTAAATCCTTTATACTTATCAGTACAGAAATAATATACTGTTTTCTTAACAACTAATGAATATTAATTATTATTCACCTATTTCCCTGTAGAAAAATGCATCAATTCCACATTTTTTTATTATTAAAAAACATGAAAACTTTAGCTACAAACCGGTTCTATGCATAGACTGAATGTGACACCATCCACTGAGATCTGAAGTATTTTGGAGAACTTTCCGAACCAAAAATTGTTTTCAGTCTCCAGAAATTAGAGCAAAAATCGGTTCAATGTGAAAAGTTTTTAAGTGTAATAGCAGCATAATAAGTGTATTGTATATACAATTTTCAGATATTTTAAACACCACCTCCAGACTTTTCTTTTTAGCAGCATTTCATATCACCTTGCATCCACAAAGTTTGATCATATTTGATTACAGGCAGTTAAATTCCTGATTACCTCTATGGCTTCACATTGTGATGCATAATGGTGGTTGTGATATAAAACTATAGAGGTAACCACTAATTCAAATGCCTGTAATTAATATGATCCAACATTTTTGGATGACAGGTTGTATGAATGAAATGCTGCTAAAAGGAAAAAGTGAAGAATCAAGTTTCTGTGAACTTCAAAATTAGAAACAACTCACGTAAAGAATGTCGAAAGCAAAAATGTTTATAAGATAAAGTTCATAAGATATTGTTAAAAATATTTGAAAATTGTTAAACAACTATATTGCCTATTGTTACATATTATGCAAGTTTAAAATTAAACTTTGTGCAATTATTAGATAAAATATAAAAATGTACGAAAAAAATCATAAAGTACATATAAAGCTTAAAAACATACATTCATTATTTTTTTTAATCAAAAGTGATTTGCTTATCTTAAACTTTTTTTTTTTTTTTTTTTTTTTTACATTTGCTTTTTATAATGCATATGTATTTTCCATTTGATTACACAGATTAAATTTATTTGGGCTTCATTCTATAGGCTGAATTTGTTTTAATTACAGTCAAACTTCGTTAATGTGAATCTCAAGGGGGATAAAAAATTTGTTCATGTTATCAGTATTTCAGGCTATCAATAACTACCCAGCAAAACTTATAGTGGCGGGCTCGTTATGGCCTACTGCTGGCATCTTGCACTTGCCATCAGTTGCCCCATATAACACCAGCAGCGGGCCATTGATGGCTGCCAGCAGTGATGGAAGCCTAAAGAAAAATGGTCGGTGGCCCAGAGGTGGCATAAACACAGTTGGCCTTATGCAAGCTATCACCACAAGGCCAACATCATGTTTTTCATGTTGTGGCCACAAATTATTAAGCCATAACCAATTTGTATGCATAGAGGGCGCTGTGATTCTTTTTCTGTTGATTTGAAATTCCCTCGCTGTCCGCCATTTCATTCGAAGTTTTTGTTCGTTAGTGTAGTCTGCGGATGTGTCTTCGAGATAGAAAATCTCGTAAAAAGAATATATGAGTAAGTAATTCAATTATTAATTTGTTTTTGTATTATTTTTTAAATACTATTTTTTTTAAATGTTTGATTCTAAAACCATTGTTATAACAAAAGGATTTCTAGAAATATATAACAATTATCCAGTTGATCCGTTTTAGTAAATTATGATAGTCGCTAACTTTCTAGTATTTTATCATTGTTATTATTATTTTAATTGATTTAATAAAATAAAAATTATGGATCTTAATTTAAATAGCTATGTTATATGGACGGGAGAAAGTTATTAGAACACTTATAACTATTTATAGTTTATGTTTCATTTTTTTTTTCTTCCTTCAGTGTAGTTAAGAAGAAAGCAATAGATTCGGGAAAATTTTCGACATCCTTTTTTCGATAGATTTTGCACGTTTTGAGTTGTTCTGATGAACATAATTTGAAAAATTGTCTGTCTCTTTGTGTGTGCTCAAATATTTATGAAAGTGATAGTAGTCTAGAAAGTTTACTTCTTCCGCTCTTTTTTTTTTTTTTTAATGTACAAACATCGCTTCCTCCACCCCTGAGGGAGAAGTATACCCGATAGAGTAAATTTCCATTATGGGTATTCTTGAAAAGAATTCGTCAATAACGAACTAATATTATATATCTGTGATATTTTAAAGTAAGTTTATTGATTTTATTATTTTTGACAAAAACTAGTATGTTGTGGCACCACAAAACTTTCTTCTATATTTTTTATTATGCAAATTCGCGTAGCGCAAATAATTTGTTAAAATCATTTTCCTGAATGCATGGAAACGATTTTCATTTTAGAACAGTGCTTGTCAATAAAAAAAAAAAAAAAAAAAAAAAAAATCAATTTTGTGCCAACTTCTAATAAAATGCTTTCTTCTTCTTCTTCTTTTTTTTTTTTTTTTTAAATAATTTATAACTTTGTTTTCATTTACCACAAATTTAATTCAGTCATTTATGTGGGAGTTATTGATGAGTTTCTTTTGAAAAATACCACCATTGAAAATTTATCCCCTCATGGAGAAGGGCGAACGATTCCTCAACTTATACAAAAAAAAAAAAAAAAAAAAAAAATCCTGGTTAGTTGTTAGTTATTTAAATACTTATTTTTTAATTCATAATAAAAATTTAAAAAAATAATAATTATCATTTATTTGAAATCATTTATATGAAATTTCCTCCCCTACTATGTCATATTAAAAGTTACGAAGAAGTAGAAGTATGGAGCCATGTGTTGAGTGAATGATACACGAATGTAATCGGGAACGATTTTAATCAAATATCAAATTATTTTAATTAAATATCAAATTTGGTTAAATTTCGTCCATTGGTTCGTGAGATACAGCTTCCACACATTTTTTATACACATTTACAGAGGGGAACTTTCTAAAAATGATCAAATCGTGTTCAGGAATCTCTAAACATGCAAATACGTCGAAAACCGAATGTCAAAAATTGTCTTCATATATACATACATACATATATATATATTACTATAAAATTGATTTTCTTTCGAAATTTAGTATATTGTACTTGTTTTAAATGAAAATCGCCTACCTACATCATAGAAAATAATTTTCATAAATAATAATTTTCATATGTAATTTCATAAACTATTATAGGAAAAAAAAAAAAAAAAAAAGCCCTAACAGTTTTATTTTATTTATTTGTTAATTATTATTTTTTTAAATGCAAAAAAGAAAAATAATTTCACTTTTACGAAACTGAAATAGTCCCCCCCCCCCCCAATTTGCGGTAACTTATAAGAATATGTTTGTGCATCACTATTAAATGAACTACAAATATTTATTTTATCATTTTTGATTAAAAACATTTTTTATTGCATCTATAAAATTTATGTTGATCTGTATTTTTAACGCTGTAAAAAGATTTTTACGTGCGCTGATAAGAAGTTTCTCGTAAACTGTAATGTATCCAAATTATTTTATGGATTTTTATACTGAAACCATTTGTGTTACCTGTACATCTTTTTATGACAAGCATCCTACAATAAGTCTGCAAAACCTGTATAACATATATGAGTTTTGTGGAATTCTAAAAATATTTAAAAAAAAATGTAATTGGCGGATAGATAAATAGAAGTCGAACAATTTTATGTTTTGTTGAAAAATGTAAATAAGCACACTCTAAAATATAAAGTAAAATTATAAATTATATTAACAAGTGAAATTGATTTTCTTGAATTTTTGCATGCATGAGAAATCCTACACACATATACTTATATCACCTAACAACACATTAAATCAGAACAGAAAACAGCTGTAGCTACTTTCATAAAACAACAAGATGTAACTGATAACTGCTGCATCAGCGTTGGGTTGCGCAGGGAGGAGATTTGTTTATCCTGATAACGAGGAACTGTGTTCAGAAAATAAACGAAAAAAGTAGAAGAAAAATTAGTCAATTCATCAATTATTTTTAAACGAGTGCTTCTATTTTTTACAGCTCTATAAAGAAATATATTTGTTTATTAACAGCTAATAGATTAAAACTATTTGAAGTACGCTATTAAACAAATTCTTCAATAAAATAATGATTTCTATCTGAAATTATGCTAGGATTTGTGTCAACTAATTATTTATTATTATTCATTTCCATAATCCGAATACCGTAGATAATGGAAGCATTGTATTCGGTCAAAAATTTTGATTTCGAGTTTTCACCTGATTTACATATTTTAAGGTCTCGTGAGTCAGAAAAGTGTTTTTTGGCAATTAGTCTGTGTGTTTGTGTATCTGTATTGCATATATGTGTATATGTTTCTGGAAATTTTCTGAGTATCATATCTAATCATATCATATCTGAGTATCATATCTGAGTATCATCACTAATAAAGAAAGACGAACTTTTGAATTAAGACAGGTATAGTGTACAGATGATTTTTCCAACTTTTCTTGAAAACTGGAAATCTGAAATCAAAAACTGGCGATTGTCTTCAAAGTTATATAAACTTTATTTTGGATGTCTTTTGTATTTGTTATATTAGGGAAATTGATAAACGTTCTATAAAAATACACAACAATTTTAAGTCTCACAAGTGCTTTCTTTTAAAAACAGCTTTATGGATTTTCTTCAAAATCGCTATATTAATTCCTTTTTAGATATCATTTCGTACGCAATTGTTAGTTTATGATGAACAGATCAGTTTACTAAGTTTTGGTGAAATTATCAGTGGGACAGAATCCGATATCTCAAAAAACGACTTTAACTTTCTTCAAATTTGCTACATAAACCCCTTTTTAGCATGTAATACTTGCTTAATACAGGAAAATTGACAAGAGTCCTTATTAGGTGGAAGCAACTGGAAATCTTGGAAATGAGTGCTTCCAAAACTACTCTAACTTATTTTGTTGTTGTTAATTCGCTATGTAAACTCTCTTTGTTATATTATGACGCATGTATCAGTTTGCTTTAACAGGAAAATTATTAGATGTGTAAATTGACAAACCATTTTTATGTTTTCTGACCACTTCATTTAAAAACAACAACAACAACAGCAACAACAACAACAATAATAATAAAATATAAAAGGAGTAAAATATGTGTAGCAATAACCGATAAAATTACTGCAGATTATTATTATTATTTTAATGTGGGTCGGATTGTTTGATCTCTAATCTTCGCTTTATGGTAAGTATAAATTTAAACTCGGTTATCGACCTCAAGAATTTGAAGACATGCTGTTTTTAAGCTACTACATTTCGTCGATGATATTATGCTGAACTCGTAGTCAATTTATCTTTTCCTGATGATGGTTCGAGCTTAATTATTTTGAGTGGAAACGGCTGGTGTGTTGTTTCATAATTTATAAAGTTTACTTACTTTTTTCCTTCTTCAACAATAATTTTCCTGTCATTTTACTAAATGTTCTCAAAAACCTTTCTAGCATAATTTATTTTAATAAATTGAAAAAAAGAAAATGTATCTAAAACAAACAAGAGGGAGACAGATTTTAAAACATATACTTATTACAGCAAAAAATTTAATGAAGAACTGGTGTTGAAAAAAGTAAATTAAGAACTTTGTAAATTTAATTTACAAAATTGTAAAAAACATTAATAATAATAATAAAAGTTTCAGGTCGAAATGATTCCATAACCATTCATTAGGTGAATAAAGTAGGCACGAGTGAAGTAGTTATAAACAGCGAAGTACTGCTCTTTCATACATTTGGAAATATCACTAACTATTATAAAATAAACTCAAAATGAAATATTAAAAATTGGAAGTGATATTTAAACATTTCAAAAACATAATTGCCTCATAGGATTGAAATAGTGCTAATGGCATATCTTAATACTATCTTCGGCGTGAAATTGCTGACAGAATTTTTGTCAAATGAATACATAAATATAGAATAATTATATTAATATTATTATATATTTTATTCATATTATAAATTTATAATATAATAAATTTATTCTAAATATAAATTTAATATAATAGAAAGAAGGTTAGGAATGTAACTAAATTCTGTGTAACTATTTCATGTAACTAAATTCTATGATATATAGTACCAAAAACTAAGATGTCTAATAGATGCTGAGTTTTATAGTAAAGCTGTAGTTCCTGAATAATAGTAGCACCACCTGTCTACCGATAAACACACAAATTGAACCTGTCGTTTAAGGCTCTATCGAAGGCAGTGGGGACCCGGGTCGAACATTGCACGAAAGACGAAGACGCTGCCAAATGCAGCGGAGAATTGAAACTTTGCTTTATGTGATTTCAGTGGACTTTGCTTTAGTTGTTAATTTTAAAGTAATATAAAGAAAATTATATTTATCTATTGATTTTCTTTCCTTTCTTTCTTTCTTTCTTTTTTTTTTTTTTTTTTTTTTTTTTTTTTTTTAATTCGTTTAATTGTAGGGACAGCAAAGCGGGCAAAGCCTGATAGTAATAAATAGAAAAATTTGTAAATAAACATAATGATTGCCCCCCCCCCCCAATGAAAAAAAAAATGCATCAGTTCTTTCAGGTTGAAATAATAATGCATCCCTTCGTGAGTCTAACAAAAAGCACGAATGCAGCAAATTACTTTTGCTGCACTCATGCCCACTTTGTTTCGCTTGATGAAGGGCCTTTGTGCTATTTCGATCGGAAACAATTGCTGCATTTTATTTTTTATTTATTTTTTTTTTGAGTTTATGGTATTTGTTTTTTACAATGCTCTCTTTATAACAATTTTTGTTTCAATATTTTATAATTTTCACATGTAAAGTCACATTTATTTACATCATATAACTTAACAAAGTTAAACATATTGAAATTTAAACACTTTAAAAAAAAAACATAGTCTCCTTCATTCCAAAAAATGTAATGGATCAACTGAATATTTCCTATATGTTGTACTAGAAATCCTGAATTTATAACCATAGTGTATGAATCAAATACTTGTAAATAGTATTTAAAAATGAATATGTACAAAATCAAATTAAATATTGGCTGCATAGAAAAAACTGGCTGCTACCTCATCAGAAAAAAGAGAGAAAAAAAAAAGAAAAAAAAAAAGCACTAATAAAATTAAAGGTATCACCAATAAAATGAATGTACTAGCTATAACCAAATCACTGCTGACCCTTTAACGGCCCTCTTCACTTACCGTCTAGGGAAGTCCAAGCCAATGTTATTCTATGGGAAACTTTCTTTACAAATAACTTATTAACTAATACATATTTTAAATTCTGTTTTCATATTCAGAAAAATCCCAACTGTTAAATTGTCGGACCATTTTTAAAAATGTATTTTTTTAATTTTTAATATTTTATTTTGAAATTGCAAAATGAAAAATTTCACATATTGAAAATTCGTATTTTGCTGCTTCAAAATAAAATATAAAAAATAAAAAAATAATTTTTAAAAAAAAGTCCGTCAATTTAACAGTTGGGAATTTTCAGAATGTGAAAACAGAATTTAAAAATATGTATTAGTTAATAAGTTATTTATAAAGAAAATTTCCCATAGAATAACATTGGCTTCGGCTTCCGACGACGGTGAGTGAAATGGGTCCTTAATGGGAAAATATAAAGGACCAATGAAGACTGCCGGCAGTAATATATATTTTTATGTTTGCCACAGCTAGCTCACTGTAGGCTGCCAGCACCAACATGGAAAAACTATATTTGCCACCAGATGGCCCAACACTGGCCCACTAACAATTTCAAACCTAATGTTCGTTGCCAACAGTGGCCCATTACCTATTTTCATCATACTGCTAGCTGCCAGCAACGATCCATTCACCGGCCCACTAACTTATTTTTAACTTACTGCTGGCTGCCAACAGTGGATCGGTTGAATACGGCCAACTGACGGCCGGCGTAACATATTCCCTGCGGCAACGTTAACTTTTGCCACCGGCGGGCCAACTGCATCTACTGCTGGCAACCAGCACTTGGCCTCATGCTGGCCGTCATCTGAGGTTTTGCTGGGTAATCTTCATATAACTAAACTAATCTTCTTTTGTTAAAGGTTCTAGAAACAGTTCATGTTAAAAGTAATTCACATTAATGAGGTTCGGCTGTACTATAAATTGTGGACTGTTTGGCAAAATACCATGAATGAATGACTTCCAACCTACCTGTATTGGTTTGACATTAAATTACAGGTTAAATTTTAAAAAGATTTCCAAGAAGAAGTAATATGTATTTATAAATTTTTTTTAAAAAAATTACATTAAATTGCTTTAACTGGTGTATTTACACAGTGACACTAAATGCACATTACTTTTTAAATTTAACATCTAATGTAAATTTTGTAAATCCATGGTTGCATGGCCCACTTGTGGTTTAATGTCGTGTAGTCCCCAGCAAATCTAAATGTTGACATAATGTAGAAATGGCCTTGACTGAAGATGAAAATAGTACTATTGCCAATGATAATCAAAATTTTTTACATTTTTCTGCTGTCGAATGCGGAATTGCCTCATGAACACTTGAACGAAACTGCTTTAGTGATTTATCCAGATTTACTCTTCTAAAATCTTGACGTCAAGCAATAACAAAACCTGTATTTCCTGGCATTGACTGTCATTTTGTTTAGCAGCAGGATCAGAAAAAATACTAAATTTGAAATTTTCATTTCCCACCGAACTGAAATTGTTTGTTAGTATTGACAGCTTGCCTTTAGCAAAAAGCTCAGAAGCCAATTTTAGCCCATTCTTTGTTTAATTTCTAATGCGGTGGAAAATTGTTTTTCCTGTAGGTTCGTACTATGGGAAAACTAAACAAACCCAACGATGTAAAGGAATTTTTATCAAGTTTTATTGATGAATTAAAAGAGTTACTAAATATTGGTGTAACAGTTTCAGGTAAAAATCACATTGTGAAACTCAAAGCATTAATCTGTGATGCACCTGCTCGAGCTTTTGTTTCGTATATCAAAGGGCATTCTGGGTATTTCGGGTGTGGCAAATGTATTCAGGAAGGAGATTTTGTAAAAAATAGAGTCTGCTTTCCTGAAGCAAATTCTCCTGTTCGCACAGACATGTCCTTTAAATGTCGTTTGCAAGAAGAACATCACACTGGCACATCAATTTTAGAAGACATTAATTTTGGAATGGTCAGTCAGATACCCTTTGAATATATGCACCTTGTATGCCTAGGAGTGGTTCGAAAAATTTTTAATTTGTGGATTAAAGGAGATGTGAAGTATTGTATTTCCCAGAGTACCATAAATAAAATATCAGAATTATACGTTGCCTTAAAACCATACATTACTAAAGAGTTTGCTAGACGACCTCGATCCTTAAAGGAACTTGATAGATTTAAGGCAACAGAATTTTGCCAAATATTACTTTACACCGGACCACTGATTTTATCAGAATTACCTAGGCATTTGTATGAAATTTTTATGATCCTGCATTGTGCTATTTCTATTTTATGTACACCCCAAAATGATGCCTCCATTTATCATTACGCCCATGAATTATTGAAGAATTTTATTCATAACTTCATAGTCATATATGGTAAAGAAAATGTATCATACAATGTGCATAGATTATTGCATTTGGGAAATGATGTGAAGCATTTTGGACCTTTGGATAATTTCAGCGCATTTGACTTTGAAAATTTCATGCAAAAAATCAAGAAACTTGTGCGCAAAAATGAAAAGCCACTTGAACAGCTTAATTTAAGAATGGCAGAATGCATGTTGTATTCGTACCATGTACTACACCATCCATTCATACTATCTGGTGAGCATAATAATGGCCCTCTACTAGATGTATCTGGAATGCAATATCAAAAAGCAATTTTTCAAAATTTTACCCTTTCTGTAAAAGCTCCAGACAATGTATGTTGTTTAAAGGATGGTAACGTAATCTTAATTTCAAATTTTGTTAAAATCGAAACACAGGAGAGTACAAATTTATTAATTATTGGAAAATATTTTTTACATATTTCTAATTTATATGAAAAACCCTTTAAATCTTCATTAATAGGCATTGTGAAAAGCTCCGAGTTCAGTCCCATGCCATCATGGCCCTTAGACAGCATTGTGAGAAAATGTATGTGCTTTCAATTGAATAGCAGTTATGCAATATTTCCAATATTACATTGTAAAAATAGTTAATATTTTCAAAATTTAGTAAAATGACTGAATGTTCATATTTTATCTTCATTCTTTTTATTATTATTATTATTTTTTCACTTTTAATCTTGGAATAATACATATACTTTTTGCATTGCTTTTGTTTCTTATTTCAAAGGGTATTATGGGTATTTCGGATGTGGCAAATGCATTCAGGAAGGAGAATTTATTAAAAAAAAATAGATTCTGCTTTCCTGAATTAAATTCTCCTGTTCGAACAGGCATGTCTTTTAAAGGTCGTTTGCAAGATTATCACACTGGCACATCAATTTTAGAAGACAATTTTGAAATGGCTAGTCAAACACTTTTTTAATGCATTCATCTTGTATGTCTGGAAATGGTTTGAAAACATTTTAATTTGTGGATTAAAGGAGATTTTAAGAATCGTATTCCCCACAGCACCATAAATAGGATATCGGAATTATACGTTGCTTTGAAATTTCTCTATATGTTGCCTTTTCTCTATAACAGGCAAGTTTTTGCAGCACCTGCAGAGAGAAAAAAAAATTATTATTTCATAAGAAAAAAAAAAACTAGTATGTTGTGGCCACCACAAGACTTTCTTCTATATTTACCTATACATATTCAATCAGTAACAATATATATAAAAAAAAAAAAAAAAAAAAAAAAAAAAAAGTAAGATTTTTTTTTTTTTTTTTTTTTTTTTTTTTGTTAAAAGTGAAAAAAATCGATAACTTTGTTTTAAATTATCACAGATTTATAGTTCAACCATTCGTTTTAAAGGTATTGACGAGACCTTTCAAAAGATACCCATCTTGAAAATTTATCCCCCCCGGGGGGTACTTCCCCCCCAGGGGGGGAAGCGATGCCCCCCCCATGCAGAAAATTTTTTTCCTAGTTACATACTACTATTATCAATAATTCATATTAATTTTACAATCACAAGTTTAAAACAACTCTAATTATGCACATTTATACGAATTTTTGTCCTATGCTGCCATGTTAAAAATTTAGATAAAATGCTATCACAGCGCTACCTGTTGAGCTATTGATCCCCAAACATAATCAGCACCAGTTTATGTCGGGGACCAACTAAATACCAAGTTTGGTTAAATTTCGTTAAAAAAAAAAAAAAAAAAAAAAAATTGCGATATTTTTCTAAGTTTTTTTTTGTTAAAAGTAAAAAAAATCGATAACTTTGGTTTAAATTATCACAGATTTATCGTTCAACCATTCGTTTTAAAGGTATTGACGAGATCTTTCGAAAGATACCCATCTTGAAACTTTGCCCCCCCGGGTGGGAAACCCCCCCCCCGGTGGGGGGGAACCGATGCCCCCACATGCACAAAAATTTTTTCCTAGTTAACTACTACTATTATCAACCTGATCTTTCGAAAGAAACCCAATAAGAAAATTTACCCCCCCTGGGGGGCTATTTTCCCCCTAGGGGGGGGAAGCGATGCCCCCCCATGCAGAAAATTTTTTCCTAGTTACATACTACTATTATCAATAATTCATATTAATTTTACAATCACAAGTTTAAAACAACTCTAATTATGCACATTTATACGAATTTTTGTCCTATGCTGCCATGTTAAAAATTTAGATAAAATGCTATCACAGCGCCACCTGTTGAGCTATTGATCCCCAAACATAATCAGCACCAGTTTATGTCGGGGACCAACTAAATACCAAGTTTGGTTAAATTTCGTTAAAAAAAAAAAAAAAAAATTGCGATATTTTTCTGTTTTTTTTTTTGTTAAAAGTAAAAAAAATCGATAACTTTGGTTTAAATTATCACAGATTTATCGTTCAACCATTCGTTTTAAAGGTATTGACGAGATCTTTCGAAAGATACCCATCTTGAAACTTTGCCCCCCCCGGGTGGGAACTTTCCCCCCCGGTGGGGGGGGGGGCAACCGATGCCCCCACATGCACAAAATTTTTTTCCAAGTTAACTATTACTATTATCAACGAGACCTTTCGAAAGATACCCATCTTGAAAATTTACTTCCCCGGGGGGGGGGGATTTTCCCCCCCGGGGGGGGGGGGAACCGATGCCCCCCCATGCACAAAATTTTTTTCCTAGCTAACTACTACTATTATCAATAATTCATATTAATTTTACAATCAGAAGTGTAAAATAACTCTCTTTATGCCCATTTATACGGAATTTTGTCCTATGCTGCCATGTTAAAAATTTGCATAAAATGCGATCACAACGCCACCTATTGAGCGATTGATCCCAAAATCTAATCAGCACCAGTTTATGTCAGGGTGCAACTAAATACCAAGTTTGGTTAAATTTCATTCATTGGTTCGTGAGATACAGCGTCCACAAAAAAATGATACAGACAGACAGACAGACAGACAGACATTTTCTAAAAACTATTAATTCGTGTTCTCCATATCCCAAAACATGTAAATCCATCAAAAAGTGGACTTCGAAAATTTTCGCGAATCCAATACTTTCTCTATATTACATATAGAAGAAAGTAAAAATAAATAAATAAAAACTGACATTTATGTTCCCCCATAAACTGAAAAATTACATTCAATAACAATATGCAAGTTGTGGTATTTATAAGAAACTAATTTTGTATATGATTATTTAATTGAAACCGATCAATTTTCTCACCTACAATCAGTAGTGGATATTTCGATAATTAAATCTTCATAATCTAAAAAAGACAGTGTCTGGGTGTGATTCTGAAAGACAGCATAGCACTAAAATGGTAGCACAGACAGTTATGTGAATCAACAAGAAGATGCTTCCTGAGATGTCCTAGTGCGTTTCGAAGCCTGATTTTCAATTTTTCAATTTTTTAAAAATTAAAATATGATAATAACTTTACATTAGCTGTAAAACATATTAATCTGTTTAAAAAGTGTACGCTTTTTTTTTTTTTTTCCCGTTTTGACAAATATTTTTAATTAAATGTAAATAATAATAATAAAACATCATTATAATCAGACCTAGATAAAATGTAAAACTGTCTCTGCTAACTCAAAAAGTTTCTCAAAAATTTTCTGGGAAAAAAAAAAAAAAAAATGCTGTGCGCCTTTTGAATTTCATATCACTGCCAACAGCAAAAAGACAAAGTTATATGCGAGTGGAATGGAAGAAAAAAGTCCTGCATCTTAACATCTGTTAAATATGTAATGAAAAAAAAAATAAGTTATTTGTCCATGAATGGAAGAGATGAACTTTTACTCATCATTTTCTCTACTGTTTTTGAAATAAACCATTCATTAAACAATGCCGCTCACTCTGCTTGATAAATAATTGATTTAACGCATTTACTACAGAGTCACACTATGTGGGTAAAGGTCCATTCACAGAAATATTCATTTCATGGTGGGCTGTTTCTTTACTAATATGTCGTCTGTTATTACTGTGACACTCATATTTTTGATGTTAATGACTCGCACACTGATTCCACAGACATAGTAGTAGCTATAGTTACAGCCTGTGAAACTATTTCTATGTCTTTGAAAAGTGCTGTTTTACTGGAGAGAATTTTTTTTTTATTATGCAGGAACTTTTTAATCTTATAAAATCTTTGGAAAGCATAGGTTTTATTAGTTCTTCACTTTTCTCCATAAATTTTCTATACTGAAATTTTAATTCAGTTTCTGACACATTCTTAAACTCAAAAACTAATTTTTGAGCAGAAATCACAAATTTATCTGTTACCGATGCAGCTCTAAGTGGAATTCCTTTTAATTTTATTTTTGTGGCTAAGAGTTTTAAAACTGTTAAAACTTGAATATCATGTAATAATATTTCAGAAATGAGATTTCGCGATATATATATATATATATATATATTTTAAAGAAATGTGTATAAAAAAAAAAAAAAAAAAAAAAAAAAAAAGTCAAAACTGTCTGTAAACTTCGAAAATTTTCTGCGAATGGCATTCGCGTATTCGTCTATATTCTCTGAGTCTGATTATAATTAAAAAAATGTGATACAATTATTGATAAATGTTACTATACATACTTTATGATGCTAAAATAAACAGCTCTTAAAGGATTAATTTTATTATAATTAATTTTTTCCAATTATTTTTTTACTGTCAAATTGTAGATAAAAAAACCTGCCAATTATGTCACATTTGACTGAATAGCAATCTAAACTCGACAGATCATAAATTTTCTTTTATAAGCTATTTTTGTAGACCTTCCCCCAGTAGCAGAAAGTTTTGTAGTTGTCTGCAACAGGTTTTTAAATTTTCATAATTTGTCTGTGACATTTGCATGTAATCAGGGGTGAAAATGACTTACGCTCAAAAAACCTGAAAGCTGATAGAGGCAATCATGTTTTGGGGGGAGCTTAACAACAGTGGAATCTCGTGCAACAATACACGAATACAATTTTACTACAGAACAATACAATATAAACAATTATAAAATAATTTTTTGAACTCATTTAATTAAACATTTTATAGCAATGTTTAACACAACACAATATAAATAATAAAAGTAAAATAATAAAAGTATTAGTTTTAGTTCTGATACAAAAATTTTTATAAGTGGATTTTGAAGTGGAGGAGAAGTTTTGGAGCAGTTTTAAATGAAATTAGCACTTTTCTATGTTCCCATAGAATCTCAGTAACATGTAACAGGAGAAAAGAATACACGCATAATGCTGTCTACCAAGAGAGATCTAGGCTCCCTAGGTCACCGTTGTTAAGCACTGTTTTGTGTGTTCCTACCAAGGCACCTATAGGAGGGCTCTAGAGTTCCTACCAGAGAGCGTCTAAGATCGTCATACATCAGTAGCGCATTGTCGCAGGTGAAAAATGTCCATAAATTGCAGACAATTTTTTATGACTGCAGGAAAAGAGTGTCCGAAAGTTGCAGACTAATTTTTTTCATTAGCGCAGTCAAAAACTGTCTGCAAGCCCTTTTTCTGCAACTGTGTTGCCGTGTCGCGATGTTTCTGCCACTGGGGACCTTGCTAGGTGATTTTTTACTTCCATTACCGACTACCATATTTAATGGAAGTATTGTATTCGGTCTAAAAATTCAATATCGATTTTTCACCTGATTTACACACTTTAAAGGTCTCGTAAGTCCAAAAAAGCAGTTTTTGGCAATTGGTCAGTGTGTGTGTGTGTGTATGCACGAAATCTTCTGGCTATCATATCTCTGAAAGATAGAAACTACAAAACTTCAGAATTGAGACAGGTTTGATGCACAGATGAATTTTCCAAATTTCCATCCACAGCATAATTGTCAATATTCATTTTAAACACACTTTATTAAATTCTAGAACCAATAAAGAGAGAACTGTTCAATATCTCTCATTCATTTAATTTTTTTGTGACCCCCCCCCCCCACCTCTTATGCCTATTAACGATCGGTGATCGTTATATGAAAATTGTTATATGATATTGTTATCGTAATTTGTTATATGAAAAATTAGTTTAACAAAATATAGTTTATAAAGATATTTTGAAAAATAAATAAACTGATATTCTTAAAATACATTGTTATAACATTTTGATTAATATGAAAAACAAACTCCAGGCTTTTAAAATTTCTCCAATAGCAGAATTTTCTGTATCAATCCACAGCAAAACAACATTTGTGTTTGTGCTAGGAATGGCAGACACAGTGTGGTGTTTCACAAGTATTACCAGCAGTTTATAAAATACATAAAATTTACACCTACAAAACAAATAAGTTAAGAATATACAACAAGTACAATGATCGAGATAATGTAAATTATAATTACATATTTAAACCTGGCACTTCTTTTCAGAGATGTAAAATTAATCCCAGAGCTTTTAATAATCTGCAGCGCTTGTTGCCGTGCTGCCCTCAGTTTCTGCTACAGGGAAAATTTCATTAGGAATTATGGTCATGTTTCATTCAAAATATGCTATTATACTTTCATATATTACTATGAAATTTATTTACAATTATGCTTAATATAGTATATGCAGGGGTCGATCCAGGTTTTAAAATTTGGGTCCCTTTTTTGTGAAAAACAAAATATTTTTGTGAAATTTCTATTTATTTTTGTGAAATATAAAATATTTTTGTGAAAAAGTAAAATATTGTGTAAATTTTTTCTTTTTTACAATCACTTTATGTAATGTTTAATATCAAGTTAATATAGTTTTGTTGAGCCAAATTAAGGCATTAATTAAAAATAATACTGGAAAACATTTAATAAAAGGATCATTTTTATAAAAAAAAAATATTGTGAAGGGACTCATTTTATGAATTTGAATTTTGTGAAGGGTCCCTTTTCATGGATTTTTGTGAAGGGTCCCTTTTCATGAATTTGATTTTTGTGAAGGGTCCCTTTTCATGAATTTGAATTTTGTGAAGGGTCCCTTTTTACTATGGGGAATTTTGTGAAGGGGCCGCAAAAGGGACCCAAATTTTGTCTGGATCGACCCCTGATATGTTAAAATTTTCAGTTAGTGATACTTTAAAAAATTAGCTGTTTTTAATAAGACATTATTTATAAGCAGGGTTGTTCGGTTTTTTCCATAGTGGAAAAAAACCTGGTTAAAACCGTCCCGGACAAAATACCGTTTTGTCCACTATTAATTATTTGCGAGTACTAAATTAAAAATTACCTTTATTCTTTCCATATACAGTAACCGCCGCTTAATAAAATCACTGGTTAATAAAATCAGCCGCTTAATCTGATCAAATTGCCAGGGACGGAATCAAATCAATACAAACTATTGTTGAAACCGCCGCTTAATACAATCAGTATCGCCGGTTAATAAACTCAAAAAAATATTCTCAGCAGCCAAAATTATCATTTATGCATACTAAAAAAAAAAAGAAAAGAAATTCATTTTCATTGTAATTTTTTTTTTTTTTTTTGGTAATTTAAAAAAAAAAAAAAAAAAAAAAAAAGAAGAAAAGAAAGAAATTAAAGTACCAGTTATCGCTCATTGTCAAAAATTTTACATTTGCAAATGATACATATACATATATTTTAATTTTTAATTATTAAAAGACAATTTCTAGTTCTTATTTCGATATAGCTATAAATTAAGATGTTCAAACTGAAAGATTTTAAATTTATAAGAAAAGCGTGAACGTTTGGTAAAATAAAATAATGATGATTTTTTTAAAGGAAAGCGCATAGAAATTTGGAATGCGTTTAATTTACTTATATCGGAGGAATAATTAATTATTTATCATTAAATATAAATGAAAAATTAATATTCACAATATCAATTAAAATTAATTATATTGTTTACTAATTCCATTATTTGTTACCTTTTCAAATTTCTTTCCAAATTCAGGGAAGTAATACCTTTTCTTTGAGTGCAAGAACTTTCGCCGGATATAAAAATCAGCCGCTTAATAAAATCACTTTGCCTCAGAACGAATGTGATTTTAATAAGCGGCAGGAACTGTATATATAAAACAATTCTTTATCAATATATGTATGTGAGAGCTCGTGAAATACGGTCGCCATTGGCGACCAATATTTTTTAACTAGCAATAACGTTTTCAACTTTTAAGAAACTTTTTTTCTTCTTTTTTTAATATATATTTTGGTGAAAGAATTGGTCCCAGAATCAGTTTCCAATTCTACTTTCACTATTTTGATTCCTGCTTCTCTCACCACTTTTTGAGACACTGTGTTGAATTAGGGAATTTACACATCTCTGTGCATGTTTCACAACTCGGTGTTAAATTATTGCACCGTTTTAGGGAATTGATGTACACTGCTCCAGTCTGTGCATGCTGTCGACCTGGTGCTGAATTGTTGTACCAGTGTAATGATGTATCATTGCCGAATGGTGTATTGATTTAGTGAAAATAATAAAACCAGTTTCATGATGTTAAATTTAAACAGGTGTTTCCTGATGTAAAAAAAAAAAAAAAAAAAAAAAAAGAATCATTCAAGCCTAATAAATATTGGTTTTTAGTTGGTATAATAACTGGTATATAGAATCTAAATTTCTATATTCAAGTAAATTTTGAAATGGAACAAAAAAAAAAGAAAGAAAGAAAACGGTGGAGAATATTTTTTATGGGCTACCAGAATTTTTTGTTGGCGACCATTTTTTTTTTTTTATAAATTCCTGAACCCTGTGTATGTGAATAAAATCAATTTAAATATTTCAAAATAGACATGAATGTTTGAAATAGACATGCAAAGTTAACAATATTTAATAAATAAATATATTTCTAAGGGTGGATTGGATGCAAAAGTGATAGTTTATAGTTTCAATTTTAATTCCCCCACCCCCCACCCCACTGCTTTCAACTACATTGTCCTCTCCTCCCTCATAGTAGTAAACACCGTTAAAAAATTTGTTATTAAGCATGATGAAATGAATGGTTCACATATCTTTCATGGAATTTTTTACTTTCTGAAAATACATGAGTAAGGTAAGTATTGTAATCATGACAAAAATTTGACTTTGTGATGTTGGTGTATCTACATGTTTTGAAGTTCCATGAGTTCATTTTTGCTATTTTACGATGATGTATGTATATCTGAGTATTGAGTGAACACAATACTGTCTAAATGCTTTGTTCAAATGAGCTAAAAGTTGGTGCATATGTTATAGGTTATCGTAGTACAAACTCTATACATACATCTTGGAGAATCTAGGACAGTTTATTTTATTTTTTATTTTTTTAACAGGGACACAAAAATAAATTCTTTACCATTACAGCCTATGGGTTCAAATAATTTAAAGTGTGATAGCATCTGAATTCCTTATTCAATTCAGCTGAAACTTTTATATACATGTTATCGGTCATGGTCGAATGAATAATCGTGTAGATTTATTTTGGTGAATCTAGCATTTATAGTTTTTTTACAGGGAAATAACAAAAAATTCCGTAATATTGTGGCCTATAGTCTGAATTTATTTAAACTGTGATGGCATCTGAATGCCTCATTTGATTGAGCTTTGAATTCATATACAAATTATAAGTATATGTCACACAAACTGTATACATTTTGGTGAATCTAACACTATTAGTTCTTTTACAGAGATGCACAAAAGAATTTGGATGCATTCCGTTTCATTAAACAATATGTTATTTGGGAGCAAATAATCAAACACTTATTATAATTTTCTCGTTTGTTTATTTAATGACTTCTCTTACGTTATTTTATTAAACAACAGTGAATTACTTTAATGTTCAGAAAGTCGACTGGAGTCACTCAACATTTTTATTATTTCTCTTTAAGTTACTGCATATTTATCAAATTGTAATATTTTTTTTTACAAAATTAAAATAAGAATATAAAATTATTAAATGATTAAGCATGTAAATTTGATTTTTAAAATTATTGGATTGAAAAATGACATGTTGGTATTGCAAATAAAATGTTATATAGAAATGAAAGCTTTGCTTTGAAAGGACTTGTGGTCTTGTGGACATAAATTGATAAAAACATTCTATCTACATTTATGAGATTTTTTTAAACCTAGTATAGAAATGTTAAGTAAGATATTTCCAAGTTATGTACAAAATAGCAAAGAAACAACTTAATAATTTTTAAGATTATAATCGTCTATGTATTAATCAATCCTGTCATTTGTGAAAAACTTTTAATATTGAAAATAGTCTCTTACGGTTTTTTTTTTTTTTTTTTTTTTTTTTTTTTTGGGGGGGGGGGGGGTAAGTTATTCTTTATTTTTAATTGTCAACATTATGTACTGAAGATAACTCAACATTGTGCAGGAAATCTTTTTCTGACTAAACAGCTGTGTCTATTTCTTTTGATTTTAAAGATTTAGATAAAGTGTTAAATATTTTTTTTTCTCTTAATATCCAGAATGATAATGTTATAATAGTCCACCACAACAGACTTACTTTGTTACATGTACAAACTGTAAACTAATGTAATTAGCATTTTCTACATGATTTTTTTTTTTAATCGTGATTAAAATTAAATTATGCTTTTCATTAATCAAATTATTAATTTTCTATAAAATATTTTTATTGCTAAAATTGTAATTTAAAGTTAAAATTGCAATTTATTGTTTTAACATAATAATTTTATGCACTGAACATGTACAGTTCAGTGGATTTTATTTTGTCTAGTTTCGTGTGGTTTTTTCCAGTTTTATCCATGTTTTTTCCACTTTTGTCCAGCGTCCCGGACTTTTGACGAAAAAGTGGACGAAATAACAACCCTGTTTATAAGTGCGTTTTAAAAAGTAAACAGATTAAAGATTTTGGAGAAACATTATTATAACATTTTGATTAATGTAAAAACAAAACTTTAGGCTTTTAAAAATTCATTATGAAGTATTAATTTTCATGTGCATTTAAATAAATAAATAAATAAATAAATAAAATACCAATGATACTTTTATATCATTCAGAAATTAATTTGTAATTAAGTTTAATATATTATGTTAAAATTAGTTGAGAAAAACTTTAAACATTTATTCGGGAAAATACAAATTTGTGTCATTCACAATCTTATCAAAGAACTAGAAGGATCACTGTATAGTGAAAGATCCCAGTCAACATTCTTTGTTCTAATCCCCCAACTGTTGCTTTTGTATTCCTAGAATCCTATCTCCCCTTACTTTAAACTGGAGGCCCCTGTTATTAGAGAACCAAATTATGATGTGGTAATCCACAATTTACATATTTTATTCTTATGCAACATTATCTAACATAACTTTTTAGGGCATATAATCTCAACACGTATTTATAAATAAAAATTAAATGTTCTCAAATCACACAATATATATAATTAAATTTTTATGAATTGTCATCTAAAAATTGTAAACAACATAATATTTAGTTGTCAACTATATATGACAAATATTAATAATTTCTATTTCTAGCCAGATTCTACTTCATATACAAATTTTGAGTTTTGATGATAGAGGTTTCTGACAGGATTTTGACAGTTTAAACCCTTTTCATATTAAAAACCACTTTTTGACATCAAAAATCCACCCCTGGCTGCAGGCAGCCAAACAGTGGCCACTGTGGTGGCCAAATTTATTAGCAGCTAATTCTTCAGTAGTAACTGACCGTGTGGCCAGAACTAATTTTGCCTTGTAAAGCTAATGAATAAAAAATTTATAAGCAAACACTACAAATTGAAAATCTTGCAACAAGTTTGTAATGATTTAAAAATCTATTGATTTTTTTGAAAAAAAAAAAAAAAAAAAATCACTGATTTAAATCACTTTTAAATATAAAAGATAATGGCTTTAATGGAATGAAATTGTTTATCTAGCTTTAAAATATGTGGTTTTTCTTATAAAAATATAATTTGTAAAATATAACAAAATATTTCATTAAACAAGCTAATATTTCTGACATCCTGACTTAAGATTCATCTCTACTAAGCAACATTGATAAACACAAAAATAAATTATACCTTAATTTTTTAAATTATTTAAACATTTTAAACATTTTTTATATTTTAATTATTTATACAAGCACAACCTTATGACTGGTACGTGAAATATAAATATTTAGTTAGTGTACACTATAATTCTTTGACAGGGTTCATACTCAAATATGGGAAAAAAATTCCCTGAGTTTTCCTTGAGTTCCTAGACAATTTTCAAGAAAATATTAGCGACATATTACAAGAAACGCTCCTCTAGACCAGACAAAATACAGCTACTTTCACTATATGATGTCATATTATTGCCGATCATGATGGAAATTCAGGTAGAAATCATTATTTACACGCATATTTTCACAATACTTAATCATTTAAATTTTGATACGAAATTAAACAAGAAAAACATAACTTGAGAGAGAAGAAAAATTGTTTTTCCAGGTTTTACAACTGATTTTCCCTGATTTTTAATGAAAATTTTTATTTTCCTTGAGTTTTCCCTGACTTTTTTTAACAAATTCCAAATTCCCTGTTTTCCAGGTTTTCCCTGAGGAGTATGAACCCTGTTTGATTGATTGTACATGCTAGTGTTGCACATAGTAGCCCTTTGGCCGAGTAACTGAGTACCGAATACTCGGCCACGTACCGAATAGTTGTAAGAAAGAATAACTGATGTACATATGAAGAATTTTGCACATCTTGAAATTAAAAAAAGGCCCTTTGAATACAAAATTAAGTTAAATGGCAAACAGCATGTTTTCATGAAATGTTTCAGAACTTTTGTAGTGTATATACACAATTAGGTTCATTGTTATATTTGATACTTCCAGCTTAGTGGATTATTAAAACCATAATAAATAACTGATAACTTCATTCTTTATTATATGGTTTTTCTCAGATATGCGAATCATTCTCAGAGAATATAAAAGTTCCTATACATTCAGGCTTAATTTAAGATGCATGAAATTTACATATGAAATGAGAATATTAAAATAAATATTTTATCATTTCAAACATGATAGACTTCATTAATTTTCAAATTCTAGAAGAGTAAGAAAGATAGGTGGTTTTGGGCTAAAATTTGACAAATTTCATTATTAAAATATATTTTTAATATCTTGTTAGTGTATTTACCTTTTTCATAATTATTATTTTTAAAATTAAAAATCAGTCTTTTCTTATAGTTTTAAAAGTGTCTTATTTTTATTTGCACAAACATGTAACTAAAATTTTACCTACTATATTAGCATTATATAAGGATTCTCTTATCTAAAATATTTTATTTTTGTATTCTATAGATGAAATTTTATGTACTAAGTATTTATAAAAAAAAAAAAAAAAATGCATATCACACACATACAAGATGGTTATACTTAAATTATTGTAACTAAAATAGATAAGTTCATATAATGAATCGTCTCTATACAGAGTTTGGTGGCAATCTACTCGCCCGTTTTAACTGCAGAAAGCTGTTTGCAGCAAAAGTTTGACTCTATATTCATATATTCATAATTTTTTAGTTATTAATAAACAACTCTTATGAATACATTTCTTTCAATAATACGTTAAAAATAATGAAATTCTTACAACTACTCGGTACTGGCCGAATACTTGGACCAAATTTGGCCGAGTACCGAGTATATATACCAAGTACTCGGTACAGCTCTACTTGTTACTGATATTTAGAAAAGAAAATATTTTCTTGCTTACTTAACTCTCATACCAGTTTATATCATTTAATAATGGGTCACATGATAATTTAAAAGTAACAGAATATTTTTTTTACTTTGTAGTATTTAAGAAGCCCTGAAGGCTCGAAAAAGTTTTAAAACCATAATCTTTTAATTTAACTACATATATAATCAGTTAAACACAGTTCGAAGCTGCTTGTCTAATGAACTGTACCCATAAAAAATATAAAAAAATAAGTGAAAATATTATGATGGTAATGAAAACATGAATTCTGTTAATAGGTAAAGTGTGAAAAAATTTTGATTCAAATGATATACATTTAGCCTAGTCATAATTAAATTATTTTAATTTTGTTTGGAAAGTATGAGATAAAAATTTTTTTCTTAAAGCATTGCTTCAGTTATGGATGTAATTTTTCCTATTAAATTATCCTTTTCCAAAATTATTTTATGCATTCCATGTACTGTGGATAAGATTTTATGGTGGATCAGGATAATTTCCGATCAAAAAATGAAAAAAAAAAAAAACATCTATCTAAATAACTCTAAAATTATAACAATTCATGTAAATAAATCTAGCATTGTTAAAGCTTAACCATGTGTCTATTCAACAACATGTAGACTTTGACTAAAATGTATTTAAAGTTTAATTGAAAAAAAATCACTGAGGAGTAATTATCCTGGCAATGAGGTAAATATCGGTCACACCCGGTTCAATTACCAATCAGGACATTTTTTGTTCTAAAGATAACTACATTGATTAATTTAGACAACAAATTATCATTTTTAATATAAACCTGACTTTAATTATATATTATATACGTTTTAAAATAGAAATTTGCATAGTTAATTTACTATTTTTATTTGTTTTGAAATTACATCTAAATTTCTTGGCAAAACTCTTTATAACATTTAAGAGCATAATGTATGGCATTACTGTCCTAATTTTAGGATACATTTTATTTCAACCATACAGTCGGCTGCAAAATTATTCGAGCACTAGCCAATAATTCCTATATTTAAAAAGTACACTTAAGACTGTTTTGCTAAGTAAATCCTTGTCAAATCATGTTCTTAGACTGATTAAGAACATGACTCGACAAGGATTTATTTAACAAAGCTGTATTAAGTGTACTTTTTTTTGGCAAGGATTATTGCTAGTGCTCGAATAATTTTGCAGCCGACTGTACATTTTTATTATATCCTTAATAAATAAAACCATTTATTGTTATTATAGTTTATTTTTAACTATGAAATAGAGATGAAAAACTTTTCTTTGAGTTATAGTTAAGTATTGCAATTATCAGTTAAAAATATTTAACTTTTTATATAACTGTATAATTTCAATTACAAGTGTGTACAATACAATACAATACATTTTAATTTATTAGCACTGAGTACAATACTTAGTGATCATGATCTTAATTAGTGAAGCTTACTAGAAAATTTTTGATATAGCTTGAAAGATAGTTTTGATTTTAAGCAAAATACATATTATGTATTTTTGATGAACATTTAAACAGTATTACTTAATTAGGATGTTGGGTGGGTAAACTTTCAGGTGAAATATTTTAACATTTGTTCGAGGGATTCTATTCATTGGTAATGAATATAAATAGATACATGCTACATATGTGTACATTCATAAATATGTCTAAAATAATTTTAAACATATGTAAAAAGAAGGGGGAAAAAATCAGTTGTACATTTATTCCTTTATTAAGTAAAAAAAAAAATCATAAATTCTATGAAATATCATTGATCAGGAATTACCCTGGCGAACTAAGTATAAATCAATACAACATACTAAATTATAACAAAAGGTTAATTATAAGATTAAATAAAACATTTCGAGCTATATCTATGTGGATGGCTAAAAACAAAATAACAAACTATTTAGGCCAGAAGCCTTCAATTCTTTTACATTTGATTCACATATCAACTGGATAACAAATGAGCAAAAACTATAACTTCCCATGAAATTAAATTTTAACAATAATAAATCTTTTCAGGGATAATATGCATTATCACACTAAAGTCAAATATCAGAAATGAAAATAAAATTAAACGATTCTAGATACTTACATGATAATCATTTTCAAATACTATTCTCTTTCTAATCAGCCGTAAAAACATGGCGGCGACAGACAACAAGAAGAACAGAGAATGGAGGGTTGTTATGTTGAGCGAGAATGCGCATGCTCAGTTGCTCGTTCCATTTTAGTAAAAAGTACGCTGCATGCTTGTTGAATTCAGCGTAAAAGGACACTTCATTGGGATGAATTCGCTCAATTGTGGAACACATTACGTCCAAGATATTTTTCTAATAATGTATGTCCAAATTTGGTTACTCACGACACATACTTTCAACATGATAGTTGAATTTATGTGAGCATGTGACAAAAATGGGATGTCAGTTCTCTGGAGGGACGTGTTTTGAACGTACGAGACGAGAAATGAACAAAATTTGGACGTATGTGCTGTGTGGGTAATTAATAACGGACAAGAACAAATTTAAATAAAACTGTACAGAGAATTCAAATAATACTATGTAGAAGCATGAGAAACAAACGCATTTTAAGTGAAATGAACAAAATTTTATATATAAAAAAATATCCTGCATGCAAATCAGAAATGAGAGTATACATAACCGGTCGGTTTATTTCAAACCTAGCACAAATTATCGAACATACAAATAATTATTTACTAAGAAAATGAACACATTATAAATTTATTTAAATTCAAATAACCAGAAACAGACGGCGGAATTATTTCAAACCCTGGCTGTAACAATTAAATAATCAAACACATAACTAATTATGAAGAAGGCAAAAATTTATAAATTATGTCACGTTACAATTTTATCTGAACATCATGAATAAAAAAATATCATGCTTTTATGCATCCGGCCGGCTGGATTCAACAATTAAATTACTTAGCACACATTACTAATTTAAATAAGATATAAGATTCTTATCTAATTATTATGAATAAAATTAATATGTAACAAAAAATATTTTTTAAATATAAACTACTAGAAGGAAAAAAAGCTACCCAGCCGGTATATTTCAAAAGACAAGACAGCCACCCGGTTTGTTTAAAACTATTTTAAAAACATTTACATTATCAAACATATGTAATAAGTTATATAATAATAATAATAAAGAAAAAACTATTAAGGAAAAGAATCTAACTAAAATGCTCAAACAATAATTCAAAAATCAACAACCAAATGCAAATTAAAAAAAAAAAAAAAAACATAAATATTAATTTATATTCAAAACGAATCGCAAGAAAATTTAAATACATTCAAAATAAACCGAATTGTACATCACAGAAAAAAAAAACATATTAATTATAATAAATAATTGCTAGAAAAAAATTCAATCACTTACCTTACCTAAAATCGAAACCAAATGGCATAAGCGCGGGAAACGGGATAGGGGGAAAGCAAAAAACAGAGCAAATTCACGCGAAGATCGCAAGAATATTATTCGCCAACAGGACGGACGTAAGAAACATAAACAAACCAGCCGGCAGGTTAGACTCGAAGACTAGGTTTACGGCTGGCAGCCGGCAGCGTAGACACTGCGTCACAGGTGCTTCCCTCGGAGGTTGCCTCCACTCCATTTTCCTCGAAGTCAAATCCACTGATGGTGAGTAGGAAGGATCCACTGTTAACATTGATCCTGGGATTTTCTGATTCACCGTTCAACCCTGGATCAATAAGTTTAGTGAGTTCAGCCATAAATACACATTAAATTTATTTGTAAGATATGTCCAAACATAGTTTTTCTAAGAAAAACATGATTACAAATGATCCCACTAATTCAGCTGAAAAACTGTATTCGTGTGAATTATGTTCTAAAAGATTTTCCCAACAGGGAATTCTAAGTAGACATCTACGCATCCATACAAAAGAAAAGCCATATGTGTGTGAAATATGTTCTAAAGGATTTTCCCAAAAAGGACTTTTGGATAGACATTTATTCACTCATAAGGGAGAAAAGGCATATGTGTGTAAAATATGTTGTAAAGTATTTTCCAATAAAGGAAATTTGGATACACATTCACGCACTCATACTGGGGAAAAACATACCTGTGTGAAATATGTTCGAAAGGATTTTCCAAAAAAGGCCATCTGGATAGACATTTACGCACTCATACAGGCGAAAAGCCGTACGTTTGTGAAATATGTAATAAAGCATTTTCTGTAAAGAGTTGTCTAAATATTCATCTACGCATCCATGCAAATGAACAACTATATGTTTGTGAAGTATGTTTTAAACGATTTACTGACGAAGGAAGTTTAAGCAGACACTCCCGTACTCATACAGGAGAAAAGCCATACATGTGTGAAATATGTCTTAAAAGATTTTCTGCAAAGGTTCACCTAAATTCGCATATACGCACCCATACAAAAGAAAAGCCATACGTTTGTGAGATATGTTTTAAAGGATATTCTGAAAAGAAAGATCTAAAATTACATCTACGCGTTCATACGGGAGAACGACCGTATGTGTGCGAAATTTGTTCTAAAGGATTTTCTGATAAAAAATACATGCGAAAACATTTGCGCACTCATACAGGAGAAAAGCCATATGTGTGTGGAATATGTCATAAAAGATTTTCTCTAAACAGTAATTTAAATGCACATCTACGTATCCATACAGAAAAGCCACATATGTGTAAAGTCTGTTTTAAAGGATTTACTCAACAAGAGATTTTGGATAAACATTCACGCACTCATACTAAAGAAAACCCGCACGTGTGTGAAATATGTTTCAAAGGATTTAGTGGGAGAAGAAATTTAAATGCACACTTACGCACTCATGCAGAAGAAAAACCATATGTGTGTGAAGTGTGTCATAAAGGATTTTCCCAACGTGGAACTATGATTATACATTTACGCACTCATACAGGAGAAAAGCCATACGTATGTGAAATATGTTCTAAAGCATTTTCGGAGAAAGGAAGTTTATATAGACATCTAAGAACTCATACTTAAGAAGATACCTATGTGTGGTATATGATGTTAAGAAGGATTTCCTTTAAAAAGAAGTCTGAATACACATGTACACATACATCTAAATATACCACACGTTTGTAAAGTATGTTTTAAAGTGACTAAACATATAAAGTAAAGTATGTTCTGACAAAAAAGTGAGTTTGGATAAACATTCACACTCTCATGGAAGAATGAAAGCGTGTAAAAAGTGAGTAAGAAAATTTCAGAAAATAATCGTCTAACAACGCATCCATACAGACGGAAAGCCACAAATGTATAAGAAGTTTTCTGGCTGAATGTCCAAAAAATGGAGATAATGAAAATCATTTACGTATTAATTACAATGGAAAGCACGTGTATATTGATTACGTTCTGAAAGATATTCTAAAAAAGTCGCTCCTAATAAACATTCGTGTAGTCATTCACCTGAAAAGCATATTCAGAATAAGTGCGATAAGGTTTCCCAAGAATGCTTTTAGAAGGAATAACCAATTGCACATCTGCGCAGTCTTTTGAGTTATTTGTAAAATAATTAACATTTTTCATTTTTAATTGGTACATGTCTATATGCACTACAGTCGTTGATACTTTAGAAATGCGATGTATATATAAAAATGACATTTAACAATGAAAATGCAGATTAGCATATATGCATTCGCGCTTGAAAGGGAAAATTATATAAAGTGTCATCTTAAAATTTGTGGTCTTTATAAATATTAATGCATGTTTTGACGTGAGTATATACCCGTGAAGAACGCAGTTTATAAGGAGTAAACATAGTTTCTTTGGGTGAATCCAGTCTCTGGATCACTTCAACTGATCCCTTGAGACATTTGATCACAATATTTAATTTCAAAATATCGAAAGCAGAGGCTGAACAACTGTGATCTCTATATTGGAGCAAAAATGTTTAGTTTAAAATTAACTATGAAATATTACAAAATTTAATTCATTAATTAGAAATGTAATTCAACTATGAATAAAACAAAATTAAATAAATGCATATGTATTTTTCCCCTTTTTTTTTTTTTATTCTGCATAGTTGCGTACATATGCACTGAGTTACAATAATATTTTTAAATCTATATGATATTATTCTTTTTTAGAAAATTATTTAAATAAAAAAATATTAAAATTTTAATTTTAGAAATTTTTCCATCAAAAAAATTTTTAATTATGTCCTTGAATTATACATTATTGTATCCGCGTTTGTAATGATCGATAGATGGCGCTTTTTCAACTTTTGTTGTTAGTAAATTTAATAGCCACGTGTATTTATTATTGTTCAATTTGTGTTACTACTTAATATTCGTGTTATATCCGGGAATCGAACCCCGGGTTAGAGCATCCGCGCTTAAGCGGAAGCCCCGGGGTTCGATTCCCGGCTCTGGTATTTTTCACATAGTTGGTAAAAATCAGCCTTCTACTCCATTCTATCAAAAATTAATTTCCAGGTTGATGAATTAAATTTCTGAATTGAAATTTCGTGGCCGTTTGGAATTATGCCATATTTAAATTTGTCACTTGATATAGCTGCTTTAATGCAGACTCATTCACTTTGCCAACGTAAATTATGTGAGAAGTGCCGAGCTGTTTATCAGCCAGGGTAGCTCAGTGTTTAGAGCATCCGCGCGTTAAGCGGAAGGCCCAGGGTTCGATATAGCTGCTTTAAACTAGACTCGGTGACCTTGCCAACGTAAATTATGTGAGAAGTGCTGAGCTGGTTATTAGCCAGGGTAGCTCAGTGGTTAGAGCCACTGAGCTGAAGAACAACTGGAGGAAATGCTAGACCGGTTTTCGCGTGCCCGTTTTTGGAAGGTTTGTCTTCCGAGCGTTGCACGGCAGAAAGCATTTGATATCTTTATATTTCAAAGTAAAATTGTGTAAAGGTTGTCTGTTCGAACAACCATATGCTAAACATGACATTACAATTTTAAATTTTAATTCTTTAAAGATTATAATAGTAATAGACGACCCGACAAATGTTGCTTGCCATGCAAGGCAGGCGAACGATTGCAGAAAATCTGGCACGCACGAACACTGTGTAAAAGTATTGGAAGGATTTGCTCCAGTTGTTCTTCAGCTCAGTGGTTAGAACATCCGCGCGTTAAGCGGAAGGCCCGGAGTTCGATTCCCGGCTCTGGTTTTTTTCACATAGTTGGTAAAAATCAGCCTTCTACTCCATTCTATCAAAAATTAATTTCCAGGTTGATGAATTAAATTTCTGAATAGTGCAAGAAGTTTAATTTTTAAACTTTGCGAAATTTCTCCAAAGATTTTTCTAGTACATTATATTTAGTTTATTAAGAACTAAATATATTTTTTAAAATTTTAGGTAAATCAGTATGGTACAAAAAAATTAATTTTTAAACTTTGCATGATTTCTTGAAAGATTATTTTAATATATTATTATATTTTGATTTTTAATAAGTAGATATATTTCTAAAAATTCATATTAATCAATATATTCAATAAATAAATAAATAATTTTTGAACTTTGCATAGTTTTTTCATATATTATACAAATTTATTATTATATTTGGATTTTTTAAAAACAAAATGTATTTTTTAAAACTTTAATTTAATCAATACAGTACAAGAAATTTAATTTTTAAACTTTACATGATTTCTCGAAAGATTATTCTCTAATTTTATTTTATTAAGTTTTGATTTTTAAAAACTAAATATATTAAAAAAAATAAATAAAAAATAGTAATAATAATAATAATAATCAATATTTTTTCTCCAAAGATGTTTAGAAAATCTGTGGTTTCAAATCATTTCGAAAGAGGGCAGCACCAGCTGGATTGATCACAATATTGACTGATTAAAAAACCGCTACCGGCGCTATTTATTCGTTTGCTTGTTTGTTAATTGTTAAAATACACATCAAACTTATATGCTGTACTGACACTTTTTATTGTTTACTTTTATGTATTTACACTAAGCGACAAAAAAAAAAAAAAAAAAAAAAAAAAAAAACCGCACTTGGATATTTTCCATTTTTCTTTCTGTAATCGCTAATTTTATTGTTTCAAAAGTAAATTTTTGACAGATTTTATTACGTTGTGTTCCACGTGCAATTTAGGATTTAGTCAAGTGTTAAAAACAAGATGCAATTACTCGGAAAATTGTAATTTTAGAAAGGATTTCAAAAATGGCAAGAACATGGCAATTAATGATACCACAAAAAGTATTAATTTTAGAGCGAAAAAAAAAAAAAAAAAAAAAAAAAAAAAATTTAATACGTGGGATGTTAAATGTTAACAAAATATTAATGATCTGGTTTTTAGCAAGATATAACATTTTTTGGCTGTTTAAACTTACACATTTATCCTTAGGCGGCCACGTTACTCATCCAGTCGAGATGACCGCAAGTTAAAAAGCCAGCGCTTAAAAAATCAGTTTGTATTACATTTAGAACATAGCAGGGATTCAGAAAAAGTTCTTAGTAACATAATTTATCGAAATACAGGGAAATAATAATTAAACAAAGCAGTTTTAATTGCCAGAAAATCTGAAAAAAATTCATTCTTAAGGAAAAGATTTAGAAAACCAGAACATTAAAGGGTTCAAAAATTAAAAAATGATCAATTAATCATTGGGCTGAAGTTGTTCTCTCTGATGAGTAAAGTTTAATTTATTTCGAATAGACAGAAACAAGCAGATCTGATCACGAAAATGTGACTGACTTAATGAAAATCGCACTTTTAAAACAATGACATAATCCCGGTACATTACGATACTAAAATGCATAATTTTTTCGGTGAGTATGGCAAATTTTTATGTTCAAGGGATCAATTTACCCGAAATAAAACTTGGCCACTAAAAAATTGATATATGACCGACTACTTTGGGGGTATTTGAGACTTCCATAATCAGCATTTCAATATGATAAAGCAACTTGTTATATGGCACTTGTGATACATTTATTTGATTCAAGTTGTTAAAATTACTTATTCGTTCTCATGAGCATCTATTATTTTGTAAGTTATCATAACCTTTTTTACTTAAAATTAAATCCTACAAAGACTATCGTAGGATTTCTTCTTTATTACACCTGAAAATTGTCCTAATCTCAATCCGCTCGAAAATGTTGAGTCTATAAAAGAGGATGGGGATTAGAAATTTGTAGCTTACAACTTTGAAAAAACTAGCAAAAAATATTTATGATATTTTGCACAGTGAAATTTCTGAGTTCCATGTTAAAAAGCTGTAAAATACTATGCAATGGCCCATTAAAGCAGTAATTACATATAAAGGCGGAATTATCCAATCCAGAATACATATTTATATTAAATAATTGTTTAGAACTAACAAACAAATAGTATTATTTCATGCATTAACATAGCACTTGTTTATTTCATATGATAAATCATGACAGAATACAAAGTATGTGTATATTATATTACGTTTAAAAAGAAAATTTTATGTGGATTTTTATTAAATGCTTCGTAGAGTGTAATAAACGAATTATTAAATCGAAAATGTATATAGGTATCATGTTATGACTTCCGTATTATACAAACACAACAGTTTTATTCGTTGCAATTATTAGTTTTTAAATTATTACAAATCCAAAAGGTATAAGTCAATTTTTCTACAGTGCGGCTTTTTTTTTTTTTTTTTTTTGTCGCTTAGTGTACCTGTTAGGAATGAGATTCATTCAAAAAATATTTCCTCTCTGTTTCACCCGGCACTTCAGCTACAGATCAAGTATGCCATACCCGGAAGTTCTTATGCGCAAGCGCAGAAGACTGCCGAGTCTATAATACTCACCCGGCTGCCGGTTCTCTAACCACGGCCTAAAATAATGTTTGTCGTTTGTTTATCAGAGAAACGCGCTGGGTACATGTGGCAACCCTAAGGCAAGAAAATGCCTGATGCGCCAGCTCGAATATATAGGAGCCTTAATTTAACCCTATAAATACGGATCCGGCCCATTCCGGCCGATATTGCCTTGTCACTTAAATACTGAACTTTCAAAAGAGAAATCTCAGAAAGTGGACTCGACTGTGTCCCACCTTTATCATATTTACTTGCAGGTGAAAGAGAGGGGAGGTAGGCGTTTCTGAAATGTCATATTGATGTATTCCCTCGAGATAATCCTTGTACGATCGCCACGAGGACACAGAATACGCGCTTGTTTGGAAATATGTATATATATATATATAATATGGAAATATTTTGATTTTCTTTCTTTCAACATTGTCTTTGAATATATATGTGTATATAAAATATACATATACGTATATATTTGTATAAGAATTATATATATATATAAATTTTGCACCTTTTTCTTTCTTTTTTTTTTTTTTTTTTTTTAATTATTAATTTATAAATTTTTTATGAGAAGGCCTCTTGTAAATTAATAGATGTATAAAAAATTATTTAAAAGAAAATATTTTTAAAAAAGTAGAAAGAAAGAAAGAAAAACCTCTCAGGTAAATTTTTAATTTAATTTTGAAAATATCAGTTTATTTATTTATTTATTTATTTATTTATTATTATTATTTTAATGTAAATTTTAATTTCTACCTATAACAAAATCGAACATACAGAATATTTTATTTTTTTCTTAATAATAGAGATATTTTATTGGAAAGTAATAGATATGTTGACAGTTGTTTTAGAAACATTCGATACTTATTTAATTATTATTATTTAATTTTTTTTTAACGTATTACACACTGAACATTATAAAAATTCAATACAACACTTCCCTAATGTTAATTTTCAATATTTTTAAATTTAACATAAATAACAAAATTTCAACGAGTCCTCATCAATAAAAAATAATCACTTTTCAATAAATGAATAACTCTCGAAATAGTCTCATTTTTCTTGTAATTGATTTGCAGAGACAGAACTAAAGTGAAGCGATGAATATAGAATACATTCCTTAAATATTTAATACAGTTTGTTTTGTGATTAAATATTGATCTTTACATTTAAAAAAAAAAAAAAAAAAAAATGAAATTGATATGTTGCCGCTTTTCTGCTACACTCGTGCCTACTTTTCAATCAAAATAATTTATGTAAAATTTCACAATATACGGCATTCTATTTGCGAACTTTTTAACTTATTTAACTTACATTAACAAAACTTTTTTGATGCATTTTACTGCAATTTACTTTGATTTGTCGAAGAATTGCACTGCCAATTTTTTATTTATTTTTATTTCACTAAAAAATTACTTTAAAAACATTTTCACCTTTTTAACAATGTGAATTTCTTAGAATCTCTTTTAGAAAATTTCTAAATGTATGAAATTTGCAGATTCATTGTCTTTAAAAATTTGAAATCGAATAATGTTTTTTAGTTCTAGATAAATAAACATATTTTTTAAAACGACAAAAATAAACTGTTGATATAAAGGAGAAAACAAGAATGGACAGAGCTGCAAGAAAGATTGTTATAAACACAAAAATGTGTATTTGAGTGAATACAAAAATTTTAATCTATTTATTCAATTTAAGTACATTGTTAATTTACTTATTCTTTCATTCACGTATATATTTTTTTAAATAAATTTTATACCATAATAAAGTTTGATTAAATTTTTTATCACCATTTTTCATCACTTTTTTTTTTTTTTTTTTTTTTTCCAGATACTACTCTCTGCTGAAAGAAAAAAATAAATAAATATTGCTTTATTTATGTTTCATTTGTTACATATGTGTTAAAATAAAAAAGAAAGAAAGAAAAGAGCTATAATATCTATAGATTTTTTGTTTTTTACAGAAAAAACATAGGTTTGAATATTCACAGACGGATTTTTTTTTTTTTTAATTCTTTAAATCTAAAAAATAAATCAAAATAAAAATGCAGTGTGGGGATAATATTGCCTTGGAAACAAAAATAATTAAAAAGAAAATAATATATTCACAGATAGATAGAGCCTAGTTTCGATTTTTACAAAAATATCTTATAGAAGAAGGGAGTGTGAATAAAAACAAAATATTGCATGCAGAAAGAAATGTAATTGTGGAAGATTAGTGACCCATAATATCAAATTTTAGTGTGAAATATCTATAATTACACTGCTTGGCATGAAAATCGGATCCAAAACCAGTTTTGCAAATTCTTACCTAAAATGACTTCCTGGGACCGAATATGACGCGCATTCTGCCCTATCCACTACCTATTTTAGGGACGCCCCTAATTTTTATGACTTTTCGGTAATTTTATGGCTATAAATTTGATTTGTAGGGAAGGAAAGGATTATTTTAACTGTTAAATATCTTCTGAGGGGCTACAGACTTGGAAAATTCTAAAACGTGAAAATGTGCAGCAAGAGGAAAATTTAGGGGAGGGGGGATTTAACACTGAAATTATGTATTACATTCATTATATATATTTTTAAATCAATTATTATTATTGTTATTTAAACATTATATATTTTATGTTTTTAAATGTTAATTTTTTCTTCCGTTGTTTTATTTCCATGGCCATAAAATTACAGAACAATGATAAAAAGTGGGGGAGAGGGTGACGTCCCGGGAAAACGGTGGATGATTGGGCAAAATGGGGATCATATTCGGATTTAGTAGATCATTTTACATATGAATCAGAGAAAATGGTATCAGGGCTCGTTTTTTTTTTTTTTTTTTTTTTTTTCAGCTTCCATTATTAAAATAAAAATAATAATGAATGTAAAAATTAAAAAAAGGCCATCGATTAGTGACTTTTTATTTATTTATTTATACACTGTTTATCGAATACAAAAACTTTTCTTTTATACGGTTCGTTTCTCCTACAGTAGCATCTACAAAACTAAATAAATGTTCATTCTATTAATTTAAACTTTAAAAACTTGATTCATAGGAAAATGTACGCCTTTTCCAATTTCTCAAACGGAAATATATGCATTATATGAATAATATGAATTTTTAAAATACAGTATTAAGCATCCCACAGCAATATTATTTTATTAATATTTAAACTTCCCGTCACAATAAACGGGTAACTAAAATAATTTCTAAATAATAAATATTTTAAAATAATAAATTATTTAAAAAAATAAAACTACTAAAACAAGGTCAATATTTTCTCTAGCAAAGTAAGAAAAATAGATATCTTGCTTATCTGAGAAAGTAGCACGAAATACTTACAAGGATTACGAGTGGGGCGGGGGAGACATTCCATCAATGTCACCCAGACAAAGACGGGAGATGTAAAATCTCTCTCCTGCAGAAAGGAAGAAATTTTCATCTCAGTATTTCTGCCTTCCACCCCTTTATTTTCACCTACCGGCCTGTTCCGGCCGAGTCCGTAGTTAAAGGTAGTAAAGCTTTTTTATCCTCCGTCGTGAAAGAGTTAAACAGCACACAGAAAGCTGCGGCAACGCCGTGATCTGTCTTGGAACCATCGGTGTAGATGGCCACAGAAGCAGAAGGATTGTAGCTATTTTTGTTACAGTTAATTATTTTGGAAGCAACATCTTTGGCAGGGTTAATTTCCCAGCTTTTAGAAGTAGTTTGAATTTCAGTATTGGGGAAAAAATTATTTGCTAAATTTATATTGTTTAATTGTAGGATATTAGTTTTTAAGAAATTATATTCATTTATTATTATTCGAGTAAAAAAAAAAAAAAAAGAAAAATATTGCAAATTTTTGGGAGAATCAGTTATTTGTTTTTTGTTTCATTTGCATTAGCCAACAAGGAAAAGCATTGCTTGTAACTCATTCCGAGTTGCAAATTTTTGGGAGAATCAGTTATTTGTTTTTGTCTCTTCTTGAGAAAGCTCACCAGCGGGCGAGTGGTTCTACGCTCAAAGCTGTTTGATGCGAAGTGCCGGGTTCGATCATAGGGCACGCTCATCGACTAGCCTTTCGGAATTTTTCGTAGTTCTCTTAGAAACTTGCGGGGAAACGAGCTAGGAACCCATAGAAAGACCACTACGGAAGCCATTCCGCTTATAGGCCGAGAACTTTAGCGTAGTGAATCGGCCTTAAAAATCCGACAACAACCTTTTTGAGAAAACACTTATTCTTGATTCTGCGTTTATCCCGCATCCGCAGATAATCGGGAGTAGTTTCCAAACTAAAAAGAAATAGCACTTTTCAATTTCATTCCCAATTTCCACAAGAGCAAGAAATTATTTTGTATATATTACTATTAAAGAAGTAATTCATTTAAGGAGAAAATCCAAATGTTTCTTTATTTTCGATTTTCGTCCAATTGACTGCAGATGAAGAAAAGGGGGGGGGGGGGCTTCTAAGGAAATCTATCCTGTATTTACGTAAATTTCGAAGAAAATCACAGAAAACTCCAAAAGGGTAGGCCAACGAGCGCCACTTGAATTCGAACCCGGCACCTCGAATCTGCCAGCTTAAAGAGAATAACCTGTTGTTCAATGGCACGACAAAAGATAAGTACTTTAAGCTATAATATAAAAATATAAACTAGGCAAATTACTACTAATTTTTATGTCCCCTTTTCACCTCCCCCTCGTGAACGAGTAACTTTATTTATGTCCAAAGTGTTAGGCTAATCATATGAATAACTATTCAAATAATAATGAAAAACGACATTATAATGTAAGATGTTTTTATCACACTAATTAAATGCTATAGTAAAAAGAATTTGAATATGATTTTAAATAATATGTATGTAAGTATGCATACATACAAACATACAGTTCTTTTACACAAAATTATATTAGTAATGTAAGTACAAATATTTGTGCTAAATGCATGAGATATATAAGTTAAAAACCCAATAAAGATTGGCTTCTATACAAAAAGCGGATTCGATTGGATTTGGGAATAAGGCCGATTGAGTAAGCCTGGGAAAGTGCCCTCCTTTGGGGGTCTTTCTAAGAAGTCCTAGCCCGTATTTATGTAAGTTTCAGAGGAAACCACAGAAAACTCCGAACGGCTAGGCCGACGAGCGCGACATGGTATCGAATCCGGCACCTCACGTCTACCAGCTTTGAGCGCAGAATCGCTAGGCCGCTGGTGGGCCTCTTTACAAAAGGATGAGATAGTTAGGATGAGATCCAGGATATCTCATCCTGGACTCGTACTCATCAGACACCATGCCCGAACTAATAAGTATGAGCCTATTGTTCAAGAAGTCGAACTCATTGAAGCAAACCCAGATTATGCTCATGTTAGATTACCTGATGGACGGGAAACCAGTGTTTCTATACGCACCTAGCTGCTAGAGGAGAAATCTGTACTCCTACTATTAACAAAACAGACGTTGATGACAATCAGTTGCACCCACCTTCCTCTTCTCACCAGGATTCTGAGTTGGTAGATGGGCTTCTAGAAACCGCATCTCCTAAAAATAGTGTTTCATCGAGACCTAGCAATCCAGAACTTCTCCCGGAGAGTCCCAGAAAATATGCTGAGGATAATTTGCTGATGGTCCATCCTTAAATCCTAAAAGACAGAGGCGCCAATAAACCTATTTAGTGGACTATATAACAGACTGAACTAACTTTGGGGAGAGGTAATTGTGGTATATTTATGTGTGATGCAACACAGATTTTATGTACAAGGGAACTCTCCTATATTTTTGATATTCTTTATTCTTTATCTCTTATATGGGCACTCCGTGGCCGAGTGGATATGTCACCACACTGCTAATCGCCTTCGAGCGCAGGAGAGCGGGTTCCATTCCCGCGCTGGCCCTGGGTGTTTTCTCCAATTCTTCGTATTGTAATTCTGTCGTGTGCTATCTGTCGTTATCTGACGAAGATTTACAAGCAGACTATAAGTCAAGCATACAAATCTGATGTATATGTTATCAATAAAACAAACAAACAAACAAACTATTCTCTTATATCGCTATGTATGATAGCTGCTTAAGCTCGAATTTTAGTTAAATAAAGCTTCGAATTCAGCTCCTATTTATTGTATTGCAATATTTATTACAAAAACTGAAGCCATTTTTTTTATTTTCTAAGTAAAGCTATAAAATTGTGAAAAAAGATCCCAGACTTTAGTACAACAGGACATATTTTTTATCCATTATTCCAGATAAAGGTATATAGTAACAGTGCTAAGTTCTTCAACAGCGGTTATATGTTCATTTCTTAAAATTTCATTTATACAGATTTAGTAGGGCCATCTTGGTGACGTTTAAATCTTTGCCATTCTGGTAATGAATTAAAAGGGTTATTACAATTACATCAGAGAATACCTTGGCGAGAGACATCTGTGCTCCTTCAGCGTAAAATTTCAAACCTCACGAAGGTGATCCTATACTAAAGCTGTTCTATTTCCTCTGCATGATTTTTCTCAATTTTATTTACTTTTTTTTTAACATGATCCGAGAGAGGGAAAAATGAGAAAAAAAATTAATTTGTCTTATGTATACAAAAAGCATAATAAATAAATAAATGAAATGTCTAATTTAGATAAATAATCCAACCGTTCTAGTAAGATGCCTCTGGAAACAAAACACCAGTTCTGTGATGCTATTTATAAATGAGGTTCCACTAAAGTTATGGTGTTGTCAAATTTTCAAGTGATAGTTGAACTTGTTTCTACAATTATTCATTATCATTATTTTTTTTTTCCTTCCACATTTGAAAATTATGCTTCAAATCATTAAAAAAATTCACAACTGTTAAGTTAATACTTGTCTTTAAAAAAAAAAAATATTTTTGAATTTAACAAAGTGAAAAATTAATTGGAAACGAGTTTAAGCACATGACAGAATTACAATACGAAGAATTGGAGAAAACACCCAGGGCCGCGCGGGAATCGAGCCCGCTCTCCTACGCTCGAAAGCGATTAACAGTGTGGTGACATATCCACTCGGCTACGGAGGGCCACGAGTTTAAGTACTGTACGCTTTTGATATTGACTGCATAATTCCCCTACAACAAACGCCTTTTTTTTTTTTTTTTTTTTTTTTGTAAATTTACAAATAAATATTGCAGTATGAAAATTAATGTTCAAAAAGGTATAGCTTGATTTCATTTGAAGATAAAACAATAATTAAAGATCAATTTCCAGATTAAACAATGCAGATTTTCCTGCCAGGTAAAGTCAAACAAATTTGATTAAAATATTTTATTTGGATTGACTTTTGAAGTACCAAAAAATAATTTCAGGGGTTGATCCAGGTTTTAATTTTTGGGGCCCATTTTTTTTAAAAACAAATTATTTTTGTGAAAAATCAAAAATTTTTGTAAAAGAATGAATTGCCGCTAGAAACTTTTCATTTTAGCAGTTATTCTATCTAATGTTTAATATCGAGTTAATAGCATTTTATAAAACAAGTACAGACACCTATTAAAAATAATACTGTAAACATGGAAAATTTTTATAAAAGTATCACTTTTATAAAACAAAATTTTGTGAAAGGGCTGTTTTAATAAATCTGAATTTTGTGAAGGGGCCCATTTTCTGAATTTGAATTTTGTGAAGTGACCCATTTTATGGATTTGAATTTTGTGAAGGGGCCCATTTTAGGGATTTGAATTTTGTGAAGGGGCAGCAAAAGGGTCCCAATTTCCTCCTGAATCGACCTCTGAATTTACTGCTTCAAACTTGTTTTTTTATGTTTCAAGAAAAATATGAATGTCTGGGAATATATATATGTATATATACATATATATTATAATAATAGTAATAATAATATAAGTAAATAAATATTTTATTTTAAATATTTGTACATGGATATTGAAAGATTAATATAGGGGCTCACAAAAAAAAAAAAAAAAAGAATACAATGTGGTTTAAAGCATACTTTAATATGTTTTCGTACTGCACAATACAATGAAATTAACATACATTATTTAAATGTACAAAAGCATGTTTTCTACAGAATATAAAATATTGCTTAAGATTGTTTTGCAGAGTGCAGAACACATTTTCAGGTACATTATGGGATGAAAAATAGAAGGTTTCATTTTTTTTTTTTTTTTTTTTTTTTTCAATAAAATGTAATGGTTTATTTATGCTCACAGATTAAATATATATAGAGAAAAACTTTTAAATAGAATATGAATAATTACATATAAACTAGCAAGCATTTTGTATTTTGATATGAAAAAGCTGCGGTACAATTAAAACATAGAAATTTAAAAAACACATATGTTCTTGTATTTTGTAAAAAGAATGATAAAAAGCGTAATTTTATCAAAAACATTTTTGAAGGAAAGGTCACATTAATTTTTACAAAAATGAATTGGCCAGTGTTCAAACCAGACTTCTTAAAAAAAAAAAAAAAGCTAATGCTTTACCATCTGTTCTGTAAATACATCTAAACAACAAGGTTTTTTGGAGGAAATGTTCATTTAACTTCATTATTAAATATTCAGTAATGATTAATTTCACATGTAACTGTTATGTAGATCTTTACTGAAAGAGAGTAAAAAGTGAGCAGGTCAGTATTTAAGCCTGGGGCACACAAGCCAGCACAAATTCATCTGGTTATTTTTCATTCTTGTAAAAATATTTTTTGCCTTTGTTTAAACATGTGTATAAAATTATAAAATTTTAAATAGGTAAAGAGTAATTCTATAAACAAATTTCGCTACTCATACAGCACACACTGTAAAAAAAATAACAGTTATCTGCTGCAAGGAACGAGTAATTTACGAAAAAATTACGTCGTTTGAACTTATTTTCTACGATTACAGAGAGTTTCTTGCAGCAGATAACTGTTATTTTTTTACATTGCACGTACATCTCTGGAACGTTGCAAGACCATCGCACTGTGACAGTGCGATGTTGCATAGACGTTCTGCTCATCTCTGGAACATCTCAAATACATTCTAGGGATGTGCACTGTAAAAAAATAACTATTACCAGCTGCAAGAAACTCTCTGTGATTGGAGAAAATAATTATTTTCTCCAATCACAGAGAGTTTCTTGCAGCTGGTAATAGTTATTTCTTTACAGTGTGGAAATGTCTCAGCTCTGAGACATTGCATGCTACTTCTCTAGTACATCACATACATGTACAGTACATCTACAGTAAATCTCTAGAACATCGCAAACGTTATATCTCAGCGATGATCTGTTTTTGTGTCCCAGCGATGTTCTATTTGCATCCCTCTTAGATGTGATGATAATAAGACATTGCGACGTACCTGGAACATCGCTGGAACCAATTATGCTGTATGGGTATAGACTTGCATGTGATTTGGTGTCTACAGACTGGGAAATCACAAGAGGAAGTGAATAGCCTTAAAATTTAACTTGACGTCATAAGGTGATTCTGTATTTTTTAAAAATATCACCTGCAATTCTACATCTATTCGCATGAAGAAAACATGAAATCTATTTCATAGGAGTGCTAAGGCAAATCAAATATTGAAAAAGAACATCACTTAGTGGAATAAGAGTGCATTGTACCAAACAAAGGACCTAAGTTTGAATACTAGCTAGATTCCATAAAAGAAAAAAAAAAAAACTTATTTACATACATGGGACAATCATGGGATTACAATCATGGGAAGTTTTTTTTTTCTCTCTTTTTGCCTTACTCAAGATAACTTAAAAAATAGAAGTATAAAGCCATTGAATTGTATTATTAAACTATTAAAAAAATAAAATAAAAAAATGAAGCTTTAAAATAATTTTTTGGGCTCTTTCTGTAGATTTCACAGAAAGCCAGTCATGTAGATTTTGCTAGACTGTCATGTGACACTAGGTACAAAAAAAAAAAAAAAAAAAAAAAAAAAACACTCATTAAGGATTTTATTCTGCCAGCATTATGTTTATATAAATTTAAAAATAACATAGGCAATTTTTGGCTATAATACGAACGAAAATGGGCATGTCTATATTATGTTCACATATCTCCAGTTTAGGTTATTTTGTACGGCTAAAAGAGATACTTATTACGTAAAAGATGAAGACATTTCAACAATATATCTACAAAATCTGATGAAATATAGACAGAATCTGGCTGTAATATGGACACGTCGTATTATGTTCACTATATGTCTGTTTTACGTCATTTTGTTTCAGCTAAAAGACATACTTATGACGTAACAGGTTTCAAAATAATATCTACAAAATCTGATGAAATATAGACTGAATCTGGCTGTAATCTGTAATATGGACATGTCTATACGTCGAAATTACGTATTTTAACCTAATCTGGACGAATTTGTGTTATCCGGGAAGTGAGGCTATGAATGAATAAGACAAAACATTTGATGCATTGAGAAAGTCGTTGAATGAGCCATAACTTTTGAAATAATATAAAAAATAATTATGACGTGTTGTGACAAACCGTTGAGATGAGGTGGGACAATGTCATGCTTCATGTACCAGTTACCAATATTACAGGGATCGGCTGAAGTGATCCAGAGGCTGGACTCAATCCTTGTTACAAACATTTTACAGTCATAGCTTTCGTCTACATAAGAAAATACGATGTAAGAAAGGTTTTTTTTTTTTTTTTTAGTTCTTTGGAACACGAGTATAGCTTTTCACTGGTTTGCATGTGAGAATGTATATGCAAATTTCCTTTATTTTTAATGGTTTTATAAACTTCACAAAATATTTTTGAATAATTTAACTATACGTATATATATAGTAGAAAGTTCTTCTTTTTCCCCTGACCTCACTTGCCGCGACTACTGAATCCTAGCTGGCTGATCATGTGACGGAGTATCGGAACATGAGAGGAAATGCGTACTGATGGCGTGAATGGCGCTACTTCCTCAACGGGCTGCTGCTAAGAGCGTTGAAGGAATGAGGTTCAGTTTTCGACGGAGCTTGTGTGCTTGACGGACGCAATGTCTGTATTTAATACTTTGGTTTTCACATTCGACGCCTTCAGTGAAGTGCCAAATGATTTATCTATGTGACGAGATGTGAACAATTCGACGTACTATTACAATAACTTTTGATAAGCAACTTTAAATGCTCATTAGCATCTATGTAAATATTGTAATATATAATTTAACTTTCATTATTAAAATTTAAATAATTAGTAAATAATAGAATTAGCATTCTTAAACGCCCACAACCCACTGGATACTATATCAGAAGTGGGATTGAACATTAATTTTTAGTTAACATCGCTCGTAATTGATTAGTATCGAGAATAAACAGTAAGTTTTAATTTAATTTAAATTTTGGATTGAACGCACTACAAACTTTTATTAGACTGAACTGTCTATTTAAAAAAAAAAAAAAAAAAAAAAAAAACTGTTCTTAAAATACGAACTGAACTTTTAAATGGATAAATTGCATAAACTTGGAATTTCTTCATATGCTTAATGCATATGGGATGAATGATTTTTAAAGTGTCTGGTAATACTTCATGATCAACAGAAATGTTCACACCTGTGAAATCTAAAGCAACGAAGTATCTGCGAATTCTACGGAACAGCTACGAATCGCCTGGATAGAGGTTTGAACAAGAAATCTGCACCTGTCGTTATTTCTGTTCTTCTAAGGTACGTACATTTTATCTTGTTATACAATGGTTTCGCTTGGGGATATACCCAAGATTGGCGCTGCACTGAGGACTGAGAGCTATAGTAAGATAAATATTCTGCATCACTTTTTATTTAACGATGAAGGTGACAGCAAAAACCGATGCAGAATAAGAAAATTTATAGGATTTAACTTTGCCGTAGATGATGAAAATTATACCTATAAAAAATCAAAAATTCATCGACGAAAATTTTTCGTTGAATGAATTAATTATTATCAGTAGTTTATTGGGTGTTTCATTCGACGGCACGAGAGAAGAAATACGTAATAGATTGTTGTTAAAACTAAATGATATAGAATTACTCAAGGAAGAAAATTCCGACAATGAATCGGAAGATGACGATTCTGAAAACGAAAGTAGTGATAATGACGTCGAAACACTTGACTCCTCTGTGCAATGCCATATAGATAATAAGTGCTATGAAAATATTGATAACGATAGTAATTATGATTATAATGATAAAACTAAAAAAGGTGTAAATTATAGTAATAATGTGAATTCTGGATTTCATAGTGCAACTGTTTCTTTCAATGACTTTGAAAATAATATTTCCAAAATTAGCGGCGAGCCGCATGACAATATCATCGATTGGTTTACCGAATTTGAGGAAATAGCTAAAATGTTTGATTTAAATGAGTTACAAAAAATAATTTTCTGTAAAAGGTCTTTGAGCGGAAACGCTCTGTTGTTTATAAGATCTGAAAAGGGACTACTAACATACAAAAAATTAAAAAATGCACTCATTAATGAGTTTAGGTTTTAGATTAATTCTGCCTCATTACATGATATGCTGAGTAAAAAGAAAATGAAAACTAATGAAACAGTTACGGAATATTATTTTAAAATGCGCGAATTGTCAAAAAACGGGCACATTGATGATGCTGCGTTAATGCATTACGTGATCCAAGGAATTAATGACAAACCTGAAAATAAAGTTATTCTTTATGGGGCTAAAATTATGCGTGAATTCAAGGAAAAAATTAAATTATATGAAATATATAAAAGAGACAATGAGAAAATAAATTTAAATTTGAATACAATGCAAAACTGAAACCTGTACGATATAACGTACATGAAAAATTTAGTCCTAAAAATGAAGCAAACAAAATATGTTATAATTGTGGTGAAAAAAACCACTTATCCAGGGACTGCCCCCATAAGGCCAAAGGCCTGAAGTGCTTTACTTGTAAGCAATTCGGGCATAAAAGTTCGGAGTGCCCAGGTTCGAAACAAGAAGTTGAGACATTGTGTATTGGTGTAAATCAAAATATTAGTAAAATTATACAAGTAAATGATGTAAATTTCATAGGTATAATAGACACAGGAAGTGAAGCAACGTTGTTGCGTAAAAGTGTTTTTGAAAAATTAGATGTTAAAGGGTTAAATACTATGAGTACTACTTTGAAGGGGATCGGGAAAAGTTCAATAACGCCGTTAGGCTCAATTAAAGTGAATCTTAAAATTGATGAATTAGAATGTGAGACTGATGTTTATGTTGTATCTAATGACGTGATATCGGATGATATAATCCTCGGCATGAATGTGTTAATGCTGGGTGAAACAACGATTAATGAGAAAGGCATTTTCATAAAAAATAAGTCTAATTCTCTTGAGGTAAATTTAGTAACAGTACTTCCAGTAAATACACATCAAAGTGAAATTAAATCGAATGTTGTTATTGATACCCCCATTAACTTTGAGAACAAAAATTTTGAAAATTCCCCAGAAATAAATGAAAATTTGAATAATGCTAAAAAATGTGAAAATATAACCCCTCACCCTGTTATGCTATCAAAAAAATCATTAGAATCTCCCGAAAAGGCCGTAAGTGAAAATGACGATAAAGACGAAAATGATGACGATAAGATGCTTTTAGAGGACGATATTAGTGTAAATGATGACAGTGATGAAGAAGAGGAGCCTCGACGACAGAAACAGAGTCATACGAGCATTTTCCAGATAGATGATGATAGTGATGAAGTGGAGGAGCCGCGCCGAAAGGGACGAAGTCAGACGAATGTTTCCCGAATGAAGTCGCTAAACCCTGAAAACACTTATTCAAAGAAAGATGAAAAAGAAGTCCTACATGAAAAAATTCCACAGTTAGCCGAAGAGTTGGAAAAGTTAAAAGAAAAAGTTGACGATAATTCCAAGCTCCTTAAAAGGAAGAAATCCAGAGAAAAGCCATCGACGATAAAACTAAATATAACAAAAGAAAAGACTGCCAGTGTAAATTTGAGAAAGTTATTCATCCCATCACTTCCATTGACGACCACGATTGGTGAAATAGCCATATTATTTCCCAAAGCTTTGCAAATAAAATTAGAAGTTTTCCCTACATATAAGACTGCCATCATAGACTTTTCAACCGAACATGATGCTACAGAAGCCTTAAAACTGAAAATGATCGATTAGAGGGTCTCGAGTTCGAGTCCCAAAATAAAGATTTGAGTACACACATCAATAAACAATCTTCTAGAGTTAAAAAGAAAAATAAAACAAAATGCAAGTTGAGTGGACGGTCACCAGAGACTGTTGCCATGGGCGACCAAGTTGCCATTAAACAAAAAATGATGTACTTTGCTAACTATAAAACGGTGAAAATTAAAAATGAAAATGTTGATAAAAAAATCAAAAATGGATGCCATGAAGGCTCCTATTGTACACTTACTCATGCTGAATTCCTCAAATGTGAAATAACTTAAAAAAAAAAAAAAAAAAATGTCAAATTTGAAATGTATTGTAAATAAGTATGTTATTATTTTGTGTTGCTTTTTTTTTTTTTTTGTATTTTTCAGTGTGAACGCCTGGAGGACCAGTCGGATGCAGGACGGCCGATCCTATAGCAGAAAGTTCTTCTTTTTCCCTGACCTCGCTTACCGCGACTACTGAATCCTAGCTGGCTGATCATGTGACGGAGTATCGGAACATGAGAGGAAATGCGTACTGATGACGTGGATGGCGCTACTTCCTCAACGGGCTGCTGCTAAGAGCGTTGAAGGAATGAGGTTCAGTTTTCGACGGAGCTTGTGTGCTTGACGGACGCAATGTCTGTATTTGAGTACTTTGGTTTTCACATTCGACGCCTTCAGTGAGGTGCCAAATGATTTATCTATGTGACGAGATGTGAACAATTCGACGTACTATTACAATAACTTTTGATAAGCAACTTTAAATGCTCATTAGCATCTATGTAAATATTGTAATATATAATTTAACTTTCATTATTTAAATTTAAATAATTAGTAAATAATAGAATTAGTATTCTTAAACGCCCACAACCCACTGGATACTATATATATGTAATTAAATTTTGCTCTTGAGAAAATCCTTGTTAACATATTTTACAGATTTATTATTATTATTATTGAGAATAGTATATGAATGTTTATTTAGATAAAAATTATCTAGAAATCCTACAGAACAAAATTTGTAAGGTTTTTAAAACGTGTTAATGTTTATTGGACTCTTCCCAGTTTCGTCTGCTCAATCATGTGATAGAGGAAAACGAATACTCTAATTCTGAGAATCGAATTCAATTAAATAAATGTTCTTAAGAACAAAAATGTTAATATTTAATATAAAATAAAATAAAAGTAATATTGTGTATTTGTAAACAGTAGAATAGTTGTATTTGTAGATTTAATAATTTTGAAAAACACTTTATGTGTTTATCTATTTTCAACTCTAATCGATTTTTGTATGTTCTAGTGTAACTTTTACATTAACTGATCTAGCAATAAATAACAGCTTGTTCTTGTGGAATGTTTATGGATTTTAATTTGGATTGTAAAATGTTTTCATTTAATTTAATTGCATAAAGGTGTTACAACAAGTTAATTCACTTAGTTACTGGTCAAAATGGATTTACGCGGTACGATATTGTACTGTCACTGATTTAAGTACCAAAAATAAGAGTATTTAACATGTTCTCCATCAACATCAATAACAAATATAAACTAAATGATGACTGTAAAAGCATACAGCAAACAAAAGATAATGAATAATGATATAAAATGGATTAAAAATGACGATGTATAAAAAAATAACACAGATTAAATACGATTGATCTAAAATAAGAATAGAAAATGTTATTTCAGCATTCGCTATAGATAAACAAGACTTCATCTGCTATTTGTTTTTCCTCTATCATGTGACCTCTGACATCAGGTGGGAAGAGCCCATTAGACTACACTTTACAGAAAAATTTTAGGTTGTACTTAAGAATGAGATAGCCTTCCCGAAAATTTAAATTTCAATGATGCCAAGAGGACGTCAAGTTGTTTTTGTCGCGAGCGATTTGGCGAGAAAATGATCACCACATTTAGCACGCTTATCGCTCATTTCGTAACTGGATTAAATTTTTATAACATACTAACATATATATTCCCCACAAATGTGTTTTCAAACTTTCCTTTTTAGTAAATTTAAAAAAAATCTATACCTTTCCACATTTATGAATACGTAGATGTATATTTAAGTTTCCTTTTTGCGTAAATCCTTTATTGCATATTTCACACACTTATGGCTTTTTATTTCTATGAATGCGTAGATGTTTACTTAGACTATGTGTTACAGAAAACCCTTTTTGACATATTTCACACACATATAGCTTTTCTCCTGTATGAGTGCGTGAATGTTTATTTAAAGAACTTTTTTCACTAAATCCTTTAGAACATATTTCACATACATATGGCTTTTCTCCTTTATGATAGCGTACATGTGTTGTCAAGTTTCCCTTTTGAGAAAATCCTTTAGAACAAATTTTACAAACATATGGCTTTTCTTCTGTATGGATTCGTAGATGTGTATTCAAGCTACATTTTGCAGAAAATCTTTTAAAACATATATCACACACGTATGGTTTTTCTTTTGTATGTGCGCGAGAATGTAAATCTATTTGGTTTCTCTGAGTAAATCGTTTAGAACATATTTCACACACATACGGCTTTTCACCTGTATGAATGCGTAGATGTAAATTAAGACTATTCGTAAAAGAAAATCTTTTATGACATATTTCACACACGTATGGCTTTTCTCCTGTATGAGTGCGTGAATGCATTTCCAAATATCTTTTTTCTCTAAATCCTTTGGAACATATTTCACACAGGTATTGTAATACTTTTGTATGACAGCGCTCATGCTTATCTAAGTTTTATTTTTGAGAAAATTTTTAGAACATATTTCACAAACGTATGGCTTTTCTTGTGTATGGATACGTAGGTGTCTGTTTAAACTACTTTTTACTGAAAATCTTTTTCGACATACTTTGCATACATATGGCTTTTCATTTGTATGAATGCGCAGATGGGTTGTTAGAGCACTTTGTACAGGAAATGCTTTCGAACATATTTCGCACATGCATGGCTTTTCACCTGTATGAGTGCGTAAATGTACCTTTAGATGTTCCTTTCGGTGAAATTTTCTAGAACATATTCCACATTGATATGGCTTTTCGTCTCTATGAATGCGTACATGTCCATTTAGGTGACCCTTTTGCGAAAATCCTCTACAACATATTTCACAGACGTGTGGTTTCTCACCTGCATGAATGAGTGCATTCATATTCTTATTAGAAGAAAAATAAAAGAATGAATTCAATCTTGTTCCGCAAATAAATAATTTTTTCTCGAAATGAATATATATAGTTTTCACTTAAGACTTTTTAGAATTTTGGTGTTTTCCAAAATATCTGTTGAAACATACTTCTCAATTTTTTTAAGTAAACCACTAAACGTGAATCTAAATGACAATCATTACAAAAGAATTATGAAATCATATTTACAAGAAATATACTTTCTTACACTTAATTGTTAATATTGATTTTAACGTTAATTTAAGAGGAAAATGCAGATTAGAGAGTTTGTTGGAAATATTTTATACACTTTCTAACTCTTTTACATGAATATCATAGGTGGCTTATTTTCTTTGAATTCTTTAAAATTCAAATCCTGGGTTTAAAATTTTCATACATATTACAAATAAACTTTTATTTTCTGCTTGAGTATTATTTCTTAGTTTTAAACAGATTAAAAGGATGAATAAAAAAACAACTTTCTGTTTCCTATGTTGACAAAGATTACATTTAAAGAAAATATGTCACACTTCATGCATTATTGATTTTACCCACAGCTCGGGCTCTGCGACCGCGGGCTGGCCGTGTTTTACCCACACCGTTCACAGACGACATCACATTACCATTTGCGAGTCTAGGGGCCAGATTTCGGCCAAACACTTGCGGCTCGCATCTGCGGTTCTATCACAAAGTTATGGTCGAAAACGAATATCCCTAGTCAAGTCAAACAAGCGAAAAAATTTTTCTCGCACATACGAAAGTCACGTGATTTATATTTGCGAGAGGTGAAAAGTGCTCGTAAGACTCTTGTAAACAAACATGGCTGACATTATAGCGCTACGATGTGTGAGAAGGAGGAGAAGAAATATAATTGTTAATATTATGAACTTTCAATTAACTCTTTACTCCATGTACCTGCTCGTGATCGTAAATCTTTTACATGCAACTTTTCCTTTGTGCTGATGGCAAGTTCTCTTTCCTGTTCAGTTTATTGATGTTGTAGCATTCGTATGGCGTTTGGTTTATATCCTATGTAACTACTACAAAATTTGTCGTTTTCTGTAACTACGTTAATTAAAACTCAAGATCTAATCTCTGCTACTTAATTTTGTTAAAGTGTCAACAGCACGCGTCCTACTGCGCCAGAGTTATAGTGCTACCACGAACACATCGAAACGTTTCGATCGTCGAAAGATGACGTAGATCAAAACTCTTTCGTTACGACGGGAGTTTTTCGATAAATCGCATAAGCGGTACTCTAAAGTCATCGATCGAAAAGAGGGTTCGTTAACGAAAAGGAATAAGCTCCACCCAAGCGGACATGACGTCCAGGATAAGGCGGAACTTAATTTGATTTCTTCTTCTTTTTACTCTAGCCAATGAAAATTCGAGAAATATTTTGGGAGATCTCTTTAAACAGTTAACTGTAATCCAGTTCATATGAATATTTGTTGATAAACAAGAAATCTTGTACTCATGAAATAAATAAACAAAAGAGAGTTCACAGTTATTTACTATTCGCGATTGTAATGAAATGCTCGCCCTCTGGTGGGCTAAGGTGAATATATTATACCACTGATAGCTTTCACGCTCAAACAACGATAGAACAACAAGAAAGAACAATAAATTAATACACGTGGCTATTATATTTACTAACAACTGCAGTTGAGAAAGCTCCATCTATCGATCATTACAAACGCGGATTGTATTTCGCATGCACGGATTAGGAGATTCTCCTAATCCGTGTTCGCATGATTCATTTTATAAACATATCGAAATAGCCTTTGTTTTTAAAAATTGTTAGTTTAAATTATAAGCGCATCTAAACCTTCAAGATGTGACATTAAAGTTAGCAGTAAAATTATTGAAGGGCTAGCAATAATTCGTATTTAAAAGATGTACACCGAATTCTGTTTTGTTAAATAAATATATGTCGAGTCTTTATGCTGTTTATTAAAAAGTGAGACGATGATAAAAATTAGCGATAAAACTAAAAAACAAAAGAAAATAGGGATATGTGATTCAATAATTTTGTTGCCGACTGCATACTCATTTTCTTTTATTGAAACAGGAAAATTGCTCTTCAAAATTAGGTTATTTTCCTTCACAAGTCTCAGTAAATACTTATTTAAAAATGTACTTTTATGTACTAATGAATAAAATATTTTTCAGTAAATATTTTGCTCATTAGTACATAATTTTAAAATTTTCACATATTACTGATCACTTTACTGCTATCCAGGTTCGTATTTCACTTGTCATTTTGGCAGTCAGCCTGACTCATATTTACAAATGTATTTTGGACTATTTTTAATTTAATTACTTTAAATATTTATGAAACTTTTGGATAAGATATCTCTTTAATAGATAGTGTAGTGAAACACTTTAAAATTTCTGTTGACGTATTACAAATGCAGATTTTTGTAGATGCAGAAGGTGTTGAATAATTTTTCCTTTTTAAAAAGTTTTTATGCAAATAATTTCCATGTGAGTGTTAAAAGTAAAGTATAGAGGAATTTCATTATAATTTTTGGTAACAGTCAATGTTATTTTTGTTCAAAGATTTAAACCTGTAAAGGAAAACTATTTTATTTTCAATGAAGTACTAATCTTGTGATTTATTTTCATGTTATGTATCATGATCACAAGGACATTAAATCCTTTTTGAATTTACATTCCCCTTACACAAATACCCGTTTTATTATGTATTATATATTTCTATGGTGGCCTCACAAGATAGCTACAGCCCTGCCTTTTTACTCTCATGCTCTCACTAGTATATTTGTATAATGATTTTTTACTGTATTAATTGTGCAAAGTTATTAATAAAAAAACTCGTGGGATCAGGGGAAATTGTGTAGCCCCCAAAGGAAGTCATGCTCATCAGATTAAGAATTGCAACAAAGTCTCCTTACTTTTAATGTCTATTTCAAAGATAAAAAAATTCTGCCATTTGTGCTATCTCTATTTTTACACAGAAATTTTCACCATAAGAGATTATTGTATAAAAATAGTGGTAGCAAAAAAAAAAAAAATTCTCTAAAAGTGTCATGAGAAAAGATGGAGACTTCAAGTTCTACAGATAACTAACTTGCACTTAAAAGCCATAATCTAATGGCGCCATACGGAAATTCTTTTATGTGTCAGAAAAAATTATCAGTTGATTGCCAGAAAAAAATTACAAAACAGTCAGTCAATTTGACGTATTGCAAAATTCGTCAGTGTGTTCTGTAAAGAAAATCTCAAAATTTACTTGTCAATTACAAATGAAATAAAAATTTGCTGATTGTCAGAGAAAAAAAAAAAAAGGAGTGATTTTCGCCTATTCAAAAAGGAGTTGTAAATTTTATCCATCGATCGCTGGGGAAAATATCGTACATTTAGTAAATATAAGAATAAATGTCTATAGACATTAAGAATGTAAACACAGACACAGATGGACAAATGTCGGTTTCACGCTGCTCCACTGTGCATATAGATTGCATTTACAAATTTTTTGTTTTAATAAAAAAATGAAATGTTTTTGATGCATAATGCTAATTAAAAAATTATGATCAATTTTTAAATGATCCTTAAACAAAAAAAAAAAAAAAAAAAAAAAAACTCAGAAACTTTATTTAATTTAAGGGGCGAGGCACTTTTTTTAAAGCTATTTTTGTATATTTATTATTTATATCCAAATTAAAAAAATGTTTACTTTTTTTAAATCAAATTAGAGAAAAATTACATGAAAGAAATGGAACAGATTTAGTATAGAATTCCCTGAGCAAAATATGAAATTTAGCTCCAAAATAATTCGGAAATTCTTGCCAAGGACTTTACTTACAAAACTGCGATAAATATTTAAATTCATGGCCAAAATGGCAAAATAAATTTAAAAGTTGCCAAGAAAATCTTATGCTAAAGCTGGGTGAAATTGCAGTTAGTGGTGCCCCTTGGCACAGCTTAGCGACTTTTGCAGCGTGATCTGTGCCAGCTCGTAGGCATAATTTACTTTCCAAATGTAAATCACACCAATGAGCTAACATGGATTGCATCAAAAAATGTCAGATTCAGTCTAATAAAGAAAAGTGCTAAAATATATATTTTTAAAAGAAAAAAATTTAAAGGCTTCTTTTTTTTTTTTGCCATGAAAATCTGTAGATTAAAGTGGTCAGTATTTCGGTTTATGCTCACATTCCAAACATCAAAACAGAGGAGGGAAAAAAATGTTACTGAAAACCGTTGATTTGTTATTTATGAAAATCTGTACTGTCACAATCAATATTTTAATGTGTGCTTACTTCGGAAACATTAAGATTAAAATAAAATAATTAAAAGATAAAAAGTACTTTTTAATGTATCATGTTTTTAAATTTCCGCACAAACAGACCCATTGATTCAACTGCAGTAATTGCTACTACAATAATATTAAACGCAAGTCTTATTTTTTCTTACTTTACATGAAAAAAATTCTGTCCACAAAAGCATCAAATGTAAAAATTAATAAAAGTTTTAAATAATAAAATTGGACTGTGATTTATAAAACTATTTTCTTTTATAATTATGAACAAAAGGGAGATTTTAAATGAACCCCCCCCCTCCCTTTAAAATTAAAAAAGAGAAAAAAAAAAGATGCCAAAAGTAAATATATTTCTTTTCACATCGAAAAAAGAAAGAAAGACATTGAAAACCTTTTTTTTTATTTAAATAAAATTGGGGAAAATATACCTCCTCCACCTCCCCCCCCCCCCAAAAAAAAAAAAAAAAAAAAAGGAATAACTTCAGTACAGAATTTTTTCGCAAAACTTTAAATTCAGCAACACACTAGCTCGGATGTTTCTCGAAAAATTTTTGCTTACGCAATTGCAACATCAATTTTAATTCATTGCCACAACAACAAAATTTTAAAAGCTGACAAGAGGCTCCTATGTTAAAGTTATATTAAAGAAATTTTAAGAAATGGTTATAGTAACCGATGCTAGGGAATGAAACAGATACTGCATGCTTTCCTGCGGAAGAATAGATTAAAAAATTAGTATCGCATTAAAATATATTCTCTTTTGCGTAGAATTTTATAACTATTACTCAGGAAGCAAAACTTTTTATTTTTTTTCAATGAAAAGCTGAAAATTTAATTACTTGAATACATTTTTTACCGCAAAATTCTGTTAATCTTTTTACAATTTGCACTTTTTTAAATGAATATATTTTCTGAGAAATTATGCATTTCATAATATATATATGTATCTATATATATATATATATATATATATATATATATATATACATATTTGATTTTTTGAAATGTATTTCAGAAAGTTCTCTTGTATTATAGAGGAATTTAAAGGTGAGAACATCTTTTATTGTGTAAAATTTGTAACGCTCCAAGTTAGTAAAAAGACTTTAAATTTTGTGAAGAATTCAGAAAAAGCTTCTAATTTTTGCTTTGAAAAACCCTTACCGCATTAATATATTTTAATGTTTATAATACTTTATAATATTTTTTAAAAATTTTTTGTAGCAGAAAAAATTTTTTCATTTCCGTTTAAAAACTTGTCATACTTAAATCTAAGGAAAAAAAAAAAATCTCGTTTTAAGGAACTTATTTGAAGAAATAAATTATAAAAAATTTACTTTTTTCTTTCTACAGATTTTGTAAATTCATGAAAAAAAAAGAAAAAAACAACTTTATATTTAATTTTTTAGCCAAATTATTGCACTTTTCATTATGCCCTTTTATTGTAGGAAGCAATCTATCTATTGAACGCTTCTGAATTAAGTTCAGAGATTTTTTCGATTTCTTCAAAAGTAAATTCTGCTGATAAGAATCTTGAGACTTCAAGTATCATAATACTGAAAAGAAACTTTCAAACAATCTATTTTATTAAAACAAAACACTCCGAGCGTGTTCAGTAGAGCGCCCGAGATGGATCAATGCGACCGGGCGATGACGTCACTGATCCTGGACCGGTCATGGATCGGGCCAGGAATCTACTGAACGCTTTGGAACAATTTTGACGTGATAGGAGCAGCGCCATCTATCTAATTTGACCTGTATTACAAGTTATTTATTGTATTTCTGTTGTTTATTTTGTCTGGACTTTTAATACGTAATTCCATAAAATGCTAAACTATATTACGTTTTTTCTTAAAAAAAAAAAAAAAAAAGAAAAGAAAAAAGAAAGAAAGAAAGATCTTTCATGCAATAACAGTTTTACTTCTTTCTTATTAATGTAGAATTCTGTACTCTGCTAACAAAAAATAAGAAGCTATTAATTGATTGTACTGACAAATTACTAATATACATTACTTTGGTTATGATTTTTCTGAATTCACGTATAAATTTTAATCATGAAAATGTTAAGAATGTTACTTTACATTTATTTTTAAAGGAGCAGAGTAGATTTATCTTAAATGAGCACTTAAAACACCTTTCTTTCTCTTCGAATTTTATTATGAACAGAAATGTACAACAAAAACGTTTTTGAAAAAAAAAAAAAAATAAATAAATAAATTATATAAAATATGAAATATGCTGTTCAGTTAATATAATGGATTTATATAAAAAAATAATCTTATTTTCTTCTTCGATTTATGAATCAATATAAAGAGCTTTTTCTCTTATTACCGACTGAATATTAAAATAAACTAGCAATGTAAACAACACTGCATAATTTTATAGCTACTTTTTTTACAGTCTGTTTTGTTTATTAAATTTAATAATTGACATCTTAAACTTATTTTTACCTAAATTAAAAATATGTGGAAGGATTTTAATTTATTTACTTATAGTTAACTTATTGTTTTAAAGGTAAAAAATTCAATCGTTTACAAACTTTTCTATTTGTAAACAAAAAACAATCGCATGAATGAAAAGCTTTGTCTGAAAAAAAAAAGAAATATAATTTTTCCCAACTTATTTTTATACATTAAATTAACAAAATATGATAGCGTCCGAATTAAAAATATATATATTTTTTTGTTTCAATTAAAATTGTGTAAATTTTTGTTTTAATTTTATGTTTGAATGTTACGTTCATCAATAAAAAAAATTACGTATCGAAAATCGTTATTACGTAAAAAATCTTTTTTACACAATAAATAAATAAACATAATATAGTTTAGCATTTTATGGAATTACTTACCTTATTTTCTACAGCACAAACAATGCATATAAATAGGTACATCTGTATTAATCCTCAGCTAATCAAACAAATAAACAATCATGATGGTCAAAAACAGATGTTCATTGTTCAGGTTTTTACTGCGTAATGTCAATCAGAGCCTGATTTTCAACCTATTGCGCATTTGATCCATCACGTGACCCAATGGATCAAGAAATTTTTCTGGGCTTTCTGATCCACGACCGGTCGAGATCGGTCCATTCCACTGAACGATGTAACTCTGGATCGGTCGACACCACTGAACGCTTTGGCTCGAAATCTTTCGACCGGTCGTGGATCGGGCGCTCTACTGAACACGCCCCATGTCTACAAAACTGATTCTCGGATAACCGAAACCTATTACACCCGTACATATTCAAACATTTTGATTGGTTGATGCTGAAACATTTCGACTAAAAATCGAATCTTTAAGCTACTAGTTTTTGCTTATCTATATTCGACCGGTCCGTGACGTCATCAATAGCAGTACTGGAAACGCGTTTGAGAAGAATCGCTCTGGGAGTGCTGTCCCCTTGCCTCTCGTTAGGCCCCACAACTGATAACGCTCGCTTGAGTGAGGTCTCGCTAGTTAGCGGCGTTTGACAAGAATACAGGCGTTAGAAGGACTTCGACTAGAAAGCAGAGCGAAAAGACTGGAAACGATTTCCGAGCCTAGCTGTTGTCCGCCCTTAAAGCATTTTCTGATTAGGGCAATCTAATGGCACATCTTTCCATTCATACAAAAGAAAAACCATATGTGTGTGAAGAATGTTCTAAAAGATTTTTTCGAATAAGTGATCTAAAGAGACATCTTCGAAACCATACAGGAGAAAAGCCATACGTGTGTGAAGAATGTTCCAAAGCATTTTCTGATAACGGGAAACTAAGAATACATCTTCGAATCCATACAGGAGAAAAGCCATACGTGTGTGAAGAATGTTCCAAAGCATTTTCTGAAAACGGGAAACTAAGAAAACATCTTCGAATCCATACAGGAGAAAAGCCATACGTGTGTGAAGAATGTTCTAAAGCATTTTCTGAAAACGGGAAACTAAGAAAGCATCTTCTCATTCATACAGGAGAAAAACCATATGTGTGTGAAGAATGTTTTAAAGCATTTTCACATAAGGGGAGTCTAAGACAACATCTTTCCATTCATACAGGAGAAAAACCATATGTTTGTGAAGTATGTTTTAAAAGATTTTCTCGAATAAGTGATCTAAGGAGACATCTTCGAATCCATACAGGAGAAAAGCCATACGTGTGTGAAGAATGTTCTAAAGCATTTTCTGAAAACGGGAATCTAAGAAAACATGTTCTCATTCATACAGGAGAAAACCATATGTGTGTCAAAAACGTTCTAAAACATTTTCCGAAAACGGGAGTCTAAGAAAACATCTTCTCAGTCATGCATGAGAAAAACCATATGTGTGTGAAAAATGTTCTAAAGAATTTTCTCAAAAGAGCAATTTAATGAAACATCTTTGCATTCATACAAGAGAAAAACCGTATGTGTGAAGAATGTTCTAAAGGATTTTCTCGAATAAATGATTTAAAGAGACATCTTCGAATTTATGCAATCATACGTGTGTGAAGAATGTTCTAAAGCATTTTCTGATAAGTGGGGTCTAAGAAAACATCTTCCCATTCATACAGGAGAAAAAAACACGATATGTGCGTGAGATATGTACCTAAAAATTTTCTCAAAATATCCTATTAATGGCACATCTTTCCATTCATACAAGCGAAAACCATATGTATGTGAAAAATGTTCTAAAGTATTTTCTCGAATAACTAATCTAAAGAGGCATAATCGAATTCATACAAGAGAAAAACCATAGAGTGTGAAGAATTTTCTAAAATATTTTTTCAATTAAGTCATATAAAAAAGGATCTCCGCATTCGTACCGGAGAAAAACTGTTTGTGTGTGAAGTAAGTTCTAATTCATTTCCTCAAATGAGTAGTGTAAAAATTCATCTTCGCATTCACTTATATCAGAAAGGAGAAAAGTCATGGGTGTATTTAAAAAAAATGTTTTCTAAAAAGTCATCTACGCACTTATACTCTAAGCAAATCATATGAACACAAAAAATGTTCTAGAGCAGCGGTTTCCAAACTGGTGATCACAAGCTGATTTTGTGTGTTTTGCAGAATGTTTGAATGTGTATGGAGCTTTCCTAAACTTTCACAAGTTGGTATGTTAATACATACGAAAATTTCAGAGAAACTATACGTGTTAAAATATAAAGAATGTAAACGTATGTCTCCCACACAACACAATTCATCCCGATTACATTGATATTATGTAATCGGGATCAAATATTACGTTAAAATTTACTATCAGCTTTGGTAGATTTTAGGGTGAAATGTCACAAGCAAAGTTGTAATATGACCACACATAAGACTTCGTTTGTATGTAATATGAACCATCTTGTTATGGAAAACATCCAGAGCTTGTCCAATTCATGTAAAATCAACAAAATCTGGATGTGAATCTAAATCGTGTAAAATCTACCAAAACTGGATATGGAATATAGTATCAAGAATTCATCCAAGTTTTATAGAAATTACTTAAAATCAACGTAGCTAGTGCATTTTTCTTTCTCTTTTAAACATTTTAACATTTTGACTGCCATGGTCATCATATGTGATAACCAGTGATGTTTCCGTTGGGACACTGGCCATGTTAGCCATGGCTAGAGCCCCTAAATAAAATAATAGGCCGGCGCATCACCGCCATTTTTTTTGCCTCCGAAGAGGACAGCATTCTCGCTTGGCGTCCTTATCGCTTTCATAATGATTTTAAGAAATCTTGATCTGAAGCTAATCCGGTCAAGATCCAATAAGCAACAATAATATTCCTAAAAACACATTTTTTTCACAGTACATTCTCAGGATGTCATTTTATTCTGAGGATATCCTATGGATGTACTGGGGTAAGATGTGTTGTTAGGGCGGTTTCTGTTTCTTTTACAAAGTGTCGCCAAAACTCAAATGCACAGTAATAGAAGGTCTGTGAACACTTTATATTCATTTCTTAAATGATTATAGCAGTTTATCGCTAAACAAACTTCCATATAGTTTACGTAGCTAAAATTATGAAATATAATAAAACAAGTTACTCTAAGGTACCGTAAGACAATAAAAAAAATGTTTGTCGTTTGTCTATCAGAGAAACGCGCTGGGTACATGTGGCAACCCTAAGGCAACAAAATGCCTGATGCGCCAGCTCGTCTCGTTTATATGTGGCATTAGCTATGGCCAATCGTCCCATACAGCACACTTACATCTCTGGAACGTCGCAAGAACATCACACTGCGATGTTGCATAGATGTTCTGTTACATCTCTGGAACATCTCAGATGCGTTCTAGGGATGTGGAAATGTCTCAGCTTTGTGACATTGCATGCTACATCTCCAGTACATCGCATACAATATCTCTAGTACATCGCACTGCTACGTCTTCAGTACATCACACTGTGATGTCCCACAGATATTCTGTTACATCTCTGGAACATCTCAGATACGTTCTATGGATGTGGAAATGTCTCATCTTTGTGACATCGCATGCTACGTCTCTAGTACATCAAATGCAATATCTCCGGTATGTCACATGCCACATCTTTGGTATGTCGCATGCCACATTTTTGGTATGTCGCATGCTACATCTATAGTTCATCGCATACTGTATCTCTAGTTAATGACATTAATATCTATAGCATCAGGGGATATTATTAAGATCATTGTTTTTTTAGAGGTTAAATAAAATAATACATTTTACTGTGTTTTTGAAATTAGACAAAACAGTCACAATCAGAAAAAACAATACAAATGAAAAGATGGAAATATTATACGATCACAGAAGTAAAAATATCCTATTCAGTGATGTTTTGAAGGCTTAAAAAAAAAAGCTTATTTTCTCTTTTTCTATTATTATAACAAATAAATTTTTTTATTCAAATTTTAAAAATATAAAAGAGCGACATTTGAACAATATTTTACAAAATTTTCATTGAAAATTTTGGAAAATTCCGCCAGTGGGTCCTGGTTTTCGGAGATTTTTCAGAAAAGCAGTGGACACAATTTCTCAAAAATTAATGCACCAATCTTAGTGAAATTTTATACAGTTCTTCAAATTGAAATTTACTAGAGCTTGAACAATATATTTTTACTTTCCGAACACTATAGTGAGGAAAGTATTGTAATCATGTCAAAAATCCGAATTCGAGATTTTGATGTTTCTATACGTTTTGAGGTCCCCTGAGTCCGTTTTCACTATTTTTACGATGATGTATGTATGTATGTGTGTATGTTTGTGAACACGCTAGCGTCTAAAGGCTTTGTTCGATTAACCTGAAAGTTGGTACGTATATTGTAAGTCACCATAGTACGAACCCTATAGATTTTGGTGAATCTAGCACTTATAGTTTTTTTACAGGGACACAAAGAAAAATTCTTTATCATTATGGCCTATGGGACCAAAATCTTAAAAGTGCGATAGCATCTAAACGCCTTATTCAATTGAGCAAAAATTTTATACCCATATTATAGGTCACAGATACTCAATCTGTATAGATTTTGGAGAATCTAGCACTTATAGTTTTTTTACAGGGACACAAAGAAAAATTCTTTATCATTAAGGCCAATGGGGCCAAATTTTTAAAAGTGTGATAGCGTCTAAACGCCTTATTAATCTGAGCAAAAAAATTGTACACATGTTATAGGTCGCATTTGCACCAACTGTATAGATTTTGGTGAATCTAGCACTACAGTTTTTTTACAGGGACACAAAGAAAAATTCTTTATCATTATGGCCTATGAGACCAAATTTTTAAAAGTGCGATAGCATCTAAACGCCTTATTCAATTGAGCTGAAAATTTGTATGAATATTATAAATCACTGTTGCACTAACTATAAGCATTTTGGTGAATCTAGCATCTATAGATTTTTACAGGGACAAAACGAAAAATTCTTTATCATTATGATCTAAGGGCTCAAAGTTCAGTAGCGTTAAATAAAACCTCGTGTGATATATGGAGAAAAAAACACTCTATTATGGTTCTCTCTCTTTTGTTTGTTTAGCAATTCCTCTTTCTTTATTTTATCTACAAAACTGTTAGTTACTCAATGTTCGGAAAGTCGAGTGGAGTCACTCCAGATTTTTTTTAATTTCTGGCAGAATTGTATGCAAAAACAATACAATTTTTGGTACTTTTTACCTTCATGTATACCCAGGGCCCGACTATGCTTTTTGAAGACCCGGGGCACTAATGCTATTCGGAGGCCCCCATACCCTGCTCTAAAGAGCTCACCAAAAGGACCCATTCTCAAAATCAAAAATAAATAAATAAAAATAGTGCGTTTTTTAATTTTTTCCTTCAATTATACCTTCTATTTCCACATTTTTTTTTTTTTTTTTTTTTTTTTTTTTAGCAACCTATGACAAAATCATTAGTTTTATGTTCAAGACAAATGAAAAAATGTAGCACATTAATCAGCCAATGTGTAGGAAATTAGTCACAAAATTTTATAATTGTTTAAGCTCTCTAATAAAATATAGAAAGAAAAATGTAATTAGTTTTTGTTTTTAATACACATATAATGAAGAAATTTGTACTATTACTTCTCAATTTCTGGAAATGAGGCCCCCTAAATTTGGAGGCCCTGGGCCAGTGCCCCGTGTGCCCGTGCCATAACCTGGCCCTGTGTATACCCTTGTAAAATAAGTTGAAATCGTAAAAAAAGAAAAATTTTTCTTTCAAGCACTAGTCAATTTAATTAAAAAATATAGAGAGAAAATTTACTGTTTTTAGCCATCAAAATCTATGTAACCTTTTAATCAACTAACTATGTTTCCAAAGCATCATTTGATGGGATAGTTTTTTTTTTTTTTTTTTTTTTTTTTTTTTTTAACTACGATAATAGTATAAGGACGTGTTTTCTTTTACATTTCTTTTCCTGATTGTTATTGTTTTGTTACAAAAATTCAGTAAAATGTATTATTTTATTTTGACCTCTAGAAAAAATCAATGAGCCTAATGATATGCCATGCTACTGTAATGTTATAAAGCTATAGATGTGGCATTTGATGAACGAGAGAGGGGCTGGAATTCTCAAAATACCTAAGTCAAGTTTTTAACGGTTAAATTTTGTGTATCTGTTATCTGCATAACTTAAAAACAAACTTGCAGGCAACTTAAATGTTGTATTTTGAAGTTCGTACGGAGTTGATACTTGCATAGTTTGATCAAGATAGATAACTTTCAAGGAATAATGCATGTGAAAGCTATCTGAATAACTTGGAATAATTTTTTTAACTTAATAACAGCCTTGGAATTTTATATAAATGTCGGTACAGTTTAAATGGGGATAAAGGCCAGTCACAGAATTATTTTTTAATAAAACTGCTTACCTGATTTGAATTCTGTTTAACGTATGTTTATGTAGAGTACATCCAACTCTGAGAAAATCCCAAGATTCGGGACCAAGATTTCTGCAGATTAAAAATCATTGTTTTGCTTACATACATTTCTCTTCATATTAGAGTATAAATTTGCAATGTTAATGTAAAAATTAAAATACAAATTACATTAAGGAATTAATCATAAAAACAAAATTTATAAATAAAATCAATAATAAATAAGAAAAATGCAGATCTAACACATGCCAGTTGTAAAAAAAAAGGTAATTAAAAATGTTTATTTTCCAAACATTCTGTTATAAAAAGAGAAGTTTTCCTCACGATTTTACAAAATTTGATTGAACACTTGCGAAAATTATTCTGTTATTTTTTTAAAAATAGTTGAAATTTACATAACTGTTAATTGCGATTTTATTGTTTACATTAGGAAATATAGCTGCAGATTACAGAATCACAGAGTCTAATTTACTTATTATCTTATCTCTCAATTTGAAATCTGTCTTTACAGAATTGAAATGCAGGGTAAGAGAAAATCGTGAGGGTGCCACCCCAGATTATTTCTTTAAATATATTTCTTTAGATTATTTTAGATAATATTTCTATTAGTATTTCAAAAGGTAAATTTTGATGCAAACGTAGTTATTAAAAAATATACTATATTAAAAAAATTGCAAAAAGTCTGTAAATCACTTTTTTTTTTTCCCTTGAAATGAAAATTTTAAATATTTCTAACTTACTTTTAAATTAGATCAGTTAATAGAAAAATGCTTCAACTCTATTATTATACAGATGCGCTAACAAAATTATCCCCCCCCCATCCCCTTTTAAGAATATTTTTCTGAGTTTTCACAATATTTGCTCAGATTTTATTTAAGATTAACAGTAAAAATTTGGCTAATTAATTACGTAAAGTGTATATCATGTATTTCTATAGATATTTGCGGGGGTGAAACTACCTAACCTGCAAAAACCCTGAAAACGAATACTTGTACGCACATAGGGGACACTTATTAGTGATATATTACATGGCTACCTATAATAAGTGATATTTGAAGAGTTCTTAATACATTTTAAGGCAAATTAAAGATTCAAATGAGGAATTTCTGCAAAAACAAAATAATTTAACATGAAATTCATAGACAGCAAAATTTTCAAAAACCCTGAATTCAGGGGTAGCTCCTTATTTCCTTATTCTATTTTATTTATTTATTTATTTTATTTTATTTTATTTATTTATTTTATTTTATTTATTTAGTTATTTATTTATTTTTTTGCATAAAAATTGAAATCAATTTTGCTTCCATTTCCCGACTACCGTAGAAAATGGAAGTATTGTATTCGGTCCAAAAATTCGATGACGAGTTTTCAACTGATTTATCCGTTTTAAGGTCTCCTGAGTCGAAAATGTAGTTTTTTTGTAATTGGCCAGTGTGTGCGTATGTATCCCATATTTTGTATGTGTGTGTGTAATCTTCTGGCTATCATATCGCCTAAACTAATAAAGATAGAATTACGAAACTTCTGAATTGAGACAGGACTGGTGTTTAGATGAATTTTCCAAATTTTGGGAAAAATTGGAAATCCGGATAAATAACTCAACCACTTTTACTTCCATTACCCGATTACCGTCGTCGGTAATGGCAGTATTGTATTTAGCCCAAAAATTCGATATCGAGATTTCACCTGATTTGCATGTTTTAAGGTCTCCTGAGTCCAAAAAAGAGGTTTTTGGCAACTGGTCAGTGTGTGTGTGGGGGGGGGGGGGGGCGGAAATCTTCTGACTATTATATCTCCGAAATTAATAAAGGTACACCTAAAAAACTTCAAAATTAGAATAGAATTGGTGCATAGATGAATTGTCCAAATTTGGTGAAAATTGGAAAAACGGAAGTGGGACATCGAAACCGGAAGTGGCTCCAACGATTTTCTTCAAAGTTGCTTTATAAACATTCTGTTAGATGTCTTTTCGAATGATATAGTTGACTAGTTCAGGCAAATTGATAGGTGCCTTGTATAAATAGTTCAATTTTAGATCTCGCAAGTGAGTTCTTTTAAAAACGGCTGTACGGATTTTTTTCAAACTCGCCATATTAACACCCTTTTAAATATCCTTTGGTATCTAATTATTGTTTTCCGGTCAATAATTGAGTATGCCAAGTTTTAGTAAAAGAAGGTACCTCAAAAACGGCTCTAACGTTTTCTCATGTATTACGTGGTTGTTTCAGGAAAATGAAGTCATCTTGAATAGGCAGATCAATTTCAGATCTCGGAAATTGGTTCTTCAAAAAATAACTCTATCCTTTTTTTTTTTTTTTCCTTCTTCTTATTTTTAAACTCGCTATGAAAACTCCGATATCAGCTTTCTCTTATAGGAAATTTGTTAGATGTTTACTTCATTAGGTCATTTTTATGTCTTCTGATCACATTATTTCTAAACAAATGCATATGATACGTTCAATAGTGGTTAATGGAAGTCATGTGGTTGTTTCACAGCAGATTTTTTGATTTGAAGCTCGAATTTTATTTTATGTTTTTGTATCGAGCAGTGGACCGAACTAAACTCAACTTTTTCTAAATTTTAATGTTTTTGAATTTTCTACATTTAAAGAAATTTAATTTATCAATTATTTTACTGATTACATTAGTATTATTATTCTGTCAAAGTAAAAGAAGTTATCTGAACAAGCAAATTTAATGTAGTGAAAACAGACTCAATCATAGTTAGCAATTTAATTTGATGTGATGAAAATTCCTGGAAAGGCATTGTTTGTTTAGTTTTAAATGAAGAAGATACATTTAATGTATCGAAAAGCATTTCATTTAAAATTAGTCTGACGAAGACAATTTTTAAGCATCGAAACGCGCTTAAGTTTAACTTTACCTAGAAATGACAGATTTATTAGATCGAAACTTGTTTCAATTAGATTGAGTGATGATAGGTTTAATCTATCGTTTCAGGTTTATCTGATATCAGATTAATAACGCATCGCTTCAATTTTATTTGATGAGGAGAAAAAAATAAAATAAATAATAATAATAATATATAATAATGGAAGTGAGTTTCAGTTCAATCAGATTATGATAGAATAAATCTATTATTTAAATTTTATCTCATGAATATCTATTTTTTCAATATATTAAATCTGATGAAGATAGATTTAATATATTGAAACGCGTTTCAGTTTTATTTGATGAGAAAAGTTGAATCTATCGTTTTAGTAAAATCTAGTGAAAATAAGTTTAATGCATCGTTTTCGTTTCATGTGACGAAGGTCATTATCATTTTTAATTTCGATAGAGCAAAATATTATGCCAATTTTAAATTTTGGAATATAAATAAATAAATAATTCTGTATAAAATAAAACTTAATTTAGAATAATTTTTTTTCTTAAGTCCGTTGATAAAAATAAAGATATGTGGTAATTGTGCTGCGTTCCTTAGTAACGGTTACTGTAGTCATTTCTTAAAATTCTTCTTACGCATTTTCTTCGAAGAAAAATTTTAATACACTTTTTAACTTGTTGCCAATCATGTTATTAATATAATTAATTTTTAAAGTTAATTAATGCAATATAATTAATATTCTTTTTTTCCCATATCTCTTGCATGTTTTCATCCAAGTTAATTTTTAATATTTATTATTATTTTTTTTTAACTTGTTAAAAAAAAAATTTTTTTTTCAAGTAGCCTTAATGCTTAACGCATATATCAAGTTTGGTGCATATACACTATAGAATCTGAGGTATAGCCTTTACGTACACAGTGACAATTACAACTTAAAAGACTCATTTGCCAGCCGATATATACTTAATTTGACCAACATAGTTCTTCATAATAGCTCTTTCAGGTATTAACTTTTGTGCAATTATATACTGTAGAAGCTGAGAAAGTTTCCCAGAAATGAGGGAAATCATAACATATCAATGTTATCTGGTAATGATACAAAAGAGAGGTTTTTTGACACCAATTTATGTTAGGAGGCAACTAAACATAAACTTTTGAATTATGTGTCTTAGTTCTTGATCTAGAGCTGCCGTGAACTTTTTGTCACACACTTGTAGCCAGAGAGGTTTTAAAAATGGTCAAATCGTGTTCAAGACATTTCAAAACTTGCAAATCCATCGAAAATCGGAAGTCGAAATTCTTTTTATGAATCCAACACATTCATCTATATATATATATACATAAATGTGGGTAGATTCTTGTGTGTGTGTGTATATATATATATAATAAAGTAAGTAATATTATTAATCAAAAAGTTAAATCAATTTAAGCTAACTATTTACTTTGTTTGGCCTATGTATGTTTCTGTGGTGATTTATTTGACTTCGTTCTCATTCTTTTCTTTTATTATTGAGTGGATTATATATATATATATATATATATATATATATATATATATATATATATATATATATGAGAGAGTACATCCACTCACTCACTGACGGGCTGCAGAACGTGGTTTCACAAAAACCTCCATATTGCAACGAAGAAAGGAAAAAAAAAAAAAAAAAAAAAAATCAGTAAAAGATTTGCTTTAAAATATAGCTAATGCAAAGACCTCGAAACCAATTTGGTGGAATTTTAGAAATTCGGTCCCTAAGAGAGGTGAGGGGCAAATTATAATTTCACATACATCAACGGGCGACTTCACACACATACACAAAAAAGAGCAGATATCCATAAAATTTTTGCTTTAAAATATAGTTAACATAAATACCTAAAAATCTATTTCTGGCATTTCAGAAAATACAGATAACATGCAAATTCTATTTCACACAATAATGTGAATTAATCAAAATAGATTTCCGTGATTTTTTTATTATTATTATTATTATAATTAGCTCCTTCTTAAAAGTACGGGGAACAAGTTCTGAATTTATTTAATTTCCAATGAATGAAAAATTCCTGTTTTTAAAAGTTTTAATGGAAATACTTTTAGTCTTAACCTTAGTTCAGCTACATACAATTCTTTTCATTATTTTTTCAATCGCTGATAAATATATGAGAATAAAAGAAAATACAGAAAATATTGGGACAAAACGCTGGAATACTAAAACACAAATAGAAATAAAGCAATATAATTAGTCTGTCAGCATCATGTCGGAACCTTTGATACTTGGTGAGAAAAAGGAACGGCCTGCTCTTTTTGCGATCATGAATTCAACGCTGGAGGTAAGCGAAGAACGAAGCTGTCATGCTCTACGAAGAGTATTTATTCCACTCGACCTTTGAACTGAAAGGGGATATCCACGAAAAGCTGGATTTCGTGTATTCGCAAGATGGAGATTCAGAAATGCGCAACTATTTACGAAATATAATCGAAATAAGAATATTAGAACGGTTACAACAGAGTTATGTATGGACCGGAAATTCATAAATGAATTGTTATACTACCCGATAAGGATTTTTTAAGCGGTCTTGGCACGTGCAGGACAAACAACTTGTGTATTTCAGAATCTGCTTTTTATTTATTTATTTATTTATTTATTTAATAATAAGTTTAGAACTTCGTATGTGTAATGTGTAATGTAAATCAAGTTGTAAAACTTAAAGAAATGTTTCTTACGTTTAATGTATATTTTCATACAAAAATTCTTTTTTAAGATGGCTTGGCACTATTGACTTAACACTACTGAAGATTTCATATTAAAGTTTATATTTCCATTTAATATTTATAATTTGAAATATACTAGGTTTGTTGAGTAAAATATATTTTCAGGCATTATTTTTTTATTGTTACTTTCTTCTATATTCAATAGAAGAAAGGATTCGTAAAAATTTTCGACCTCGAGTTTTTGATGGATTTACACGTTTTGAGAGCTGTAGAACATGATTTGAACATTGTTAGAAAATGTCTGTCTGTCTGACCGTCTGTCAGTCTGTGTGTGTGTGTGACAAAATTTTGTGGCAACTGTATCTCAAGAACTACTGCACAGTATTTCATACAAATTGGTATGTAGTTGCACCTTGACATAAATTAGTGCCTATCAACGTTTGGCAAAAATTGCCTTACAGGTTCAGTTGCCATCCCGCTTTTTCTAAATTTTTAACATGGTGGTATAGGACAAAATTTTGTATAAATGTGCATAAAGAGAATTATTTTTTAATAATCATTATGAAATTTACAAAAATTATTTATAATAGAGGTAGTCAACTGGATTTTTTTTTGTTTTTTTGTTTTTTTGTTTTTTTGTATGTGTAGCCTTGCCTTCTCCCCTGGGGGGAAGTCCCCCCTCGAGGGGAGTAAATTTTCATGATGGGTATCTTTCAAAAGAGCTCGTCAATACCTTTAAAACGAATGGTTGAACCATCGATCTGCGATATCTTAAAATAAAATTATCGTTTTTTTTTTTTTTTTTTTTTTTCATTTTTAATTAAAAAAAAAAAATTGTCAATATTACGTTTTTTTTTTTTTTGTAATGTAATAAACTTCTATTTTTAAGTTACTCACTAATAGCAACCATACATGAGCTGAAGCATGAGCTGAAACTTTAACTTAAAAAATACTTTGTACGCTATATGTGTATAGGAATTAATTTTTATTCCTGAAGGATTTTCTGAACATGGTAACATATAGCAAAGCACTTCCACCAACTACATTCTATAGAAACCTTCGAATCTTATATCGGTAGGGTCGGGTTCGAATCCTGGATAAGGCATGGATGTGCTGTCTTTGGTAGGTGTAGCGGTAGCCGCCCATTGGGTGCATTTTCACAAAAGGCCATGAGTTCGGCGACACCCCCCCCCCTTTAACCCGATCATTGCTCACTCGCAAGTACCACGCCGTTGGGGATAAAAAGAATAATAAAAATGAATACGTTTTTTTAAATTATTGATAACCCTGCATTTTATCTCTGAAATTATGGACACGCCACACTGTTTTCTTAAATATAATTCTATATTTAAAGCACAATCTGAAATGAACTTTTTCCAATTATAATCCCATTATATTCTAGATCTTCTAATTGTTTTCCCCTTAAACGAATGGTGACTAATTTTCATACCATGAGATTCAACACGAAACATGCTTTTATGCATACAAAAAATATATTTTCATTTCATTTTGTTTAGTGTACTTTATAGATATTAAAATGTACATACCGAACATTTTGCCAGTATTTGCAATGGATTTGAAATTTATTTTATGTCCGTGTACATGAATCATTTGCTTGATCTGAATGAGAAGTTTACTATAGCATCCCTATACGATACACATTTAGATTACTGTGGACTTCCGGCTGCTATTTGCTCTTAAGATATGTTGATAAAAGACACACATAAGAGAGACAAACTTAATTTCTAAATACAAATTTGTTGGTTCAGGGGACCTCAAAACCTGTGAATATAACAAAAACTCAATTTGTAAAATTTTACCCAAAAACAATACTCTCTCTACAACAGATATGGGTAAGAGAAGATGCAAAAAAAAAAAAAAAAAAGTAAAAGCATGAGAAGTAAAATTAATAAAAAGAGAGAAAAATTGCTATTTAAAAGTTGAAATTTTGAACGTTGTAATGTTGTATCAGGATTTTTGGTGTTGGTGTTTGTAATTAAGACTGATCGGCTATAGGAAGATCCTAAAACCTAGGTGAAATACTTTCTCTGGGGTTCATGCTAAGGATCCTAACCCGTATTTAAAAGTTTTTTTTATTTTTATTTTTTTAAACGCTAATAATAACTACAAAAAACTTCGAATGGCTAGGCCAATCAGTGAGACTTGGGATCGAACCTGGCACCTCTCGACAACAGTATCCTTCGGCCACTGGTATAGCTGTCACATCGGGGAATAGTAACGAATTAAAATTTTAGAAATTAAAAAAAATGAATAATTCTTTTGGTTATTTAATGATTTTAAAAACTGGGGGGAAAAGGGGATTTATTTATTTCATTGTTATTAATTTGGCACAATTTTGAAAATTAGAAGGCCCTGTATACAATTTGCCATGAAGCAGACTAAACGCATATATCTCTCTGTGTGTGCATATGAATTCAGGAAAAATTAAAATATCTTGGTTAAACTTTTTTTTTTTTTTGGAAGAAAGGAAAGAAAAGAAAAAAGAAGAAAAAGAAAGAATCTTTTCATATAAAATGCGATTTTTTTTTTTTTTATATTATTTAGTCATTACTTGAATAACGCGAAATGTTCTTGCATTAAGAATAACAATGATTAGAAATCGTTTAAATGGGTGCAACTTGAATTTGATAAAATTTCTCAAAGTAGCGAGCTCTTTCATGGACATGTCTTAAAAATCGGTGCTAGTGTATTATAAATATATGTATGTTTCAATATGTAAGCATTGGAATTATAAACTCCGTGTTTTATACTGAAAATATATGCAGATGTAATGTGGAAAAACAGAAAGTTTGTATTTAGCAATAGCTACAACATAATATATTTATTATATTAATGAAGTAAACTATTATTAATTTGACTGAAAAAAAAAAAAAAAAAAAAAAAACAGAAGTTTTGAAATACGAAAAAATTATTAGTGAAATTTGTTAGTTTAATATTATTAAATTGATTTCTAATTAAATTATTATACTTTATTAGTAGTTAAGAATAATTAAAGTTTCTTTTATTCATCTAAATATTAAATTAATTTTAAATATTCTTAGTTAATTTTAACGGTTCATTCAAAAACTGTGAACAGCAAAATATTTCTTATCAGAAATGAAATTAATTGAGGCTGGATTTTAAGCTAGAACAAATGCGTTCTGTCTAATGGAAAATCCAACTCTGCTTATTGAACACTCAATCATCAGCCGATTCCAACGATAACGTAGGATTGGTTAAAATATCTCACTTAACCACTTTCTTTTTCATATTTGGGAAATTATTTTAGTGACTTAATGTCTTAAAGCACATTAAAATGTTGATATTTTCCCCTTAATTTAAATTTTGAAAACTATTTCGAAACATTTTATGTCTGAATCATATATTTCTTAAATATCGTGAAGACGTAAAGCACCCTTTATCAGTGGGGAAGAACAAAAATCCACCCCCTAATCCTCAAGGGGCAAATAGGCGTGGGAGTTGAAACGAAAGTGTTATTATTCTTTTTCTGATCTTATCAGCTTCACACCGCGAAATTGATTTCTCTCGCTTCTTATAAGAAATTTGTTTCTTAGCAGGATGTCTGCTAAAAATCCAAGTAATATTTGGAACTTTTTTACAAAAAAGTGAAAATAATAATGCTATTTGCAATATTTGCAAATCCTTAATCTCATTTAAGTCAACCATTTCAAATTTAAAAAGACATTTGAAAAACAAACATGTAGGTGTATTCCATCAAGTGGAATCGCGAAAGAGATCGGCATCACCAGAAGCACAATTAACTGCGGATGAAAGAAGATGCCCGGATGATCCCCATACGGATGATTCGTATATGGATGATCGCATCCCCATTGCTTCAGCATCAACAACTCAGCCGAAAAAACGTCAACGGTTTCTCAGCTCATATGTTTCTAAAAATGTAACGCCCGATCAAAAGAAAAAAATTGATCGAGACTTAATGGATTTGTTTATAAAAGATTATCAACCTTTCAGCATCGTTGAAGACGAGGGTTTTAAAAATCTGATGAAATGGATACCAGGATATCATCTCCCTGACAGAAAAACCATTTCAAAATCGCTGATACCAGCACTGTATCATGAAAATTTATCGTCTATAAAAGAAGTCGTGTCTGAAGAGGCCGACAGTATATGTGTAACAACTGACTGCTGGACATCACCAGTGTCACATAGTTATATGGCTATCACAGGACATTATATAACAAAAGACTTTGAGCTGAAATCAATTTTATTGAAATGCTTAAATTTGCCAGGAAGCCATACCAGCCTTCTTCTAGCAAATACTATTAAGAATGTAGTAAAAGAATGGAATCTTCTTGAAAAAGTTAATTTCGCCGTATCAGACAATGCCAGTAACATCACTAATGCATTTGAAAATATTTTAATGTGGAAGCATTACGGATGCTATGCTCACACATTAAACTTGATCGTTAAAGATTCCCTCCATCCGATGAAGCCAACAATAGAAAAAATAAAACAAATCGTTGGTCATTTTAGAAGAAGCACTGCAGCTACAGAGAGGCTTCTAAAATACCAAGCTTCTTCAGGCGTGAAAGAACCAAAACGATTAACCCAAGATGTGGCGACACGGTGGAATTCAACGTATTTAATGTTACACCGATTTATTGAAATACAAGAAGCAGTTAGATCAACTGTTGCCTTGATTAATAAAGAACTGCCAATTATTTCAAATGAAGAATGGAGTGCTTGTGAGCAGTTGTGTGAAATATTAATGCCATTTAATGAAATGACCAACAGCATCAGTGGAGAACACTACCTAACAGGAAGTTCCGTGATAGTAATCACACGATGTCTAAAAGAAACGTGTGATAAATTGCAAACCAAAGAATATTTGCCAGCTGTAGGTACAGTTTTGAAAAATTTGAAAAACGGTTTAACTGAAAGATTCAAAAATGCAGAGAAAAGCACAACATTTGGTTTGTGCACATTTTTGGATCCTAGGTACAAAAGCCACGTATTCAAAGAAGAAGCATCACTTGATAATAAAAAAAAAAAAAAAAAAAAAAAAAGTACAGCACATGGGTGCAGAACTTATAGAAAAAAATCAGACTGAAGATAATTTAACAGGAAGGTCAACCATTGTAACAGAAGATACGGAACTAAATCCGTGGAATATCGTTGACAAACTCATATCAAATGTGCGTCCGATTTCATCGCCATTATCAAAGGCTATAAAGGAAGTTGACAATTATATGAATGACGACATTTTACCTCGTCTAAATGAACAAAAGAAACCTAACTGCCCACTAGAATGGTGGAGAAAACATTCCCACATTTACCCAAATCTAGCAACGCTCGTAAGAACCAAGTGCAACATAGTCGCTACATCTGTGCCTTGTGAAAGGATTTTTTCGAAAGCCGGACTCGTTATAAATGATAGAAGGACACGCTTAAAAACAAGTAAAGTAGAAATGTTGATGTTTTTAAATGTAAATATAAAGCGTTCTTAATTCCCATGTATTGTACAGATTATATTATTATTATTATTAGCAATTATTTATATACTAAACTAAATTACAATGTTAATACATTTTGTTTTCTTATATTTCAATGCATCATACTGAATTATAATAATTATTAAATCATGTTACATTTTTCATATTTTGTGGTTTTTAGTTAGAAATTGTAGGTTGTATTTGTAAATAAGCCTCTGTACTGGTAGAAAAAAAAAAAGTTTTTTTCGACAGAATTTCATTTAAAAATGTTTTAAATCTATCACATTTCTTTTACGATCTTTCTTTTTCTAGTATATTGTTGGCAATATAAATTAAAAACTGCTAACAATTGAGTATGATTATTATTATTTTTTTTTCCGAATTGCATCTATATAGAGTACTACTTTGTAATAATTTCTTTGTTATAATTATCCTTACTTTATAATATTATATTTATTTTTTTCCTTTGAAATAGTTTTTAGTTATAAATGTATTTTGTATTTGTAAGTAAGCTTCTGCAGCAAGACCATTTAAAACCGAAAATTTCCATAGAATTTCCTCTTAAAAATATTTTTTATTTTCATACTTATTTTTTAAATCCTTTTTATAAAATATGAGAATATTAGTTGAATTTGCTGGAAAAAAATGTGTGTATTTGTAAATAAGCTTTTGTAGTGGTACCAAAACAATCTGAAACATATTTTTACCACAGAATTTTGTTTAAAAATGTTTTAAAATCTTTCGTATTTCCTTTTACTATTATTTATCATATTACATTTCTTATGTATTTTATTAAAACGTTTGTTAATTATGCAATGCATCATTCTCATTTTTCATTCTTTAGTGCGTTTGATTTTTTTTTTTTTTCTTTTCTTTTTAAGGAAAAAAAAAAGAAAAACTTGTAGAGCTAATTGATTTTTATGCTATTATCATATTTTTCAAACGCTAACTAATTATTCTAAATAGGTTAAAATTTTAGCTACTATTTTATAAGAATAACTAAATGTGAAATCCTTAAAAAAAAAAAAAAAAGACACATATATTTTGAGTATATTTTTCCAAGGTACATAATACTACATATTATCTTAACACAATAATAATAGTAGTAAAAGTCGTTATTTAAATATTTTACTTTTCGAATACATACTCATAGCTGCCAACCATTCCAATATTGAATACTTTTTTTTTTTTTTTTTTTTTTTTTTTTAATGGTACTTTTCATTTTATTTAATCATACACAATTGCTACAAAATCATCGCTACAAAATCATTCAAATAGTAAACCCCAGTATATATTGTAATCGTAAAAAAAAAAAGAAAGAAAGAAAATCGACTGTGAAAATTTGGTGTATTTTTACATTCTGGGAGGGGGAAAAATTTGCTTTTCCTATTTTTCAGTGATATGTGAATACATGAGAGTAAATACAAAACTGTTTAAATGTTGAATTCAACTGATTTCAAATTTGCTAGGCATTTTAGAGATCACTCTGTATAAACGTGCATTAGCATAATTTTTTTTTTTTTTTTTTTTTACACTAATGCAAGTAAGAAAAAATTTTGCATTAAGAATTGTGGTAATAATAATAAAAAAAGGACAATGAGATTTTAGTTTATCTGTACTTTGGTAGAGATGCTCATATTCATTTTTTCTATTTTTACGTACGTATGTATGCGAGTAAACATTATAGCTTTCAAAAGCATAATTCAGTTGATCTCAAATGATAGGCTTTTAAAAGATCACCTTCCCATGAATTGCATAAATTTGCGTGAAAATCGACCAAGAAATCGATTTTCTTTTCCTTTCAAATATTACTGTACACAACGAAAGCTATCGTTCGCAAAATTTAAGATAACTATAAAAAACAATTTCTAAACAAAACACTATTCAAGGAATTTAGGAAATAATAGCAACTTTTGTTTATGATGTATTTATAAGTGTTTTAAAGGCAAAATTAAGATGAAATATAAAAGTTCGAAACGCATGAAACATTTAAAAAAAAATGTAATAAAATTATTTTTTTTAATTTTTAAAATTAAAATTAATATTTTTATTAAAAATTTTATAGGGTACTTGATATACTTGTATTAAAATACATATCTATACAAAATATCGTAACTTTATGAAAAAAAAAAAGTTGACGTTCAATGTTCCTTTAAGAAAAATAGAACGAAACAGAACTATCAGTAAAATGCACAGAAAAACTAGTGCTAAAAGGCAGTAAATAAAATATTTTATAAGTTAATATTAGAAATTGCAGAAACTCTCAAAATATGCTTCTGATCGAAGATATAACACGACCCTCCAATAGGTGAAAAATTATGCACGAGTGCAGCATCAAAGCAACGCACTGTTGACGGTTAGAGCAACATGATAATGTGGATTATATATATATATATATATATATATATATAAAAGAAACAAACAAATTTATTTTTGTTTTCTTAGTAATGGATATAAAACACCATAGAAAGCAGAATTTCATTTAGTACGACAGAATTTTTTTTTTCTTTCTATTTATCTATTCTTTCTTATAAAGGCATGTGGTAACTGTTTCTTTTTTTCTTAGCAACGGTTACTATATTCATGTCTTAAAATTTCTTTCTTACGGCTTTAATGTAGGAATCATTGGCGGCTTTTAAATTTTTGTTGTCATTTTCACAATGAATTAAAATAGCTATTGAGATTGCGTAAGTTAAGATTTTAGCGAAAAACGTATGAATTACTTCGGTTCCAAATTTCAAATTTCGCGAAAGATTCCTACACTAAAGTGATTCCATTTCATTAGCGCGATTTTTTTTAAAATTATTATTGTACGTATTATTTTTAATTGATTCGAGGGGGGGGGGGGGGGATAATAATTTATCGAAATATGCAAACAAGTTTTTATATGCAAACGGTAAAGTAGGTTGCTTTCTGTTTTCTTATCAAGTAGCCACACAGACTTGGTATAAATATTGATGAGGGCTATGTACATTTGGAGTTTTAAGCAAATCGGTTCATAAATACATTTTCAGGTAAATTTGAAATTATCAAGCGGACAGCAGGATCAAGTTGGCAAATGAACATATCAAACTGATTTCCAAAATAAATCAACTCAACAAATTTAATTCCAATTAATTCAGTATTTCAAAAGTTATCGCGTTGATAAATTTCAAGTGATAGCCACTTGGAAACAAAATGACTATAAATTGCTCAGTTAACTAATACAAGATATTTGTTAGATAAGTTCACTGACCAACTTTGATTTGAATAAATTCAGTATTTCAAGGAGAAAAATCGCAATGACCAAACAACGCATTAAAATAGGCAGCGCATAACTCATTGATTCCTTGGGACACATTTAATGAGAAAACGGAGCTTTTGACTTTAACCTCTTGTAACGCTCTCCATCTTACGCCAACAAACCCGCCTTCCCCCCCCCCCCCCCCAAAAAAAAAAAAAAAGTTGAAAATTATAAATCCCATTTTTTTTTTTTTTTTTTAGAAAATTCTTTTAGAAGATGGAAAGTTGTTTTCAACCTCTTCGTGTCATTTTTCGTAGAGTTCTACTTAAAAATCTTAATTTCGTGAAATTTCCCTCTTCCTGCGCCCATCCCTTAAATAAATTAATAAAATGAAACAAAAATCCCCTATTCATTTTTTTCTTAAAATCTAAATTTACAAAACTATGTCTTAGTGAGGTGAGGGCCACGGCATCAAAAATGCCACCCTTACACCAAAATCCGTGGTCATAAAAATGCCACAGGCGTTTTAAGTAAATCAGTCTGTCAGCTCATGTTTTTACATATGTAGATATGGAATATATGCATACTTATTTAATTATTTATTAAAAAAATAATAATAAATAAAAAGGTTATATACAGTTTTCAACCCCCCCCCAATTAAAAATAAAAATTGATTAAAATAAATCAATTAAAAATAGATTTTACAAAATTTTAAATTAATCAATATATCATTAAAGGAAATAAAAAAAAAGTACACTGATTTTATTATTTCTATGTACCTGATCCTGTCTGTGTTTCTAATTTACCCCAAATTTTTTTGTGCTTTAATTCTATATATCATATAATTAAAATTCAGTTCAACCTTCTATAAAATTAATAAAATCCACATATTTCTTGTTTGATTTCAAAGAAGTCTTTTGCAGATGCAATGAGAAAAAAAAAAAAAAAAAAAACACGGTGTTTTAAAAACAATAACATGTTTACTCTGGATCATCTGCTTTGTTTCATCGCAATAGAAAGGAAGAGGTCATTATGAAAACGAAAGATTGAAGCACCCACTTTGTTAACGACGCAGCAAAAGAAGAAAGAGGAATTGAAAGAACCATCCTCACCGAACGAAAGAAAATCTTTTGGGGAACAGTTCTGAATGTAAGCCAATGCCAATTTTATCGGCAGAACGCAGCGAACAGTTCAGGGAGGGTTCCGGAAATCGTTCATTCTGAATTTCCGGTTGGTTTTCTCCTTTGGATCCGTTCTGAACAGTTCTGCGGAACCGTTCCGAGTTTTCAAAGAACTGTTCATTCTCGTTCTTCAAAAAGAACGGGAATGCCCATCTCTAGTTTAAAATAAAAGCATTAACACTTGGACTGCCAAGCCAAAATTGCAAATTTTGACCACAGGGCCAAAAATTTCTTTTGTGTAATTTGTATTTTTTTTCAACATAAAACTATGTATAAAAACTAGTATGTTGTGGCCACCACAAGACTTTCTTCTATATTTTCCTATACAAATTCACGCAGTAAGAATATTAAAAAAAAAAATATATATATACGATTTTTTTCAAAGTTTTTTTTTCGTTAAAAGTAAAAAAAAATCGATAACTTTGTTCTAAATTACCACATATTTATAGTTCAACCATTCGTTTTAAAGGTATTGACGAGACCTTTCGAAAGATACCGATCTTGAAAATTTACATCCCCCCCCCCACTGCCATGTTAAAAGTTTAGAAAAAATACGATCACAGCGCCACCTGTTGAGCGATTGATCCCCAAATCTAATCACCCTCAGTTTATGTCAGGGGCCAACTAAATACCAAGTCTGGTTAAATTTCATAAAAAAAAAAAAAAAAAAAAAAAAGATTTTTTTCTTTTTTTTTTTTTTTTTTTTTTTGTTAAAAGTAAAAAAAATCGATAACTTTGTTTTAAATTATCACAGATTTATAGTTCAACCATTCGTTTTAAAGGTATTGACGAGACCTTTCGAAAGATACCCATCTTGAAAATTTACTCCCCTCGAGGGGGGACTTCCCCCCCAGGGGGGGTGGCGAGGTTCCTACGCATACAAAATTTTTTTCCCAGTTGACTATCTCTATTATAAATAATTCTTGTAAATTTCATAATGATTACTAAAAAATAATTCTCTTTATGCACATTTATACAAAATTTTGTCCTATATCACCATGTTAAAAATTTAGAAAAAGTGGGATGGCAACGCAACCTGTAAGACAACTTTTACCAAAAGTTGATAGGCACTAATTTATGTCAAGGTGCAACTACATACCAATTTGTATGAAATTCTGTGCAGTAGTTCTTGAGATACAGTTGCCACAAAATTTTGTCACACACACACACACACACACAGACAGACAGACAGACAGACATTTTCTAAAAATGGTCAAATCGTGTTCTACAGCTCTCAAAACGTGTAAATTCATCAAAAACCCGAGGTCGAAAATTTTTACGAATCCAATACTTTCTCTATATTACATATAGAAGAAAGTAACAATATTTTTCAATCTGACTCATTTTGCAACACATGGGGAGATTTTCATCCTGTGTACCAAATATGATAGCCAAAGTACACCTCGAAAGTTAGTGTGAATTCTTCCACGAGTGGCCATGGCTAAACACCATAGCTATCATATATGATAGCCAGTGTCCGAACGGAAACATCTCTGGCGATCACATATGATAGCCATGGCAGTCAAAGTGTTAAAATGCTTAAAAGAGAAAGAAAAACGAAAACAAAAATGCACTAGGTATGTTGATTTTAAGTAATTTCTATAAAACTTCGATGAAATCTAGATGTATATTCCATATCCAGCTTCGGTATATTTTACATGATTTAGATGAGATCTGGATGTATATTTTACATCCAAATCTGATTCATATTACATGAAATAGATAAAAATACATGTTGCATTTACATCCAGATTTGGTTGATTTTACATGAATTGGACAAGCTCTGGATGTTTTACATAACAAGATAGTTGATATTACAAACAAAAGAAGTCTTATTTGGAGTCATATTAGAACTTTGCTTGTGATATTTCAACCTAAAATCTACCAAAACTGCTAGCAAATTTGAACGTATTGGGATGTAATAATTGATCTATATTCTTTATATTTTAACATGTATAGTTCTCTGAAAATTTCATATATAGTAACATACCAACTTGTGAAAGTTTAGGAAAGCTACATTTCAAACATTCTGCGAAACACACCCCACACAGCACATACGTCCAAATTTTGTTCATTTCTCGTCTCGTACGTTCAAAACACGTCCCTCCAGAGAACTGACATCCCATTTTTGTCACATGCTCACATAAATTCAACCATCATGTTGAAAGTATGTGTCGTGAGTAACCAAATTTGGACATACATTATTAGAAAAATATCTTGGACGTAATGTGTTCCACAATTGAGCGAATTCATCCCAATGAAGTGTCCTTTTACATTGAATTCAACAAGCATGCAGCGTACTTTTCACCAAAATGGAACGAGCAACTGAGCATGCGCATTCTCGCTCAACATCAACACAGCCATTCTCTCTTCCTCTTGTTATCTGTCGCCGCCATGTTTTTACGGCTGATTAGAAAGAGAATAGTATTTGAAAATAATTATCATGTAAGTATCTAGAATCGTTTAATTTTATTTTCATTTCTAATATTTGACTTTAGTGTAATAGTGCATATTATCCCTGAAAAGATTTATTATTGTTAAAATTTAATTTCATGGGAAGTTATAGTTTTTGCTCATTTGTTATCCAGGTGATATGTGAATCAAATGTAAAAGAATTGAAGGCTTCTGGCCTAAAATAGTTTGTTATTTTGTGTTTAGCCATCCACTTAGATATAGCTCGAACTGTTTTATTTAATCTTATAATTAACCTTACTTTTGTTATAATTTAGTATGTTGGTTATACTACAACTATATTGATTTATACTTAGTTCGCCAGGGTAATTCCTGATCAATGATATTTCATAGAATTTATGTTTTTTTTTTTTTTTTTTTTTTTTTTTACTTAATAAAGGAATAAATGTACAACTGATTTTTTCCCCTTCTTTTTACATATGTTTAAAATTATTTTAGACATATTTATGAATGTACACATATGTAGCATGTATCTATTTATATTCATTACCAATGAAAACAGTCCCTCGAACAAATGTTAAAATATTTCACCTGAAAGTTTACCCACCCAACATCCTAATTAAGTAATACTGTTTAAATGTTCATCAAAAACACATAATATGTATTTTGCTTAAAATCAAAACAATCTTTCAAGCTATTTCAAAAATTTTCTAGTAAGCTTCACTAATTAAGATCATGATCACTAAGTATTGTACTCAGTGCTAATAAATTAAAATGCATTGTATTGTACACACTTGTAATTGAAATTATACAGTTATATAAAAAGTTAAATATTTTTAACTGATAATTGCAATACTTAACTCAAAGAAAAGTTTTTCATCTCTATTTCATAGTTAAAAATAAACTATAATAACAATAAATGGTTTTATTTATTAAGGATATAATAAAAATGTATGGTTGAAATAAAATTTATCATAAAATTAGGACAGTAATGCCATACATTATGCTTTTAAATGTTATAAAGAGTTTTGCCAAGAAATTTAGATGTAATTTCAAAACAAATAAAAATAGTAAATTAACTATGCAAATTTCTATTTTAAAACGTATATAATATATAATCAAGTCAGGTTTATATTAAAAATGATAATTTGTTGTCTAAATTAATCAATGTAGTTATCTTTAGAACAAAAAATGTCCTGATTGGTAATTGAACCGGGTGTGACCGATATTTACCTCATTGCCAGGATAATTACTCCTCAGTGCTTTTTTTTTCAATTAAACTTTAAATACATTTTAGTCAAAGTCTACACGTTGTTGAATAGACACATGGTTAAGCTTTAACAATGCTAGATTTAGTTACATGAATTGTTATAATTTTAGAGTTATTTAGATAGATGTTTGTTTTTTTTCATTTTTTGATCGGAAATTATCCTGATCCACCATAAACTCTTATCCACGGTATATGGAATGCATAAAATAATTTTGGAAAAGGATAATTTAATAGGAAAAATTACATCATAACTGAAGCAATGCTTTAAGAAAAAATTTTTTACCTCATACTTTCCAAACAAAATTAAAATAATTTAATTATGACTAGGCTAAATGTATATCATTTGAATCAAATTTTTTTCACACTTTACCCATTAACAGAATTCATGTTTTCATTACCATCATAATATTTTCACTTATTTTTTTTATATTTTTTATGGGTACAGTTCATTAGACAAGCAGCTTCGAACTGTGTTTAACTGATTATATATGTAGTTAAATTAAAAGGTTATGGTTTTAAAACTTTTTGGAGCCTTCAGGGCTTCTTAAATACTACAAAGTAAAAAAATATTTTGTTACTTTTAAATTATCATGTGACCCATTATTAAATGATATAAACTGGTATGAGAGTTAAGAAAGCAAGGAAATATTTTCTTTTCTAAATATCAGTAACAAGTAGAGCTGTACCGAGTACTTGGTATATACTCGGTACTCGGCCAAATTTGGTCCAAGTATTCGGCCAGTACCGAGTAGTTGTAAGAATTTCATTATTTTTAACGTATTATTGAAAGAAATGTATTCATAAGAGTTGTTTATTAATAACTAAAAAATTATGAAAATATGAATATTGAGTCAAACTTTTGCTGCAAACAGCTTTCTGCAGTTAAAACGGGCGAGTAGATTGCCACCAAACTCTGTATAGAGACGATTCATGATATGAACTTATCCATTTTAGTTACAAGAATTAAGTATAACCATCTTGTATGTGTGTGATATGCAATTTTTTTTTATAAAGACTTAGTACATAAAATTTCATCTATAAAACACAAAAATAAAATATTTTAGATATGAGAATCCTTATATAATGCTAATATAGTTGGTAAAATTTTAGTTACATGTTTGTGCAAATAAAAGTAAGACACTTTTAAAACTATAAGAAAAGACTGATTTTTAATTTTAAAAATAATAATTATGAAAAAGGTAAATACAATAACAAGATATTAAAAATATATCTTAATAATGAAATTTGTCAAATTTTAGCCCAAAACCACCTATCGTTTTTACTCTTCTAGAATTTGAAAATTAATGAAGTCTATCATGTTTGAAATGATAAAATATTTATTTTAATGTTCTCATTTCATATGTAAATTTCATGCATCTTAAATTAAGCCTGATTGTATAGGAACTTTTATATTCTCTAAGAATTATCTGAGAATGATTCGCATATCTGAGAAAAACCATATAATGCAGAATGAAGTCATCAGTTATTTATTATGGTTTTAATAATCCACTAAGCTGGAAGTATCAAATATAACAATGAACCTAATTGTGTATATACAAAAGTTCTGAAACATTTCATGAAAACATGCTGTTTGCCATTTAACTTAATTTTGTGTTTAAAGGGCCTTTTTTTTAATTTCAAGATGTGCAAAATTCTTCATATGTACATCAGTTATTCTTTCTTACAACTATTCGGTACTCAGTTACTCGGCCAAAGGGCTACTAGGTGCAACACTAGCATGTACAATCAATCAAAGAATTATAGTTTACACTAACTAAATATTTATAATTCACGTACCAATCATAAGGTTATGCTTGTATAAATAATTAAAATATAATAAATATTTAAAATGTATAAATAATTAAAAAATTAAGGTATAATTTATTTCTGTGTTTATCAATGTTGCTTAGTAGAGATGAATCTTAAGTCAGGATGTCAGAAATATTAGCTTGTTTAATGAAATATTTTGTTATATTTTACAAATTATATTTTTATAAGAAAAACCACATATTTTAAAGCTAAACAGTTTCATTCCATTAAAGCCATTATCTTTTATATTTAAAAGTGATCTAAATCAGTGATTTTTTTTTTTCAAAAAAATCAATAGATTTTAAAATTATTACAAACTTTTTGCAAGATTTTCAATTTGTAGTGTTAGTTTGCTTATAAATTTTTTATTCATTAGCTTTACAAGGCAAAATTAGTTCTGGCCACATGGTCAGTTACTACTGAAAAATTAGCTGCTAATAAATTTGGCCACCACAGTGGCCACTGTTTGGCTGCCTGTAGCCAGGGTTGGATTTTTGATGTCAAAAAGTGGTTTTTAACATGAAAAGGGTTTAAACTGTCAAAATCCTGTCAGAAACCTCTATCATCAAACCTCAAAATTTGTATATGAGGTAGAATCTGGCTAGAAATAGAAATTTAATATTTGTCATATATAGTCGACAACTAAATATTATGTTGTTTGTAAATTAACAGATCTTAAAACAATTTTTAGATTATAATTCATAAAAATTTAATTATATATATTGTGTGATTTGAGAACATTTTTATTTATAGATACGTGTTGAGATTATATGCCCTAAAAAGTTATGTTAGTTAATGTTGCATAAGAATAAAATATGTAAATTGTGGATTACCACATCATAATTTGGTTCTCTAATAACAGGGGCCTCCAGTTTAAAGTAAGGGGAGATAGGATTCTAGGAATACAAAAGCAACAGTTGGGGGATTAGAACAAAGAATGTTGACTGGGATCCTTCACTAACAGTGATCCTTCTAGTTCTTTGATAAGATTGTGAATGACACACATTTGTATTTTCCCGAATAAATGTTTAATGTTTTTCTCAACTAATTTTAATATAATATATTAAACTTAATTACAAATTAATTTCTGAATGATATAAAAGTATCATTGTCATTTTATTTTTTTATTTATTTTAAATGCACATGAAAATTAATACTTCATAATGAATTTTTAAAAGCCTAAAGTTTTGTTTTTACATTAATCAAAATGTTATAATAATGTTTCTCCAAAATCTTTAATCTGTTTACTTTTTAAAACGCACTTATAAATAATATCTTATTAAAAATAGCTATATTTTTAAAGTATCACTAACTGAAAATTTTAACATATACTATTGAGCATTGTTGTAAATAAATTTCATAGTAATAATAATATATGAAAGTATCATAGCATATTGTGAATGAACATGACCATAATTCCTAATGAAATTTTTCCCTGTAGCAGAAACTGAGGGCAGCACGGCAACAAGCGCTGCAGATTATTGAAGGGATTAATTTTCACATCTCTGAAAAGAAGTGCCAGGTTTAAATATGTAATTATAATTTACATTATCTCGATCATTGTACTTGTTGTATATTCTTAACTTATTTGTTTTGTAGGTGTAAATTTTATGTGTTTTATAAACTGCTGGTAATACTTGTGAAACACCACACTGTGTCTGCCATTCCTAGCTCGAACCCAAATGTTGTTTTGCTGTGGATTGATACAGAAAATTCTGCTATTGGAGAAATTTTAAAAGCCTGGAGTTTGTTTTACATATTAATCAAAATGTTATAACAATGTATTTTAAGAATATCAATTTATTTATTTTTCAAAATATCTTTATAAACTATATTTTGTTAAACTAATTTTTCATATAACAAATTACGATAATGATATCATTTAACGATCACTGATCGCTAATATGCATAAGGGGGGGGGAAGTCACAAAAAATTAAATGAGTGAGAGATATTGAGCAGTTCTATCTCTTTATTGGTTCCAGAATTTAATAAAGTGTGTTTAAAATGAATATTGACAATTATGCTGTGGATGGAAATTTGGAAAATTCATCTGTTTATCGAACCTGTCTCAATTCTGAAGTTTTGTAGTTTCTATCTTTCAGAGATATGATAGCCAGAAGATTTCGTGCACACACACACACACACTGACCATTTGCCAAAAACTGCTTTTTTGGACTCAGGAGACCTTTAAAGTGTGTAAATCAGGTGAAAAATCGATATTGAATTTTTAGACCGAATACAATACTTCCATTACCTATGGTAGTCGGTAATGGAAGTAAAAAATCACCTAGGAAGGTCCCCAGTGGCAGAAACATCGCGACACGGCGACATAGTTGCGGACACAAAAAAAGGACTTGCAGACAGTTTTTGACTGCGCTAATGAAAAAATTAGTCTGCAACTTTCGGACACTCTTTGCCTGCAGTCATAAAAAAATTGTCTGCAATTAATGGACATTTTTCACCTGCGACAATGCGCTACTGATGTATGACGTTTTAGATGCTCTCTGGTAGGAACTCTAGAGCCTTCCTATAGGTGCCTTGGTAGGAACATACAAAACAGTGCTTAACAACGGTGACCTAGGGAGCCTAGATCTCCCTTGGTAGATAGCATTATGCATGTATTCTTTTCTCCTGTTACCTGTTACTGAGATTCTATGGGAACATAGAAAAGTGCTAATTTCATTTAAAACTGCTCCAAAACTTCTCCACTTCAAAATCCACTTATAAAAATTTTTTGTATCAAAACTAAAACTAATATTTTTAATATCTATATTGTGTTGTGTTAAACATTGCTATAAAATGTTTAATTAAATGAGTTCAACAAATTATTTTTTATTGTTTATATTGTATTGTTCTGTAGTGAAATTGTATTCGTGTATTGTTGTACGAGATTCCACTGTTGTTAAGCTCCCCCCCCCCCCAAACATGATTGCCTCTATCAGCTTTCAGGTTTTTTGAGCGTAAGTCATTTTTACCCCTGATTACATGCAAATTTCGCAGACAAATTATGAAATTTTAAAAACCTGTTGCAGACAACTACAAAACTTTCTGCTACTGGGGGAAGGTCTACAAATAAAGCTTATAAAAGAAAATTTATGATCTTTCGAGTTTAGATTGCTATTCAGTCAAATGTGAAATATTTGGCAGTTTTTTTTTATCTACAATTTGACAGTAAAAATATAAAAAATAATTGGAAAAAATTAATTCTTTAAGAGCTGTTTATTTTAGCATCATAAAGTTTGTATATTAACATTTATCAATAATTGTATCACATTTTTTTAATTATAATCAGACTCAGAGAATGTAGACGAACACACGAATGCCATTCACAGAAAATTTTCGAAGTTTACAGACAGTTTTGACTTTTTTTTTTTTTTTTGTTACACATTTCTTAAAAAAAAAAAAAAAAAAAAATATATATATATATATATATATATATATATATATATATACATGTAGCGAAATCTCATTTCTGGAATATTATTGTATGATATTCGTTTTAACTCTTAGCCACAAAAATAAAATTAAAAGGAATTCCATTTAGGGCTGCATCAGTAACAGATAAATTTGTGATTTCTGCTGGAAATTAGTTTTTGAGTTTAAGAATGTGTCAGAAACTGAATTAAAATTTCAGTATAGAAAATTTATGAAGAAAAGTGAAGAACTAATAAAACCTATGCTTTCCAAAGATTTTATAAGATTAAAAAGTTCCTGCATAATTAAAAAAAAATTCTCTCCAGTAAAACAGCACTTTTCAAAGACATAGAAATAGTTTCACAGGCTGTAACTATAGCTACTATTATGTCTGTGGAATCAGTGTGTGAGTCATTAAAATCAAAATACGAGTATCACAGTAATAACAGACGACATATTAGTAAAGAAACAGCCCACCATAAAATGAATATTTCTGTGAATGGACCTTTACCCACATAGTGTGACTCTGTAGTCAATGCTGCGTTGAATCAATTATTTATCAAGCAGAGTGAGTGGCATTTTTTAAGGAATGGTTTATTTCAGAAACAGTAGAGAAAATGATGAGTAAAAGTTCATTATCATATTTTAATTTTTAAAAAATTGAAAATCAGGCTTCGAAATGCACTAGGACATCTCAGGAAGCATCTTCGTGTTGATTCACATAACTGTCTGTACTACCATTTTAGTGCTATGCTGTCTTGCAGAATCACACCCAGACACTGTCTTTTTTAGATTATGAAGATTTATTTAATTATCGAAATATCCACTACTGATTGTAGGGTGAGAAAATTGATCGGTTTCAATTAAATAATCAAATCATACAAAATTAGTTTCTTATAAATACCACAACTTGCATATTGTTATTGAATGTAATTTTTCAGTTTATGGGGAAACATAAATGTCAGTTTTTATTTATTATTATTTTTTTTTTCTTTATGAAATAATATTTTTTTTTCTCTCTGCAGGTGCTGCAAAAACTTGCCTGTTAAAGAGAAAATGCAACATATAGAGAAATTTCAAGGCAACGTATAATTCTGATATCCTATTTATGGTGCTGTGGGGAATACGATTCTTAAAATCTCCTTTAATCCACAAATTAAAATGTTTTCAAGCCATTCCCAGGCACACAAGATGAATGTATTAAAAATGTATTTGACTGACCATTTCAAAATTGTCTTCTAAAATTGACGTGCCAGTGTGATGATCTTGCAAACGACCTTTAAAAGACATGCCTGTTCGAACAGGAGAATTTAATTCAGGAAAGCAGACTCTATTTTTTTATAAATTCTCCTTCCTGAATGCATTTGCCACATCCGAAATACCCATAATACCCTTTGAAATAAGAAACAAAAGCTTGAGCCGATGCATCACATATTCTGGCTTTGAGTTTCACAATATAATTTTTACCAGAAACTGTTACACTATTATTTATTAACTCTTTAAATTCACCACCAAAACTTGATAGAAATACATTTGCATCGTTGGGTTTAGTTTTCCCATTCCCACAATATGAACCTACAGGAAAAACAAATTTCCACCGCATTAGAAATTAAACAAAGAATGGTCTAAAATTGGCTGTTAGAGCTTTTTGCTAAAGGCAAGCCGTCAATACTAACAAACAATTTCAGTTCGGTGGGAAATGAAATTTTCAAATTTAGTATTTTTTCTGATCCTGCTGCTAAACAAAATTACAATCAATGCCAGGAAATACAGGTTTTGTTATTGCTTGACGTGAAGTTTTTAGAAGAGTCTATGAATCTGTGTAAATCACTAAAGCAGTTACGTTCAAGTGTCATGAAGCATTCCGCATTCGACAGCTCATCTTTCAATTTTGTCAGTAAAAGAAATAGTTGATGGTTGTAAAAATGTTTCAAACTTTCTAATTTCAGATTTGCTGGAGAAAATTATCTGACAAATTACGATTTTATACATAGTCAGAAGTTAAATCAATTTCAGAAATCGTACTATTTTCTGCAATATTTTAATCATTAAAAAAATGCACATCAGGAAAAGTAGAAATATTCCAAGAATTTACATCAAAATCTGGACTTATGTGCTGTGTGGGTTATCGGAGCAGAAGAATGTAAAAAATTTTGATTATCATTGGCAATAGTACTATTTTCACCTTCAGTCAAGGCCATTTCCACATTATTTATGTCAACATTTTGGTCTGCTGGGGACTACACGACATTAGACCACAAGTGGGCCATGCAACCATGGATTTACAAAATTTACATTAGATGTTAAATTTAAAAAGTAATGTGCAATTAGTGTCATTGTGTAAATACACCAGTTAAAGCAATTTAATGTAATTTTTTAAATAAAAATGTATGAATACATATTATTTCTTCTTGGAAATCTTTTTAAAATTTAACCTGTAATTTAATGTCGAACCAATACAGGTAGGTTGGAAGTCTTCATTCATGGTATTTTGCCAAACAGTCCACAATTTTTAGTACAGCCGAACCTCATTAACGTGAATCACTTTTAACATGAACTGTTTCTAGAACCCTTATCAAAAGAAGATTAGTTTAGTTATATGAAGATTAGTTATTGATAGCCTGAACTACTGATAACATGAACAAATTTTTTATCCCCCTTGAGATTCACATTAATGAAGTTCGACGGTAATTAAAACAAATTCAGCCTATAGAACGAAGCCCAAATAAAATTAATCTGTGTAATCAAATGGAAAATACATATGCATAATAAAAAGCATATGTAAAAAAAAAAAAAATAATAATAAGCAAATCACTTTTGATAAAAAAATAATGAATGTATGTTTTTAAGCTTTATGATTTTTTTTTTCGTATATTTTTATATTTTATCTAATAATTGCACAAAGTTTAATTTTAAACTTGCATAATATGTAGCAATAAGCAATATAGTTGTTTAACAATTTTCAAATATTTTTAACAATATCTTATGAACTTTATCTTATAAACATTTTTGCTTTCGACATTCTTTACGTGAGTTGTTTCTGATTTTGACGTTCACAGAAACTTGATTCTTCACTTTTTCCTTTTAGCAGCATTTCATTCATACAACCTGTCATCCAAAAATGTTGGATCATATTAATTACAGGCATTTCAATTAGTGATTACCTCTATAGTTTTATATCACAACCACCATTATGCATCACAATGTGAAGCCATCAGGAATTTAACTGCCTGTAATCAAATATGATCAAACTTTGTGGATGCAAGGTGATATGAAATGCTGCTAAAAAGAAAAGTCTGGAGGTGGTGTTTAAAATATTTGAAAATTGTATATGCAATACACTTATTATGCTGCTATTACACTTAAAAACTTTTCACATACACCATTTGAACCGATTTTTGCTCTATGTTCTGGAGATCGAATACCAAAAGAGGGTTGCGAAAGCTCTCCAAAAAACTTCAGATCTCAGTGGATGGTGTCACATTCAGTCTATGCATAGAACCGGTTTGTAGCTGCATCTATAATTAATGACTTCTGGGCATAGACCGAAAGTGGTGGGATTTACTGGGATCAGAAAAGGAGAGTGAAAAAAAAATCATTTTCAACAGTCAACATCACATGAAACATGCGCTCAGGAGTTTCTGGATTTGGGAAGAATGATTTACATATAAGCTCTGAATTAAGCCATTAGGTTTTATCTTTAATTGTAATATAAAGTTTTCATGTTTTTTAATAATAATAAAATGTGGAATTGATGCATTTTTCTACAGGGAAATAGGTGAATAATAATTAATATTCATTAGTTGTTAAGAAAACAGTATATTTCTGTACTGATAAGTATAAAGGATTTAAGTCCATATTCTTGATTTTTCAGGAGACGAAAAATAAAGTTAAGTTAGCTAAAAACTAATCAGAAAAATCGATTAGGAAAAAGGGTTTATGTTGATTTATACCATTCAGTGATAGTCAACCTTCATTTAATAAACGGAAAAAATTGAATTAAATATTTTATATAAAGATTTATGCTAAATTTCTGACTTGAATCTTTTTTTATTACTTACAAACTTTGAATAAACACCATAAAATGCAATAAACTCGCAACAATTGTTTCGGGTCGAAAAAACACACGACCCTTCATCAGGCGAACAAAGTAAGCACGAGTGCTGCAGTCAAAGCGGCAACGCACAAAATCGTTTATAATGAAAAGAAAAAGTTTATAAAGTAGAAAATAAATATAGCTACTGGTGTGAATAGAATTGTACAAAAAAACAAGAAAATAAATAAATGAGTGAGATTAAACATATAACAATCGGAATTTATTTAATTCCGTGTTCGTCCTGCAACTTAGGTTATATTGGTCAAACTAGGAGGCGTTTGAAATACAGAATAAATGAGCACCGTCGGAATGTTCGTAATGAAGAGATTACCAAATCTTCTATTGCTTCCCACTGCTGGTCTCAAGGTCATCGTTTTGATTTTTCCAAAACTAACATAATTTCTTCTCCTGTCTGTTCCTCCCATTTGGATATTCATGAAGCATTTTACATATTTAAAAATTCGAAAAATCTTGTTAATGATATTTCTTCCACTCCTTTCTTCTCTGATGCTTGGAAATTACTCACGTAACTTAGATTTTGTTATCCTTAGATTGTTATATGTTTAATCTCACTCATTTATTTATTTTCTTGTTTTTTTGTACAATTCTATTCACACCAGTAGCTATATTTATTTTCTACTTTATAAACTTTTTCTTTTCATTCTAAACGATTTTGTGCGTTGCCGCTTTGACTGCAGCACTCGTGCTTACTTTATTCGCCTGATGAAGGGTCGTGTGTTTTTTCGACCCGAAACAATTGTTGCGAGTTTATTGCATTTTATGGTGTTTATTCAAAGTTTGTAAGTAATAATTTTTACAACGCCAGTTTTGTGATGCTTCTTTATTAAATGAATCTTTTTTTACCTATGGATTTTCTCAAAGACTAAATGACATGGATTTAAATCCTTTATACCAATCGATAGAGAATTTTTTTCTGAGTCTGACAATGTACTGAACTCAAAATCGACATTTTTGGACTTAAATCCTTTATACTTATCACTAGAGATTTATAGAAATAAATTTTACTTTTAAAAATGTGATTTTCATATGGTATTGAAAGGAAATTTCATGACAATCGTTTCTTATTGTACTGTTTCAGGATAGTATATGGGTACTTCATTTCAACTTCAACCATGTTAATGTGGGTTAGGTTAAAGCTTGGTGGGTTATCCATGTATGCTAGATTAATTTTATATTCAAAAATCTGGAGTGACTATTTGCCTTTCTGAGTACTATTAAGTAATTAATGGTTGTATGAATACAGTAAGAGAAGTTGTTAAATGATCAGAAGAGATAATTATAATAGTGTTTGAGTAATATTCTTCATATAGTGTGTTCTTTAACATTATTTCACTTAAAGTAATTTGAGCCTGTAGCTAAAAATGTTTTCTCAAATGAATTTCTCATTGTGTCACTGTAAATTAACTAACAAGGGAAGTATGAATCAGTAAAATTGCTATTGAAACCAAACCAAGCTTCAATTAAAGAGCCTGGTCGAAAACATAGGGCATATTAGAAATTTGCTGCAACAACTTCCATGAGGGGCGACATATGACCCTCTAATAGTTTTAGTTATTTCTATGAAAGCCAACAAAACATGCATTGTAATAAGAATGAATGGTGCTGTGGTAGCATGCTTGACTTCTGATGCGAAGGTACTGGGATCGAGTCCCTGCGAGGGCGTTTTGTATTTTAATTTATTATTTAAAATAAAATATTTATTTTTTACATTTTTAATTAAATTAAATCATTATTTTAAGAGAATTATCAATTATATTAAGATATATATATATATATATATACATATATTTAAGTATTCCAGTTAATAAAGTATTGACCATGAATTTATGAAATATATATTTTTATTTTTTTTATTTATAAAAAATAAAATAATATTTAAAGCTACGAATATAGTTTCTAATTTATAACAGTTATGATTAAAAGTACAAAAATCATGAAACCATAAGTATTTTTCACAATTAGAAAAAGAAATACAAAAAGATTGATCACAATTATTTGAATTACAATTTTGTTCACTGTCAATTATTGTTCATCACGAACATTTTGTTAAATATTTGTCTTTTCGTCGAGATTACTAGATTTATAAAATCTATATTTACCCAGATTTTGAATTTTTTGAGATGTAATCTAATTATGAATTTAAAATCATTTTGAGAAAATTTGTCATAGTGTTCAATATTATTATCAGTTCTTCCAACACCACTAAATTTGACAGTTGTTTAATGAAACATTTGAAATAAAACTTAAATGCAACATCGAATAGTTAAGCAACAGCTGTTGTTAATTCAGGATTTTTCGTGCAAAAAATTGCATGAATAAATAATACAATTGAGAGCAGACGATAACTCTGGATACTAATGTCGTTAAAAAGTAGTAATTAGAAATTTATATAAAACATAATCATTAACAAAATTTTATCGGAATGTAATCATTAACAAAATTTTATCTGAATGAAATATAAAAGTATTTCCAGTTAAATTATTAATTTCTTTAAATTTAATAAATAAATAAATACAATGGTTAAAAATTAAAAAGATTATTAAATTGCCCACGCTGAAAAGGAAAAAAAAAGTTTTAATATAATTAATATTTTCTCTTAAAATAATGATTTAATTTAATTAAAAATGTAAAAAACAAATATTTTAGTTGAAATAAAAAATTAAAATACAAAATGCCCTTGCGGGGTCTCGATCCGAGGACCTTCTCATCAGAAGTCAAGCACGCTACCACAGCAGCATTCGTTCTTGTTATAACCTGCGTTTTGTCGGCTTTTATAGAAATAACTAAAACTATTAGGGGGTTATATCTCGCCCCCATGGGGGTTGTTTCAGCAAATTTGTACTGTACCCAATGTTTTCGACCATGCTCTTTAATTTAAGCTTGGTTTGGTTTCAATAGCAATTTTACTGATTCATACTTCCCTTGTAAGTGCTACGGTGACCTATAGCATATATATAAACATTCAGGTCAGTTAATAAATGCATTCAGATGCTTTCGTGTTCACTTACACACTATGAAAAAAGTCCTGTTTGCTGCCAGAAATTTTCCGTTATGCAGAAAAATACGTTCTGTAAACGTAATTTTTCTGTAACTTTTGCGTATTTTCTGTCATTACAGAAAATTTCTGGCAGCAAACAGGACTTTTTTTTTTTTTTTTATGATGCACATATATATATATATATATATATATATATATATGCGCACACATGAATATATCATCGTAAAAATAGCAAAAATGAACTCTGATATCTCAAAGTAAAATATTTGTCATAATTACAATATTTTCCTTACAAATGTATGTTTGGAAAGTAGTATTGCTATTCCTTGTAGGAAATAAGGCTGATTATCTGTTTTGTGAATTTAAAAGTGGAGGGATCCTATTTATATTTGAGTATCGAGGGGGGGGGGGGGGGGAGAATTTACTCCCCAACAGACAAAATTTTCTGTAATGATTTGCAGAAAATTTATCTGTGATCTAGAACTGCTGAACTAAGTCTAAAATCATATGAAGCTATTAGCAGTTAATAAATTAAGTAATACCTACATCTAAAAAGAAAACAAAGAATGTGACACAATCTAGTGACACAATGCAAATTTTATTACTTTCTCTTATTCGTATGTGTAGTAGAGAAAGTATTGTTTTTGAATCAAATATCGAAAATTGAGTTTATGTTAAATTTACACATTTTTAGGTCCCATAAATCCGAAAATGTTTCGAAATCCAAATGTTTTTAGCAGTTAATCTGTGAATTTTTCTGTTATCAGCATATCTCAATAACAAATAGTAGCAGAAAGTCCATACTGTAACTCACAAAATATGCATCATATAGGGACGCTACACTAAACTTTTCTTTGAGATCAAAAGTAAGTAGTTTGTGAAAAGGTATCCAAGATAATTAAAATACATTGTCTTTGGGAAAATTTCGAGTAACTACAGTGTAACAAACATAAGCTGACTTAAACAAAATGGAATGAACAATTTTTTTTAATGGAGAAAAACATGTTTTGTGTAGATTGTGATATGTAAATCATTCATCATTTGTTTACAGGCTACCTAAAATATTTGGAGCTATACTTGGAAATTGCTGGAATTATAATTCATCTTTTGTTAGGTGTTTTTCAATTGAGACTAAATTTAAGTACATAATATTGTTCATATTGCATTTTGTTTATAGACAATATACAGAGCTACCAAAAATTGAGCTAAATGTGAATTACAAAATTGTGAATATAATTGATGGGAGTGCTTCTATTCACATTATTATGTCGACGAACACTGTTCAGAAAGAAAAATTAGTTTTTCATAATCATACTATAAAAAAAGTATTTTTTAAATTTCAACTTTGTTTGTTCTTATATAATATATTCTCAGGTGCCTTGATTATGAAAATCCAATTTTTAGCGGTTAATGAATCTGTATGTATATCTACTATCATAATTTAAATAACCTTGTGTGTCACTCACATTACTTTCTCTTACCCTGCATTTCAGTATTATTAATGATAGATTGCATATTAAATTTTGAGATCAATAGCATGAGATAATAAAATTCAATGTACTTTTAAAACATTCTAAAAACAGTTCTATTTGATGTGTAAGTCTGTGTGAGGGAACAAACCCCTCAAAAAAAAAAACAAGCTATTATTAATTTTTAATAAAATCACACAATCAACTGTGGAAGGAAATCATATTTATTGAAATTTAATTTTTCCGACTGAGTGAAAATAATGCCTGGACCGGGACTCGAACCACGGATCTTTGACTTACAAGGTCAAGGCTCTACCAACTGAGCTATCCAGGCCGACATCCCGGTCAGCATTACTCACTCAGACAACCTTTTGGCAGAAACAATCTGGTCTATCATTTAGATAGCTCAACAGAAATAAGCCGCAGGAAATGGAAAACACCATTAAACAATGGAAGAAAGAAATACAATTTTTAATAAAATCACACAATCAACTGTGGAAGGAAATCATATTTATTGAAATTTAATTTTTCCGACTGAGTGAAAATAATGCCTGGACCGGGACTCGAACCACGGATCTTTGACTTACAAGGTCAAGGCTCTACGAACTGAGCTATCCAGGCCGACATCCCGGTCAGCATTACTCACTCAGACAACCTTTTTGGCAGAAACTGTGGAAGGAAATCATATTTATTGAAATTTAATTTTTCCGACTGAGAACAGAACTGTTGAGAACAGAACAGTTGAAAACAGAACTTCAAAAAATACTTTATTTACAGTATGGGTATGAAAAATTGTGCAGTATTCAGTGACATAATAAAATGTACAAAGCACTTGTATTAGATTCAATAGAAAAGACCATTTTGCTTAATTCTGTGTAGCCCTGTATATTGTCTATAATCAATAGGCAGTATTAAGAATACTCTGTATTAAAAAATTAGTCATATTTTAAACACATTCAACACAAAAGGAATTTCGATTCCTGCAAGTATAGCCCCATCCAAATACTTCAATTGGTCTGTAAATGAATGATTTTCATACTACAATCTACACAAAACAGGCTTTTATCAATAGGGGGGGGAGGGAAGGTTTATTTTGTTTTTTTAAGTCAGCCTATAGATGTTACGCTGTACTTACCAGATATTTCCTCCTATACATGTATATACAATGTATTTGAATTTACTCCGATGTCCCTGTACACAAACCTGCTTGATCATAATGAAAAGTTTACTGTAGAATCCCTATATGATACGCATTTAGAATATCAAGTTGTCTACCAGTAGTTACCTTTTAGAATACCAGTTTAAAAGTGCATGATATTACAAGTCAACAAGAAATAGATTGTTAGGCTTTGCATACAATCTCCTGTTCCCAAGATTAATTTCAGATTTTATTCCACCAATACTGATCTTGTACTTCTGCAAAAGAAAAAAAACTGATGTGGACACCACATGACTTCCTTATACACATTTAGAAATATATACATATTGTTAAAAAGCATTATCATTAGACCCAAGACAGTTGACTAAAAATATTTAAAAAATGCATTGTCAACGTGTTCTGAGCTTTTCTGAAAGTTTCAAATGCCTAACTAGTCAAGAAGTCAGTTAAAAATCGATTGCAAGATTTGTACTTGTAACGCTGCCGAAGGCAGCAGGGACCTGAAACAGTTCTCTAAAAGTATTAAAAAAATCCATTTTCACCATGCTCTGAACTATTCTGAAAGTTTAAAATGTTTAGCTGGTTGAAAAGTTAGTTAAATAAATTTTCTGTTGAATCATATAAACACTGCTAAAGGCAGCAGGTATCCGAAACAGTTGGCTGAAAATAATAAAAGCATTTTGAATGTGTTCTGGGCTTTTCCGAAAGTTTCACATGTTTAGCTAGTCAGGAAATCAGTTAAAAATCATTTGCAAGATTTATACTGGTAACGCTGCTGAAGGCATCAGGGATCCAATCCGAAACAATTGGCTAAAAGTATTTAAAAAATGCATTTTCACCATGTTCTGAACTATTCTGAAAGTTTCAAATGTCTAGCTAGTCGGGTAGTTAAATAAATTTTCTGTTGAATCATATAAAAGCTGCTGAAGGCAGCAGGTATCCGAAACAGTTGGCTAAAAATATTTTAAAAATGCATTGTCAACGTGTTCTGAACTTTTCTGAAAATTTCAAATGTCTAGCTAGTCAGGAAGTCAGTTAAAATTCGATTGCAATATTTGTCCAAACAGTTTTTGAGTTAAAGTTTTTTGATTCATTATGACCAAAACCTTTGTAGTTTTGGTCATTATGAACCTAATTTTCTTAAATATCTCCAAAACGGAAAATCATACGAAGGCCAAAAAGGGAGGTGCACAACTGGATGTTATAACAAACCTATGTACCAATTCGCAACTTTCTACGTCCAATCGTTTTTGCGTTATGTGACATACAGACACATGCGTACGACGTCACGAAACATCGTGTAAAGTCGCTTATATCGCTAAGACGAGAGCTCGTGTTAAGATGACACTTGCAGGTGTACAACTAGACATCATGACAGTCACACATATAAATTGGCAACATTCAGCGATCATTCGTTTTCGAGCAATGTGAAACATAAAATCCATTTCACAAATCGGGATTACTATAATTCCTTATACTTTGTATGAGGAAGTAAAAATTGGTGCAGAATTTTATGAAAACAACTAGAAATTTTCAAGGAATTTGAAAAAATAATAATGTCGCCTGTACAAAAAAAAAAAAAAAAACAAAAAAAAAACAGTATTTTACAATGAGCAAAATATGTCTCATATTCTAATAAGATGATATACAAAGTTTTATCTGAAAAAGTTCCAGGTGTGATCTGAAAAAAAAAAGCTATCTTGCCAAATTTTCTGCCTGGGTAATGAATTCCATTAAAATCTACCAAAATTGGATATGGAATATACATTTAGATTTCATCCAAGTTTTATAGAAATTACATAAAATCAGTATAACTGATGCATTTTTCTTTCTTTCTCTTTTAAGCATTTTAATGCACTTATTTTAAACAGGGAAGCCAAAAGCATTGGCCTTGCTTTTATTATGCAAATCTTAATTTTAGACAAAAATATACAGGTTATTGATTTTAAGCATATATTTTTAAATCCTGATATTGAAAATCAATATGACATTTATGTCTAAAATTAATCTCTGCATTTTAAAAAACAAGGTCAATGCTTTTGGTTCCCCTGTTTAAAATAAGTGCATTAAAATTCCTAAAAGAGAAAGAAAGAAAAAAAGAAAAATGCATCAGCTATGTTGATTTTACGTAATTTCTATGAAACCTGGATGAAATCTAGATGTATATTCCATATTCAATTTTGGTTGATTTTACATGATTTAGATGAGATCTGGATATATATTTTACATCCAAATCTAGTTGATATTACATGAAATGGCTGAAAACACAATGTTGCATTTACATCCAAATTTGGTTGATTTTACATGATTTAGATGAGATCTGGATATATATTTTACATCCAAATCTAGTTGATATTACATGAAATGGCTGAAAATACAATGTTGCATTTACATCCAAATTTGGTTGATTTTACATGAATTGAACAAACTCTGGATGTCTTACATAACAAGTTGGTTGATATTACGTACCAACTAAGTCTCATTTGGGGCCATGTTACAACTTTGCTTGTGACATTTCAACCAAAAATCAACCAAAGCAGATAGCAAATTTCAACGTAATGGGACGTAATATTTGATCGCGATTACGTAATATCAACCTAATCGGGATGAAGTGTGTTGTGTGGGTATTACGTTCAATTTACATTAAATAAGCCTAACATTTATAAAATATACAAATGTTACAATTATAATTTTCTGCATAATCCATAATAATATTTCAATGTTGAACATGAAATCTAACTTACATGAATATACATAACATAACATATTTTTACACTTACATTTATCTTCCAACGAGAGCTTTAAGTATCATTTCCGAGCAAAGAAGAGCTTCGGTATTTTGGATACTATTTAATTCATATTGTAGATTAATGAAGTATTATAATAAATTATTTGTTTCGGGTTATGTATTATGAATGAATGATTATTACCACAGACAAATATATCCTTGTCTTGTCTGTGACAATTACTTTCTTCAATAACACTAACACTGGACGACAGCGGCCATGTTTTTTTTGAGGCGATAGTAAATCTGCGATCGAGTTGTGAGAGCTCCGAGGCAGTCACAAATTTCCCCCTCATCGCTCACAACTTTGCGACCAGTTTTGTAAACAAATGTTGCGTTTGGATTGAAACAAGCCAGATTTGTGATTGTTTACCTATTTGTGATCACAATGTTTCAGTCTGGATGTAACGGATAGTCGTCAATGGTGGGAACGAGTGCTTTCTGCCGACCACTCCCAAGAGTTGAGATGTTTGTTTACAGATAAGGAACTGACCTATATTAGAATTTAGGGGAGTGAAGAAAGATGGGGATGGGGTAGGCTGACCAGATCAAAGTACCTTTATAAAAGAGAAGCCTTAAAATTTGCAACAATAATAATTATCCAATTGTAGATGCATTTTTTTCATTCCTAATGAATAAGGACAAAAATTATATTACTGATTAATAATTTATTTTCTACAATTTTTTAAAACTTAGAAAAATGCCTTAAAATAAAAGGAAGTCGCCATTTGTCTTCAGAAAATGGGGAAGTTTGGTCAGTGTAGGATAGTGAGACTTTTGAGAAAATGTACTTTGCAACATACACTATCAGCTAAGAAAGCTCCAACTTTATCCAAATTTCTTCCGACATAAACTATTTCTTCACCTGCATTTACTGGAGTAATTACTGTAATTCTGAGAGTAGATCTGCTATATGCGGTTTACTATAAGTGTCGATTAGGTCTTCACTGAATATATTTTTGCGATATTATAATTTGTTTTTATTGAATTTTAAGTTTTGTAACATTATTGCATGAAATACTACAGTCTTTTCTCTCCTTTCTTTTAATTATTATATAGAAATGTTTTGAAAATGATGAGGAAAAAACCCCTACTTTCCACACGATTTTCGAAAAAAAAAAAAGGCATCTTCATAGAGGGGGTCCCCTGGCTACGCCCATGATACATCGAAGTACATTTAGATTCTTTATAGTAAACCTTTTATGATATATTTACATGCTTATTGCTTTTCTTTGGTATGGACGAGTAGATGTCTTTTTAGAACATAACTTACAGAAAATCCTTTAGAACATATTTCACACACATATGGTTTTTCACCAGTATGAATGCGTGAATGAGTATCCAAATTTCCTTTTTGAGCAAATCCTTTAGAACATATTTCACACACATATGGCTTTTCTCCTGTGTGAGAACGTACATGTGCTTTTAAATGTCCTTTTTGGGTAAATCCTTTATGACATATCCGACATACAAACGGCTTTTCTCCTCTGTGAATTCGTGAATGTTTATCCAAACTTCCTTTAATACTGAATCCTTTTGAACATATTTCACACACGTATTGCTTTTCTCTTGTATGGTTACACATATGTGTATTTAAATGTCCTTCTTCGATAAATCCTTTATGACATAATTCACACACGTATGGCATTTCTCCTGTATGTGTACGAGTACGTATATATCTCTTTACATCTGCTTTTACGGAAAATCCTTTAAGACATAACCCCTCATCTTTTCAACAATATGAGTGCATGAACTTTTACTCAAATTTGCATTTTGAATGAATCCTTTTAAATTGATTTCACATTAACAAGGTTTTACACATGTGGAAACGGGTGTATTTAGATTATTATTATTACTTATACTTTTTAGAAAATAAAATATTTCTTTGAACCTCTCTCTCAAATAAATGATTTTTCCTTGAAATGTATGTTGAGATTGATATCATATTTCAGATTATCATTATTTTAAGGCAATAATAGAGGAGAACTACCAGATCTTTCGGAAAGGTGGTTTGGAGGTTTATATTGAAACATATATTTAAGCAAACAGTAATTTGTTTCCTGGAAAATAGCTTGTATCACTTATGAAAAAGTGTATCCGGTAGAATCTTGAGCGTGTTCAGTAGAGCGCCCGAGATGGATCAATGCGACCGAGCGATGACGTCACTGATCTTGGATCGGGCCAGGCGTCTACTGAACGATTTGGAACAATTCTGACGTGATTGGAGCAGCACCATCTATCTAATTTGACCTGTATTAGCAATTTGTCTGGACTTTTAATACGTAATTCCAGAAAATGCTAAACTATATTACGTTTTTTCTTAAAAAAAAAAAAAAAAAAAAAGAAAGAAAGATCTTTTATGTTATAACAATTTTACTTCTTTCTTATTAATGTAGAATTCTGTATTCTGCTAACAAAAAATAAGAAGTATACATTACTTTGGTTATGATTTTTCTGAATTGACGTATAAATTTTAAACATAAAAATGTTAAGAATGTTACGTTACATTTATTTTTAAAGGGGCAGAGTGGATTTATCTTAAATGAGCACTTCTTGATATAAGAAAACACCTTTCTTTCTCTTCGAATTTTATTATGAACAGAAATGTGCAACAAAAACGTTTTTGAAAAAAAAAATATATATATTATATAAAATATGAAATATGCTATTTAGTTAATATAATGGATTTATATAAAAAATAATCTTACTTCCTCCTTCGATTTATGAATCAATATAATGAGCTTTTTCTCTTATTACCGACTGAATATTAAAATAAACTAGCAATGTAAACAACACTGCATAATTTTATAGCTACTTTTTTTTACAGTCTGTTTTGTTTATTAAATTTAATAATTGACATCTTAAACTTATTTTTACCAAAATTAAAAATATGTGGAAGGATTTTAATTTATTTACTTATAGTTAACTTATTGCTTTAAAGGTAAAAAATACAATCGTTTACAAACTTTTCTATTTGTAAACAAAAAACAATCGCATGAATGAAAAGCTTTGTCTGAAAAAAAAAAAAAAAGAAATATAATTCTTCCCAGCTTATTTTTACACATTAAATTAACAAAATATGATAGCGTCCGAATTTAAAAAAAAAAAAAAAAAATGTATTTTTGTTTCAATTAAAATTGTGTAAATTTTTGTTTTAATTTTATGTTTAAATGTTACGTTCATCAATAAAAGAAATTACGTATCGAAAATCGTTATTACGTAAAAAATCTTTTTTACACAATAAATAAATAAACATCATATAGTTTTGCATTTTATGGTATTACTTACCTTATTTTCTACAGCACAAACAATGCATGTACATAAGTACATCTGTATTAATCCTCAGCTAATTAAACAAATAAACAATCATTGTCAAAAACAGATGTTCATTATTCAGGTTTTCACTGTGTAGTGTCACTCAGAGCCTGATTTTCAACCTATGGCGCATTTGATCCATCACGTGACCCAATGGATCAAGAAATTTTTCTGGGCTTTCTGATCAGCATAAAATCAGCATAACTGATGCATTTTTCTTTTTTTTTAATTTCTTTTTCAAGCATTTTAATGCACTTATTTTAAACAGGGAAGCCAAAAGCATTGGCCTTGCTTTTTATTTTGCAAATATTAATTTTAGACAAAAATATGCAGGTACTGATTTTAAGCATATATTTTTAAATCCTGATATTGAAAATCAATATCACATTTATGTTTAAAATTAATCTCTGCATTATTAAAAACAAGGTCAATGTTTTTGGTTCCCCTGTTTAAAATAAGTGCATTAAAATTCTTAAAAGAGGAAGAAAGAAGAAAAAAATGTATCAGCTATGTTGATTTTACTTAATTTCTATAAAACCTGGATGAAATCTAGATGTATATTCCATATTCAATTTTGGTTGATATTACATGATTTAGATGAGATCTGGATGTATATCTTACATCCAAATCTAGTTGATATTACATGAAATGGCTGAAAACACAATGTTTCATTTACATCCAAATTTGGTTGATTTTATATGAATTGGACAAACTCTGAATGTCTTACATAACAAGTTGGTTGATATTACGTACCAACTAAGTCTTATGAAGGGCCATGTTACAACGTTGCTTGTGACATTTCAACCAAAAATCAACCAAAGCAGATAGCAAATTTCAACGTAATGGGACGTAATATTTGATCGCGATTACGTAATATCAACCTAATCGGGATGAAGTGTGTTGTGTGGGTATTATTTCATCCGTAAGTATGCTTAAATATTCAGTTAGAAATTTACTCAGAAAGCCGACTGGCAAATATTTCATTCACTAATAATTTTTCTTCTGAAGAAACTGTCTAATTTGCTAAAATCTTTGAAAACATACTTCGCACACTTAAGATTTCCCCCGCTATGAATTCGCGAACATCGCTTTAAAATTATGTTATAAGAAAAAAACCTTTCATATACATTACATGCAAGTATAACTTTTCACTTTTTTGAATAAGCAGATGGGAACTAAAACTCCTTTTCGCGAAAATATTTTAAGTTTTACTTCCACACGTTTGACTTGCCTTCGTATGGATGCATAAATGTCTATTTAGCTTACTGTTTTCAGAAAATCCTTTAGAACATACTTTACACACATGGCTTTTCTCCTGTATGAGTGCGTGAATGTCTATCTAAACCTCCTTTCCCAGTGAATCTTTTAGAACATATTTCGCACACATATGGCTTTTCACCTGTATGGATGCGTAGATGTGTGTTTAAACTTCTCTTTTCAGTAAATCCTTTTTGACATACTTCACACAGATATGGCTTTTCTCCTGTATGAGTACGTGAATGTTTATTCAAGTTTTCCTTGCGCAAGAATTTTTTGCGACATATTTTACATACATATGTCTTTTTGTCAGTATGGATGCGTACAGTCCCTCAAAAAAATAAGTGAATATGAAACCTTAGTACGGAGGATTATTAGTATTTTTTCACTTTTAAATTATTCAATTATATTTTCAATCCATTATAAAACTGGCGACAATGTTTATATTAGTCGACAAATGGCTTTTGATTATGACAAATATTGTTCAAAAAAGATTTCGTCCACACGGATTATATTCTTGAAAATATTTTTTATATTTATTGAAAAATTATCACATGTTCGAAGTTAATGAGGCTAGGAATGAAAAAGTAGTGTTGAACACTATCATAAATATTTTAGATTTATTTAGATTGGGACAGAAATAAAAAGGATTTGTACGGAAATCGATAATTAGGATGAGGATATGACATGTTCTTATATATTAGTAGGTGTAGCGAATGAACTCTTTAATGAAGGGAGCTAAATCGCATAGGCGTAGCCAGCTTTCCGAGCGGGGAGGTGCCCAAATTTTAAACTAAAAGTTACAATATATGAATACATTATGAACGTACTGCGCATATGTATACATGTGTGCGTTTTAACACATGTATAAAAGTTACACAAGGTAACGCATGTATGTTTTAACATTTAACACATAAATTAAGTAACTTTCTCTTAGAATAAATAACTAGACTTGACGCAGAACAGAAATATCAATATTTACACAAGTTAAAAAGGCCAATGTAAAAAACTGTTAAATGCAGTCTGCAGTTTCGGTAGCGTAAATCAATGCATTTGGCTTCCTTTGAAATATCATTTGATAAAATTTGGACTTTCAGAGTAGTGCCGCTATCCGTCTAACAGTAAAAGAACAGAAGTTTGAAAATTGATTAAAACAATGAAAGAATGTTTCATAAAAAATATTAAATGGTGTCGAATATTTGGTTTCAGTACGAAACCAATTAACGTTAAAAGGTTAAATGAAAATCTTAAGCCTTAAGTTATAAACGAAAACGTAAAAACTAAACTACGGAAAAACTTATACTATGGAACTTAAATTGCGCACACAAAGTGTTAAAGTAGAATTATAATGATATGTTTACTTTATTTATAATCTCATTTCATTTCTTTTATTTTACCAGTTTCAAATTATGAACCTATATATATATATATTAATTAAATATATTTATATATGTATTAAATTAATACAATCGTGTAGCTACTTTTTTAAAATTATTATTTTATTCGTTCCCATATTTATGCATAACATTTATTTTCTATATTTTAAAACATTGTTGTAGTTGTGATGTTAGTTTCAAACAGAATAGTACAAACGGGTACTGTGATCGCTATAAAATTAAAGTGATACTTATTAATAAGATTGTAATAAACTGTTGTGTGTACCATAATATAAAAATGTGATGTGTGTAAAAGTCGCAAAAAATAAAATCAGCATTAAATAAATGTATCGAATCGGGGAAAGTGTAGAAACACGCCACAGACCGGACCAAGCGCTGACCATTAGTCAAATAAATTTACGAATTACTACTGTACATAAGAATTCCATGAAAAATTGCATAAAGTAAAATGAAAACATTAAAAGGGACACATACCAATAAAATTGCACTGAAAATCCCCGAAAAGTAAATGTATCAAAATGGAGGACAGATAAAAAGCAAGTGGGGTGTCTCACTATCCGATTGTGCACCGGCCATAAGCCGAAAATATTGTTTAGAAACCACCACAATTCAAAATTACATACATAATCGAATCCAGAAACATTCATTAATAAAATAGCACGAAAAATCATCCTGGCATAATGTCGGAAATTTCCTACCCACACGAATTTTCATCCTTACTTTGTGAAAACTTCTTAGTGATAGGAAAAAAAAAAATATCAAAACACATTAGAGACACCCAACGCAGTACATAAAAATTTTTAAAAGTACGATTTCGCAGACCAGTGTAATCGGAAAAAATTTACCCACTAAGTTATTATGATACCAGACTTGCATTCAAATCAACAATTACTAAAAAAATTATTTTTGTATTCAAAGAACTTCAAAACCTGAAATTCTTTCTGTAACTCATGGTAGGGGAAAGTAATTATCATTTTTAAACGTTTTTACTGGACGCAATATAATTTAGTATGAATGCTTCTAATCGAACCTAACTTTTCTTACAATCTTTTATACGAAAATTATTTTGTATCAATAGAATATGCTAGTTTCATTATGTTTAAATCACTTTCAAAATGTTGTTGATATGTATCAACTGGAAATTTTGTACTTAAACAATAATGTATTTGAACTCTTTGCATGTCATAGTATACGGATCATTATGATATAAATTGAATACGATTTTTAGACTTCCTTCCAATACAAGCTTTTGAGTTATGCCCATCCAGACTAATCACAAGAACCTGGTTATACAATTGAGCAGACCTCAAGACATACTATTGTAAAAACTATTTCATATTCAAAAATTGAATCGCAAAACATTACATTCTCCAACATGTATAGGTAAAAGAATGTTAAAAAAAAAAAAAAAAAGCTCATTAAAAAGAAATGAGAAAAAACTTGACTCTCTGTTAAGGCCACGAGTTTAAATAAACTAAATCATTTTATCGCCTCTTTTCCTTGAAGAAAAAACAAACTATTAATTTCATTTTATTTTTTTGTTTACCAAGAAAAATTACTTTGCAAATTTCTGTAAGAAATGTGCCATTAAATTTGGATTTATGAACAATTTACATTATTCTTTTAAATATATTTTTTACCATGTTTAAGAAAGTGTCTTTCTATTGCATAGAATCATTGGTATTAGTAATAACAATTTTTTTTAAACCTTCAAATCTTTTTTTTTTTTTTTTTTTTTTCTGTTTTCAATATGTTTTTGTTAAATATACTGAATGTGTGTGCGTGAGCGGGAGGGTGCCCGGGCACCCAGGGCACCCCCCCTGGCTACGCGCATGAATCGTAACATTTTTCGTTTTTGTCGGAGAATATACTATTGTGGGTATTCTTTGATTCGAATAGCTGGCATTCTAACATATATTGCAAATACAATAAATGCATTAAAAAAAAAAAAAAAAAAAAAAAAAAAAACATACTCTTTATTAATTTTATTAAACAGTAAGGTAATTATGGCTGCTTCTCTATTTAATATTTGTTTAGGGGTAGATATGAATGGTTTTCCTATTTACCGTTTCTTTGTAGTAGATTGCGATTATTATTTTTTTATGTTAGAAGATTGGTCCCTTAAAACGATATGGGATAATATTATATATTTTCACGATATCGAGAATTTGAATTTACATAATAGGCTTTTACAAAAAGCTGTTCGAGAATATGATAAATATAATTTACATACTACTCAGTTTAAAAAAAAAATATAAGAGTTTAATACAACGTTTGAAGGATTCTTTGAAAAACAAGTCTATAGAAATATTATTTTCTGAAACAGATACAGCATTTGACAAATATATGGCATATCATTTTAATCAAAGTCGAATGTATCACAGACTCAAAAAAGAAAATTAACAGATCAATTTTATTATGTTCGAACTTTCTTTGTAAAGGATAAAAAAAGGATTCATATGTGTTTGAAATGCATGAAATTATTTTTTTATGGAGAAGAGTGTTTAATTGATCTATATTTCTCTATAGTACGTGCGCATAACACTTAAAAGTTTATAAAAAGTATGAAACATTGGTGTCGCTTATGCAAACAAACACCTTTATTTCAAGTACTAACTGAGGAAAATGTCGAGAAATATTATAAGACGTTTATCAATCCCATAAAAGTTCAAAAATATAAATTGTGTCAATATACCATGAATGAAATAATTTAGATAAAAAAACATAAGTAATTCTTATTGCCTTCTGCACAGACTTTTTAAAAAAATTCTTTTATTTTTTGTAAGGAAACTAATTGCATCAAGTTATTACATCAAGATATTATGTTGTAAAGTTTCATAAAATTCTATTATTTTTATCCTAAAACAAGAATTTAATATTAAAAAAAGCACTATGTACTACTAATTATAATAAAATGTGAATATTTTAACAGTTATTAGTTTATTTGTCATCAAGGAAGTACGCTAGGATTTTTATCCAGGTGCATGTGACATAATTTGATATGAGATTTCGTAGAATAAAAAAAGAGATTTTGTTTTTTTAACTCTTTCAGTGGATTAGATTTAAATATATGTAATTGTAAATATTTAAATTACTTTACATATTTTCCCATAAAATTTTTATAAAACAATTTCCACTTTTTTATTATTTTTGCACTATTTCAATAAAATTCACACACATTAAATAAAACAGACACAGTTTACAGTAATTAAAAAATTTTATTATTACAATATTTACAAATAAACTAATATTCAAATCAAGGTAAATAAAAATAAATAAAAGAAAAAAATGTATTTCTATACTATTAAAATTCATTCAAATGCACAACTAATAACGAATTTATATTATAATGATGATAGAAACTCAATTTGGAAACATATTTAAAGATACAATGAGAAAGCTGGCATAAATGAAGATCTCTCCTGTAAAAGTTGTTTCTTGGCAAATATAGTGAGCTCGCAGCAATGAACGATTAAGGCATGTATTTACAAATTAAAAAAGAAATACATAATTTTAATAAATACCTAAATAACTCCCTCTGTCATAATAAAATGTTTCTTTAATAGCATTATTTACATTTAGAATTTTATAATTTACTTGACAATTTTCTGCCCATGTAGATCTTATAGGATATAGACATTGTTCTTTTATTGTGCAATCCTCACAGTTTTCTTTTATACATTTTATGGTGAAACCGTTCTGAAAAAATGGAGTGATTAAAAAATGTTGTTCATATGGATCGTAGGAATCATTTAAAAAAATTGGTTTATTTATTTTTTTTATACTACAATTCCAATATAGATTTTGTTTATTGTGATTTATCACAATAAGGTCTTCGGTGGGCAGAACATAATATGTAATATTTTTAATATCATTTATATGTATATTATTTTTTGTGAAATCATATTTGAAAAAATTATCTAATTCTTCCCATTTCATTTTGTATATTGTGTAATCTTCAATGGTTTTCTTTATAGGTCCGGTATTAGGTAAATTATAATATTTATCCTCGGGTATTTTGTCAGTATGGATATTTAGATGTGATTGTAGGTAAGGCTTTCGCGAAAATCTTTTAAAACATCTTTCACACTCATACGGCCTTTCTTGTGTATGGATGCGTAGATGTAACTTCAACTGTCCCTTATCAGAAAATCCTTTAGAACATATAACACACACGGATGGTTTTTCTCCTGTATGTGTACGTAAATGTTTATCCAAACTTCCTCTATGACTAAATCCTTTACAACATATTACACAAACGTATGGCTTTTCCTCTGTATGTATGTGTAGGTGTGTAATTAGATTACTCTTAACAGAAAATCCTTTAGAGCATATTTCACACAAATATAGGTTTTCTCCTGTATGTGTACGCAAATGATTATCCAAGCTTCTTTTTACAGCAAATATTTTACAACATACTCCACATGCATACTTTTTTTCAGGAATGCAATGGGGCACATGTGTATTCGTATTTTCCATAGAAAAAAATTCGAACTTATCTCACAAAAGTATAGTTATATATTATATATATATGTTTTCTTGAGATGGAATTATTGATGTATTTGGTTTTTAGAATTTACAACTGCTTTGCAGAATCAGAATAGCATCTCTCAGAACACACTGCTCAACTTTTTCAAGATATCTGCTGACGAGCTGTTAATTTCGCAACGGTAGACACTTTCTCCAACCAATCAAAGCTCAATATCTCAATGCGTCACCGGTCTTGGCGATTTCCCGAAATTTAACTGTGCCAAACGCTGAAACGCCAAGTTTGTTCGAATTCGAATTGAATTCGATTTTGCAGATTTGTTATTGTTATTGTAATGTAATGTTAAATTGCAAAAAAATGTTTTTGTTAATGGTATTTTTTCGTTTAAATCAATAAATTTACTAAGTTGAAAAGCCTTACCGTAAAATTCAGAGGAGTATCATTATATGTGCAGGGAAAAAAGTAGTAATTTTGCATCAAAATTGTCAATGGATTTAAAAATTATTTACAAAATTAAAACTACCTCTATATTTTGAAAAAAATTTAGGTACACTCACGTGTGTGATAATATAATCTGTTGCATTATATGGTTATTGTTATTATGAATAACAAATTTATAATTTATTTGCTAAAGTGCTTTGAATATATTTTCATAATGTTATATTGTGAGTCACGATTAACATTATTTTCTCTTATTGTTAAACGATTCTCAGAATATTTTGCCAAAGTTACATTTGGGTAGTCTGATTGAGATCCCCCCCCCCCCACTTTAACAATTGATGCTATTTATTTTTTACCTATTTGTAAGTATATTTCTAAACTTTATATTTCGATAGGTACTATGAATCTCATCAATATGTTTCATAAGCTTAATTGCTGTAACTTTAAGGCTACATTTATTTATTCATGTGTTAATCATCTAATGTTGTATAATACTCACCAAAATTTATTGTAAACATACAAAATATATTAACAATTTTTTAAATGAAAAATAATTGTATTTTTATAAGATTTACATAAAAGTAATTTCGGAATAAGTAGAGAGCAGAAATTTTACTTTTTATTTTCTCTTTCTTTTATATATAATCCAAAATTTGCGTTTGCCTGATTTTTATTAATTTCATTTTACTCTATACCTGTTGAGTCGTAATAGGGCAATTTCACGAAAATATTAAACTGAACACAACTATCAATAATTCAAAAACAAAATCTTTTTAATTCTTGGAGTAGTGTGAAGTTTAATTTTAACTTATATAAATTGTTTTATGAAAAATTGCCCTAATAAGGAAAGGGCACGTGACGTCACTCGCAGTCAAATTATGGGTAAAGTAGCAAAACATTGGTATTTCCACCAAGAGATTGATTTTTTGCCACTCGAGAGTGGCAAAGATTGATTGACGGAGCGTTTGTTTATAAACATGCCCTTTCCTTATAGATGTCTATTGTTTGTTTTCGTTAGCTGTGACCCTGCTCACCTATGCGCATGCGTGAGGTCTGCATTGATTTTGTTAAAATAGGGTAGAAGCGTAGAAGATGAGAGAATGTTTACATTTTACGAGTGAGAGATAAGTTGCGGTTTTTTTTTTTTTTCTTTTCAGGACATTATTGAATTTTGAGGCGATACTTCTTCGTTATATTCGTATAAAGGCAAAATGCTGATTTTTCCCCCTTGTAATTTTTAAATAAGTGTAGAAGATCAGTTTTATTCTTCGATGCAAAATAAAATCCGTAAACTTAAAAGTAAATGCCTGTTTTCTTTCTTCTTCTTCTTTTTTTTTTTTTTTTCAGTTAAAATTATTTTTATTTGCTTACTTGATCTCTAAATTCGTACTATATCTGTCATACCTGAACACTTGTTTCATGCACTGATTATAGTAGTAAATTAATTAAAAATGACTTAAATTAGGTAAAATTTACATAATTCATTAATAAAAGAAGAGAAAAAGAACAACGTTTACAGTAGACTTTACCTGTAGTAAAAGTAATATATTTTTTTCTTTTAAATTATACTGCTAAAATAAAAATACCATATTTTTGGATCTCTATTTTACAGAAATTTACAGAAAATCGTATTTAAATCAAATCATTAGATTTTTTTATCATGATTATTTTACACCTTTTATTTTTCGCGCATATTGTCATATAAATTACATTAAATAAAATATTGTTAATTAAAATTAAAAATTAAACTTTAAATTCGCGTAAAAAGGTAAAATAAATATTGAAGACTCATAAAAAGAAAACGAACACGTGTAGAACGAAAAGCGCATTTGGCTAAGTGCCCATCTCATTCAACGCATCACCCCTTTTCCGAGTAGGATCGTTCCGCGAGAGGTAGACATGGTTTACGAAAACGGACAGTATGTGCTTTCATATTAGGATATTTAAGATATTTACACATGTCAGTTAATTACTAACATGTTGTAAATACTGTGACTTTTATTCAATTAATAATTCAGGACAAATTTAATAAAATGTGTCCTGATAGCCATACTTGCTTTGTGACATAAATTTCAGTAAAAACTCTTAATGAATTGATCCTTTTCAAAGAAGGGGTAAAAGTTATTATTATTTTATCCTATAATCTTATGCAACATAAGCCAACGTTATTTTAAAAATGAACACTTTCTATATATATATATATATTTAAAGCAGTGTTAAAGTTTTTCATCAAAGTTTCTTTTTATCTTAATAAAATTAAACAATAAAATACTTATATTTTTTATGATCTTGCTTTGATTTTTTAATGAGCTATTAAGTAAAATGGTAATGAGTTTAGTATAAATGAGAAGCACATTGATTTTTCCAAACAGAATAAATTTTTACATTAAATTACTTTGTAATTTAATGATAAATGTCTTATTAAATCCCAAAGCCATTTTATACATTACTTTTAGGCCTAGCTACTATAAACAGTTCAAATTAATGAATGCAGATAAGTATCATTGAATAAAAACTTTATGCCTAATAACTCGCAGTGTTAAAAGAAAAAATAATTAACAGTTTAATGAAATGCATTTATGAAATTTTTAATCGCATTGCTTGAAAATGTTATTCTGCTTTTTCTATACACAGATTATGGAAAAGGTATGTTGCTTGTCACTTTTACATAGCTTTCTGAACATTTAACTATTTAATTTTGTATTTCCTTTGATTGAAAAAATAGTTTTATAATTGATTTCATTAAAGCTTTTTATCTTGGGAAATGAAAATATAAATAAATAAATAACAATGTAACAATAACAATGTTGTCAAAAGATTATCCTTTAATGATCTTTTTGTAAATATTTTACATATCTGTAGCATATTTAAAAGCTCAGTGCTGTTAATTTAAATACTAGATGAACAGATTATGTTTAGATTGGTTTATTGTAATTATTATTTATTTTATAAAATAAATTGAAATACAGTATAAACAAATAAAAATATGTTTAATTATAAATTTATTATCTAGGATTTTTTTTTTTTTTTTTTTTTTATGCAATATCCACAAAGATTAATTTGCAAAAAATTATTCTTTAAAAGTATTACGCAAAGTCCTTTTAAAAATATAATCTGTAATATCCATTGAATTTCTTAAAGGTTAATAGCAAACTATTTTGTGCTAAAATGTATTAAAACTTTTATATTAATAAATAAGTCATTTCATGCCAAATCATGCAAAATATATATATATATATATATATATATATATATTCAACCCTTGTACTGAATTTTTCAATTAAACGTTCAGGAATCATTCTTCTTGAAAAAAAATGAAAATATATTTAAAAAAAAAAAAAAAAAAAAAATCTTTTATTAATTTTATTTTTCGAAAAATCTTTTTTTTTTTTTTTTCTTTTTTTTAAAGTTTAAATAAACACAATTCTCAATTTCTATAAGAGATTAGCGAGAAGTTTGTGACTTCTTATTTTAAAGAGAATTTTATTGACTTAATTTGACGTCCAACTAGATTATGTTAAGTAATTTTTTTTCTTATTTCTTTTTTAAGATGGTGTTCTTAAAAGATAATAATAATAATAATAATAATAATAATAATAATAATATATATATATATATATATTATTTTTATTAACATCTATAATAACCTGGACTTTTTAGAGTGGGATCGGAATAAGTTATGATAAAAATATATTATAATTATCATACGTTTTGCTTACATGGTGAAAGAAGTAATTTTTAAGTTCTTAATAATTTGAAAGAGTATGTAAAAATCTATATACAGTATGAAGCCGAAAATCCGGACAATTTCGGCAGTGTTAATCATCATCATCATCATCAACAGCGATTTTTTTTTTTTTTTTTTGTAAATATATCTAAATACAAAAACAAAAAAAGTATTTTATTTCCTAGTAATCTTCAAAAAACAGCATTTGCAGAGTCTGAAAGAGGAGGGAGTAGAATATTATAATATTAGAAACAATTCTTAAACATTTATCTAATTGAGAACTAAATTCTGTATTTTATTCCAACTATGCCCAAACTTTTAATTGAAAAATTTAAGGGTATATTTTTCTTATTTAATTTATTTTCTTTTATTGTAACTTATATTGAAATATTTGCTTACAAAAATTAGTATATCTTAATTTAGAAATTTATTCATCAACCAGGAAAATTCATTTCAGAAAAATTTGGAGTGGAAGGCTGATATTTTTATACCAACTATGTGAAAAATACCATAGCCGGGAATCGAACCCGAGCCTTCCGCTTTACGTGCGGATGCTCAAACCACCGAGCTATCCTGGGTGATTACGAGCTAGGCATTTCGCAAATAACATTCATTGGCAAAGTCACTGAGTCTGTAAACACAGCTATATCAAGTGACATTAATGTCACTTGATATATGTCACTTTCACTTGATATAGCTATATGTCACTTGATATGTCACTTGATATATGTCACTTGATATGTCACTTGATAATGTCACTTGATATATGTCACTTGATATAGCACATATATAATGTCACTTGATATAGCTGTGTTTACAGACTTGGTGACTTTGCCAACGAATGTTATGTGTGAAATGCCTAGCTGGTAATTAGCCAGGATAGCTCGATGGTTTGAGCATCCGCACGTAAAGCGGAAGGCCCGGGTTCGATTCCCGGCTCTGGTATCTTTCACATAGTTGGTATAAAAATATCAGCCTTCCATTCCAAAATTTTCTGAAATGGATTAGTATATCTGTTTTGTTTTTTAAGTTTAATTTTTAATTTAATTATTGTTAAAGTTGATTAAAAAAAAAAAAAAAAGTACAGAATATGTTTGTGGCGACGACTTTTTCGCACCTGGTTCTTTTCTTCCTGTGAATTCATCTCGAGACACATTAAGACACTGATCACGCTTTCTTTACCTTTAAAGATTTTACTTTTACTTACGGCACAAACATAAAATACATAAACGAACACATAAATTAACATCCAATAAAGTATTTTAAAACAACATATAGAATGGAACGTTAGTCCATCTTGATTCACATACGCACACACTGTTGCCACATTTTCGTACCAAACTTTTTAGTTCTTGTTTTGGATACTCTCGAAATCAGAGGTGCGGAGTTCACACCTTCCCTCCAGTTTCACTTGAGGGACAATGGCCTTCACAGTGAAACTACTAACAAAAATTTGTGGATAATTTATATAACTGTCCATGAAAGTCTAATTGTCCTTTTAAATTCTTAGTTATTGTTTCATCTTTAAATAAATGTTCATGAAAGTCTAATTGTCCTTTTAAATTCTTAATTATTGTCTCATCTTTGACCTAATATGCAATGTTCCATCAAGAGCAATAACATTTATATTTCACATAAAATTTAAATATTTTCTATGGTATAAAATAAGTAACATTTAAGCACATAATAGAAATAAAATATATATATATAATATATGAATAAACATTTATCCTGACATGGATTTTCTTATGCACTTTAAATAATCTTAATGAATTAATATACTTGAATATAAGAAACAAAATAAACACACACACATATATATATATATATGTAATAACAAATACAATATTAAACTAACTTATGACTTTATTCATGAATGCGTGATAAAGCATCTGCAATAGTATTACTGCTTCCTGGCTTATGAGCAATAGTCACTTGATAGCGAGATAGAGCCAATGCCCATCTTTGTAAACTGGCGTTCTTAGGAACTGTTTCTGTCAAATATTGTTAGATATTCTTTAATCAGATTCAACAGCTGTTTATATTGCTTTGCTGATATCGAATTTGATTTTATATCAGCTTTTAGTTGTTCATCTGTTACTTGCCGTGATTCTACGGGCGCGTGTTGTATATCTCCAAACTCTTCATCTGTTTCGTAAATAATTCCTACAGCTCTGACAGGTTGAATATATTTACGCAATTTATTTTGATGAAGATGTCGAACACTTCCATCAGGTAGTTTGACATAAAAAGAATGTGGAGACTTCTTTTCTACTATTTCTCCTGGTCCTTTCCATTTTGAACAAAGACGATTTGTTGAATCAGGGATTAACACTACAACTTCATCCCCAACAGAAAATTCGGTATCTTTTGACCGTAAATTATGATAATGTACATATTTCTGCCGCTGTTCTTGAGTTATGCTGTTCGCATACTGTGCCGCGTCTTCTAAACGTTTCCGGAGTTTCAACAGGTAGTCAGCTACAGATTCTCCAATCCCTTGAGGAAGTACGACTTCATCTTCCCAACTTGATTTCAGGATGGCTAGAGGTCCTACAGGTGGTCGCCCATGAACTAGTAGGAATGGAGCAACACCCGTTGTAACGTTAGGCACTTCTCTGTATGCCCATAACAAGAATGGCAACTGTTTATCCCAGCCTCGACCTTGTGAATTAATTGCATGATGTAGCATGGATTTCATAGTTCCTATCCATCTTTCAACCAAACCATTCGATTGTGGATAACCTGGAGTGGAAAATTTAGGAACACATCCTAATCGTTTTAAAAACTCTTTTGTCAGCTGTGCGGCAAAATTTCTTCCGTTATCCATTGAAATTACATGAGGAATTCCAGTTCGTACAAATATTTCTATAAATGCATCACAGGCTGCCTTTGCTGTTAAATACTTCAGAGGTATTGCTTCCGGCCAACGACTATGCTGGTCCATAACGCACAGTACATACTGATGGCCACGTGATGACTTTGGCTCTATTGGGCCTAAAATATCGGCATTAACCACTTGAAATGGGAGTTCTGGTCTTCCAACAGCTTCGATAGGTGTTCTATCGTTTACCTTTCCTTTCCTGCGCATTTGACAATCATGACACGAAGCACATAATTGTTTGACTTCTTTTGGCATTCCTTCCCACCAGAAAGACATTGCAATTCTGTCTCTGGTCTTCTTAGCTGCCAGATGTAGGAGTTTCATGAGCCAAGTAGGAGTTTCATGAGCTAATTTCAAAATGTCCTTTCTTCTGCTTGCCGGTACGACCAATTGAATATATTTCTGTCCGCCTACTTTACCCATATGATATAATAAACCTCTTTCAATCCAGTAACCATTTTTATGTTGCCTAGCTTCTTCGAAGCACCTTTTCAATGTAGGACAGGCTAACTGCTCATCCCTAAACACTTATGCTTGTGGAACAGGGATATTTTCATTTATTTCATCCTTACTATCGGTTTCGGTCAATGTCTGTTTAACTACTGAGTTATTAAAGACTTTGGATTCTGGATGATGCGACTCGCTGTTGTTTAGCTTTGCCTTTCTAATAGTCTCGTGACTTTCTCCCTCCATACAGAACATACACTTTTCATTATCTTCTGTGAGTGGGGTACTAATTGCCTCATCCCCAAGATAATTGTCGTTTGAATTATTCCCAGGTACACTGAACAAGGATTGTTCACCGACTTCATTTATTGTGATTACTTCAACCTCTTCTTCTGAAGAATATTTTCCGGGAGACCTTCCCTCCACTTTGAACAAGGACGGTTCATTGTTTTCTTCCACTGGGGTGATATTAACCTCAACCCCTGAATTTACAGGATTTCTTCCTTTCACATGGAACAAGGATTGTTCATCGACTTCTTTCTTCGGGATATTCACTTTATCCCCTAAAGAAATGTTTTCGGGAGACCTTCCCTCCACACTGAACAAGTATTGTTCATTAGCTTCTGTTACTGAAGTGATTCCTGTATCATCTCCCAAATAAGAACGCTTTTGTTCCTTCAACCATTCATATACCCTGGGAGTGATTAAAGCTTCCTCATGCAGCCCTTCTACTACTGCAGCATGCACTTGAACATATGGAATTATTTCTTCATCTGTACGAAGACTTAGCGGAACTGACACAAGTTGTGCTTCCACTGGATTACCTATAGCAGGTCTCAAAAGAATTTTCCCACTTGACTGTAAGTAGTCCTCAGGTACAACTGATTTTCGTAGGTACGGTGATTTCTGCACCACTGTCCACGATGCCTTGAAATTTTTGGCCTCCGATTCCTAAATCCACTTTCAGAAGCTTGCCATCTTTCTCGTTGACTGGAAATTCCCACTCGAAACAAGCGCTATTTAGATTAACACTGACCTTATTAAGGCCCTTACTTTCTTGACTCTTTTTGTTTGTTTTCACGTAAGATGTACTTGCTGAATTCAATTTGGGGCAGGATTTTTTCATATGGCCTTCCTTTCCACACAAATAGCAGGAGAATTTCGGACGAATGTCTCTTTGTTCTTGCTGTGGCTTAGTAAAAACACTTTTCTCATCTCTATTGTTATTTCCGAAATTCGCCCCTTTGGATGGAAGATTCCAATTTTCTTTATGAGAAATTTCTTTCGGTTTTTTATTGAAAGTCATTTTGACATTTTCATAATCATCTAATTTACTGGAAATAATATTAGATGACTTAAACAATGACCATTCATCGATGAAATGTTCTTTAATTTCTGGAGGTACTTGCCTTTTAATTTGATCTGTAATAATCAAATCATATAATTCTTCAAATGTGTTAACTTCTAATCCCCGAATCCATTCAGTAAAATAGTTTTTCAACTCGTAAGCAAAATCTCTCCATGTGATATCAGCTTTTTTAATATGCTTAATGAAAAGTTGTCGAAATCTTTCAGGAGTAAGTTTATATCTCTTTAACAATACCTCTTTTACTTTTCCGTAATCATTCGTGATTTCTTCGTCTTCCCGAGCTATAACTTCCGCGATTTCGTATGGCAGTAGCCCAATGAGATGAGAAACCCAATCATCTCTTTTAACTCTCTGGCGACCAGACCGCCCGAAACGGCTTTACATGCAAACAACCACGGGCGCCGCCTGAAATGAAGAAAAGCTGCTATCCCCCATAAAAGAAGGGTGTCGAGGTATTCAATCACTTCAGCAATTGTTAAGATGACAGTCGGTCCCTCCTCCCTATTCCTAAGTAAAAGCTATTAGTCTGCTTCGTAAAATTTCCCTAGTTTAGAATAGAGCAGGGATATTTTATGAATTTGGCAGAAAACGATCTGTTATTATTATTTTTTTTTTTTCAAAGTACTACTTTTAAATATGTGCTCTGATTTTCTTTTTTCTTTTCCTTTTTTTTTAAATATACATTTTATACATAAGTAATAACAAATATTTTATTTTTATTTATTTATTTACAGTAATAAAAACATGTGAATTATTGTATTTAAAATGTATTGTAAAATGAATATTAAATGTAATTATTATTAAAAATGTTTTGTTCCAAAAAAAAAAAAAAAAAAAAAAAGACATTTTTATTAAAAACATATTTTTAAAATTTATGTTAAAATTAAAATTTAAATTTAACTTATATATATAAAATTAATGTTTCTTCTGTAAGATTTATACAATATGTATTATTTCTTTTTCGTGTTAGTTAATATTATTATTACTATTATTTTTTAATTCGAAGAACTTTGTAAAAATTGCTTAACATTTGTATCACAGTTTCTATTGTGCAATAATGTCTTACTCAAATTATAATAATAATAACAAAAAGCATTTTATTATACAACACATAATTCTTTTTCCTTTAGTTATAAAAATTTAAGAAAATAAAACTTGCCACCCATCTTGGTCCGTAATGGCCTCTGTTTCTTCTTCTTCTTCCAGTTATTATTATTATTATTATTATTTCTGTTATTCTTTGATCATATATTCTATATATGGTCTCATCTACTAATTCTTAAAAAACAATTCATATTAACTTTTTTGCCTTTTAAAAAATCATTTCCATATGTGGTTCTTTGTTCATTTATTAACGTCATATTTTTTCGCGTTTGTCGTAATAACGAATTATATGCATATATCTACAAACGTATATTTGAGTCATTTCTATTCTACCTTTTAATTTCCAATTTTATTTATGTACAATTTAATCTTTATTTAAAAAATAAAGTAAAATAAAACATAGCGCGCATGGAAAGTTGTAAATGTATTCGAAAATGGTATGAGAAGGCGCATATTTTCAAAATATGCCTTGCATAATGCCTGCATGTATTTTCCACTTTAAGAAATTTATTTAATTTAAACAACGTACTTTTAACAGATAATTATTACATAGGTACAATAGTCACAGAATCAATCTTTGAAATGGTATAAAATTTTTAATAAAGCTGATTTTAACGCTAATTCTTCTGTAATTTACGTGAAATTACACAAAGCCCGCCAGAGGCCGAGAGGGTCTGCGCTCAAAGCTGGTAGACGTGAGGTGCCGGGTTCGAACCCAGGTACGCTCATCCGCCTAGCCGTTCGGAGATTTCCGTTTTTTTTTCCGAAACTTGCATAAATACGGGCTAGGGCCGCTTATAAAGAACTCCACAGAAGGCACTCCCCCTCATGCCTGGGATCCTAGAGCAGTCAATCGACGTTATTCCTAAACACCAGCACACAAAGTTGTTTTTTGAGTCCGCCGTGTCGTTTTCTGAATGCACTTGGACGACATTTGTCGGTGTTGCATGTTTTAAAATTTAGGTCTGTTTTCAAAAATATATGTTCATTATATTTAGTTTAAATTTTCTTTTCTTTTCTTCCCTTCCTTTTCTTTTTTTAAATTTTTTTTTTTCGAAAATAATTTCGTTTCAATTTTGAACCTTTTAGCCGATCATCCTATACAGCTTATCGCAAAAACGTAAAACACTTAGGATTTAAAAATAATTGCAAAAAGAATTTAAAACTTTTTTTTTTTCCTTCGCGTTTCTCTCTCTCTCTCTGCACATAGATAAATATATATGAATTTAATTTTGAGATAAGCGGTAATAGTAGTTAAAAGGTTAGTTCTTGCTATAATTTAAAAAGGCAAAACTATTCTTTATTCATTGATTTTTATTTATTTATTTATTTATTTTCTCTCTTTCTCTTATTAAATTTCATGTACATACATTATTTCAACTTTTAATTATTTCTATATTATGATAAGAAGAGAGGAGAGAAACTGATATTTTTATATACTATACACAATAATGTAACAAAAGGATTTGTTATTTTATTTTATTGGGAATAATCATTTAAACCGAATAGAAAGAATGTGAAAGATAACAGTTTTTACAGTTTAATTTCGATATCGAGCAATACAAACAATACCCTCAAATTTCAATTTCGACCTGATTTACATGTTTTTAGGTCTTTTGAGCGTAAAAAGGTGATTTTTGGCACTCGGTCGAATAAATCTTCAAACGAAGAAACTTTAGAATAAAGGCAGTTGTAGTATGTAAATGATTTTTTTCAAATTGTGGTAAAGTTTGGAAAACTGGATGTGGGATATTGAGAATCGAAAGCGGGAAGTTCGAAACTGGAGATGGGATAAAAGGTTCATATCTCAAAAGAGGTTCTAACAGTTTTTTTCTTTTTTCTTTTCTTTTCTTTCTTCTCTCTCTTTTTTTTTTTTTTTATTACATAAATAACTTTCATTGTGTATTTTAGCATTTATTATTTTGTTATTATAGTAAAATTGGCAGGTGTCCTGATTAGGTAAGTGAGCTACAGATAAAGATCTCGAATTAAGTGTTTCAAAAACTGCTTGAAGGATTATTATTATTATATTTTTTTTAATCTTCAAGACGTATGCATCAGTTTTCTTTTCTATCAGGTGTTTAATTTGTTAATTCAGTTTTTCAAGTCTTCTGACCACATTATTTCCAAAAGAGTGTGTAATATGCGTAGTATGAGTAATGGAAGTTGTGTGGCTGTTGCACAACAGATTTCTTTTTCGTCTTGTGAAATATTTTTATTCGAATAAAGGACACTGGAAGAGCAAATGCCTAGATATAATTGTGTTTTGTATCCCTGTTACTTATAGATCTTTTGAAACAGCTGCCGCCCAGCAGTTATGCGTCAGGCTTCTATGTTATTCATTTGTTTCCTCTCTAAAGCATCTTTTAGTAAAACATCGACAATAGGCTGGGAGAAAAAGCAGTAATATGTATTTTTCAACTTTGTTCGAGTATAAATAAATAAATAAATATATATATTTAATTATCCTAGATTTGTAATTCCTGAATTTGAATATCATAGATATCTTATTCGTTAATTCTTAGGTTCAATACGATAAACCCCCAGATACTTATACTTTATTAATACAGTAACTAGTGTGTTGTAGCCATCATACAACTTTCTTTTCTATTTTTTCTGTTAAAACTCATGCAATGCAAACTATTTTGTTAAAATTATTGTATATAGAAATTATTCTGTTATAGTGGGTGAGAACAGACGATTTTTATCTCAAAAACGCTTTACCCTAAATTTTAAAAGAATGAAAATTTTCTGCCGTGCAGACAACACCTTAGGTTTATTTATTTGTTTATTTATTTACTTATTCATTTTATTTGATTATCCTTATTAATTAGCTAATTATTTATTTATTTTTAATAATGAAAAATAAAATCGATAACTTTGCTCGAAATAAACATAAATACATGGTTCAAACGTTCGTACTTCAGATATTGACAAGTATTTGAAAACTCATATTCAAATTGTACACCTTCCGGGTTTGTACCCCACCCCGCCCCTCTCCCAGGAATGGAAGCGATGCTACTACATATGAAAAAATGAAAATAAATAAATAAATAAATAAATAAATAAATATTTGCCTTTTTTTTTTAATTATAAATAACGATTTTTATTTTTACATTGATTGATTTTAAAAAATCCCCCTTATGTACATAAAATGTTCAATGAAATTTTGTCCTAAGTCGCCATATTAAAGATTATATATATATATATATGATATATATCGTAATAAAATTTAACCTTAAAATTTAGCAATTAATAGATTCAAAACAATACCAACACAACAAAAATAGAACTGATTTTAACTTATAGGTAAAATATATATATATCAAATTTTTGTATATCAAATTTTTGTAATAATTTATTGAAGGTGCAACTATATATAAATATGCATGAAATCGTCATGAAATCATTAGCTCTGTATTTGCAGTTCCACAATAACACACGCAGACAGTAGAGTAGAGGTTAAAGCCGACTGACTTCTCTAGGGTTTTTAGCGTGGGTGGTAGTAGGTAGCTCTTTTTAAGAGGTTTTATGCCATATTTACTCGTGTTTTGGAGAAAACCACTGAAAACCCGGAACGGAAGGGTCAACGAATGCGTCTTAGTATCGAACCCGGCACTTTTTGCCAATGTGCTTCGAGAGCAGTATACGGCTACTTGTAAGGCGACAGACAGACTGACCTACAGGCATCTTTTTAAAAATGTTCAAATTATGTTTCGGTCCTCTCAAAACTCGTAAATCTATTGGAAGTCGAATTCTCTTTAAGAAAATAATACGTTACGGTACTTAATAGAATTATATACAATAAAACCTCTCTAAGTTGGACACCTACGGTTTCAAGAAAAAGTGTCCAACTTATAGGGGTTAGACATAATGTTAATGGATACATTCCGTTCCGAGAAAAAGCGTCCAACTTAGAGGGGTGTCCAAATTATAGGGGTGTCCAACTTGAGAGGTTTCACTGTATAATGATTTAACTATTATACTGTCTCAAGTAATATAAAAAATCATTTTTCAATGTATTATGGTTTTGATGATATTCGAAGTGCTTAGTACTATATATAACTCAATGTAAATACATATATCGCATCTATTAAAAAAATAATAATAATAAATAAATAAACTATTTGATTTTATAAGCGAAAACACGAACAAGTTAAATAATAATAATTTCAATTATTATTACATTTTTGTACATTAATGTCTTTATTTTAAATATCTTATGACTTATTTTCATTAAATCGCAAATTAAAAATTTCATCTTAAAAAAATATTTTCTGTAGACTCTAAATAACATCATATATATATATATATATATATATACTTATTTTCATTTTATTGAAGAAAAAAGCTTCAGATAATTGTTGCGTGATATTTTTTCCCAAGACGGCAAGTATTTTAACATTTTAACCATCCATAGTTGCTTCGGGCAACCGCCTTTCATGCCTTCGAATTCCCACACAAGAAGTCACCCCCCATTGATTTACTTAATGACTTTTTACAGATAACTGATATGTGAGTAGACTAAATGGCGTACAGTAACACAATCACAATACACTGGATATAGTTACGTTCTAGGAAAATCTCAGAATGGGAAAAAAAAACCTGGGAAAAAAAAAAAAAAAAAAAAAAATCCGATTAGATTACTTGAAATTTTAATTAGAAGACACTAACTATTTTTAAAAAGGTGTGATATGCTTTATAAACAATGTGTTCACAAATATTCACATAATATGAATTTTTATTTTATTTTATTTATTTATTTATGTTTCAAAAAATAGCTATTAAAATTTACGAAAGAAGAAAAATGTCAACACCTGTTGTTTTATCTTAGAAAGTTCCTACAAATAATTTTAGGATTTTAGAAAATTCGTTATTATCCAGATAAACATTATTCCAAATATATTAAAAGTAAGTCCGAAATACTATACGGCTATTCATTCTCGCTACTAAAAATTCATTGAATCTATTTCAAATACCTTTGAAAATGTAAATTTTCATAAAGATAAAGAAAATGACATCCCATGAAATACAGGTAATTTATGTATATTTTATTTATTTATTTATTTATTATTATTTTTTTTTCAATTCCTAGATTGCACAAGATACATGGAGTTAAATGTAGCTAAATATCAATATAATATCAAAGTTCAAATTAGCATAAATGGAAGTAAAATTTATTTAATTTAGATGTTGTTGTTGTGTGGCTTAAGAGCCGCTTGATTGCATTAGGTCCTAGGCTTATAGTTGGAATGCACTTCGACAGGGTTCTTTCTGAGGGGTCCTACCCGTATTTTCCCGCAGTATATTTGGAGAAAACTACAGAAAACTCCGAACGTCTAGATTGGTGAGCGCGAACTGCGACCGAATCTGGCACTTTCCATCTACCAGGTTTGAGTGCAGAATTATTTGATTTAGAATAATAAATTACATGATTAAAAAAAAAAAAAAAGTAAACCGTAAAGTCGTTTTGCTACTGCTTTTAATATTATATAGGAAGCTGCGGTATTATATAAAGTGATAAAAAAAATAATTACACAATATAATTTCCTATTTATTTATTTATTTTGTAACTTGTGTGACACTATATAGAATAGTCCATACCCCCCACCAGACATTTCATTTTCTTATACACGGTAATATATTCGAATTACTTTTGTATGTCCATATACAAGAGAATATTACTTGTATTTTAAATTATTCATGAATTTAGAATGTGTTACTAAAGAAATATTATTATAAATATAAATAAATAAATAAATGAAACTTTTTCAAACATATCAGAGGAAAAAACGAAAAATCCACTATTATGTTACTAAGTAAGAAGTATAAGTTCTGTTAGCAAAGAAAAGAAAAGAGGAACAAAATCTAAGGAAAAAATAACAGTAAAGGTTTAACAGTAATGAACCCTTCATAAGAATGAAAAGTCGAATTATTGTATATGCAAATATCGATAAATTTCTTCATTTCTGTGTGCTTAAACATAAAAAATAAAATATATTAATCCTCCATTTTCCCATATGACAAATGACATCGATTATGAAATATTTTTTCAATTAAGCAAGCTCAGAACGGTTAAAAAAACTCGTCAGGGGTGATCTTTTTCCCCGTTTAGCACCAATGTACGATTTCTCTCGTTTGCAGCTATAATAGCAAATTGTTAACGGTTATCCTATCGTACAAGAATTTAATTGAGGTTAAAAATTAAGAATAAAATGGAATAAACTATTTAGTTCAAGGAATCAGAGAATCAAATAGAAAACAGCCATTAAAAAACAAACATTACTCACAGGATGATGCATTTGGAGTCACAAACATTAAAACAAGCAAAATAATTCAAGGATTCAGTTGCGCATAGCAGACAAAGTTCTATAACATAAGTCGGACTTATAAACTAGTTATAAATAATTTTATTTGCCTTTTAATTAGTCCAAAAAAAAAAAAAAAAAAAAGTCATATCCACACACATCATAAAGTTATCTTCTATAGACGAAAAAAGCACTCAAAAGTGTCACTATAGTTTACACTGAAAAAAAAAAAAAAAAAAAAAAAAAAAAAAAGAATAAATAAAATGTGATCTAGAAAATAAATTGCGGCTCCAGTAAAATAGCTCTATGGCAGCCATTACAAATTCTAGTTCCTTTTGCTAGCACGTTTTACACACCCTATTCTAGAGTGTTTTCTCATATTATCGTGGTTAAACTTATTTAACTTTGCAAATAAAATGCGAACACTAGAGGCGAGTTTTAGTAACTATAGTTCGAGTTTACTAATCACATCTAGAAATTAAAGTGAGAATTTCTAGCAATACAAAGATAATATAAATGTATCGTTTTACCATCTTGAAAAGTATAGATTAGAATTTCTCCATCATTTCATCTATTCAGTTTATTAGTTTACCTTATATGCATAATACAGAAATCTAAAGTTCTTGTTTAGGGATTCATAAAATGGCTATTTATCCGTTCTATACGAAAGTTGTACATATATATTCTTAATGTAATTTCTACAGAGAAAAAAATTAGAAACATACTCTATGAAGATATGATTCTTCTCACTTTTCTATCCATGTGCTATTTTAAAACGCATTTATTATTTCAATATATAATAAGCATTTCATTTTACACTACTATTAAATTATAAATTAACACCACTTTTGAAATTTTTAAAACTAATAACATTAATTGTTATTTTATTATTTTATATAATAATACTGCATACAATTTCATTCGCATAAAGTAAAACTTGTAAGACTCAAAATTGTTTACTAAAATTTTGATTATACTTCTACTGTTGTCGTTTCATTTTAGTCTGATGGAGGAGGTATGTCCTATATTACTAAATAAATATTTCGTCTTATTTTTATTTGTCTTAATTTTCTAAATATTACCTTTTAAAATGCATTTAAAATCTTTGTGCTGAGTGTTTTTAGAATACAAAATCACAGGATCTTTTTTACCAAATGCAAAAATGCAAAAGGTGTTTCCTACGTTATGTTGAGTATAAAAAGTATGCTTTTAAAAATACCGATCGTAAACTTTAATACATCAGAAATATTTTGCAAGTTCCTATACACCCATAAGTTACCCAAATTATACCATTTTAAACAGAGAATATGCCATAGAAAACTTGAAAAACATATACTAGCTTCAAGCCATTTAATAAATATTAGCGCGTGATCACGTAGGTTAATAGACAAACAAATAGAAAAGACGAAATGAATCCTTACCCTCTCTCAAACATTCTTAGAATCTTTTAAAGTGCATTTCACGACTGAAAACGCATAATCGCATAATCTTTTATGAAAAATGAAATCAAATATATAAGATGTAGCGAAAATGGTGTTATTATTACATTAGTATTTTATATACGTATTAGCAAGTAAAAGTTGTTAACCAATACCCCCACTATTTTTTCATTAATTAATTCAAGTAATTAAAGTTATCTTTTAAATTACTTCAAAAATATTAATATATATTAATAAGAAAAAGTTGTCTTAAATTAGAGAATACCCTACAATTCTTTTCCATTCTACTCTCTACACATTATTCTTATTATTTTGCAAATTTATCACCCTGTAATTATGAAATATAAATATGTATAAGTATTATTATTTTTATGAGTTTATTTTCTTACAATGAGCTTTAAACGAAAAGATTTTATTATTATTATTATTTTATTAAATTTAAAGAAGAAAAAATTACTTTTTAAGATTCTTACTAAGTAACAGCTATAAAAATTAGCATTAATATAAAGCATTGTGCTTAAATTATTTTTTCAGTTTAATTAATATATTTTGCCCTATATCATATCAATTAAATCAAGATAAAATATAACAAAATAAATAAATAAATAAATAAAATAAAAATAAATAAATAAATAAAAAATAAACTTACCAAAAACCCATGATAGTTTATTACTTTTAAATTATTATTAGATAATAACGAGAAAAAGTTGTTTTTTATAATAATAAATTATTTTATTGTATAAATAAATCAATTGTATTTTTAAATTTTTGTCGTATTACATTTTCAAAGCAATCTTTTATTACCCATCATACTGTAGACATTGGGTTCTTAGGCAGTCATAAAATTTTTCATCTGCCGTTTTTTAACATTTCTACGCGTTATCAGTTGCGAAGAATGTAAAATTCATAATATTTATGTGGTTTCCGTTTAAGTTAATTACTATGTGTGCACGACATTACAAGTGCAATAAAATTTTTTAAAGAAATTAAAACTTCTTATACATTAAGAAATTAATTTTAATAAGCTATTTTTGAGTACGGAATTTTTTTTTTTTTTATTATTGTTTATAAAAATAAGTTTAAATAAAAAAAAAAGGGGGGGAAGCAAACAAATAGAAAGACGAAATGAAGTCATACTCACTCGAAATCATTCTTAGAAGCTGTTAAAAGGCATTTCAAAACTGAAAAAGCATTTTCATTTACTATTTTTATTCGATTTTTTTCCTATGACTATATTTCCTGGTGACTTTTTTCCGGGGCTTTTTTTTTCTGGTGACCTTTTCCGGAAGGCTTTCGTTCCGCCAATCGCCTTTTATACAGTAAAAATTTGTATTTTATTTTATTTTATTTTCGTTTTTCTCTGGTGACTTTTTTTCGGTAATTTTTCCGCCAGTCTATTGGTCTCTTACAATAAACTTGCAGATACCATACAACTATCAAAATAATCTTGCATAAAAAAATAATTTAATATAATTTAACCATTCTATATTAGTCACATGTGCGATCTATCTGACAGTTAGTTATTTCTGGAATGAAGCCACTAACGTTTTTGTTAGTAAATTAAAATAGATTTATTCTGAAAATAAATAAAATTTTATATTTCACATAATTGGTAAATAGAAATATTTATTACTGTTTATTACTGTTAGCTATTTATTTATTACTGGAAATATTTATTACTGTTTATTGTTGTTAACTATTATTATACGCTTTTGAAACAATATGAAACGTCATTAACAGGTTAATTCGAACGAACATCTTAAATTACTTTTAAGAAATAATAATGCAATATATAGAAAAAATATTTTTAACAGTGAATTATTTAAAATGGGAACATAATTTGATAAACCGATGTAATTATAATCGGAAAATACTCTTATATTGAAACATTAATTAAGTCATACAACTATTAATTTTGCTCTAATTGTTTTTATATAAGTTAGCGAGTGAAAAACAAACTTGCAGGTATAGTTTAAAGTGAACAGTTAATATAAATATTAAGTTTATTCATTATTAACATCCTGGGACGGAAAACTTTTTAAAAGTACTAAGCATATTTAATAATGACTATCAAAAAATATTATTAAATCATCCGCATTCAATAATCTATAAAATAATAATAAAAATAATAATAATAACATCTCACTTTATACTACTTATTTCATTACATAAATAACGTTTTCTTATATTTCCCCTCCACCATTTCCCCAATGAAACAAATCCCCCTTTTTTTTCCCTTGGAGAACGGGCGGAATTCTTCAAAGTAGCGTGTACAAATTACAAGCTCACGCCTACCCCAAAAGTGGGGGTGAAATTTTCTCCAAGATGATGGGAAACTCCGGTCTTTTCACGTACCTAGGAAAATTCAAGTACGGTTGTCAGAGAGTTAATTTCGGCACGTTTTGCCTGCCGCTCAAAAAGAACTAAATACAGGCTAATTTCGCATGTTTTAGGATCAAATTTTTGTAAGATGTTATGTAGTTTTACGCGCGTTTTCTCAGAAGTTTCATTTGTAATTCCTTTCTTCTCAAGTTCTATTCTTGCATTTTCCAAGCGCATTTTTTCCAATTCTATTTCTTCTCTTCTTATGCGTTCCTCCATCTCTTCTTTTCTCTTACGTTCCTCTATTTCTTCCCTTCTTATGCGTTCCTCCATCTCTTCTTTCCTCTTCCGTGCTTCAAGTACGTTCGCTAATGTTTCTTTAACGAATTCTTCATCGTAATTCTTTGAAGCCAAAATAGCATCTCTTAACTCATATAACTTTAAATGTTGAGCTCTTTCCACTCCCAGCTCAGTAGCAACTTCTTGCAAATCTTTTTTATTCCCTTTACCCAAAAATGCCATCTTCGGATGGATGAAATCAAATCAAGTTCAAATTTTCCGTGAATAAAATAAATTTTCTTATATTTATAATCACAAACCCTATTGTTTTCGTTCCTAAGAACGTCAGATTTGACATCTTAGTTTTTATCTTAAACAACATTTTCCCCCAAATTAAATAAAATAATCATTCAGTCGGAAAGCATACATAAAAGGAGAGAAAAAAATAATATGTATCGAAATAACAAATAAAAAAAAATGTTTACACAATCAATTCTTTCATTAAATAAATCAGAATATACTTTATTACATAACCAGCTTTCAATAAATTAGAAATAATGTTGCTATAGCAACCTTTAATCAAACTTACTTTTAAACAGAAAAAAAAAATCCGATTCATTCCTCAAAGTAAAAAAAATAAACAAAACCGGACGTTCACAAGAATAATTCACTAGTTTTTTTACTGACATATTTCATTAATATTCCAATATTAATAAAGATAAATAAATATAAATCATTATCAACGTCTAACAAATAAAGAATCATTCAATAAAACAGAACAAATAAATCAAAACAGAACTTGTTTTTTTTTTTTCTTCCACAATCTACTGTAATGAAATCTTATTTATTCTAAATCACGTGATGAATAAAAAGAACACACAGAAATTAACAACAATGATCTTGAATAGCATAAAAATATATTCTTTTCAACATTCTTTTTACCATTTTCCGGCTTTTTAAATACAAATAAACAAATATATTTCTATTTTTCATTTTTCAAACACTAGAATTATTATTATTTCAACATTACGAAATATTTAATTTCCATTTACCTATTCTTTACCTTGTTGGAATACAAAATCGGAACAAAATATCTAAATGCTTAATCCTAAACATAATGCTTAATCCTTTAACATAAACTTATACAAAATATGACTCTTGATGGAACATTAAAAAAAAACATACCCTTTTTTTTTCATCACTATCATGAAATAATCCGTACATGCACTAGCTATTTCACATATCCTGTCGACTGCGCCAATTGTGGCGACGACTTTTTCGCACCTGGTTCTTTTCTTCCTGTGAATTCATCTCGAGACACATTAAGACACTGATCACGCTTTCTTTACCTTTAAAGATTTTACTTTTACTTACGGCACAAACATAAAATACATAAACGAACACATAAATTAACATCCAATAAAGTATTTTAAAACAACATATAGAATGGAACGTTAGTCCATCTTGATTCACATACGCACACACTGTTGCCACCTTTTCGTACCAAACTTTTTAGTTCTTGTTTTGGATACTCTCGAAATCAGAGTGCGGAGTTCACAATGTTTAAAAATCATAATATATTATTTTTTACTCAAATTTGCCCATTATCCAAGTATTAAAACCAAAACATTATATTTTTTAGGTTTGACCAAAAATCCATAAAATTCGAAAATCCGGAATCGCCGTGGTCCCGATGATTCCGGATTTTCGGCTTTGTACTGTATTTTATTACGGTCGAAGAATTCATAGCCTAGTGTAGAGAAGGGGCCGGCATGGCACCTGGAAAACAACTAAACAACACAATGAAGCTATGAATGAGACTCCAGGTGTCAGGTTGAAAATCAACCGTCAAAGGCCTAATTATTTATTTTTTCTTTACATTCTTTTATTATGAATCGTTATTGAACTTCTGACAGTAGCAAATACTTGCTCGGCTGCACCCTTATTTTATGAACTAAAACAGGCATTTTGTTTGCTATGCAAACAGCCTTTGAAAATTCAACAAGCAGTTGGTTTGCGATCCTTGAATGACCTTATTAAACTCATGCTCAGTTCCATTAAAAAATGTAGAAACCCTAAAATATCTCAATAAAGAAGAATTTTCGCAGAGCACATTGATTATAAAAGTATTGTGTATTTAAATGATCTATAAGATGAACAGGGCTCAAAATTAGCAGTTTTTAGTTGAAGTTTGCATACTTTCAAACCATCTCATTGTGAACTGTAAGATTTTTAGTACCCGCCTTTTTTTTTTTCCACACCAATAATTTTTTAGAGTAATTTTAGTCTTATGTAATTGTAACAACATTTGGAGAGACTAACTCTAAAAATATAGTGGTGTGAAAACAGGGGCGTTAACAATTGTACGTTTATTAATGAGGTGGTTGGTATGTATGATTTTGTTTTGACAACCACAATTTTATACCTAAAGCCTTGGTTTTTTAGAACACAAAACGCGAACGTCAACGTAGTCAGCCTTGAGATTTTCAATTTGCGCATGCGTCACGATGCACTGTTCTTCGGTTTCAACGCAAGCGCTGATATCAAAGAGATTCTGATTGGAGCATTGCGGCTTCGAAAACATTGACGTTTGCTTATGTGTTCTTAAAAACCAGCGCTTAATCGTCACTTGAACGCCTAACATTCTTTTTTCCCCTTCAATATGCAGTTATAATGTGTGAGGAAAATAAAGGCACTAGCAACAAAGTAGTAGAAATAAATTCCTAGCTTTCTTGTAAAAATATTAGCACTTGCACATTTTTAAAATGGAAAAAACTAACTAGATAAATTATCAGCATTTTAAGTAATTGTAGTTTATGTACAATGTTAATGCATATGTTTCTATATGTAAGTAATTTTTAAATTGTACCTTAGTACAATATAATTGCAACTAAGAAAGAAATATTACCGTAAAAACCGGTGTATGAGCCGCAGTCAGTACCGTCAAACTGAGGGAATTTTTTAATCAATAACCACCAATAATTTTTAAGAGTGGCATTTGATATATGTAATAGACGACTACTTTTCGAAGTGATTATACAAACGTTATGATTAAGTTTTAGTGGTTGCTATTGAATAAAGCACTGTGTGCGGCAGGTTTTTACAGTAGTTACCAGGTTTTTACGCTGGTTTTTACAGTAGTTGCCATTTGGCACTCAACTTGCTGAGTCTGATTTCGACCACTGCAGATGAGGTGTCATAGGTTGGACAATGAGGCCCCCAGGGGCCCATATGACGCAAACTCAATTTTTTCAAATCGATGCCATAGTTTTTCTTCCCAGAATCATGTTAAACATTTTTTTTTTTTTTTTTCAGTTCATGTATTGCTTTTATTTTATTTTTTTTAATTTTCAAAGTAGGGGTCCCGTTGCCCTGAATCGTATGTTGTAAAAAAAAAAAAAAAAAAAAAAAAAATAGAAATTCAAACCCCAACTATGATATTTTATCTGAGAGATCATTTGGATGCACGACACTTTAATAATCATTGGTTTTGAGCAAAATCGCTTTTTTATTGAGATATTTTAAGATTTACAGTTTTTATTATTATTATTATTCAGGACCCCTATTTATAAAAAAGGAAAAAAAAAAAAAAAAAAAAAAGATTTAATTAAAAAAAAAAAAAATCCGCTTAACATGATTCTGTAAAGAAAAAGTGTGGTTTCCCTTTAAAAATATTGAGTTTGTGTCACATGGGACCCATTCATGATACTTCGTTTGATAGATCCTTTGAATGCATGAAACTTTTGAAATCAATATATCCTGCAGACTTGCTTTTTTATTGAGATATCCGATTTTTTTATTGCAACATAAGAATCGGGGGCCCTCTACTCTGCTACACAAAAAAAGCAATACATAATTTAAAACAGATTTTTTTTCCACTTAAGATGATAAAAGTTATAGAAATTACCGTATTCAATGTCAATTTGAAGTACATAATATTTAATACCTTTATCATAATTATTTATGAAATATTATGCTGAAAATCAGTATTTCTTTTTCAGAATAGAAATGAATTTGTAATATCTAGACCATTTTGCATTACAGCTTTAGTAAATGAACCCGTTGGTGACTTTTAAAATTTTGTCACTATTTGGCGATTTTTGGTGTAATTGTTTATTAAAAAAAAACTACCTATTTTTTCTAATGCCCATACTTTTTACTATTGGTTTTTAAAATTAATTTAGATTATTATTTAATAATCTGTATATTTTTAATGTACAGTTAAATAACAATTTTATACATTCGAAAATATCTGAAAAGAAACAAGAATATATATTATTGTTTTAATTTGGAAAAATGGTGAAAATGTGCTTTAGAGTACTGCTTGACAACTTTTCTGAAAATCGTGAATTTGGCAAGATGAGATTGCCACATTTGTATATCGATCATTCAATAACTGATAAACATCGAGGTTGCCGAGTTTGGCATCTTTATGGCCAATTGCAAACATGACAACAAGCAGCGGGCTAAAGCACATTCAATCCAAATGTCTAATTATGTAATATTTTTTGTCATTTATAAATAAGTTTAAATTTGAATCTAAAAAATATTTTTATGCCAAAATAAATCCAAAATAATTACAAATTATATTCAATAATAAATCAACCATGAATATTCATTTAGAAAGATTGGAATGTAAAAGTTGATTTTTTATACCATCTATGAGAGAAATGCCGAGCTGGTCATCAGCCTCAGTGGCAGAGCATCCGCACGTAAAGTGGAGAGCCCGGGTTCGATTCCCAGCTGTGTTATTTTTCACGTAGTTGGTATAAAAAATAAACTTTTACACTCCAATCTTTCTAAACGTATATTCAAGCTATTTTAAAGTATGTTTTTAAATAAAAAAGATAAATACACTTTAAAGACAAAAAGAAACACTGCAGTCAAATAATACAGACACAACATTATTTCTCTATTTGCAAAAAAAAAAAAAAAAAATTTTTATTAAACAGCATAAAAAGTTGCCAATAAGAAAATAAATTTTCTAAAAGTAGAAATAATAAGCTATTGAAAAATAATAATAATAATAATAACAAAAAAATAAAATATTACCAAAATTCTTAATGTTTCGTATCACGTAAATCTTTTTGAATTTATGATTTTCTTTTATTGTATTATGGTGAAGGTATTAATGTACCAAAGTAAATTGTATATTTATCTTTTTTTTTATTATTATTATTTATAAATAATATTTAAAATACGTACTTCGAATATAATTTGGCATTAAAAAAAAAAAAAAAAAAAAAGAACCAAATTCACACTCATTTATAAGTTGACTCATATATAAACCATCTTCTAATTTCACTTCGATAGTTTTTTAAAATCACAAAATCTCACCAAGCAAACTTTATTGGCGACAACAATCAATATATACAGTTACGCTCATCACTGACTGACTGACTCTGTCACGCTTAAAAAGGCTAAGAGATTTCCTTGGACTCTGTCTGTGTGTGAATGCAAGTTGCCACCTAATTTTCATAATTTAGTTAATTTAAAAAAAATAATTGTCCGATCAATAAGCTATTTAAACCAATGGATTCAGAAGAATCGCCCCTTTCATTTGGTACAGCTTATTTGCAATGAATTTTTGATTAGATTTTTTAAAATTAATTAAAATATGAAAATAATGACCTAGTAATAGCTTTAAAGTAGACATTTAAATATTTAATTATCCCCCCCCCCAAAAAAAAAAAAAAAAAAAGTTTTTTTTTTTTTTTTTCCAGCATAAAATGAAATATGTTTTCACATAAAAAAATAAAAAAAAAAATTGAAATTGCTCATGCATATGAAAAAATGACGTCTTTATGACTTTAAAATAATTTTAAAGGTAACGAATAAATAAATAAAGTGCGAAAAATTTGCACAGGCTTGCTAGCAAGTGAATTATTTAAAGTGAGAAATAAATAAAATGAAATGATAATTTTTCAATGGGTGCCTTAGTCGCCTTACAAAGAAGATTTAATAGATTAAAAGCTAATTTGTTACTTAGACTTACTATTTACCTCACATGATAATTTTAACACAAAAAGATTTTATTAAATTTATTTTCGTAGGCATTTGTCTGGAATGATACATTGAGAAATCGATTGTTGCCACGAAAAATTTAATATATATATATATATATATATAAAATTTATATATATATATATATATATATTAAATATATATATATATATATATATATATTCACATGAAAGCATATTTCATTTTATTCTGAAAAAAAATGGCAACAATTAAAAATTTAAATGTAGTTTTTAAATGTTTATTTTCATATTTTAATTAATTAAAAAAAAAATCTAATCGGAAATTCGTTACAAATAAGGTACCAAATGAAAGGGGCGATTTTTCTGAATCCATCGGATTAAACAGCTTACCGATCGGAAAATTAGATTTTTTTAAATTAATAAATTATTAATTTTAGGTGGCAACTTGCGTTCACACACTGAATCCAAGGAAATCTCTTAGCCTTTTTAAGCATGACAGAGTCATTTAGTCAGTGAGGAGCGTAACTATATATGATTTTTAATTGTTTATGTATCTTTAAAGAAACCTGAGCTTAATGACTGGTGTGTTAGTTGTGCATATTTAGTGTTCTATGACTTACTGATTAATGCTGGGGTGGTCAAGCATCGTTCTTTAGTGGACGGTAGGGACAGAATTAACTACCACTGGATTAATGTATATGCTAATTGTCTTTTGTACACTGATTGAACATATTTAACCCTTTGCCGGCCCCTAACGCTCTAAATTGTGTTGCCAAATTTAGGGACTGTTTTATTCAACTATCAACAATAATTTTGAGGAGTGATATTTGATAATGGACGAATAACCATCAAAGTGATTAGGCAATCATTACATTTAAAATTTATTGGTGAATACTGAACAAAAAAGTCCCTAAATTTTGAAACACTGATCAGAGGAGTGAAATTAAATAAGAACAGCAAAGGGTTAAAATTTATTATTCCTTGATTATTTAACTCTCATACTAGTTGATATCACTTAACATCAATTTACAGGATATTTTAAAACTAATGTCATCATCTTTCACATTATAATGTTTTAAAAAGCCCAGAAGGCTTTATTTTATTTATTTTTTCTGTCAGTATTTAACTGTATGGAATCAGTTAAATATCTTTACAAATTACTGTTACTACCTTTTAAACAAACTGTACTCTCTAAATAAATAACAATAATAATTTGGAGGGGGGGGGGAGTAAAAGAAGAAGCAGTTAAAAGTATTAATACACTTATGATTTGAGTAAATGTTTAAAAAATGACAGGATTTTCTTACTTAAGAGCCCTCTTCACTCACCGCCGCCGGAAGCTGAAACTAATGTTATTCTATGGGAAATTTTTCTTTACAAATAACTTATTAACTAATACATATTTTTAAATTCTGTTTTCACATTCTGAAACAAAATGTGTTACATTAGAATGATTAAAATAATATGTTACATTAGAATATCTTTTTTTTTTTTTAAGTCACCTTTTTTTATATTTTATTTGTGGTAAAACCATAAGTAAAACTTTATTTCACTTTTCTTAATGTTAATACATAGTTTCGATATAATTATAGTTGCACTTTCACTTTTTTTTTTTTTTGTATATTAAATTATTTTATTTATTTTTTTTTCTTTAATAATTTCATGCATTTCATACACCACTGATGAAATTTTATTTTCTTCATCTCAACATTGTCGTAACTATTAAGTGAAAATCTTTATATGAGTGACCGATGCCCGCGGGCCCTCCGTGGCCGAGTGGTTATGTCACCACACTGCTAATTGCCTTCGAGCGTAGGAGAGCAGATTCGATTCCCGCGCTGGCGCTGGGTGTTTTTCCAATTCTTCGTATTGTAATTCTTTCATGTGCTATTTGTAATTTACTGACGAAGATTTACAAGCGGACTACGAGTCAAGTATACAAATCTGATGTATATGTTATCAATAAACAAACAAACCGAAGCCCGAATTATATTCATAGTTAAATCAATCTTATTATGATGATACTATACTAAATGAGATATTGGTAACATTTCCTTCCACGTGTTGCTCTTACAGGAATATTATTTATATTTTTGTAATGTAAACAAAATAATTATAGTGTAGACAACACATATATGTACACACATTATAAAATACAAACAACGTACTACCTGTATAAACAGTTTTTTTTTTTTTTTTAAATCATTAAAAAATCCACAATATGTTAGTTAATCATAATAAATATAAAAATATATTATTTATATAATGATAATTTGGAGAAATACATTTATTGTTTCGAATAAAAAAAAAAAAAAAAATTAAAAAAAAAAAAAAGGTTTATGACATTTAATTTTGTGCTATTTATTGATAAAATAATTTTAAAGTGTAAAAATTTAATATTTATTGAATTTTGAAAAAATAGAATTAAAATTATTTAAAATGAGTAAGTGTAAATGTTGAATCTTAAATAAGAAATGACTTAGAGAAGGAAATAAAAATTTCTGACAAAGTAAATATAATTAAAGCTTGCACTATAAAACATTCATTTTACATGAAAACACTTTTCCTACTCTTTATATATATATATATATATACACCATATTTTCAATATAACCATAAAAACTTTCCTAGTAATAATCTATGACAGTTCACCACATATTAATCATATTAGTTTAATTTGCTATTGAAAAGAATTGAATAATGAATTACTGGTGCTTTTTCGGATCCGGTATTTTAAAATGCTCACAATATAAAACTTGGTAATGTCTAAAATCTAAGGGGAAAATATCTCTGTAATTATAAAATAATTAGAGTGTTAGGTTTGAAAATTTTGTTTATGATATATCTATCTATGTTTGTGATATAAATAATATATATTATATATATATATATATAAAAGAAAGAAAAAAAGAATTCGTAATAAAATTTCATGGTATGTACAGATAACTGGAACGTATCTGTTATCCTGTTGAAGTCAAAAATAATCATTTTTATGACTTCACGACCATCAGCAACAACAAAACAACTTACAAAAGTAGACAGTCAATTTTAAAGACATTCGAATATCGAATTCAACAATTCTGGCGACGTTGATAAATTTCGATTGTTTGGTGAAAGTATTTGCCATTGAAAAATAAACAGCCCATCAGCCAGATTCGTGTTTTTATTTTATTTTTTTATCTAATTGTAATTAGTGGTTTAGCTAGTATGCAACGCTAAACTTTTTGAATTTGATCGTTCATGATCTCTTGAAATGCGCCTTGGTTTAATGTTTAACTCTTAACTGCTGTCATCGGTCTGACAGACCGCTCGCCATTTTCTAGCCCTCATTAACACCCCTCAAAATAGGTTATGATCCAGGCCCTCTTTTCTACCTTCCTAAAACGATCGGCCAAGGTCACATTCCACTTGTCGTTCAGCGAACGGGGTTTAGTTTTTTTTTTTTTTTTTTTTCTACTTATCTTTTTTCTAGCGGTATGTGAGACCGCTGACAGCAGATACGAGTCTGTTTTTGTCCGATGAGTAGTATTGTTTCTCTAGATATATTTATGATATTTTTTGTAATTTTATGAAAAAAAATGGTTTCGACTAGTTCAAGAAAACGTCCGGTGTATCTCACACAGAATGAAATTCTGGAACTTGTAAATTTATGTAAAAAAAATAAAAAAATGAGTATGCAAGTTTCATTTTATTTACTGTTTTATTTAAATACCGATGCCAACTACTCCGGATGTTGACTACCACTATTTTTTTTTTCAAGATATATACATTATATTTGTGTATTTTGAAAACGTATCAACTGAGAAGTTGTGTTAGCTATAATCCGGAGTAGTTTGCAACTATGTATTTTTAATGGAACTAATAATATTTTTTTATAGTGCAATATTTTCCACAATTAATAATACTTTTTTACTATATCTATAATTTTTAAGCTATTGTATAGCTTTTATCGCGGGCTTTGAGCGCGGCGACCGAATCGAAAAATTCCGTAACGAAAAAAAAACCTAACACAGTTCGGCAAACTTCGGTAGACTTCGGCTGTACGAAGCTCGCACGAATCGAGACGAGCTGCTCCGAAATCGGACGAATACGTAAGCAGCTGTTTGTGAGAAAGTATATAGGTGTATAGGTATGTATCATCTATGTACAACAGTGAATAGCTGTACGCGTAAAATTTGTGTATAAAATACATCACATAAAACTTGAATATCCCCGTTCGACTTGCAGGACTTTAAAACCTATTAAATACCTTTTCTCTATTAAAAATTGTTTGCTTATCGGTCACCACGCTCAAAAAGTGTAACTTGAATTAATATCAAAGAAAAAACTTGAATATCCCCATTCGACTTGCAGGCCTTTAAAACCTATTAAAATACCTTTTCTCTATTAAAATTTGTTTTCTTATAGGTCACCACGCTCAAAAAAGGTAACTTGAATTAATATCAAAGAAAAAACTGGAATATCCCCATTTGACTTGCAGGCCTTTAAAACCTATTAAATACCTTTTCTCTATTAAAATTCGTTTTCTTATCGGTCACCACGCTCAAAAAGTGTAACTTGAATTAATATCAAAGAAAAAACTTTAATATCCCCATTCGACTTGCAGGCCTTTAAAACCTATTAATTACCTTTTCTCTATTAAAATTTGTTTTCTTATCATTATTGTTATCTTATCATTATTGTTATCTTATTCATTAATATCAAAGAAAAAACTTGAATATCCCCATTCGACTTGCAGGCCTTTAAAACCTATTAAATACCTTTTCTCTATTAAAATTTGTTTTCTTATCATTATTGTTATCTTATCATTATTGTTATCTTATTCATTAATATCAAAGAAAAACCTTGAATATCCCCATTCGATTTGTAGGCCTTTAAAACCTATTAAATACCTTTTCTCTATTAAAATTTGTTTTCTTATCATTATTGTTATCTTATTCATTAATATCAAAGAAAAACCTTGAATATCCCCATTCGACTTGTAGGCCTTTAAAACCTATTAAATACCTTTTCTCTATTAAAATTTGTTTTATATCGGTCACCACGCTCAAAAAGTGTAACTTGAATTAATATCAAAGAAAAAACTTGAATATCCCCATTCGACTTGCAGGCCTTTAAAACCTATTAAATACCTTTTCTCTATTAAAATTTGTTTTCTTATCGGTCACCACGCTCAAAAAGTGTAACTTGAATTAATATCAAAGAAAAAACTTGAATATCCCCATTCGACTTGCAGGCCTTTAAAACCTATTAAAATACCTTTTCTCTATTAAAATTTGTTTTCTTATCATTATTCTTATCATATCATTATTGTTATCTTATTCATTAATATCAAAGAAAAACTTGAATATCCCCATTCGACTTGCAGGCCTTTAAAACCTATTAAATACCTTTTAAAATTTGTTTTCTTATCGGTCACCACGCTCAAAAGGTTTAACTTGAATTAATATCAAAGAAAAAACTGGAATATCCCCATTCGACTTGCAGGCCTTTAAAACCTATTAAATACCTTTTCTCTATTAAAATTCGTTTTCTTATCGGTCACCACGCTCAAAAAGTGTAACTTGAATTAATATCAAAGAAAAAACTTGAATATCCCCATTCGACTTGCAGGCCTTTAAAACCTATTAATTACCTTTTCTCTATTAAAATTTGTTTTCTTATCATTATTGTTATCTTATCATTATTGTTATCTTATTCATTAATATCAAAGAAAAAACTTGAATATCCCCATTCGACTTGCAGGCCTTTAAAACCTATTAAATACATTTTCTCTATTAAAATTTGTTTTCTTATCGGTCACCACGCTCAAAAAGTGTAACTTGAATTAATATCAAAGAAAAAACTTGAATATCCCCATTCGACTTGCAGGCCTTTAAAACCTATTAAATACCTTTTCTCTATTAAAATTTGTTTTCTTATCGGTCACCACGCTCAAAAAGTGTAACTTGAAATTATATCAAAGAAAAAACTTGAATATCCCCATTCAACTTGCAGGCCTTTAAAAACCTATTAAAATACCTTTTCTCAAAAAAATAGAGTTAGATCATTGAAATTTGGTACATCGAGGTTTTCGATACCTACAAATCGATTGCGGATATTTTTGATATATTCTCATTGCGGATATATTCTCATTTATTCAATAAAAGAAAAAAAATTGTTTTCTTATCTGTCACCACGCTCAAAAAGTGTAATTTGAATTAATATCAAAGAAAAAACTTGAATTAATATCAAAGAAAAAAAAATACTGCATAAATAAAATGAATAAATAATTATAATTGCATAAGTTGATAAAAAATGCTATGCAATAGCTTTACCGCGGCAGTCCTCGAGTGCCACACGTATTTTTTATTTGTTGCACTAGTGAGAACACTAGCGAGTTACACTAGCGAGTTTAAAATTATATAATTCATGCTCATCGATGCAATGTTGCCCTATCGGTATTCTCTTGCACGTTCATATGTCGGGATACCCGTTTAAGTTCTCCAAAATTGCCTTTAAAAAAATAATAATAATAATAAAGATAAATTAAATAAACAGTTTAGTAGATGAATAATAGCATACAATCAATAGCTTACCATTTATTCGACGTTTGAAATAAGTTTTAATCAAGCGGTCTGAGAGACCGCTCACAGTAGTTGTGAGAGAATTTTAGTCACAGTAGTTAAGGGTTAACTCAACATTCGTCGATACAAAGGTAGCACATATTTTTACAAAAAATAATCCGTTCTGTCCCATTAATTTCTGAGATTTGCTCTTCAAACGTGAAGAAAATCATCCACTTTTGAGGTGTATATTTAACGGGTTGCTGTGGTTGGGTTTTACGTCGCGCTAATGCTGCGCAGATGGGCAATTGGCGACGGTCTGGGACACACCGCTAGAGGTGGTCCGGAGACATGCCATCACAATTTTGATCCTCCACCATATTTAACGGGAATAAAAAATGAACTATTTAACAATAATAATGAGATTATGGGATCATGGAATTAAAAAGATGAACTGTCTCAAAGTTCTTCGAACCCGATTATCATAAAAATATGATTCTGTCAGTTTCATAAGATTTCAAGGGGAATCTGTTCTTTTGAACTTAAATTTGGCAATACCAAAAACATTCCTCTAGTATAATGTCATCAACTAGAAAAAATTAATTGTTCACTTCTCTGAAACCAAAAACGGCAGAATTGATCAAAACAAAAGGTGAAGAGTTTTACTAAGATAATGAAAGATTGCATACAAATTCGGTGATTCGTCAGAAACTTTTACAGTCTTGATGGGGTGGCCACACCTACCATATTTTCCAGATGAAGAACTTTCGAATTATTACTTGCTCCAGTCCTTAGAAATATTTTTAGAGGCTACGCCTTTGCTTCAAATTTTCACCAAAAAAATCCCTTTCTGAACAATTTAATAGTATGTACATGTATGTGTATATTTTCTTCATTACAGACGCGGATATGTGTTTTTAGAGTACTGTTTTGTGAAAATCTTTTAAAACTTATTAAACACATGTAATCTTTCTTTTCCATATGTGTATATCAATGTATATTATCAAAACACATTTATCAAAAATCCTATTTTTTTTAACAATATGTTTTAGACAAACAAATCTTGTTAACTTTAGTTAATATAACGACAATTATAGTTAGATTACAATTGACCAAATTTTTAAACATATTTATATTTCATCCGCATGTACCCTTAAATATTCATTTAGAATTTTACTCATAAAGCCGATTGGCAAATATTTCAATCGTTAATAATTTTCTTTTGAATAAACTGTCCATTTTGAGAGTATCATATAAAATATGCTTCGCACACTTAAGATTTCCCCGCTATGAATGCGCGAATATTTCTTTAATATTATGTTATATGAAAAAAAAAAAGCTATTGATATGCATTATAATCTCTTCACTTTTTTGAATAAGCAGATAGGAACTAATGCTCCTTTTTTGAGAAAACCCTTAAATTTTATCTCCACACGTTTGGCTTGCCTTCGTATGGATGCATAGATGTCTTTTTAGTTTACTATTTTCAGAAAATCCTTTAGAACATACTTTACACACGTAGGGCTTTTCTCCTGTATGAGTGCGTAAATGTCTACCTAAATTTCCTTTATCAGAAAATGCTTTAGATCATACGTTACACACGTAAGGCTTTTCTCCTGTATGAGTACGGGAATGTAAATCCAATTTTCTTTTCTCAGAAAATCCTTTAGAACATTTTTCACATACGTAAGGCTTTTCTCCTGCATGAATGCGTAAATGGTTATTCAACCTTGCTTTTTCGGAAAATCCTTTAGAACATATTTCACACACGTAGGGTTTTTCTCCTGTATGGGTACGGGAATGTACGAACAATTTTCTTTTTTCAGAAAATCCTTTCTGACATACTTCACACAGGAATGGCTTTTCTCCTGTATGAGTTCGTTTATGTCTATCTAATTTTGCTTTTCCAGAAAATGCTTTAGAACATATTTCACACGCATAGGGCTTTTCTCCTGTATGAATGCGTGAATGTGCATCTAAATTTTCTTTTGCAGAAAATTCTTTAAGACAAATTTCGCACACGTAGGGCTTTTCTCCTGTATGAGTGCGGGAATGTTTATCCAATTTTCCTTTTTCAGAAAATGATTTAGAGCATTTTTCACATAAGTAGGGCTTTTCTCCTATATGAGTACGTGAATGTCTGTCTAATTTTGACTTTACAGAAAATGCCTTCGAGCATATTTTACAAACATGAGGCTTTTCTCCTGTATGGATGCTGAAATGTGTGTTTAGACTTCCCTTTTCGGTAAATCCTTTTTGACATACTCCACACACGAATGGCTTTTCTCCTGTATGAGTGCGTAAATGTTTATTCAAATTTCCCGTATGCAAGAATGTTTTAGAACATATCTTACACATATACGGTTTTTCACCAGTATGTGTGCGTAAATGTCTATCCAAACTTCCTCTCTCCCTAAATCCTTTAGAACATATTCCACAGACGTACGGCTTTCCCTCTGTGTGAATGTGCAGGTGTTTAATTAGATTATTCTTTCTGGAAAATTCTTTATGACATGTTTCACACATATATAGCTTTTCTTTTGTATGAATGCCTCTATGTTTATCTAAATTTTCTTGTTCAGGGAATTCTCTAAAACATACTTCACATATGTACGTCTTTTCTCCTGTATGCGTGCGTGCATGTTTATCTAAATTTCCTTTTTCAGAGAATCCTGTAAAACATACTTTACATATGTATGGCTTCTCTCCAGTATGTGTGCGTAAATGATTATCCAAATTTCTTTTTACAACAAATTCTTCACAACATATTCCACATAAATACTTTTTATCACGAGTGCGATGATGCACATGTGTGTTCGAATTTTCTGACATATCTCACAAATATATATGTATATTTCCTGAGAAAGATTTATTGATGTCTCTAATTTTTAGAAATAAGAACTTCTTTACAGAATATCATCTCTCAGAACATATTTTTCAAGCTATCTGAAGTGAAATATCAGTTTTCTACAATATAAGCGATATTGCCCTACTCAACCAGATAAATGAAATAGAGTGCTGATTTGACACACAGACAGTGTTGCCAACACAAACTTTTTTTCTCCGCTGAAAGTCCCCGTGAAAATCCGCTAAAAATCCACTAAAATTTCAATTGCCTATAGTGTAACACTAGTGCAATGTAAAACCAGCACTCCATCTAAAAATTCGTTGAAAATTTAAGTAACAAAACTAAAAATCAATTATTTAAATGTACTTTGTAATTAATGAATATGTTGCACATTTATTTAAGCAATTAACGTCAGATTTTTAATTTACAAAATTTTATAAAAATATTTCATCTTCAACGTCGTCTTCATCCTTCTCCGATCGTATGGTAAGCTGACCAAATTTCCAGATTTTCTGGGGACAGCCTTCATTTTGAAGGGATTTTTCTAAGTTTTAAAAAATTGTAGAAAGTAAATTATTGACCAATAATATTTTATTTTTAATCCTTATTTATCAGGAATGAAAAAAATAATATATCCGTAATTGGATAATTGAAGCAAATTTTAACGCTTCTCTATTGTAAAAGTACTCTGATCTGGTCAGCCTATCCTATGGTTGAAGTACTTAGTTGGTGTGCAGCCTTCGTTTTAATTTACTACAGAATGTTTTTTGGCAAATTGCAGTTATGCATGGCAATAATTATTTTCACTTTGCAGCCCTGCATGTATTTCAAATAGAGTTTATTATTCCAGTTTGCATCTTTTTTATATGGGATGTTTTGACAACATTCAACATGCTGAAGGCTGTTTCTATGTTAGCATTATACCCTGGTAAAATCAGCAGCATCTTGGCAAAATCTGATAGCTCATTGAATGGATTTTGAAAATTTGCATCTCTGCTCTGTATATCCTCTAAACACAGCTGAAAACTCAAATTTTGCCATGTCCCTATGGACAGTTTAAAATGTTTATACATTGATGATAAAAGTTCCTACATTGATGATAACAGTTCCTACTTTAGTGCTAAAGACGTCCGTAGGATGTGTTTTTTCTCCTTAGGCTATCATGAACATGTCCTGGGGAGAAAGAGTACCTTCAAAAAATCCCTACTCTGTCTATACATTTCGAAGATAACTGCTAAATGTCCCTCCGCGTAGAGACAAATCCTTACAGTTGGCAACAGTGCCTCTATTTACAAACATCCACTAAAAAATCCGCTATCTTTACAAACATCCACTAAAAAATCCGCTATCCGCTAAACCTTTATTTTTTCCCGTTGACCGTGTCAAAAATCCACTAAATTTAGCGGGAATTCCGCTAACTTTGAGGGCGATATGTCTTGTTCAGTAGAGCGCCCGAGATGGATCAATTAAGGTAGAGACCATCGAGCAGATATATTCTCATAGACCTTATATACTAGACCACGCCACCAATAGAACTGACAATTATATCGAATGCCTTCAACATGAGGGTGTAATCCGATACCTTCATCCTTTGTTCCGAGTCTCGGAAGTCACGTGAACTGGACTTAGGGGTGATTCCTCTGAAATCTGTAAGAAAGCTCTTTTTTTTCCCCTTTCATTTGTATGCATGAACGATTTAAGATGGTTATGTCAATTCAAACGCAATTTTTTCGCTTGCAAAATGATTTATCATAATTTTTTTTTTCTATGGAATTAATCTATGAAAGTTTAGCTTTCCATCCATGCGTAAATCTAAATGCTAAAATAAAAAGTGCGTGTACAATAAAAATATTAAAAAACACAAAATTCGTTCCTACAGAAAAATAACGCAGTGATCATTCTTCACTCTTCCTCCTGGCCAACATCACGTGACAATTTTGCTGGGGAAGGTCCATGAAGGTAGAGAGAAGGAGGAATTTACTCTACGGCGATTTCCCGCAAAAATGGGCCTAACGCGCAAACCACCGCATAGTGGCGCTGATGTGAGTTCTTATGCCGTTTTTGTATTAGCATCTTCGTGAAAGTTACATTTTTTAAATATTAAATTAATTATTTGATCGCAATATGTCCAGCTCTAGAATATGTTTTGTGTATGGGTGCGAGACAGGAGACAGGATATAGGAAATCCTTGAAGAGAAATAAAGAACAGGGATTAAAGAATCCATCAATGTTTTCTGCTCCTAAGGTAAGCGAGCTAGATGAATGTTGTTAAGTAAATATTTACGTAATATTAAATTTAAATTGAATGAATATTGATAAATAAGCAAGGTAAATATAAATTATTATGTTTCGATTTTTTCCAATAGTCTTACTGAAGAGCCTTCAATCAAATTTCGCTTAAAAACTGCATAACAAAACTGACAGGATTGCTAAGCCTTTTAAATCTACATCTGAAAGGTCTTGTTTACGTTTGTCATGCAATCATAAAAAAAAAAAATGTACTACATTTAAAAAAAAAATTTCTGCATGAGAAAAGAAAGTTTTGGGTATTTTGAGTGTAATGTTGAAATGTCTTATTAAATTATCATTAGAATTCTTAAACAATATTGCCAGGGATTAAAATATGTAAATATGGTTTTTAGTGCGAACGATTAAACAGATATTTACGTCTTTCATTTTATATATTATTTTCTAGTTATATTTTTATTGCTTTTACAAATGACTTAAATTATTAAGTAATTTGGCCGTAGTAAATTTTGCAGGAAGGATCGTTGTTCTTCCTACTTTTTATAAATTGTCCTTTCACTAGACAAAACTAGGGAAAAAACTAAATTAAAAATAGACGAATCTGGACATAATATAAGCAATTGAATGAATTATATATGCTTGATGCATAAATAATTTATGAGATTATTCTGTCAAAGCAATAAATTGTACTTTAAACTTAGCAATCGATCTCAAATTTGCAATCGATATATTTTCCCTTAAATTAATAATTTGAAAAGTAGAAGATGTCATTTTATCAATTAAAAAAAAAAAAAAAAAAAACTACATAGTGTATTGTATAGTTTTCTAAGTAAATCTGTTGCTGATTATTATTATTGCATTATCATGTAGATTTAAAGAGGGGGGTATGTAAATATGTATATATATTTCCTGTTCTATAACCTAAAGTTTAAAAACAAAGGAAAGAGACTATTTTCAATGAAAGGTTTTATGAACATGTGATTGTATAATTACCTTTTGTAAACAATTACCTACAAAATTTTATTTTCATTAAACATATTTTATTTATTTTTTATGTGAAAAATTTTGCCAAATTCATCTTTATTTGAAGAAACAATCTTAAAAATAATTTAAATTGATTATGTAATGTGTACTTTGCATGGAAATCTTTTATTTAACATTTCTAATATAGGGAGTAAAAAAATTTATAAATATAAGTGGAATGTGTTTTAATAATTTATATCAATAAGTCATTTCAATGCATTGTCTTCATTTTTATACAATATTTTACTTAAAATACAAATTTGTTATTTTTATAATTTATTTTTTATCTGAGAGTATAAAAAATGAAATTATATGTTTAAACGTTTGAGAATTTTATATTTATATACCCTATATCAAGGTCTGGCTTTATATGAGTACTATGTATTTAGTAACAGAGTAAAAAAGCGGCTACATTAATTTCTTAATCATTCTAGATAATATGAAATTAGGCCTTTTTTTTTATTATTATTCTATCTACTGAATTTTAGTTTGGGCAAAATAAGGATCATATTTGAATTCAGGATGTCATTTTACATAATAATCAGCGGGAATGGTATCGGGACACAATTTTTTTTTGCAGAGCAGTGTTATTTAAAATGCTGCCCGAATTTGCATTCAGAAAATTAACAGTAGTGTACTTATTTTTTAATCACTTTATTTACTTTTTAAAAATTTCGCTAGAAATAAATATATAGAATATTGATTTTTGTATAACTGTAAGTAATATAAAGTTTTGTACTTCGATTAGCTCATTAGTTTTTTTTAGATTTTATCTGTAACGAAAGCCTGACCAGATGAAGAATAAAGAGAATTTCTAATTTTTAAAGTGGGCTTTGTCTGAATGAGAACTGATTTGTTATGTTAGTTTTGATGTATTGATGTAACAAATTAGGTTCTTTTTCGGATTTATATATATTGTGTCTGCTCCCTCCAAAAATACTTTTTCAAGAATTGAAGGAAAATGACTAAGAAAAATCAATTGCTATGTAGCTGGATAATGTTCACAAGGATTTGAAGCTGAATGAGGGCTATTATGCTGGAATAATTTGAAGAGACAGCTTTAGTATATAATAAACAGAAGTGCTTAAGAAGAAAAGGAATTGCGAAAACTTTGGATTGTCCTATTTATTTTTGTAAGTATTTTCCTTTTCAAGTTGTATAGTTTTTCATTACTCAATTATTTAGCAGTTCTACACAAGAATCAGGTGAGTATTTCGAAATATGAATTAATTTGATAATTTAAATATAAATTTGTCTGTTTTCGTTTAAAAAAATTTCTGCATAGACTCTGTAAAATGTCAATTTTTAATAATCAATTAATGAAACTTGCACATTTTTGTGGTTGATTGTCAAATAAAATTTAACATTCTTGCGGCTTGTTTCTAAAATATAGATATTTCATCGCTGATCAAAATAAATTATGTTTAATCACAAGTAACTGCTGAAATACCTTTTTATATGTATTGTTAGCTGTGGCGTTTCATGAATGATTTTTTTGGCATTCTCGGCACGGGTGCCTGGAAATGATAGATGGAGTATTTATTTGTTGTATTCAGTGATGCTGTTATTGTGTGAAAAATCGAAGACAGGACGTGGAAAATTTATTGTGGCTTGTCCCAGGGGACGCATAATTTTCGTTCTTAAAATTATTGCATTTGTTTCTTAACAGCAACCACTTCCTACATAATATTAGTTTTAAGACAATCTCAAAAAGAGCTGGTTAAAAATTCATATAAAACTGTTTTTCATTTACAATAAGATAAAATTTCAATTTATATCTTTAATATATAAATTAATTGGAACAGCTTTACTATACGGCACCCATTGCTTATTGCCGTTGCCGATGTTTTGATTACGTGGTATGATGGTGTTTTGATTCAGTTTGTGAGTCGGTACCGCGAATCGTTTCACAACGCCGTGAATCAAATCAAAATGTCATGAAACAATACTTTTCATTATTATGAAACATTTTCTTTGTTTCACTATGTTTTCTGCTGTTTGCTCGCTTCGCGAGCATTAAAACATAAAAAAAAACATCACTGGATGCCCCTAATTCGTGGAGCATGAATCAGTAAAAGCATGAAAATTCATGGAACCGCGGTCACTATGTTTTCTGCTGTTTGCTCGCTTCGCGAGCATTAAAACGAAAATAAACATCACTGGACGCCCCTAATTCGTGGAGCATGAATCAGTAAAAGCATGGAAATTTATGGAGCCGCGGTCACTATGTTTTCTGCTGTTTGCTCGCTTCGCAAGCATAAAAACAAAAAAAAAAACATCACTGGACGGCCCCTAATTAGCGATGCATGAATCAGTAAATTTATGAAAATTTGTATAAGCCGCGATCAGTACACTAGCTGCTGTATGCTTGCTTCGCAAGCATTAAAACCAAAAACAATCATCACTGGACACCCCTATTTCGAGGAGCATGAATCAGAAAATGCATGAAATATTTACTGTAACGGTGAGTATTCCGATGGTAGATTGCTACGCAAGCATTATAAATAAATAAATAATCACTGAATGCACCTAATTAAATCACGATGCATGAAAAAAATCTGTACTGAAGCAATGACTATTATGCCCTACCCTTTTTTTCTTCGTAAATTTATTAAAAATATATATATAAAAATACACTGAAAAAATTTTGCTTTAAACTTTGTAAAATCATTTAAAAACAATAAAATCTAGAATTAATCTCACTTACATATACCGCGGCGGCTTTTAAAAAAGTAGAAGAGAAGATATAAACGATCTTTAACAATTGAAGTTATTTTTGTTACGTTTCGATACAACGGAAAAAAGTATCGATACTCTGATTCGGGTTTCGAATCACCATCATATCACATGATCTAAACATCGGCAACGGCAATAAGCAATGGGTGCCATATACTAAAGCTTAGCCAATTAATTTATGTGAGGACCCATGATTTTGAAAGCCTACCGACATCACTGTTTATTAGTTAATTCATTTACTTCAAGAAACAATACAATTTAAATATGATAAGATTTTAACCCTTGACTTTTGGTAACATATTCAATTTTGTCTTCTAAAATATTATTAGAGTAATATTCTAGCTCTAATGCCTAATGTTAGCCAATAAATTACATACTGATAGTATTATTAAATAGAATTTCATCATGTTCCTTCGGCAACACTAGTGCTAAAAATTATTAGGTACATGGTAAAGTATGTACATTTTTAACCGTTTGAGTCCCAGGGGGTATTAAAAAAACACTGTTGAAGAATCCCAAACAGCACAACCGCGCTTTCTCTAAGTAAGTACGAAAAGACCCAAGCAGCGTGATAGCATTTGTTTTATTTTATGTCGAGAAATACCAAACGGCGCGATAGCACTTTGTTTATTTTACATTGATGAATCCCAATTGGAGCAATAGCGCTTCTTGTATTTGTCAGGTAACGTGATTCTCGTCTTTTTCTCATCGCTCCGTCATATTTATTGCAGTTTGCAAAGCGATCGGACATTTTCTTGCGCAAGTGTTTCTCATTGTTAATAATTGTGTGTTTCAAAATGATTTGGCAAAGGAATTTGTGTTCTCAATTTCGATTACAAGAATTCACTACTTTATGCATACAAATGTATTGGGTTTTCTCGACGTAAAATCTCAACAGCGCAATCACGCTGCTTGGAACTCAAACGGTTAAATTGATTTATCAGGCATTTAAGGGTTAATCACCAGATAAATAAACTCTTTATATTAATGGTTTTTTTCCAGCCACCCACACATATATAGTTCAAAACTGATTGATGTCACATATTGCTAGATATATATATATATATATTTCTTTTTTTTATGTATTTTGTGTGGTTCTGTGTATAAGTGACTAATGATTTGCTAGGCAAAACAACAGAGTACTATGATATACTAACAAAAATGATGAAGACTTTAATATTAAAACCCGAATAAACTACTACGTCAGAAATGCCAAAGAAAAATACTTGAGATGCATACAGCTGTTTCGGTAGCCTTAAGCATACAGTCTTCAGTGCAAAAAGAATTCTGGATCTGGAGAAGTGCTCGTATATATAGGAGAGGGACTGAATTTAGTTCAACCAATAGGATTATTGGAAAGGTGGGAATGACGTAGTAGTTTATTCAGGTTTTAATATTCCAACGCCAAGTCTCCTGTTATTATAAGACTTAAATACTTTAACACCGCTTTAAAGGGGATACATGGGTTCAAAGACTAAAGCATATTTTGTCTTTTTTTTTTTTTTTAATGTAATAAATAAGATTTTTTGTTTATAATTTTGAGCAGTTAAAAGAGCAATATTTAAGCAATACATTCTAAATTTTGTATTAAAAAATTTGGAAAATTCAGCCGACATGTCCTGATTTCCATTCACCCTTCAGGAAAGTAGTCAAAAAAATTTCCTAAAAACTGAAGCACTGATTTTATTCAAATTTTGCACATTTTTTCAAATTAGAATTGACTAGGGCTTGAACGAACAATTTTATTATTATTAAAATTGATCTTATAAGGATATATGTGGGGTAAAATGCATCAAAAATGTATTGTTTTTGCATAGAACTTCTCTAAAAATTTCAATGCCTTTTTAAAAGAAAAAAAAATGTACAAGAACATTTTATTCCGAAGAAGTGTACAAAATTTCAATAAGACTGATGCATTAGTTTTTGTGAAATCATGTCAAGTGCTTTTCTAAAAGTCTCCGAAAACCAGAACCTGCTGCCTGAATTTTTATAAAAATTTTTTAATGAAAATTTTACATGATATTATTTAAATGTTGTTCTTTTATGTGCTCAAAATTTTATTTCATTTTTTTTTTTTTTTTTTTTTTTATTTTTTTTTTTATAAACATAGAGAGAAAATACTTTTTTTAGCCTTTGAAACTATACTTATCACTGAAAGCTAAAGCCAATGTTATTCTATGGGGAATTAATCGCTATTACAACCCTAACTAATACAGGTTTTTAAATTAATTTTTCACATTCAGTAAATTCACAACTGTTGAAACTGGTTATCATTTTCTAAAAACTGATTTTTCAAAATTTTCTTTACAGTGAAACCCCGATCTATCATTCCCACATTGATTTTTTTATTTTTATGGTCCCTGCACAAATATTATTTAAATAATGTTAACAAAACCTACATGTATCATGCTTAAAAAAGTCATTTTCCCACATTCATTGTTGTAAAAATTTTCTCCTGACCTCGTAAACATTTTCTCCTGAAGCTCAAGCGTTTCCATATGGCATACAAACTGGAATTACTTTTTTCTTCCAAAAATAACTTTTTCCCCCATTTCCATTGAAGATCAAAATTGGGATGCTTTTGTTTCTGGACCATCTATTCATTTTGCAATTTCAGCATGGCGGGAAATAACCAATTTAGTAAACCAGAAAATTGTTTTGTGAAATGTGGTTACATGCGAAAAAATGATGAATATCAAACAGAAGAGCAATTTAATCTTATTCCGTAAAAACTGGCAGATTTCCGCATTCGCATATGAGCCGCATCAACACAATCTTAGGTAATGAAATGATAAGTTTTTCTGAAGTGCCACACCTTCCTGAGAGCAGCACTATTTTATTTCGGCCCTTATGAAGGTGCGATGCCAGAAATCCGCTCCAGCTCTTTCATAATAAAAATAATATATAAGAAATATAAAGATTGTTTAAATGAAAACGAATTCATTTTTAATTTATACTAGCCGCCTTCGGTGACCAGCTGTTTCGTGATCCTTGAAAAATCCTATTTTACAAAATTCCCGCTCGGTGGCGAGTGCGGCACCTTTTTCCCGTTTCAGGTCCTGACACCCCTGTACTAAATTTAACGACTTATATAAGTTTAAAAGTCTTCAAAATTTTAAATGATGTGTTATAAATAATTTAATCATAATTAGAATTCTAAATAGTGAATTATTAAAACATTAAAGCGCCCTCTGGCGACAGAGATTTACAACATACACTCTTCAATTTAAATTCAAATAACTTTTAAAATGATACATTACTTATGAAATTACGTTAATTAGAAGCTGAGATACAAAGATAATATAAAACATTTTTATAAAAAGATTTGTGTTTGATTTATCCAAGGTTTTCTCCGAAACTTGCGTCATTCCGGGATATATAATGGTAAACATCCTTAGTACAAAATGTGAGCGGAAATTGAAATTCGAAACTTTGCAAAATATAAAAGAATAAAGGCGTTCTGTGTTTTCCCCAAAACTCCCGTTCCTTTTCTACATTTTTACCCCCACCTTTCCGTCCCTCCTAATAAATTTACACTTGAAAATATCTGCAATCAATTTATCTTGCCTTAAAACCTAATAATACCAATTTTAAATGCAGTAACTTTCTTTCTTTTTTGCCCCTTCGTCCCCCTCCTTAAGCCCTTCCTAATAATTCTACACTTTCAAAAATATTCACAATTGAATTATCGGGCGTTAAAACCAAATATTAAGAAATTTCAATGGCATATCTCAATTTAAAATACTACAAAATAAAAAGAAAACTTAATCTTAACTTTTTTTTTTTTTTTTTTTGGTGACGTGAGTCGTGATAAATATAATTCCCAATAAAAATGTAACTTTTTTGTTCATTCACATATTTTCATGAAAATTGAACTGTAGCTTTATAATATGCTGTCTAGGTCAAATATTAAATAAAATGTAAGGTGAATGGAAATTTGAAAATTGTCATTTTTCCCTCTCTTGCACACCATTGGAGAAAAGTTCAGAATGTGTCAAGGGAGGAGGGTGGAAAAGAAAAAAAAATTGCGTAAGAGCTGCAGATAGAAAAAATACAACTTTTTTTTGTATCTGTCGCGGTTAATCTGCCGGTTTTTACGGTAATTATATGAAAAACTTGCCTTGTAGGAAATAGTATATGAAACAAATGAATTTTTCAAATGATGAATGCTGCATTCAGTTTTTACCTAGCCATTAACTGGTACTTATAATAAAATCTCAGTGTTCTTTTTTTTTTTTTTTTTTTTTTTTGGAGGGGGGGGGGGGGGTGATATGTGTGTGTGGTAAAAATAACTCTTAATGTCAGATATGAAAATTCAATAACGAACTTTTTGCATGGGAAAGTATATTAATTGTAATATAGGTGTATTATAATAAAGTCCAATTGATTACACAAAAGTCCTAGTGCCTTCTGTAGGAAGTGGGGTCTTTCTAAGGAGTATTATCTTGAACACGAGTTTTGAGCGAAAACTCCAGATGTTTATAATAAAGGCTCAACATGTGAATTTTTTTTTCTGTGTGTGTGTGTGTGTGTATGTGTTATAAATAATATTCAATGTCAAATTATGAGAATTCTATAATAAAATTTAAATTTGAGCATGAAAAATTTTAACGATTGTAATATAAGATCCTAGGTGTGTTGAAATTGAGGCCAATTGACTACATCAAAGTACCAGAACTTTCTGTGGAAAAGGGGAGTGAGTCTTTCTAAAGGGTCCTGATTTGTACACGAGTTTCAAGGAGAACCATTGAAAATTCTAGACAAGTAGGTCAATGAGGTAGGTACATATGAAAGCTCAAGTATGATTTCTAAAATAAGATCCTAGATGTGTTATGGCCATATCACACGAACAATTTCGTTTAGCTTTTTACTAGACACATGGTCAACTTTTCCAACAGATGGTTGAACAAGTTGATTACATGCTGACCTTGAATCTTCCCCATACACTACTGTGTTGTGTTTAGTAAAATATTGTGCAAAAATCTATCATATGACATGGGCATTAGAGTTAAGGCAAATTGACTGTGCGAAGGTTCTAGTCTGTTCTGTAAGAAAGAAGGGGTACTAATTGGTACACGAGGAAAGCGCAAGGCTGAGGTAGATACATATAATAAAATCTCAACATGTGAATATTTATGTGCATGTGTTAAATAAACATTTTATGTCAGATATAAATAATTTCTGACAAACTAAATTGCATCAATTGTAACATAAATTTAAGTTTGTTGGAGTAAGGCCATTTGATTACATGAAGGTCCTAGGACCTTCTGTGGGGAAAGGGAGAGGGTCTTTCTAAGGGCACCTAGCTTGTACTATAGTTTCAAAGAAAACCGTGGAAAATTCCTGATGGCTAAATCGATAAGTAAGGTATTTATAATAAAAGCTCAACATGTTTATATATACAGTCGGCAGCATAATTTTTCGAGCACTAGCCAATAATTCCTATATTAAAAAAGTACATTTAAGACTGCTTTGTTAAATAAATCCTTGTCGAATCATGTTCTTAGACTGACTAAGAACATGACTCGATAAGGATTTATTTAACAAAACAGTATTAAGTGCACTCTTTTTAGACAGGGATTATTGCTAGTGCTCAAATAATTTTGCAGCCGACTGTATATATGTGTGTGTGTGGTATAAACAGAGATGACAAGTTATTGCTAAAAGAAAAGATCAATTTCATACCACTATAAAGACAATATATTGAAATTCTATAACAAACTTGGAAATTGGTTTTTTAAAAAAAGGCACCACTATATATATGTATTTTTTTTTTTTTTAACTCTCTATATAAGTTCTATTTAAAGTCTATCAGCTTTCTCTTACAGGAAAATTTTTAGGCGTCAACTTTGTTAGGTCAATTTTATATCTTCTGATCACATTATCTTAAAAAAAAAAAAAAAAAATACTTCTAATACGTGTAATAGTGGATTATGGAAGTCGTGTGGTTATTTCACACCAGATTTTTTTTTCTTTTTGTATGTATGTATTGTATAAATAACATTAAATATCAGATATGAAAATTCAATAACAAACTTTACATTTCTGCATAGGAAAATGTATCAATTGTAACGTGAGATTCTAGATATATTTGTCATTGGCTAATTAACTACATGAAAGTCTTAATACTACCCTTGTGGGGTTTTTCCTAAAGAGTATTGACTTGTGTTCGAGGTTTGATTAAAGAAAAAAAAAAAAAAAACTATAGATAATTTCAAAGGGCTATGTTGATGAGTGTGATCTGGTACTTTTTGTTTAGAACCTTGTTCAGGATAAGAAACTCAGCTACTCAAAATCCTAGAGAAAACACAATTACAGAATATATCTAGAATTTTTTTTTCATGAGATTGTAAGATGAGTACATTCTTTAAAATACATTTCTTACCTCCCCCCCCCCACACACACACATTCCCTCTTAAAAATAATAAATGAAATTTCTGAGAAGAATAAATTATAGTTAAGTTGTATTTCTCAATTTTTTGTTTTGTTTTTTAAATAAAAGAAGATATGTAAATTTTTTTTAGGTATTCATTATTTCATTATACACACGTTAGTTACAGTTCATATCAATTTCAATACATAGGTATCAATTCATGTTTTAATTTATGTGCAGGGGGTAGAACATTTAAATAGCCAGGGTTTACTTCTAGCTCATAATACAGGAAGTCATTTATAACTTATTTATTATCATAGATCTTAATTAAATTTCTGATGTTTGTACTGAATTTCAAAATATGTAAAAATAAAAAGCTTGAAAACGGAAGCGATATCCATGGTTTTTCTTATATGCTTATTTGTTTGAAATTATAGAGTGGGCAGCAAAATTATTGAAGCACACATACACAAATTTCGTATACATTTTTTTTAAACATGATCGCTAGTTTTTATCATATTTCATTTTTAGAAACAGCATAAGATTAAGTTAATGAACTCGACAAATATTTACCTAACAAAACAGTATTAGGTGCCAATCTTTTCCATAAGAATTATGTTAGCGTTTCAATAATTTTGCTGCCGAATGTACAGTTTGGAAAGAAAAAAAAATACATGTTTTAAATTACATTAACTTTTACAATAATTATTTCAATTGTATTTAGGATCTTTCACATATATTCAACAATTTCCTGAATTGATTATTAATATTTTTCATCATTCATTTGATTTGCAACAAAAAATTGCAAGTTAAATAAAATATTTATGGAATATTTATTTAGAATACTGTTGCTACCGCTACTAAGATCGCGGCTCGCAGGCAGCCATGTTTGTTTAGAAATATGTTTTCTATTGCTAGCGACAGGCGGCGCTTCAGACGTTACTTATGACGGAAGCGTAGCTGAAAACTCGATTTTAGGTACCATATTTCTAATATGGCGATACTATACCTTCCCTTCTAATACCATGGTTTTTATAATGAGCTGACGCTGAGATGCGTTCGCGTTGCCGTTGCCAATTGCCAATTGAGAAGCAGGGGAAAAGATTTCGTCATATTTTTTGAGCGCCTGCATTTCGTCAAATTTCGAGCGTGTTCAGTCGTTCAGTGCGTCCATACGATCTTGTGACGAAATTATTGTCAAAATTACCGAAACAGAGCTCCAGGATTGTTGAATCGTCAAAAATGAGAGTTTTATTTCTGAGAGTGTTACATAAAAATGTTTGTCAATATCCTATGAACATCGGCCAATATTTTGAATGGCGCTGAATTTCAAACTTCGAATTTACAATATCTATTGATATTCACAGATGTAACTCGTAATTATTATTGAAACATAAAGCATTTTATAAAGTTGTTTTCATTACATACAACATTTTATTTTGAAGTAAGAAGAGATATATCTCCTTATAAAACGATATAAAATGAATGACGTACATATGACATAATACTGACATGACTTAGTCATAACATATACTAATAAACTATACTGATAACATATAATTTTTTTTATATCTTGAGAATTCTCAAGATATAAAAAAAAATATTGTTTTACTAATATCAAGAAATATTTCACAATGTCTGAAAATGATATCATTTTCAAGAATATCAAAAGATATCTCTGGATGTCACCAAAGTGATATTGTTTCAACGAATGTCAACAAATATTGCTGAATATCGTATAAACGATATCATTTTTACGACATTGGCCAATGTAAATCAGACATTTAAAAAGAAGATGTGAAATATTATATTTCTTAAAAAGGGACAAACTTCTAAAATTAAATACTTTAGTATACTTATTTCTACATGTAAAAGTTATAAGTAATATAATAAACTCTGTTAAATGCTTTTTTTAAATAATAATTTTGAATTACATCTGTGAATATCAGCAGATATCATAAATTCGATGTTTGACATTCAGAGGTATTCAAAATATTGGCCAATATTAGCAGGATATTGGCCAATATTTTTGTGCTACCTGGGTTAGTCAGTGTAAGAACATGATTCGATAAGGATTTATTTAACAAAACCTTATGAAGTGTATTTTTTTTTTACATAGGAATTTTTGCTAGTGTTCGGACACTTTTGTTACCGACTGTATTTATAGCTGTTAAATTATTGGAAATAAAAAAACTATCATCTAAACACTTATCATCAATTACTAAAGCAACACACTTTTCAGGGACATTTGGTGTGATTGTATAATCTAAGTTTTATTTTTTTATTTGTGATTAGTTATAAATTCGTAATAAATTCGGTTTTTTTTTTTTTTTTTTTTTTTTTTTCTTTTTCTTTTAATTCTATTTTATGAAAATTTTCCTTTTGTCCTATGTATTATTATTATTCGGATTTTTTTTTTTTTTTTTTTTTTTTTTTCAAGACGCGTTTTCTTTTTAGGTTAGATCGCCGAAAGGCTCGCTTTCGTATGCCGCCGGTGTAAGGTTGCTATTCGGAACACGATGCGAAATGGCGCCGTCTTGGTGATTTTCAAAATTTCGCCAAGCGGCAGCCTAAAGTAAACTTTCACCTGTAAAGCAATACGTCACATCCCGCGCTGGCGCGAGATCGGCAGCGAACGTGTTAATATTCAGTCGGCAATAAGAGAAAAAGCTCTTCATATTGATTCATAAATCGAAGAAGAATGTAAGATTATTTTTTATATAAATCCCTTATATTAACTAAACAGCATATTTCATATAACTTATTTTTATTTATTTATTTATTTTCGAAAACGTTTTTATTTATTACGTCGTTTGTACATTTCTGCTAATAATAAAAATCGAAGAGAAAGAAAAGTGTTTTCTTATATCAAGAAGTGCTCATTTAAGATAAATCTACCCTGTCCTATAAAAATAAATGTAATGTAGCATTGGCTTAGGAAATGGAAAATTAAAGTTAATAGCTAGAAAAGTGCCGCCATTTTCTTCACTAATAAATCCTATACCCCCGACGTTAATTTTACTCTCAATAATTATCCTACTCCCTGGGAAATTTCTTATAAATACCTACTAATTCACCTAGATTCCAAATTATTGTGGCATAAGCACATCTCAGAGACTCTGAATAAAGCGAAAATTGCCACCCCCCCCCCTCCTTCCTCTTTTGGCTTGGAATAGCTGCCTAACTGTTAAAAATAAATTGTTACTGTACAAGTAGAGACGTAAAAAACCCGGGAATTTTGGTTCAAGGGAATAAACATGGGAATTTTGGGGTTTAAACCGGGAATTTTGGGAACTTTGGAAACTTTGATGGGAAGAAACTAATACTCAATGCTTACATATAATTTCAGTTCTTTTAAAAGTATAAATAATTTACTCCAATATCATTTTTGTTCTATTTATTTAAGTTAATGAGAGACTGAAAATTGTGAGATTATTTTACAGAAAACTTAAAAAAAAAAGAAAAGAAAAGAAAAAGAAATAAACATTTACAATATTCACATTAATAAAGTATGAGGTTTTGCCTTCCTATTTAAATAACTATTAGATTTTTTTTATTTATATAAATATCTCCCATAAGATATGTTATAAAAAATAGCACAATGAAATTATGATAAAAAAAATCCGATAAAATTTATGTAATTTTGTTACAGTTAATTAATATATACATATGTAATAAGTCACATAAATTACTGAAATTTTGTAATAATCAACTAGAGAGCACAAAGAACAAAATCAAACCACAATTATTTGGATATTAAATGCTTAAAACAATAATGAATTGAATGAAATAAATCAATACATAAAATATTCATTAGTTAATAATTAACAATTTGTCTGCTATTTATTTTACATATTAATTTTTTTTTTTGCAATTTTAGGTGAATTAATATTTTGCAGTGTAATATTGTTGATCGTTTAGTGAACATAGGCCATTTTGAAGCATTTTTGTTTGATTTTTTATCTTAAAATATTAAAGATTTACATTCATAGGTATGAAACTAAAACATGACAAGCTCCGATTGCGATAAAAATGAAGTGTTATATTATAATCAGTATGTATACTATCAGAACTAAGACTTAAACATATTGCAATAACAGAAAATAAATCTGTTAATTAGTTAAACTAATAACGAAACCAGATGTTGGACACACCATATCAACATTTAATTTAAGATATAGCGACAAATCAAAGACTGTTTACCCCGTGTGTTATTTCGAATGTGATAAAAAAGCATTGCAGTGTTATAGTCAAGGATATTCAGTGACTGCAGTCAAAATACTGAATTAATATGTATATATACTAGCAGGCAACGCCCGCTTCGCTGGTCCCTATTTTTAAAAGAATCACTATAATTACTGAATTCTCAAAATTGCATTAATTTTTATCACGTGAAAAAAAAAAAGAGAAACAAAATCTGATTAGGAAAAATGTCGCACAGGGTTCTCACTGCCTTCGGAAAAAATCCCCAAAATGCTCTAACTCTTATTTCTATTATTTTCCCCCTTCGCCCCCCCCTCTCCTGTCTATCCTAATAATTTTACAAATTTGAAAATATCCGCAATCGATGTGTAAGTATCAAAAACATCTAAGCACCAGTTTTGAATGATATATCTCTATTTTTATTTTTTTGCCCCTCTGCTCTCCCCCCCCTCCCAATAATTTTAAAAATTCGAAAATATCCGCAATCGATTTGTAGGTATTGGAAACCTCTATGTGCCAATTTTGAATGATATAACTCTATTTTATTGTTTTGCCACTCTGCCCCCCTGCCCGGCCCTCCTAATAACTTTACACTTTCGAAAATATCCCCATTCGACTTGCAGGCCTCTAAAACCTATCTGTACCAATTTTGAACGGCCTAACTGTATTTCTATTTGTTTTTGCCCATATCCCCCCCTTCCCACCCCACCTAATAATTTTACAAATTCGAAAGTATCCGCAATCGATTTGTAAGTATCGAAAACCTCTATATACTAATTTTGAACAATCTAACTCTATTTTTATTTTTTTGCCCCCCCCTCTCCCCTCCCCTTTCCAGGCCCTCCTAATAACTTTACACTTTCGAAAATATCCCCATTCGACTTGCAGGCCTCTAAAACCTATCTGTATCAATTTTGAACGCCTTAATTGTATTTCTATTTTTTTTTTTTTTTTTTTTTTTTTTTTTTTTTGCCCCATAGCCCCCCGCCCTGCTGCCCCACCTGGAGGCTGAATTTCTAAAATTCCAGAAATTAGTTTTTAGATATTTGCATTAGCTATATTTTAGAGCAAAAATTTCACGTATATGTATTTTTTGTTTGAGATATATAGGATTGTGCGAAATCACGTTTTGCCCCCCCCCGCCCCCCTTGGGGACCGAATTTTGAAAATTGCAGAAATTGGTTTTTAGACATTTCTATTAGCTATATTTTAAAGCAAAAATTTTACAGATATCTGTTTTTTTTTCTTTGAGATATGAAGGATTTTCTTAAATCACGTTTTGTCCCCCCCTTGGGGGGTGAACTTTGTAAAATGGCTTCTTAGTGGATGCCTACGTCATAGAACGAACATTGTTACAAAATTTCATGCTTCTAGGTCTAGGGGTTTGGTCTTGGCGATGATGAATCAACCCCTCACTAAGTCAAGAAGTGCTCTTTTATATATATAGATATATAAGAATATTGCTAAATTCGCAACCTGAAAACTTTCAAAATTCCCTTCCCAAAAAACCGGGTTTATTTCCCGGTTTAAACCCGGGTTTTTTCCCTGCTCACATCTCTATGTACAAGTCCATGATTCGACCCATCTTGACTTACGGGTCCGCGTTGTACGGATCTGCCTCAAAGACTGTGATAGAAAATATTCAAGTATTCCAAAACAAGCAATTGCGTAGGTTTGTTCAAGCCCATCGCTACGTTCGCAATGTTGTCATTCACAAAGACCTGAAAATTAGGCCAATCTATTCGTAAATTAAGAAACTTGCGTTGAAGTTTCACAGGTCTATCCAAAAGTTCAGAATCCTATGTTAAATGCCATAAGAAGGTACGATACCAGAATCGGGAGGGCCAAAAAACGCCCACTTGCCATCCTCTTCAGGGAGGACGGGTTTGTCCCGGTCTCCAAGCGTAGAAGGCGAGATCTTTCAGGTGTTACTTAACACAGAATTCTCACTCTAAATTCTTTTTCCCGTAGATTGAATACATCCTACGCCTGTATTCTTGTCAAACGCCGCAAACTAGCGGGACCTCACTCAAGCGAGCGCTACCAGTTGTGGGAGATAACGAGAGGCAAGGGGAAAGCACTCCCAGAGCGATTCTTCTCAAACGCGTTTCTAGTACCGCTATTGATGACGTCACGGACCGGTTGTATATAGATAAGCGAAAACTAGTAGCTTAAAGATTCGATTTTTAGTCGAAATGTTTCAGCAATAGTCAGGTTTCGGTTATCCGAGAATCTGTTTTGTTGACGGAGTGTTTTGTTTTAATAAAATAGATTGTTTGAAAGTTTCTTTTCAATATTTTAATACTTGAAACCTCAAGATTCTTATCAGCAGAATTTACTTTTGATGAAATCGAAAAAAATCTCTGAACTTAATTCAGAAGCGTTAAATAGATAAATTCCTACCTACATTAAAAGGGCATAGTGAAAAGTGCAAAATTTAGCTAAAAAATTAAATATAAAGTTGTTTTTTCTTTTTTTTTTTTTTCATGAATTTACAAAATCTGTAGAAAGAAAAAAGTAAATATTTTATAATTTATTTCTTCAAATAAGTTCCTTAAAACAAGAATTTTTTTTTTTTTTTTTTTTTTTTCCCTAAGATTTAAGCATGACAAGTTTTTAAACGGAAATGAAAAATATTTTTCTGCTACAAAAAAGTTTAAAAAAATATTACAAAGAATCATAAACATTAAAATATATTAATGCGGTAAGGGTTTTTCAAGGCAAAAATTAGAAGCTTTTTCTGAATTCTTCACAAAATTTAAACTCTTTTTACTAATTTGGAGCATTAAAAACTTTACTCAATAAAAGATGTTCTCACCTTTAAATTCCCCTATAATACAAGAGAACTTTCTGAAATAAATTTCAAAAAAGCAAATATATATAAATATTATGAAATCCATAATTTTCAAGAAAATATATTCATTTAAAAAAGTGCAAATTGTAAAAAGATTAACAGAATTTTGCAGTAAAAAATGTATTCAAATAATTAAATTTTCAGCTTTTCATTGAAAAAAAAAAGTTTTTGCTTCCTGACTAATAGTTATAAAATTCTACGCAAAAGAGAATATATTTTAATGCGATAGTAATTTTTTAATCTATTCTTCCACAGGAAAACATGCAGCATCTGTTTCATTCCCTAGCATCGGTTACTATAACCATTTCTTAAAATTTCTTTAATATAACTATAACATTGGAGCCCCTTGGCAGCTTTTAAATTTTTGTTGTCGTTGTGGCAATATATTAAAACTGATGTCGCGATTGCGTAAGCAAAAATTTGGCGAGAAACATCCGAGCTAGTGTGGTGCTGAATTTAAAGTTTTGCCAAAAAATTCTGTACTGCAACTGTTCCATTTTTTTTTTTTTTTTTTTTTTTTTTTTTTTTTTGGGGGGGGGGGGGGGTATATTTTCCTCAATTTTATTTAAATAATTAAAAAAAAAAAAATGTTTTCAATGTCTTTCTTTCTTTTTTCGATGTGAAAAGAAATGTATTTACTTATTTACTTTTGGCATTTTTTTTTAAAGGGGGGGGGGGTCATTTAAAATCTCACTTTTGTTCATAATTATAAAAGAAAATAGTTTTATAAATCACAGTTCAATTTTATTATTTAAAACTTTTATTAATTTTTACATTTGATGCTTTTGTGGACAGAATTTTTTTCATGTAAAGTAAGAAAAAATAAAGTAAGAAAAAAGACTTATTTCATTTAATATGATTCTAGTAGCAATTACTGCAGTTGAATCAATGGGTATGTTTGTGCGGGTTAAAGCCAAGAACCTAGATTCACACAGATCATAGGACATAAAGCCCTACAGACAATAATGTAACTAATTTCCTTTGTTTGTTCATGTGCGTAAACTAGTAACTAAATGCATATGAATTTTAATAGAAAACTTGCTATTTTGAGCTTAAATAACCTGTATCTTTTTCCAGACAAGCTACTAATATTTTCGGCCTGTGTAATGCACAAAAATTTAAGCCCGAGTCCTGCACGGCCCGTCGCCAATTGCCCATCTGCGCAGCATTAGTGCGACGTAAAACCCATCCATCCATCCATCCTGCACGGCCCAAAAATGCAAAGTAATATTAAACCGGAGATCAAATATAAAAATTAAATCCGAATCCAGCCTGAGGTCCAGGCAGGCCTCAAATACAGGTCTATGTAAATTTTTAGTTTGAATATTATTGCAGTTAATATATTTAACTAATTATAAATCTATAATTACACTAATCAAAATAAATAAAATAAATATTATATAGGGAAAGGATGATGAGGAAAAATATGTTTCAATTAAAATTCAAATATTATTACTGTTTTAAAATGCTTCAATTTATAATTAAAAAATTAAATCAAAATTCTGATTACTGTTTCACAGAAAAATTACAGAATCTCATAAAAAATTGAGAAAAGTTAGATTTTGATGAAATCCTACAAATTTCCTTTTTTGTACCCGGAGTATTATTCAAGATAAGGGTGTGTGTGCATTCATGATTTTATGACAGAATCGTGCAGAAGGATTTAATAATACATCAAAAGTATAGATTTGTGTGTGTGAGCGGGGGGGGGGGCTTTTAAGCTTACACCTGGCTGGCTGCAGTGTACTTGCCTTCCCTATTTATTATACAAATACAATCCTTTATGAAGCTCTGAAATGAAGAACAAACATTTTTTAATCGGTACCCATTACTGAGAAATTTATATTTTTAATTACAAAATATATTTGAATAATTATGCAAAGCTTGAGTTGTATATTCGCAAACTTAGTAAATTAACTAAGAATTCTTTTAATTATGCAATAGATTAAGGAATAACAGTAGTAATGCAGGTCTGCCAAACATTATATACATATTTAATTCTCTTACTTTGTTGATGTATAGAATAATGTTGAATGATGAAGGAATTTGTAATTATTTAAATTTTAACTTGAAATCTGAACAAAGTTAGATGAATACATTTACTAGAATGTTGAAATATAATATTCAATTTAAATATAAAATAGCTAAAATGTTTAAAGGAAATCATTTATCAGACAGAATTTTTAATTAAAATTTTGCTTTAATGTGCATTTTTACATTAAAGAACAATCTGTCATAATAATAATAATGAAAGATCTCTATATATGTATGAATATATTTGCGTATAAAATATACAAATATACATATATATGTGTATGTGTGTAATTTAACATGCATTATGAAATATGTCAGAACATATCAATTAGAAAAAACTTAATTTGTACATTTTCTATCATAACGAAGCTAACTAAAGAAATTATAATTATTTGTTATTTATTTATTTTCCTTGGAATCTTTAGTAAGTTAGTACTTTGTTTTTCCTGAATGTAATTTTTAAATGCGAAAATAACTCTAACATCTTAAAATATATTTCAGATAAAACTATCAAGAATTTTATTCAAGCAAAAATTATGATGGAAAATGTATTTTGAATAACAAATAATGTTTTTCCTTCCATTTGAAATTAAATTTGTTTCATTTTTTACACTTAGAATAAAATAGAAAATTGAAATAATGTTTACATTGGGTGAGTATGGCCTGAAAATCTGACGTTGTTTTAAAACTATCTTATGAAAAAAAATATTATTAAATGTAAGCTAGGCTAAAAAAAAAAAAAATAATAATAATTAGGCATTTTGAGGGGCACTAAAAAAAACAGAGAAGATGTAATTAATAAATAAATAATAACGTTTTACATATTGCATTTTTATTGCTAACCTTCCAACTCAGCGTAAAGCCAACGCCGTGTTGTTTAACGACAGCCAAAGCTGTATACGGGCGCTCCGAAGCTGCCGCAAAAAGAGACACACGACATACAACTTCTGCGGGAGGCAGATCTGTGCGTGTTTGAGAAGAATCGCCTCCTCTCTCGCCTGCCGCAAATTAGCGGGAAAAGGGGAAATGCGAGAGCTGCGTGTTTGACAAGAATACAGGCGCTCATCTTCTACTTTTGGCTATCCCCCTGACAACTGCAACCTACTGTGACGTTTAACAGTCGCGGATGATCAATCTTCCAGCCAGTTACATTTCGTAGGGTTTTTATTAAATTTAATTATTAAACTTAACTGTAAATAATGTAAATATCTCTTGTAATTTCATCTTTTAATTGTAAATAGTGTAAATATTTTTCTTTTTTCTCTGACTGCCTAACAGTCTTGTTAGGCTAAATTTTCTTTATTTTGTATCATTCTAAATTGTATAGTATTATGACTGCTTAAGCCTATCACTATTATCTAAATAAATAAATAAATAGATTGTATGTTTAGTGCTCGTTGCTCTGTTGCCATATGTCTCACAGCTTTCAGATCGGCTCTGCTCTGTCTCTCTCTTTTGTCTTGCTGCTGAATGCATCAACTAATCACGCCAGGGTTCCTTGGGAACCCACTCAGATCTTGTTCTGATCCTCTTGATGATGCAAGCCCTCCTTCTGTATTTTGTCTTCCTCTGGTGAAGGTAAGCGGCTATCTCGACAGCCGTAGGTACTTCCAAAACACGTGATGATGATGATGATGATAAAATTGTTCATACATGAATTTAGAAAAATCATAACCAAATTAATGTATATCAGTAATTTATCAGTATAATCAATTAATAGCTTCTTATTTTATGTTAGCAGAATACAAAAGTCTACATCAGTATAGAAAGAAGAAAAATTGTTATTACATAGAAGGTCTTTCTTTCCTTTTTTTTTTTTCTTTTTTTTAAGAAAATATGTAATATAGTTTAGCATTTTATGGAATTACGTATTAAAAGTCCAGACAAAATAAACAACATAAATACAATAAATTACTTGACAATACAGGTCAAATTAGATAGATGGCTCTGCTCCAATCACGTTATAATTGTTCCAAATCGTTTAGTAGATTTCCGCCCGATCCAAGATTATTGACGTCATCGCCCGGTCGCATTGATCCATCTCGGGTAGAGTCCCTTAAATAAAATAATAGGCTGGCGCATCACCGCCATTTTCCTGCCTCCGAAGAGGATAGCATTCCCGCTGGGCGTCCTTATCGCTTCCTTAATGATTTTAAGAAATCTTGATCTGAAGCTAATCCGGTCAAGATAAGAGCAATAAGCAACAAAAATATTCCTAAAAACACATTTTTTTTCACAGTACATTCTCAGGATGTCATTTTATTCTGAGAATATCCTGTGGATGTACTGGGGTTAGAGATGTGAGCGGGGAAAAAACCCGGGTTTAAACCAGGGAATAAACCCGGTTTTTTGGGAAGGTAATTTTGAAAGTTTCCAAAACAAGGGAATTTTGAAAGTTTTCAAAAGTTGGGAATTTAGCTTTTTTTTTTTTTTTTTCCGAGATTAGAGATGTTCTAAGGCATTTCAAAATGTTATCTCACATTCAGATGTTTTTTATGATCTTTCAATTTTTAAATAGTTCTTTTAACGGCTATGAATTTAAAAAGTACAAGTTTCAAATTTCATTAATTAACAGACTTATTCTCTATTATTGCCGTATATTTATATCTTAGTTCTGACTGTTTATACACTGAGTTCAATATAACACTGCTTTTTTTTTTTTTTTTTTTCCGCAATCGCATGTTTCAGTTGTATATCTTTAACATTTTATTTGAAAGAGAAAACAAAAATGCTTCAAAATACTCAGCATTTACTAAAACAATCAATAATATTACACTGGAATTTTATTTCAATTACAATTTCAACAATATTAATAAGCAAAAAATAAATGAAGAAAGAAATAACAGCCAAATTATTAATTATTAGCTATCGAATATTTTATGTATTGATTTAATGCATTAAAAAAATTATTGCTTGAATTCTTAATAACCAAAGAACTCATGTTCGATTTTGTTCCCCGTGCTGCTTGACTGATTATAACAAAATTTCATCAACTAATGTGAAATTTTGTTCGATGAATTATAATAAAATCTAAAGTATTCTTACCATAATTTAATTTCATTGTATTATTTTTTATAACATATATTATTATGGTATTCATAAAAAAAAAAAAAAAATTCTAAAGTTATTTAAATAGGCATACAAAACTTATCATTTATTATTGTCAATGTAAATGTTTTTTTTTTTTTTTTTTTTTTTTTTTTTTACAATTTTCTGTAATATAATCACATAATTGTTGATATCACTTTTATTTAAACAAATATTATAGAATAAAAATGTCTGGTACTCTTAAAAGAAGTCAAATTAAATCTAAACATTGAATATTAGTTTCTTCCCATCAAAGTTTCCAAAGTTCCCCAAATTCCCGGTTTAAACCCGAAAATTCCCATGTTTATTCCCCAAAAGCAAAATTCCCGGGTTTTTTACATCTCTAACTGGGGTAAGATGTGTTGTTAAAGCGGTTTCTGTTTCTTTTACGAAATGTCGCCAAAACACAAATACGCAGCAATAGAAGGTCTGTGAACAATTTATGTTCACTTCTTGAATGATTATAGCAGTTTATCGCTAAACAAACTTCCATATCATAGTTTACTTCGCTGAAATTATGAAATATAATAAAACAAGTTACTCTAAAGCACAGATTATTATACAGATAGGACACTCGCGTATATTCTTCGGTAACCGGAATTTGACTGCAACGACCCTATAGTCAACGGCTTTAAGTTTCTGGAGCTCTCCAGCTTACGCAATCGTTCGTCTGATTTTTATTGTTACTATATTCATATCGTAATATTGGTGCAACGTTAAACCCAACATCCATCCGACTAATCTAAGGTGACCATACGTCCTCGAAATTCGAGGACTGTCCTCGAATTTTGGCCTTTTCTATTTTTTGTCCCCCAAAATTCTTTGACTACTCGGGGACGCTAAATGTCCCGAAATTTAAATATTTGCGTGTATTTTTTCTAAATCACATTCCATTCCGTGGAGGATCAAAATTGTGATGGCATGTCTCCGGACTACCTCTGGGGGTAAGTGCTAGACTGTCGCCAATTGCCCATTGTACAGCACTAATGAGACGTAATACCCATCTATTCCAATCCAATCAAAATCGCAGTCTAATAATTGGATTATCTTGAAAATCAACGGAACTTTTAAATAAAGACCCTCATACTTCATGAGCAGAGAAAGAATCATGCACTACTAATCAGTATATAAATTCTATCTTGCCCGATTTATGTTAAGTGAAAAATAAAATTTGCTTAATGAAATTATTTCTTGTAGTTATATAATCGGGAATAATTTCTGCATTTCAGTGAGTGGGGATTCTGAAGATTAAAATGAAATGGTGCTATTTTGTGTTTTCTCCTATCATCATAATAAAGTGTAAGGGTTCTATAGACTTGATTATTTTAATAATGCTGGGATAGTTTAATTTGCATAAACTTACCTTAGGCTCAGCAATTTTTCATAGAAAAAAGTGATTCAAAGCATTTTGTAATGTATAAATCAGAGTTCTTTTTATTATTAATGCATATAGATATAGAGCAGTTCCTTGTGACGTCCAATAATTAAAGGGCACCCTGGCGGTAGGCAGAAAAGCTCGATTTTCCCGCGCCTACCACTGATTTACCGTTGGTAATCTCTGTATTGCGTGCTTTTATTTTCGCCATTACGACTTATTTTTTTTCTAATTTTGGATGATATTTGTAATTTTTGTTTTTATTTCTTTCCATTTTCACTTGTTAAATATGGTTTCAAGTTGTTGGCAGTCGGTTGCACTTACCGACATATGAAATGGAAATGCTATTGGAATGTATCGCATTCCGAAATGAAGTAACAAGAAAATTGTGGATCGATGGTATAAAACGGAGAAATTGGAAGCCGAACACTTCATCTAGAATTTGTGGATAACATTTTTAAATAGGTAAAAATTTATATTAATAATTATATGCTATAATTTCACAACTATGCATTCATTTCCTTGTATCATAGCTTGTATAACTTCTTGTATAGTTTGTGTCTTGTGCAAGCCATAATAAACATTACTTAAACGTATTTACCTAAAAAATTAAATATAATCGAGCATTGATTAGATTTAATTATTGAAGCCTTCCGTAATCGTTAGTAGCACAATTAAAATCTCTGTAACTCTTCAAAAATATTTTGCTTATAATGGAATGTAAGCGAAAATAAACAACTGTTTTTTCTTTTCTTTTTAAAAAATTTATTAACATTTTAGCATTAGAATACCGTACATAATATTTAACTCTGAAACTTTCATTGTCTATTACTAATGGGAATTTTAATTAACTTTTCTATCAATAAAATGAGTAGATTGTATTCTGCATTTGTATTTTAAAATATTGAAAAATGTTTACATTGTAATTCTAAATTTCATGTAGAATTGATAATGGTGATGCAGATATCCAAATCGGTCACTGTTCAATGCCATTGTTGATTATTATGAACTTTATTATATTTCGATGTTACTGTAAGTAAACTACATATTTTTTAAAAACATGATTTTTTGGTTAGAGTAAAATATATAGTGATTCCTTCAAAGTAGCTCTTGTAAGCTATGTAAAAACACAATTTGCTGTTTTTGTTTATTTTTTCCCATTGATATATTAAACATGCAAAATTTGTTTGAGTCATAATCTAATAAAATATAAAATGTTAATTATAAGTGTTTTTTTTCCCTTCTCACTGTTATTACCATATTAAGTGTACTCTTTTCAAATTTCTCTTTTTATCAAGTTTCTCTGATGGTCCTTTTATTCTAGAATCACCAGTATTTTTAATTTTTACTGTGCATATTTGTATTTGATATTTGTGTATGCTAATTTGTTTTTATTAATGGGCATTAAAAATACAAGTATCTTATTGATTAGGTGTATAAAAACATTTAATTTTGCATTTTTAATTGTTATACTCGATATATTTAGTATAAGTGATCAGTTGAAGGAAAATATATATATGTATGTTTGTTTGTTTATTTTTTTCTGGTGTGTGTGCGGTGGGAGTGGGGGGATAAGGTATTATGTTAAAGCTATTTAATGTGTTTTTCTATTGCACAATGGTACTTCAATCCAAAATATTAATTATAAAGCCAAAGCAGACCTAGGCCTAAGAGTAGCTAGCTTTTTGTCTCTTTCAGTCTGTTTTCAAATAAGTCTATTTTTTTTTATTCATATTTAATTTTTACTCATTTTTCTTAAACAATTTACTTTGATATCAGTGTGTACTAGATCTCTTAACTCTTTAACGTTCAATGGTTTCATATTAAAAGAGAATAGCCAAAGAAAAATGATAAAATTTCTCTTTTGATACTCAATTCAGATGATGAACTCTTAAAGACCATACACTGAGGCATCACTCCCGCAGAATAACTCTGAAGGACTACTCACTGAAGCACCCCTCCCGCAGAGAACAGTGTAAATATTGTAGAGCAGCTTGTGAAACTATTGTAACTAAAGGCAAAAGCCTGGTGAGTGCTTAAATTGTGCAGTGTTTATTAAAAAGCCGCACGATTGAAGCACCTCTCCCTGGCAATGCTTTGGAAATGAATAGCGGACATCACATCTAAGAAAATATTGATTGCTATATACAGGTAATAATTTTTTCTTTTCAACTTAAATAAAACTTATTATTTTTTTAAACTGATATTGTATTTTACTTAATTTTATGTTCTTGTTTTAAATTACACTTCTGTTAATAAAATAACACATTTTTATGACAATACTTATTTAAACACTTTGCTATATATGTAATGTGATATATGATAACTATGATTAATACTATATCATATTATAATAAATATTGTATAATATGGTAAATATGATTGATATGATAATATAAGTAATGATGTGCTATAAAAGATTAAATTACATATACGCTAATGGTATGATAAAGTTTATATAAGTTCATTGTTCAGGAATATCGTTTAGAGGTATAGTATTGGTATAAATTTCAAAAAGCATAATGTTAGAGTGATTTTCAAATTTTAAGTCATCTTTGACTTTTTTTTTACGACTTTGATAATTAGATTTGGCCTCACGGATGACATCACTGATATAGATTATTTTTTTGGGAATTCTAATCTACATTGCATTATATTCATCACCAATTTACACTGAATATCAGGTAACCCAGCATGAAGAGAAAACTGCTGTATGAAATGTGTCATAGAAGCTATAGCAGCTTTAACCCTTTAACGTTCACTACTTAATTTATTTTAAAAAATTACTAAACTAATTGTAAAAATGACTTAAACACATAGCTGATCATAAATTTTAAAAAAATAGCATAGTTCCTTTTCGATAAATTTTTGTTTGAAACATCTCTATAAGTTAACCTTATTAAATTAAATAATATTTAATTTAATAAATAAAACACTTTGTAAGTAAACATTATCGACTACAGAAACTCGTAAAAGTTGTTTCAAGTCCAGCTCTTCATTAAATAAAAAAAAAAAAAACTAAACATGAGTGCATAATCAAACCAGCAATTTGCACTCGCGCACACTAAGAAACTTCAAGTGACTTATGCATTTAGCGATTTAGCTCCCTTTTGAAGGATTATTTGTTAAATTTTGGAATAGTGTTGCTATCTATCGAACAGAAAGTTAAAACCTGATTTAAAATAATGGGGAAAAGTTTAAAAAATTGTAAATTATGTCAAATGTTTGGTTTCGCTGCGAAACCAATGATTGTTAAAGGGTTAAATAATTAAAGAGTTAAATCAGGTAATTTAAGAGTGAGACATTCCTAAATTACCTGATCTAACTCTTTATATTTTATTGTATTATTAGATTCCCAACGAAGTTGTTTTTTAGCCTCGTATGCTCTTTTTCCACCCTCGCTCAAAAATAGTTTAATAATTCTCTAGAACTCCTTTTTAATTCTTTTGTTTTAAAGGAAATTTAAAGGAGTTTTAACTAATTCTACAGGAATGTCAGATAACTCTTTGCCTTCTGAAACATGGTAGTCAGAGAGGAAATAACTATTGATAAAAGTTAGAGAATATTTATATATATATATTAAAAACTAGTCGCCTTCAGCGACCAGCTGGTTCACGATCCTTGTAAAATACGACTTTATGAAACTCTCGCTTGCACGGTGGCGTTTCCCTCCCCCCCCCCCACTTCTATTTTAAAATGTTTAAAAAATAAAGTTGCTTTTAAATTTGAATTTTCTTGAGTTTACATTTCTTATGTACATATATATGCAGGGGTGCAGAAAATGTTCAAACCTCGAAATTTCCCCCAAACACAGTATAAATTTCCCTCAATAATGCAAAAATCTACTTTGCTATACAAAGTCATTTGTTCTATGTAATAAATCTTTAAGAGAATAAGTATACAGTGTAACATAAAAATATCGCTGTTAGTGTATAAGCACTTCAAAGTAGCAAATTGTTATTTTCGATTTACATTTTTATTTTCTCTTAAAAAAATATTCAAAATTTCCCCAGTCAGTTTAAATTTCCCCCGAACCTTGTTCGGACATATTCTGCACCCCTGTATGTTTAATGAATTCTAAGGTCTAGTGTTTCATCATTGCTCTCGGGAATTTTTTACTCATATAAAATATCAATATTTTAAGGTTATCCTTTCTAAATTATTTTTTCTATAATATATTATGGAAATGAAATATCAGAAATTATAATAATTAGATTAAAAAAAAAAAAAAAAGATCTATTTCCATCTTTTCTGAACAAAATTTTCAAGTGATAAAAGTTAGTTTTTAAATAAACTCTGATAATTTGTTAATTTTAAAAGATTTTTTTTTTCCTTAGATGGCGCCACAGTATAAAATTCTGAAATACAATCCTGTGTAAGGAAATTTTTGGCGAAAATGCACATGACCAACAGTAACCAATAAGAATTCGCGAATTGGTTTATTTTAATACACTGCCTTGTAAAGTATGAATCAATGAATTAATCTATGATTGAGCTTTAATTAGGTGTCTGCCATACACATATGAAATATTAATGTCGTCTGCTCGATCTTTATCCTTGATATTCATATTGCACTGCATAAAGAGAAAGGAATATTTCTGTTCCGATTTGGTTTAAAATTTTCTCGTGCATGCCCAGATCGTACGATTTTGGTCTTTCAGAAAGTGCTTTGTGTTTTAATATTATAGATGCATGATATTATGTCATTTGTTGAATAAAATATTGCTACTGGTTATGAAATTTCGTACAGTATGCAAACATTGACATCTTAATAATATTTTACACTAGCCGCCTTCGACGACCAGCTGGTTAGCGATCCTTGAAAAATCTGACTTCATGAAACTCACGCTCGGTGACGCCTTTTTCCCGTTTCAGTTTCAGATCCTACAATAGCTTATTGACATGCAGTGCAAATAGCTTTATTGAAAACTATAACTATGGTAAATTCTCGCTCGATAGCGTTTCAATATCTGAAACCGCCTGTTCGCTCACCGTGTTATGATCTTTAGAAATTCTGACTTTGGTAAAGTCCCGCTCAGTGAAGCCTGGGAAACCTTATCCTCGTTTTAGAACTTTATGGTTAGTTAATAGTGGTTGGTTTATAGAAATAATAATAATAATAAATCTGTAAACAACATCATGATACCTTTATTATAGCTAGCCGTCTTCAGCGACCAGCTGGTTCACGATCCTTGAAAAATCTGACTTTATGAAACTCCCGATCACTAGCGCCTTTTTCCCATTTCTGGTCTTACAACAATTTGACCTTTATTATAGTTTCCCTGGGCAACTTTTTAATTTTAATAAAATAAAAGAGATCTCGCCAACATGGCAGCAAAAATTTAAAAGTCGCCTTTGGGGTCCTTTATTAAAACTGTACCTGGGGAAATATGAAAACTAAGTTAACTACATTAATAGTTTCATCTTTGACTTTTTACTAATCATATCCCTGGTTGAAAGATAGTTTTCTTATGACTCGCAAAGCTCAATTGCGATGACGATATTACAGTAGTACAAAGACAGACACCAAAGTAAAAGGGAACGTTTCAGAAAATTTCAGAGTGGAGGGCTGATTTTTTTTTTTTTTTAATACCAACTATGTGAAAAATGCCAGAGCTGGGAATCGAACCCGGGCCTTCCGCTTTACGTGCAGATGCTCAAACCATTGAGCTACCCTGGCTGATTACCAGCCAGGCATTTCTCACATAACATTCGTTGGCAAAGCGGAAGGCCCAGGTTCGAATCCCGGCTCTGGCATTTTTCACATAGTTGGTATTAAAAAAAAAAAAAAAAAAAAAAAAAAATTAGCCCTCCACTTCAAAATTTTTCTGAAACGAACCATCATGGTTGATGAATAAATTTCAAAATTAAAGTAAAAGGGAACTTTTTGTTTTCTCCACCACTATTTGAATAAAACTGCACTCATAATTAGATGGTTTGGCTATAAATAAATTGTATCCAAATAGTGGTGGAAAAAAAAAAAAAAAACTTGGACTTTTGCGCCAGATTCTTGATTTATGTTAACTTTAATTATAAATTTAAATAAAACCAATGTATAAATATAAATATTTACATAACATTGAACATGTCAAAGTAAAAAATATTAAAATCAAACTGCAGTTTTGGTACCATGAAGCATACTGCACTAAATACGTTGGCATTTTCAATGTTGTGTGAATATTTATATTTCTGTTTAATGCCAAGTCTGGTTATATATTCTAACAGTGCAATGTGCTAAAGATCTGCTGCTCATATTTAATAAATAAACTTTGTCAGCAAATACCATAAATTCAAAAAAAAAAAAAAAAACATTCGTCTCAGGCTTTTAGGTCTAAGTAATAGCACAACACTTTATCAGGTAAAAAAAAAAGGATGCACGAGTGTATGAAAGTGCCACTTGTGTCTACTGTTTTGCCTGATGAAGTGTTTTACTATCATTTTTATCCAAAACAATTGACTTTTTTTTTTTTTCACAATTTATGTTTTATTACGAAGTTTTTCATGTACAGAAATCTTCAAACATTTCAAAAGACAATCTTTTAAAATTTTATACTTTACTAAAGCTGTACCAAGAATTTCATTTTTAACCCTTATGGAAGACAGATGTTTATCAATAAACTCAAAAACTATGAAAAATACAGAGTCAGTATAACAGAGAGATCAGTTTTTCAATGTACCAAAACTCACACATTAAAGGCAATTTTTAAAAGTTTATCTTTTAAAAAAGATTTTCTTAAATGAAATCTGCTAGGTGCAAGTACGAGTAATTCAGTGAATAAATTGGGAAATTTAAATTGATATGAACAATCAGTGCAACTGTACAAGGGTTCTAAGGCTATATTTATGTGTTTCAGAGAAAACCATGTAAAACTCCAAACAGCTAAGATGAATGTGACTTGGGATCAAACCCAACACCTTCTCTCTTATGGTGATATCACACGCAAGATTTCGCTTAGCATTTTTACTAAACACAACACAGTCAACTTTTCTGAAAGACAATTGAAAAAGTTTATTACCCACTGACCTCGAATCTTCTAAACACCACTAATGCATATTTCATGAACGGCAATTTAAAAAAAAAAAAAAAAACTAATGGCTGTTTTCTTTTTCAGTTAAAAATATTGGGTGACTTTTTTTTTTTTTTCTGACTACACTAATGTATAAAATTTTATAGTCTAAATGTCAATGAAATAACACATTACAGGTGAAATTCATGGTAAATAGGGGTTATATAGAATGTGTGTATGGGGTGGGGAATACATCTATGAGAATTTTTTAAGGCATGAAAAAAGTGGCCATTAAAATTAATATATATTTAAATGCTTTATTTTGTCTTTTCTTTGGTTGTCTTGTGGCAAGAAGCTACTGCTAATTTTGCCCTTTAAATAATGTATATATATATATATATATATTTAATACAGAGTAAATAACAAAAAGAAATAATTATTTCTTTTATCTATGCACTAATGACGGTTAATAACTATTTATAATAGATTGTTTTCAGTTTTAATAAAATTATTACAAAAAATCCATATTGCTTAAATATATATATAACAGATACATTATTTTGTTTTCCCTCACATCACAGATAAATTTCAAAACATTATTGGCTAATTTAATCTTAAATTCAAATGTGTCTATTAAATCAGTAAATAATTCCAAAATTATAAAAATTTCTCGTTAAAGTTAAACATTTTAAGGTAAATAATTGGTAAAATTCACAAATTAAATTCACAATAAAAATGGAAAACATATTAATAAACGAATAATACAACAATAGAAAGAATCAGATTAAGTATTATTGGGTATGATAAAACCTCCTAACACGATTGATGCAAAATATATAATACTGTATAATACTGCAAAATATAATACAGCAAATACTGTATTCGGAAAATATTCATGTTTTAGTTATAAAGCAATACAATTCGTAAGTATTATGAATAAATTATATCATGCCGTGAATTATAATCTGGAAATTTTACTAGCTTTATTAATCATATGATTTTTTTCCGTACAAATTGCGATCGACGGAACACTGATTGTTTTGGTCGAAGGGCCGATCACTTTCTGTTTAAGAAATATGGATCCGTATGATATCCTATCTGTTTATATGGCTTTAACAAGCTTAATTTTTAAATGTGTGTCTATTTTCTATCACAACCTGAAATATCTGCATTAACAGAACTAAATAAAAGCGATTTTAAATATCTATAAGTAAACACAACCATAGGAAATCAATGGTAGCAACTAGTGTTTCTCTCAACTTTCTGCCTACCGCTCCCGAGAGTTGAGATGTTTGTTTACCAACATGGAACTGCTCTATTGGTCTATCGTGTCCTCGAAAAAGTCCCCAAATAGAGTTTCAATTTCCTCGACATTTACTTCGATTTGGGGACAAACGGTAATTTGTCCTCAAATCAGTGTTTGAAAATATGGTCACCTTAGACTAACCATTTATTGATGTTTACGTTTGGACTTGGTTATTGTTTACGAATTTGATTGTCGAAAGCAATTTATTTTAAGAAGCAAGTACTAAATATTAAGCAAATAATTTTCGAAAATATACAAAAACCAGAAATAAATTTTTCATTTTCAAGCATTTTGTATAACTTATACCAAGCAATGTTAAATATTTAAGATTTCATACCATACGGCTATTTCAGCATTACAGTTTGTTATATTAATTTGTACTCTTGAACACGAATGTGTTTGGAAAAATTTATTTTTAAACATAATAAAAATTAGTTTTATTTCTTAGAAAATAGCTGTGAATGTTATGATTTCGTAGATTTAAAAGTAGTTGAAAAAGTCAAGGAAAGAAAACTGCACATATGTTTCCGTTGGCAACTTTATTATTGTTTACAAACTTGATTGTCAAAAGCAATTTATTTTAAGACGCAAGTGCTAAATATTAAGAAAATAAACTTTGAAAATATACATAAAATAAAAACATTTTTTTCATTTTAAAGCATTTTGTATTATTTAAACGAAGCAACGTTAAATATTTAATGATTTCATACTGCTATTTCAGAATTACAGTTTGAAATTTTAATTTGTACTTGAATATGAATATGTTTCACAAAGCATATTTTTAAACATTAAAAAAAATAATTTTTATTTCTTAGAAGAATAGCTGTGAATGTTTTAGGATAATTTTGTGAATTCAAAAAAAATAGAAAGTGAAGAAAGAGAAAACTTCCCATACTAACCTGCTACTAACTACTCGCGAAATAGAAAAACAATTTTCCATCAAAGATGCTATTCATGTAGACTTAACACATGTAGTTCCCTATTGACACTAATGGTGCTACTATATTTCCGGTTCGCGTTTTAGCTTCACTATCCTATCTGTATGATAATCTGCGCTCAAAAGTAACGTAAGACAATAAACAACAACAAAAAAAAAATGTTTGTCGTTTGTTTATCAGAGAAACGCGCTGGGTAAATGCTGCACCGTAAGGCAACAAAATGCCCGATTCGCCAGCTAAGTATATATAGGTGCCTTAATCTCGGGCGTTTTACTGAACACGCTCCTAATGCTCATTTTTGAGAAAACCCTTTAAATTTTATTTCCACACGTTTGGCCTGCCATCATATGGATGTGTAGATGTCTATTTAATTTACTATTTTCAGAAAATCTTTTAGAACATATTTCACACAAGTATGGCTTTTCTCCTGTATGTGTGCGTAAATGTCTATCTAAATTTCTTTTACTAGGAAATGCTTTACAACATATTTCACACACGTATGGCTTTTCTCCTGTATGTGTACGGGAATGTATATCCAATTTTCTTTTTTCATAAAATCCTTTGGAACATATTTCACACACGTGTGGCTTTTTTCCTGTGTGAGTACGTGAGTGTCTATTCAACTTTGCTTTTTCGGAAAATCTTTTAGAACATATTTTACACAAGTATGGTTTTTCTCCCGTGTGGATGCGTAGATGAGTTTTTAGATGTGGCTTATGAGAAAATTCTTTTTGACATATTTCACACACGTATGGCTTTTCTCCTGTATGTGTGCGTAAATGTCTACCTAAATTTCCTTTATTAGAAAATGCTTTACAACATATTTCACACACATATGGCTTTTCTTCTGTATGTGTGCGTAAATGTCTACCTAAATTTACTTTATCAGAAAATGCTTTACAACATATTTCACACACATATGGCTTTTCTCCTGTATGCTTGCGGGAATGTGTATCCAATATTCTTTTTTCATAAAATCCTTTGGAACATATTTCACACACGTACGGTTTTTCTCCTGTATGGATGCGTAAATGTTTATACATATTATTTTTTACAGTAAATTTTTTAGAACATATTTCACACGCGTACGGCTTTTCTCCTGTATGTGTGCGTAAATGTGATACCAAATTTCTTTTTTTAGAAAATGCTTTAGAGCATATTTCACACAAGTACGGCTTTTCTTCTGTATGAGTGATTGAATGTCTATCTAAACTTCCTATTTCAGAAAATGCTTTAGAACATATTTCACACACGTATGGTTTTTCTCCCGTGTGGATGCGTAGATGAGTTTTTAGATGTGGCTTCTGAGAAAATTCTTTTTGACATATTTCACACACGTATGGCTTTTCACCTGTATGTGTGCGTAAATGTCTACCTAATTTTCCTTTATTAGAAAATGCTTTACAACATATTTCACACACATATGGCTTTTCTCCTGTATGCATGCGGGAATGTGTATCCAATTTTCTTTTTTCATAAAATCCTTTGGAACATATTTCACACACGTACGGCTTTTCTCCTGTGTGAGTACGTGAGTGGCTATTCAACTCTGATTTTTCGTAAAATCCTTTAGAACATATTTCACACGCGTACGGCTTTTCTCCAGTATGTGTGCGTAAATTTGATACCAAATTTCCTTTTTTTGAAAATGCTTTAGAGCATATTTCACACAAGTACGGCTTTTCTTCTGTATTAGTGAGTGAATGTCTATCTAAACTTCCTATTTCAGAAAATGCTTTAGAACATATTTCACACACGTATGGCTTTTCTCCAGTATGAATGCATGAATGTTCCTCTAAATTTCTTTTATCAGAAAATGCTTTAGAACATATTTTACACACATACGGGTTTTCTCCTGTATGAATGACTCTATGTTTATCTAAATTTCCTTTATCAGCGAATCCTCTAAAACAAACTTCACATATGTACGGCTTTTCTCCTGTATGTGTACGTAAATGATTGTCCATATTTCTTTTTACAGCAAATCCTTCACAACATATTTCACATCAATACTATTTTTAACGAATGCGATGGTGTACATGTGTATTCCTATTTTCCATTCGCGACTCCAGAGCTCGAATACGCCCTCTGGTGGACAAAAGCCTAAGTTCTTGTGTCGGATGTTTATTTAAAAACCTTTTGACGCATATGCTTTGAGTTATTAAATTAAAAATCATTTTCTAGTAAATATTTAAAATTTTGATTCTTATTAACCATCAATAATAGTTATTAATAGGTACTTAATTGCAATTTATGGGGATTTTATTGATTTTGTACTAGCTTCGATTAATTTCCAAGAATAAAATATGCCGATCAGTGTAGTGTTGTAAACAATGGATACGTATTTTTAAAATCAATAAAATAAAGATAAATAATCGCATATGGAAAAAAAAAGCTTTCAGATTTTATTGTTATTGTTGTTTAACGATGTCAGATACCGGGATGTATTTAATATATATTTATTTGAGTTTTAATAATAATAATAATAAATGTTATATGATGACCCACTCATACCTGTGACAATTCTCGTTGATTTTGAATTATTGTGTTAAAAGCTTAAAATACTACAAGTTCAATAAAGTTACTTTTTGAATAGGCAGTGTAATCTGTTGCGAAAAATCGTAAGATGTATGTCAGTAATTAACACAGTAAAATATTATAATCCTGTGCAATAGCGTTTGTTTACATATTCACAATGTAAATAAAAACTATGGTACTGGATTGAAAAGTTAAGTCGCCAGATATTCTAGAGCAATATAAAAACCATGTAAACACATATATGAGATATAATTTTTCTATTTGTTTTTATGTTACATTTTCACATATATATATAATAAGACAGAAAATAGATTATACTAGGTTTTTCATTGAAACTCCAAAGTACTCTGAAAATGTGTAAATTGTATTGTTTTACATAGCATGTCATATTTCATTTGCAATTTTTATTGTTTAATTAGTATGTAAGGATAGTTATTTTCACTTGCATACTTACACATTTCAATAAAATTATATTTTTATTTACATTTTTAGCTTATTACACATAAGTCTATTCTTTGAAAAAATTTGTGTAATATTGGTTTCATACTTTTACAATATTTAAGTTACTTTCTTCAAAATAAAATACATGACCCTTCACTTTTTTCAGCACCACAAATGTTCTTTGTGGTGTACAATATAAATGAATTTGTAAAATGTGGAAATTCAGTTTTTGTTATGAGTTGAAATTATCTAAATAAAGAGTATGTATGCTAATGAGTTAGCATCCAGTTGCAGTGGCGGATCCAGAACTTGACTTTTGGGGGGGGGGGGCTAAGATTTTTCAAACTGTTATTCTAGACCAATAAAAAATTTACAATTGCAATATTCAATAGTGAATGTCAGTGTTTTGGGGGGGGGGGGGGCTTCAGCCCCCTAGCCCCCCCCTTAAATCCGCCACTGTCCAGTTGGAAAAGCTGTAGTAACTCCATCAAGAGTAAACGCTCAGTAGAACTTTGTTGATGGCTGTTAAAATGATTGATTATAATTTTCTGTTAGGAATAAAACAATTTCTTTAGGTTTGTTATTCAGCGATACACAAAAATGATTTAAACAAATCAAATTCCTTCCCCCCTCCCTTTTTTTCTTTTTACAGTATTCAAAAAAGAATATTGGTTACGTGAAAGTGTATTTTGTGAGATTGTAACTTATTTTTAATTTTGATCCTACAATTTATACTATCACTTGACATGCAACTGATTTTCAATAAGAATTTATTAACTCTAAATGTAATGAAAGTAAAAATTCTTTAATAATTTTATATTAGAAGTTCAGGGCCGTGCCTACACTTTTAGCCGCCCTGGGCGAAAGATTTTAGCCGCCCTCCTAGGCAAAAGGTTTTAGCCACCATACTAGGCACTAAAATTATTTCCCTCCTTCTGCTTCTGAAAACTATCCTTTAGAGCCAAAAACTGCAAGGTTGCCACAGATGAAAAGTTATCAAGTTTTTTTTCTCTGTTTTTAAATAAGCCTCCAGCGGCCGAGTGGTTATGTGCTCAAAGCTGGTAGACATGAGGTGCCGGGTTCAATCCCAAGTCGCGCTTGTCCGCCTAGCCGATCGGAGTTTTCCATGGTTTTCTCCGAAACTTGTGTAATTACGGGCTAGGACCCCTTAGAAAGACCCCACGGAGGGCACTCCCCCTCAGGTCTAGGACCTACAGCAGTTAATCGGCCTTATTCGCAAATCCAATCCAATCTTGTTTTTAAAAATATCTAACAATTTTAGTAAACCTAATTTTTAGCTGAAATTTTGTCATTTTTAGCCGCCCCTAGCTGTTAGCCGCCCTGGACGACCGCCCCGGTCGCCCCCCCCTAAGCACGGCCCTGAGAAGTATTTTCTGTATAATATCTGTTATAATTCATATTAAACTATTAACATTATAGGACGTATGTTACGTATATCATTTATAACAAGTAAAACATGATTCTTTTTAAAGGAGTTCTAGATTTTTAAAATTTGATGCCATGCACAATTTTTTAAACATTTTTCACGAAAAACTTTATAATTTTACCTTATTATTGTAAGTAAAACTAAAACTTCTGTTATAATTTTTTGTTTATTTTCATAGTGAAATTTGCAAAAGAACATGTAAAAAATTAAGTACATTTTAAACATTTATTTTCTTTTTTTAAATTTATAAATTGTCATTTTTTTTAATCATTCTATGAAACAATTCATTTAATCATGAAATTAATATCTTAGATGTTTAAATAATTTTTTCACATTTCGAATACTTGAAATTTAACACTAATTTTAATTTTTTAAATTAAAATTTAATTGAAACATTCTCATACATAAATAATGCTTGTATCACTGTATGAATAAATCTATTTTCTTAAACTGCATTCATTTGATTGATTGATTTATATATATTTTTAAGTCATCATATAAGAATCTCTCTTTCTTATTTAATATAATTATTTTTTAACTATTTATTTTTTCAGAGCTAAGAAAGCATGATAAATGCAATGGAAAACTCTAAAAGATAGATGTTCCACAGAAATAATTAAAAGAAAAAAGCAAACAATACCTATAAAAAATTTTTTAAATAAAAGCTCTCAGAAGTTCTTTTCGATCAAAACAATAACACAAAGCTTCCAGGGTTTAAGCTGAGTAAAAATTTTCTTTAACAAAAAGGCTAAAATCAGAAAAAAAGTTTTAGCAAAATGCCAGAAACAGTAGAAAAAGATGAATATTAGTTTACACATTATTTTAAACGCCTCAATATGTTTGATTTTCATTTGTAAATTAAACTTAAAAGTTTTTAATGAGGTCTTTAAAGAGTTATACACAGAAGGTAATTTTTTTTTTTTAAATTTGAAATGGAAAACAAGAAAGTAATTAATTGTACTTATCACTGTAACCAGATCAATTCGAATATAGTACAAGCATATATTTTAACACATTTATTGGCAGACATGAAAAATATTAAACTTTTTAGATTATTGCTTTATTTTGTAAACTTTTTTAAAGCAATGCGAACATCGTAGATACGACTTACATTCTTTTTCTGGAGATATAATTATCACTATAGCATGTAAAACTACATTAAGCTTATACCTTATACTGTATCTGAAAATAAAAACATAACTTAAAAAAAAAAAAAGTTCTATAAGTGAAATTTGTTTATTACTATTCAAAGCTTTTTGGTTTACAATTTATAATTTTTCATTCTTTCATATTAGACCACATTACAAATGCCTCATGTTTATTTACAAATTGATTTCCTGTATGTGATTCTTACGCACAGTTCAGCGTTTGATTTTCCTTATATGCATGAACCGATAGATTTTTCTTGATCAATGTTGCGATTTTTTTTTCCATGAAAGATTCAAAACAGTTCTTTCAATTAGAAACAATAGCACAACCCTTCATCAGACGAAAATGATAGGTACAAGTGCAGCATCAAAGCAGCACTTATAGCTACTTTATATATAAGTGCACTGTAAAAAATTTGTCCTATTTGCTGCCAGAAATTCTCTGTAATTTGAGAAAATACGTGTAATTTACAAAAAAATTATGTTGTCAGAACATAATTTCTGGCAGCAAATAGGACATATTTTTTACAGTGTAAAGAAGTGATATACTGTTTTTCTAACCAAAACAATTATTGTGAGGAATGTTTTTTATTTTGTCAACTTACGGTATTTTCTTGCAAACATTTTTTTTTTTTTTTTTTTTTTTTAATGTAAACATATAAATATCAAGATATAGTCAACTACAATGAAAAAAAAAAAACAGTTTTGTAAACGTTTTAAAGTCATTGTATGAGGAGCACTTTTTCTTAAATTGTTAATCCAATTGTTTTTAATAATTCTTTTTTTTCCAAAGGATATGCAAATTTGATAAGTGTAATTAAAATGTTAATTTTAAAGTATTTGATTGTATTTATTTATTAATAAATATGTGCTGCAGGACTAGTGTTCAACAGTAATAAATAATAATGCTGAAAAAAAAATAAGCAAACACCATAAATTTAAAAAAAAATTACAACGTTTGTTGCAGGTAGAAATAAAAGCAGAACGCTTCACCAGACAAAAAAGCTAGGCACTAGCACATCATGAAAGGAGCACTTGTATGGATATTTATAGAATTTTTGAGGTAGTTCTGCACTAGAAACTAACACATTCGCTAACGATCTCCCATGACTGACATCAGACACAACACTCCACATCACGTGCTGATGGTGAAGTGAGATTAGCTGCGAATGTATTAATCATTAAACAAAAGTGGGGGGGGGGGGACTATGTTTTTTTGTTCAAAAAAAGAAAAAGTCTATTTCAAAACTTATTTTCAGAAAAATAGTTCTCATTAGCAATCAAAAAGTTATAGTATACATACATTGTTTCGACAGTTGACAGAAAATCAAGTATTAGATGTCTCTTGGGCATTGAAATTGATCCAATATGTTATACGATTGTCACCTATTCATCTCAGTGTAAGAGATGTTGTACAATTTATGTTTTATTGATTTCAATTCAATATAGCCTTAACTCGTAAGCACTCCATATTTTACTATGCCAATGGTTATTTACAAACTCCATAAATTGTAAAAACATGCAACAAATGTTTCTGGTGAAAATAATTCAGCATAACCCTTTATTAGGTGAAGCAAAGTAAATGCAAATGCAGCGTGAAAGTGATAGCATCAAGTGTGTTGTTACTTTCATACTTCATGTGTATTTTTTGTCTAAAGATGAGGGATCAAGATTAACTATTCTGATCCAAAGCAATTGTTACAAGTTTTATAAATTTATGAAGTCTGCTTACTAAGCTTTTATTCCTATTCATTCAACAGCACCAATTTGGTACATTTTTTCCCCGTTAAGAATAAAGATTTTTTTTTTTTTTTTTTTTTTCTCAAAAACTGATTTAAAAAAAAGAAAAAAATAAGATTTAAGTGCAAATCTATGAAATTTCTGCTTTTAATGTATAATTTATGAAAAATGCCATATTTTTGCTGACTGATTCCGAAATGTTGGATATTATGATGTTACTTTACTAAATTTAGTTTTAATTGTAGAAATGCACAATGTTTACATTGACAATGGAATGATACTCGTTTTTATGATGGACATGGGAGGCAGGGGCCGCTTTACAATTTTGGCGGCCCTCTCTAATAGACATTACGCTAGGGCATCTTACAGATTTCATGTAACCTCGGGTAAATCTTCTCACTGTGATCCCCCCCCCCTTACAAAAGAAAAAGCAACTATATTAAGATTCAACTTATTCTAATATTATAAGTTAATATAAATTTAAATAACTTTTTTTTTTTTTTTTTTGTAAAAATTAAATTGGATTTGGCATATTTAGAAATAAGAAAAAATAAACAAGTTGAATCAAACCTTTAGCTTTTCTACCTAAACGTTCGATTGGGAAAATGCTTTAAAATTTCTGTTTATTTTATACTAATTACCATTCTCTACATGGCATCGCACGTATTGATGTACAATAGAACTACTGTACATCAATACTGTTATATCTGTACATGTAGCAGCGGCGGATCGAGAACTTAACTTTTGGGGGGTGCTAAGATTTTTCAAGAAGGTATTCCAGATCAATAAAAAATTTACAATTGTAATATTCAATTGTGAATGTCAGTGCTTTTGGAAGGGGGGGGGGCTTCAGCCCCCTAGCTCCCCCCTCCATAGATCTGCCACTGAATGTAGTCATATACCATGTACAGCTTGTACCATAAACTGTTTGGCCGAAAATTTGAGTAAAAACTGTTATAATGGAATGAAAAAAATTTTTTTTTGCATGGACAGAAGAAAAGAGAATTTAGAATCCGTCATTACCTCACCATTGCTGCTATCAGATTGCAACATTTCTACCACCGAAAAAGTTCCATAGTGAATAATAATAATAGTAATATTAAAATATTACTGTTATTTATTTTTAAGTTAGTTCTTATTTTTATTATAATTTTAATCCTTCCATATTAAATGATAATTTTCAAATTTACATTAAACCAGATAACAAGAATTCATTGCATTTTTTAAACAAGAACGAAAAATCATTTGGTTCGCATAGACTATTAATATTTTCTAACTGTATGTACTTGTTGCCTCGTTTAACCTTCAGTGTACTTTACCGACGTTACCACACAACGGAAAAAACTACAGACAGAAAAACTAACTGAATTCATAATCACTCCAAAACATTGTTGAAAAGTGTTTAAAAAAAACCTTAATATGAGCGGAAGTGCAGTTCTAGCAATTTCCAATTGTAACTCTTAAGCTCTTATAATGTGTTTGAATATTTTGGTGTGATTCTGTAAATTTTAATGTTAAACATACCATATTCTATAGATTTTTTCTTTTATTTTTTTAATCATATGAATAATCTAAATTTTAATACGACTTTCGCAGTACAAAGTGTTTTAAATGTGATTAGTTATCCTATTTCTAGCATTTTAAATAGAGAACATAAGCTACTGCCGTGCTGACAAACCGAAGTCGTCAACATTTTAAAACTTTATTGAAAAGAGTTAAAAATGCTTCCCTTACCACTTTTACTCGAACTTTTTCCTTGACATATTTCTGAAATAAATTTTTTATTAATTCATTTGTTAGTAGATTGAGTTTATCAGATGAAATTTTGTGTTGGCCATTATTAATTGCAAACAAATCCCTTTTAAACACGATTACGAAGCTTTTTCATTCATAAATGCAAGTCATAATTAGGTATTCTTATTTAGATATGGTGATACGAATCGATTGGTAGGACTTAAGACCAACTGACTACGCTAAGGTCCGAGGCCTATAGGTAGAATGCCCTCCGAGTGGGTCTTTCTAAGGGATCCTAGCCCGTATTTATGCTAGTTTCGGAGAAAATCAAGGAAAATTCTGAATGGCTAGGTTGATGAGCGTGACCTGGTATCGAACCGGGCACTTCCCATCATCCAGCTTTCAGTGCAGAAACGCTCGGCCACTGGTGGGCCTGTGATGCGAACCAAAGTAGCGTTTAATTTTCCGTATGAAGGTAAAGCCTTTTGCCGAAAAGACTATCTAAAGTCAATGCATGAAACAGATTTTCTAGACACCATAGGCCAGAAAAATGTCACCCTTATGTAATTTAAATTTACTCTTAATTTATGTATTTTGCGTATTTTTAATCTATTCTTAAGACCTTTCTGAAATCTGAATTATTTGCTGACTTGTTTACGAAGTTATTTTTTTCGCAAATGTACAAAACTTTCAGGAATTTTTTATTTAGATGTAAGTTTAATAGTGATTTTTTTATTCCAATTTCTATTATTCAATTGATTATAGATAAATTTGATATAAGGAGTTCGAATTTCAAGCTGAATGAGTTTTAAAATGAGGCCGCCATGTGAAACTGTCAAACGCGTTAGTGATGCCAAGTAAAAGGGCTTTGAATTTTTCAGATTTAATAAAACTATCGTGAATAAATTCTGTTTTTCTGATGGGTGGTGGAATGTTCAGGTCTAAAACCAAATTTTTTCTATCTAATTTGAAAAGATCTAGCTTTTCATTATCACAATGCAAATCAAAGTATATATTTATTAAAAATCAACATTTTAGTGCCTTAACACGAGCACCTAATTTTAATTCCCATCTGCAAAAATTCCTCTTGGAAATTTTTACAAAATTTTATTTTAATAATAAAGAAAATTCTTTTATTTCTTCGCAAATTCTGGTGGTAGTTTATTGTCAATGAGCGAAATTTCCTTGTCCCTGAAAGGGTTAAGGTGTTTTTATACAAAGTTAAAATCTTTAAAGAAGGTTACTTTTAATTTACAATTGAATATACACATATTTCTTAAAAGAGAAAAAAAAATCTAATTGGTTTATGACTTTCACTTTTCTTCCATCCATCCTCGCCCCCCCCCCTCCCTTAAATTTTGGGCAGTGTTTCAAATTTTTTTTGGTGGCCCTCCTTTTTCAGCGGCTCTAAGCGACTGCTTAGGTTCGCCTAATGGTAAAGCGGGCCCTGATGGGAGGGAAGCAAATTATTAAAGTCACCACTTTATCTTGTTTATTCACTATATGGCAAGTGGATATTTTTCGGTAGTGTAGTTAGTTCATTGTACTACAGGGCCCGACTTAGACTACCTGGAGCCCCGGGGCAAGCCTATTCTGGGGGGCCCCTTACAGTGGCATAACAGCTCTTTAGGTTGCAGAATTTCTGCATACACCTGTAGGGGGGGGGGCAGGGCATTTGCCCCGTATGCCCTGCCGATAGTCAGGGCCTTGTTCATTAACCTCCAAAATACAGTTTGAAAATATGGCAAAAAGAAAAAAATCCACTTATGGACCACTGGCTAGTGTAAAAGGTATTCCCTCTTACAATTTTCCTGCCTCTAGTCATAAAATCCCATCAACTCTATGGCAAAATTTGTTTATAGAATAACTCATTACCTAATGTTATTGAATAAATTGAAGTACTAAAAACGAAACTTTCGAGATGTCACATGCCTCATTAAAAATAATGAAATAACAGAAAGTTCGGCGTCAAAAGTGATGACTGGTTGTAAAATCACGGTCGTCAAAACAAAAGTTATAGTTGCAAAATACGACTAGTGACCACGAATTTCGAGCTCTTCTCAGGGGTCTGTCCAGACTTTTCAGACAGGGTTCTGTTTTTACGAAATTATAAAAAATCTGTACATACTTTTGTGAATCTAAATTTAGCATGAAAATAAAGCTCTTGCGAACTTCTTGGCACGAGTCCTCTTTTTGTGAAAAATGTCATTTTGAAAATTAAAATTAAGGTTTCATTTAAATAATGACAGTTCATTTTTATAGAGCTAAGCCCACAAATATGGATAGAAACCTTTTATAAATTAGAAACTGAATATCAGATTTTTGGGAGAAATACAGCAGAGTGCAATTGATTATTCAGGCAGCCTATTCATAGCAGAGAAGATTAGTTTTCAAAATTAAACAGATTTATCAAAGGTCAGTTTTTATTTTAAGGAGAAAATTTTTGTAATGATACCTAAGTTTTCCTCACAGACCCCTTCATCTTGAAACTTGATAAACTTTTCACCCTTCACAAAAATAAGCTACTTCAAACAAAACCCTTCACAAATGTTGAATGATTTAAAAAAGAAAAAAATCAAAAAACTTGGGTAAGAAAATTACATTTTCGATCAGTTTCAAAAATACATTATACTTCTACAATAAAACATCAAACTAGAAATAGCAATAGAAAACAAATACACATTAATCCAGAATTTTATTTATTTATGTATTTTTCTGTTCTCACATTCTTTTTAAATACCTCACTTTGTTTCTGAGTAATAGTGTGAAATTCTCACTCAGTTTTTATGTCTGATGAGAATCCTACAACTTCAATTTACTATCATTTTCATTCAGTTATTTCACTGTTCTGTGTAATTATTTTTTTTATTTTTTTACATTTATATTATAAAGATAAACTTAATTCATTTATTAGTGTTTTAACTGAAGAGGGAAAGGAAAGTTGCTAATAGTTTAAAAAATACGCGAGCATTGAAAACATTAAAAATGTATGTCAATTTAATAGATTATATGATCTAATTAAACAAGCAAATATACATGAAACATATTCTTACAAAAGTAAATCAAACAAATCTAAGTGCATAAGTAATAAAACCAATATTCATAAAAGTATAATATCAAATAAAAAGAAAAAAAAAGTCATGAAAATACTAAATGTAGTTTAAAAAAACAAATTTTTAACATACCTGAAACAATTTTCTGTGGGTGGCATGAATGTTTTTGAATTGTCTATTTGTTGATTTAAAACCAATTTGTTAGTATAAGAGAACTTTCCGCATAGCACAGCATATTTTATCAAATCGCAAATGCTACAGGAAAGTTCACTTAACTTTTATATAAATTCCTGACTAACTTTCGAAATTTGATCACTTTTCCTGGGAGAAAAACAAAACAATAAACAAGCTGCTTTCTTACCGTAACAAAATATCAAAAACTGCTTACTGATGCTTGAACCTTGCACAGAAGTTTTACAGGAAGTTATAAACAGACAGGAACATGTAAACTGCAATATTATAAAATAGGATTTCGCAATTTATATCATTTATCATCCGTTTCTTTTATAGTATGCAGGGACACTTTCATTGTACTCGATTGTAAGCAAATCGTCAAAATATCAAATTTGTTTTCGGTTAATTTGATTCCACCAAAAGCAATAAGCCTTTCTCATTTTAAAATCACCTCCGCTTTAACTAAATTTCTTGAATTCGGCGTAATATTTCCATATTAATAATGTACTGAATACTCAAAATAGCCATTGCTTACCATTGTTACACGCGTATAACGCTGGCCATTATCCGACACGACTTTTGAAGCAGACGATATTAGAACGCCCTCTATAGTTCAATTGAGTCGCGAATAGAAGAAAATTCGAACCTGTCTCACATATATTTTTTTCCTGAGATGGACTTATTGATTTTTTTTAATTTTTAAGAAAATAAAAAAACTTCTTCACAGAATATCATTTCTCAACTTTTTTAAGGAGTATGTGAAGGTATACTTTTCAAGGTATATTTCTACAGTGAAGTAGAGCCAAAATGGTCAAAGCAACAAGCTCTAGCGCTGAATCCAGCATAAAGCTAGAAAAGGAGGAGGGAAAACGAGATGGGGAATGGGCTGGAAAATGGACCAAAAAATTTAGTTAAACAAAATGGTCACTACGCGGCGTACAGCAGAATAGGATTGAAAGCTTATTTAAACAAGTGATTTTTAATTAAAGTTAAATAATTTCTGTTATTTATTTAAAACAATATGGCCCGAAATTGTTATGCCCCTGGTTGTGACAATGGATATCCACAAATAAGAAACAGAAATGCTGCATCAGGAAATAAAAATTCCAATTTTATTTTCTGCACCTAAGGTAAGTTAAGACTATATTATTTCGTATTTAAATAAGTATTTTGCGATATATAACTCATATTTTAAGTGCTGTAAAGTCTAGTATATATGTTAACAAACACACTCATTAGTTTTTGCTGCCCAATATGTTTTTTTATTTTCATAAAACAAGACTGAAAAGCTATCCGCGTTTGTAATGACCGATAGATGGCGTATCCTCAACTGCAGTTGTTAGTAAATATAATAGCCACCACGTGTATTTATATTGTTCTTTCTTATTGTTCTATCATTGTTTCAGCGTGAAAGCTATCAGTGGTATGATAATTTCACCTTAGCCCACCAGAGGGCGAGCATTTCATTACAATCGCGGATCCTATCCTAGCACCTATTTCTGTATGATTGCGTAACTCTCGTTTTCTGTTCTGTATTCTGTTTTTTTTTTTTTTTTTTTTTTCTTTCTTTCTTCGGCGACATGAAAAGTCGCAAAATTTTTATTTATAAAAACAGAGTTAAAGGCATGGATCATCTAACAGTAGTAATAGGGGATGTGTGTTTGTCGTCGAAAGTGTTAAGGTGCCTTCACACTGGACGTTCCGTTCCGCTGTCCGTCGTCCGCAGAGATTCCGTCAGGGATCTCGAGTTTACTGGCGTCAGAAGAGTCCCGAGGACAGGGAGAGTAAAAAGAAATGAACCAATCACGTTGCAGGGCAGTAACAGGCAATAGCCAGCCTTTTAAAAAACATCAGTTTTGAGTTTTGATTCTCTTTAGAATTCAGCGAGCAACATTACCACGGAATTACATATATTCATTCAAATTCAAAGCGAATTTGGAAATAGAAAATTAAAGAATTTGAATTATAATAGACATCTATATATATATACAATATTTCTCGAAATAGTCATACTTTAATTTCTTTCTTACTTTTCCAAATTTTATTTAATGTAAATTTCAGCTATTTCTTTTACATTTTTCAATTTATAAATGCTTCTATATTTGTTTTTGTTTCTTAATTACTTCTTTAGAATGTAAGAGCTTTAAATCCATACAATGAAATTTTAGAAATGTGTAAAATATATGAAATGCAATTTATTTACTGGGATGAAGAAACAAAATTCCTAACAAAAGTATTATAATAGTAATATATTACTTTCTAAATTCATTTACTCCCCCCTTCCCCCCAAGCTAATTATTTTTAAACAACTAAGCTGAGGATCGCGATATTGGATCGAACCTGGCACTTACTAGTCATTTTGAAGAAAGAAATTTAACTAATGAAATGTACATCTTGTACTCAATAATGTTAAAGTGATTTCAAAATTTTATGTAAAACGAATTTGCATTATTTCTATGTTAGGATTAATTTTCCTGGTCATTTCAGCTTTAATTAAAAAAATTCTACCATTCAATTTAAAAAATGACAACAATTTTAATCAAAAGGTAAAATGTGGCTTTTTTAATCACAATTCAGAAAAAAATAAATAACATTTCAAATGAAAAAAAAAAATTGTAAAAAATAAATGTATGAATTGAAATCCTGAGAAATTTTTGTGCATAGGCTGAAGATAAAATTCTCCTTACAGAGTAACCAAGACATTTATTTTGCACTCCTCCCCCTTTTCATGCTTATAATGTTTTATTTGCACTTGGGTCCTACACCTAGGTAGATTACTTCCCTATTAATCTTTTTGAAGGAACCTAGCCTGTTTTTAAGCAAATTTTGAAGAAAACCACAGAAAACTCTGAACAGCTAAGTAGCAAGTGCAACCTGGAATTTAACCAGGCAATCCCTGTCTACTAGTTTCGAGAGCAGAACCTCTTGGCCATTATTGAAACATGTTTTAATTCAAAGAAAAAAATTAATTGTTGAAATGTATGCTATATATGTGATTGAAAAACATTTTCAAATTTTATTTAAAATAAGCTTGCAGTATTTCTATGCATTTTTTTTTCCTTCAGTCATTCCAACTTTAATTAAAAAATTTCCATCATTATTTTTTTTTTTAATTGTTGGCAATTTTAACACGTTAATCGCTACGATAATATCAGAAAAATTTTCATATGGGCCATGGTAACTTTATTAGACAATTTAGTTTAAAATGCGTGTTAAAAATGTGTCAGGCACATATGACTGACATGGCGATTAACGTGTTAATAATTACTCGGCGTATATCATATTCCTTTTAGGGTTATTTCCTAGTTAAAAATGCGTCAGACACATATGACTGACATGGCGATTAACGTGTTAATCAAAAGACAGAAAGTCAATACTTAAATCTTTCTAATATTCTTTTAATTTGTATATTGAAAAGATTTATATTAGTTTTTAGAATGGAAAATGAATAAATAATAAAATTTTCAAAAATTCTTTGTTTTCTAAAATAACTATACTTTTTTTTTTTTTTTTAATTTTCATCTTTTAAAAATGTGTCATTTTAGATGGTTTGGATTAATTACACCTATTTCTTGCACAACATTTCCATATTTCTAAATGTTCCTTCTTCTTTTTATTATTATAAATTTCAGATTGTAAGTTATTTAAATCCATAAATTGAAAGCTGGAGAAATTTGTAAAATATATTAAATATGATACACTAATCGAGATAAAGAAAGTATTCTCTTTACTAAATAATAAAAGCATTTATTTTTGTCCCCCATGCTAATTATGCTTTATTTTTAAGTGGAATTGTAGAGTTAATTGCCTCCATCATGATTTTTTAAAGATATTTTAGCCCAAATTTACGTGAGTTGTGAAGAAAACCATGGAATACTCCAAATGGCAAGACCGCTGTGACCCAAGATCAAACCCGGCACTGCCAATCTACCATTTCAAGAGCAGAACTACTTGACCACTATTGAGACATGCTTTATTTGGAAGAAAAAATTAAATGATGAAATGGATGTATTTATTGTATTTGATATAAGAATGACTTCTTTAATTTTTAAAATTATTTGGATAAAATGAAGCTATTTCTTACACAACATTTAAATGCTATGCAGAGTGAATTCCATGCGGCAGTGGCGGCTCGTGCATAGAAAATTGGTTAAGAAGCGCACTGTATTTTACACTGTATTCATTTGTAGAATATAAATTTACATTTAAATAAGTGTTTTTAGTTAATTTTAGCTAAGACCAGGCTTAATAAAAATTATGATTAAAAATACTTCAATATTATTTTTGAGCTCTTCACCTATTTTTGGTTTACGAGCCGCCACTGCCATATGGGTCTTTCTAAGTGATCCTAGCTAGCACTTATGCACGATCCAAAGAAAACAATGGAAAACTCCAAACAACTAGTCTGACCAGTGGCAGATTTAGGGGGGGGGGCTAGGGGGCTGAAGCCCCCCCCCAAAAAAAGCACTAATATTCCCAATTGAATGTTACAATTGTAAATTTTTTATTGGTCTGGAATAACACCTTGAAAACTCTTAGCCACCCCCCCCCCCCAAAAGTTAAGTTCTGGATCCACCACTGAGTCTGACAAATGGAACCTTGGTTCGAATCCGGCAGTTCCTATCTACCAGCTTTAGTGGAATGGTGTAGGTGTTAAAGCCGATTGATTACACGAGGTTCCTAGTCCTAGGACTGGGTAAAGTGCCATTAATGGAAATCTTTATAAGCAATCCAAGCTGGTATGTATGGCAGCTTTGAAGAAAACTATGGAAAACTCTGAACAGCTAGGCGGACTGATATGTCCTGTCCTGGGTAGTGATGTGGGATGTTTAAATACCCAGTGGGTGAGCAGGTAAATATTTTTGGGTATGTAGCCGAGGCCTGGGATCCCAAAAACTGGATATTTTGAAAAAACAAGTATTTGTGAATGGGTGATAATTTTCTTATCTCGAAATGAAACGCAATACACATATACAGAATTTTTTGCATACAATAATTCAACTAATGACAATGAAGGATGTTGATTATTGTATTGCATTCATTTCTCTTTACTATTTTTTTTTTAATTCAAAGAGACTTTTTAAACAGTAATATAGAAATATTGGATTGATTTTAATTCCTGCAATATATTTAAAAAGTGGCGGATTTAAGGGGGGGCTAGGGGGCTGACACCCCCCCCCCAAAGTACTGACATTCCCAACTGAATAGTACAATTGCAAACTTTTCATTGATCTGGAATTACATCTTGAAAAATCTTAGCCCCCCCTCCCCCTCCAAGTTAAGTTCTGGATCTGCCACTGTATTTGAACAGGTTTTCATATGTATGACATAATTTACAATATTTTTTTAATTAAAAGTTTTGATAAAGTTTATTTTAAAAAAATTAATCAGCATTCATGATAAAATATATTCTAAAACTTAAGTGCGATAGCAGTGTAATTTTTCTAGTGTAAATCAATGTCACTAATAATAAAATAATTTTTAACAATGTTTATGCCATAGTATAGATGATGCGAGAGAAGCTTGGACTCTTAATTTTCTTACGGATACCATGTTACAAGTCAGTTTTGATTTCATGAACAGTTAGTCACTCCCTTTGTACACGTGTTAATGTTACTTTAAATTTTATGCTAAAAGGTGAAAAATAAAGATAGGAATGAAAAAGGACGTGTTTTGATTTTTTTTTAAATGTTAACTGGACTCTCTCTACTTATCATCGCCAGAAGCCAAAGCCAGGATTATTCTATGTGGAATAATCCTACCAATTTTGCCCTATCATAACTCATGAACTAACACATTTTTAAATTCCATTTTTATATTCCGAAAATTCATAAATATTAAACAGTTTATTTTCTTTCTTTCTTTAAAAAAAAAAAAAAAAAAAAAAAAAAAAAAAGCTCTAAAACACAAAACATTGCTTTACCAAAGTCCACAATATACTTGTAATATTTTATTTTTGAAGTTATTACAAAACTTTTAGTATACTTTGTTACATTAAAAGAAATGACTATAAACATTAAAAGTTTAGAGTGACTATAAACATTAAAAGTTTGTTTTATTTTAGGATTATTTTAACAGGTTTACAAACAAATATGCAAAAATTCACAGGATTTTTTAAAATAATATCATAATTGCATGCAAGATGCTGTATAACATTCATTTTTTATGATTAAATCTTTTGGTTTTATAAAATTAAAGAAAAATTTTAAAGGCTCAAATGCTTTTAACTTTACATATATTTCCTCTCTCTATCTCTCTTTGTACTTAGCAATATCATATTATACATAAATGCAAATGTTTTATTCAAACAGAGCTCTTTGAAAAATAAATACTCAGGTATTTTACATTACTAGCCCAGTCCACCAGTAGCCAAGTGGTTCTGTGCTCAAAGGCAGTAGACATGAGGTGTCGGATTTAGTCCCAAATCGCACTTGCCATTCTAGCCGCTAGTAGTTTTCCATGATTTTCTCCTAAACTTGCATAAATACGGACTAGATCACCTTAGAAAGACCTCCACAGAGAGCACTCCCCCTTCAGAGCCTAAAACCCTAATGCAGACTGCCGGCTTTACTTCCAAACATACATTAGTATTCCTGGGTTCAAACCTTGTGCGTCATGTCTATCAGCTTCGGTGTAGTGGTGTACATGTTAAGGTTTAATGACCACATGGTTTGGGTGAATTACCCTTCGAGGGGCTCTACTAAATTGTCTTAGCCTATTCTTGTGCAAGTTTTTGGAGAAAATCACAGAAAATTCTAAGTGGCTAAGACGAAAAGCATAACTGGAGACCTGGGATTGAACCTGATACTGTCTGATTGTCAGCTTAGTGAGCAGAACCTCTCGGCCACTGATGGGATGCCAGTGGTTAAAAGATAAAAAAAAATCTTGTAACATTATCAAGACAATGTGAAGCAGGGTTGTTGATTTTTTTTATTTTTTTAAAAAAAATCGATTTTTTTGATTTAAATCGGATTTTTTTTTTATTTAAATCAAGATTTATTTCATTTTAATGATTTTTATTATGTAATCATACATTATTGTACAACATTTGTATTTTATTATGTGTATATGTGTGTGTATGTATATATATATATATATATATATATATATATATATATATATATATATATATATATGCACATTATACACACTATCAATTATTTTACTTCAATTATGAAAATATAAATAGTATTCTGTTCCCATAGAAAAAATTCATGTAGGCATTTATTACCAATATTTTTATTCAACATGGTATCTTCGTAAGAAGTGTAATTTTATGGCAATCATAAATGCGGTAGTATGAGCCACTCAACTTGTAACTTTGACTTGTAGCTACAATAATGTATTGAAATAAAGTAAAATCTTACCCACAGTACTGAACACGTAAAATAACTTTGGAAAAGGGTAATTTAATAGGAAAAATGACATAAAACTGAAGCAATAGATTAAGAAAAAGAAATTTTTACTCATAGTTTCTAATCAAAATAAAAAGAATAGGGAATTAAAGGGAGAAAAAAATATATCCTAAAAAATTCTTATTTAAGTTTAACAAATATCATTTGAATCAAGAAAATTTTTTCACACTTTACCCATTAACAGAATTCACATTTTCATTACCGTCTTAATACTTTCACTTATTCTTTTATCTTTTTTTATATTTCAGGGGTCTGTTCAGAGGCAAACCTGGGTCCATTAAAGGACCTTTCACAAAATTTTATATCTTAAAAAAGGACCCTTCACAAAATTATTTATCCAAAAACAGGACCCTTCACAAAATTTTTATCATAAAACAGGACCACTCACAAAAATTTTTAGCCTAAAAAAGATCCCTTCACAAAATTTTTCTCTTTAGACCTTTGATAAATCTCTCATTTTCAAAATTAATCTTCAGTGGAACGAACATAGACTGCCTGAATAATTGGACGTTTTTGTCGTATTTCTCCCGAAAAGCTGATACTCAATTTCTAATTTATAAAGGACTTCTGTGCATATGTGTGAGTTTAGTTCTATAAAACTGAACTGTCATCGTCAAAAATTAAATCTTAATTGTAATTTTATTTTGCAAAATTACATTTTTCACAATTCCACAAAAAGAAAACCCTAGCCAAAAGTTTGTGAAGAACATTATTTTCACACTAAATTTATATTTACGAAATAACGTGTAGAAATTTTCACAATTTCACAAAAACAGGACCCTGTGTGAAAAGTCTGGACGGACCCCTGTATTTATAGGGTACAATTCATTAAACAAGCAGTGAGAGCAGCCTCGAATTATAGTTAACTGGTTGTATGTTGTTAAATTAAAAGGTTATGATATGATTTTAAAAACTTTTTCGAGCTTTCAGGGCTTTTTAAACACTACAATGTAAAATATGCTATTATTTTTAAAATATCATGTGAGACATTGTTAAATGAAATAAACTGGTATGAGAACAAGGGAATATTTTCTCTTTGAAATATCACCCACAAGGTGGGCAAAGGCGAACTGGAATATATGTATAACCTCAATTAATGAATTGTATACTAATTAAATATTTACAATTCATACACCAGTGCTTGTATAAATAATTAAAATATAATGAATTATTAAAATATATAATAATGTGTATAAAAATAATTAAGAAAAGTTAAAGTATAATTTGTTTTTGTGTTTATTAATGTTGCTTAGTAGAGATGAATCTAAAGTTAAGAAATGAGAAATATTAGTTCGTCTAATGAAATATTTTGTTATATATATTTTTTTTTAATTTACATAAAAAATAATTAAAAATCTCATTTTTTTAAGTTAGATAAACAATTTCATTCCATTAAAGCCAATAACTTTGATATTTAAAAAAAGTGATTTAAATCAGTGATTTTTTTCAAAAAAATCAATTGATTTAAATCATGATTTAAATCACTACAACCCTGATGTGAAGTAAAAATAACCTGAAAAATTTTAACTTAGAAATTTGAATTATTTCTATGATAAAATTAATTTTTACAGTCTTCCTAAATATATTTCAAAAATTTATGCAATTAAGAATTTCAATGAATTTAATGAAATAATAAAAAGCAGTGATTTAAACCATAAAAGTGTCGATATAATAGTTTACTAGCTTAATTCCCTAAACTTGACCGTGCATAAAAAGTACACAAAATTCTGTATAGAGCAGGCGCACGCAACGTCACAGCGACAGATCATTTCGCGCGTACTATAGATTGTAGGCAAAAGGTGGGATAAAGCACCAATGGAAAGGCAGATATTTTGCCTACATGCGCAAAAGTTGCAGAATAGCGTCGCTTGTTTATAAACATGCGCCTGCTCTATTGCAGCAATCACTATTACACATGTACGTATGTGTATACATCGGGAAAAAATACACATATATATAATTTGATACCAATCCTACACACTGTGCATTTGAAATTATAACAATTTTAACACAGTGTTAAGAACTTTATGTAAATAAATAATTAAAAAAAATGCTTAAGCTGATGAAGGATTAAAATTTAAGAATTACAATTTACCTAAGCTTTACCATAAGGATCCTTTAGCAGTCAGCTTCGGCACATCTTGAAATGTATGTGTTATCTTAGATTTCTTCTTCCTTTACACCTGGATTTTAGCATACGGCTTCATTTGGCATCTAGGCACATACGCTAACAAGATTACATAAATAGACACAGTATAAAAATTGTGCCTATAAATGTAATCCAGCTGGCAATCAAAAGTGGAAGACTGTTTCAAGTAAACCTGCCATATACATATGCTTCATCTTCATCAAACTGGAAAGAACATGCTTACATATACTGTTGAAAATTTAAACATGAAATAATAAAATATACATATATTCCCTAAAACTTCTACAGCGACCAAATTCTCAATTTATTAGAATTAACTGGCTTTGTGTAGTGCTGTGTGTTATCTGAAAACTGCATATTAAAGTATTGTACTAAAAATTTTATTATGACAATTTGAAATCAGAAGTAAAATTCATCATAAAAAATCAAAACGATGAGCATGGACAAAAATACATGATGATTTAGTTTTATTTTATCCTGAACATTACACTTAACAGTCTTAAAAAGTAAGAAAGTAGCAAGATAGTGCTTCAAAACTTGTTTAAAGGAAATATTGCAGTTATATCTTTGTATAATGTAAAAATAATGTTAAAAGAAGAAAAACAACAACTATGTAATGGGTATGTAACATTTTATTTTTATTTTCGTATTGGCAACACCTTTTTTACTACTTAAACTTCTACTTCGAGAAGCAAGCTCAGTCGAGCTGTTATTCTGTTTACCTGTCGCTGCGAGTGTACGATGTTTCTAATAAATATGGATTAGTTGCTGATATATGCTTAATTAGTTTGTTTAACTTCTAAATTCAATAGGTTATGGGTTTTATGCACGCTGTAATGCGCTGCAGTGATAGAAAAGTTTGTTTTTAAAATGTAGAAGTTTTAGAATCTTTGCGAATCAGCAGTAACCCTAACCACGCGGTCGGCAAGAACGGCAAAGTTTTTTCTCCTCATGTTTAAGTCCTAAAATCAAGTTTTGTTTAAAGAAAGCTCTAGATTGATTGAAGTGGATTTAATATTCAAATGTTCACCAGCCTTTTTTTTTTTTTTTTTTTGTTTACCGTTAACAGCGAAGAACAGCACTTAGTGAATTATGGAGGTAGGAAAATTGCAGTTGAAACCACTCAGTGGATAATCGGACTGGCCGATGTGGAAATATCGTATTAAATTTGCTTTGAACTATTATGCCGACGCTTTAGAGATCGTGGAAGGAAAAATAATAAAACCAGATCAGCCACCTACAAGAGCTGATGAAGCAACATTGAAGAAATACGATATTGATCTCGCGAAGTATAAAAAGGGTAACACATGTGCTATGATGGTGTTAACTAATTCCATGACTGAAGAAACAATGCAAAAAATAATGAGGTTTGATACCGCTAGAGAAGTTTGGCTGGAACTTCACAAGCTCTTTGAAGCAACATCTGACAACCAGTTATATAACATTTGTCTACAATTTTTCCAGTGTAAGTGGACAGTGAATGATAACATGGCAGCACATTTATCGAAGTTAAAAAACCTTTGGAATGAATTGAACTTAGGTCTTCAAAGAAAACAAGAATCTCAGTTGCCTCAGATGTTATTGATATGCAAAATTCTGGATATACTACCTCAAGAGTATCGTTCTTTCAAGTCAAGCTGGCTACTTTTGAATGAAGAAAAGAGGACCATTGATGAACTGACTACACAATTATGCTCTCAAGAAAGAGAATATAAAGAAGAAGGTTCAAAGAATGATGTACAGAGTCAACATGCATTAGAAGCTAAAGCATTTAAAGTAAAAGGAAATGCGAAAAATAAAAAACAGATAGGAAAATGCAATTACTGTCACCAGAGTGGACATTGGGTCAAGTTCTGTCGAAAGTGGATTGCTGATGGAAGACCTCCAAAGAAGACTTCAAATGCAGCATCAGCAAACATAGCATTGATGTCCATATGTGAAGAGGCCTGTGCAGTGGATAGCAGTTCAGCATACTGGATCGACAATGGAGCAACAAAGCACGTCACAAACTGTTCCACATACTTCATTGATTTTACGAAATTCAGTAATCCTTGTGGCATTAAGGCTGCCGGTAACGAAAGCTAGAAGCACTAGGTAAAGGCACTATTAAAGTTAGAACAACCATTCGTGGAAGAAGCCAAGAAATTTTCCTGAAAGAAGTCTGGTATGTGCCAAAAATAAGTAGAAATTTATTTTCTGTACTTGCTGCTCAAGACAGAAATCCAAATAGTGAATTTGTTTCAACACCTACAGAGTGCTGGCTGAAGATCAATGGTGAAGCAGTGTTGCATGGATCTCGCACTGTAAATGGAACATTATTCAAAGCAGATATTGAGCCCATTCAACTTGAAGAAATGACAGAAGTGCATACTGCTGAAGCTGAAAGCTCCTTGTTACAGCTGTACCATGAAAGATGGGGTCATCAGGACAAACGTCACATAAGAAATATGCTTGAAAAAGAATTAGGCATTAGTGTAAATTTAGATAAAGAATTATGTGAACCATGCATTTATGGCAAAGCACACAGGTTATCATTTGGCACCAGGAAGAAAGCATCTGAGCCCGGTGAATTAATTACTGCTGATGTGTGTGGACCTTTTGACTATTCCTTTCAGAAGAAAAGATACTTTGTTCTCTTCAAAGATAGTTTTACCAAGTTTCGTTATGGCTATATTATTAAAGAGAAGTCAGAAGTGAAAAATGTGATGAAACACATGCTCGCACATGCTAAAGTATTGGGACATTCCATAAAAGAATTCCTGAGTGACAATGGTGGTGAATTTGACAATGAAGATATTCGAGAGAGCCTGAAGTCGAAAGGAATCACCCCAAGACTGACAGCACCCTACACTCCACAACAAAATGGAAGCAGTGAGCGTGAAATTCGCACTATTGTTGAAATGGCCAGAACATTTAGATATTCTAATCCTGAAGCCGAATTCCCTGCAGCAATCTGGGCAGAATTAGTTAGTTCAGCTATCTATATCCTTAACAGGACAGGCAAGTCATCTGTAGAAGATACGAGTCCCTATGAGCTATGGTTTAAAAAGAAACCCCGAATAAAACACCTACGTATAATAGGATGTACATGCTATGCACATATACCTGCTCAAAGAAGAAGAAAGATGGGCAGTAAAGCTGTGAAAGGCTACCTTGTGGGATATGATGGTGATGAGCGCTACAGAATCTATGACAAGAAAAATCACTGTGTAATTCTATCAAGAGATGTGATCTTTGAAGAAAAAGCTAGTAAATGTGAAGACAGAACTGAGTTGGCACTACAAGACGAGAAAGAAGAGTCAAATCACAAAGACCAGGTTAAAGAAAATGTAAAAGAAGAAATTCAAGATCCAGCAGAATTTCCTTTGCCTGAACCTGAGATACCAGAAGTTGAAAATGAGGGGAAGCTAGATCTAGAAGTTTCTGATGAGACTAGTTCTGAAAATGAAGATGAGAAAGAATCCCCTTCAATGAACTTAAGAAAGCGCAGTGAGTTAAAGAAGCCTAAATGTTTTGAAGATTATGTAATGGCATCCCAAGCATTTATACATGAAGTGAATGAGCCACAGTCATATGAAGAAGCCATTAATTCTAAAGAGAAAAATTTCTGGATAAAGGCCATGGAATCAGAAATAAGTTCCTTGAAGGAAAATAAAACATGGACACTGGAAACTCTTCCAAACAATGTAAAAGCTCTTCCTTGCAGATGGGTCTTTAGAGTCAAGAAAAATCCAGATGGAACTGTAGACAAGTACAAAGCAAGACTTGTAATTAAAGGCTTCAAGCAAAGACAAGGTATCGATTATGATCAGACCTTTAATCCAGTCACAAAGCTTGGAACTGTGCGTTCATTCATAAGCATTGCAGCCAATGAAAGTATGCATCTTATGCAATTTGACGTATCAACCGCATTCTTATATGGTGATCTAGATGAAACCATTTATAAGTATCAGCCTGAAGGCTATAATGATGGCACCAGTAAAGTATGCAAACTCAAGAAAAGTTTGTATGGGCTAAAACAAGCTCTTCGATGTTGGCATAAATGTTTTGGAAAATTCTTATCAGACCTTGGCTTTACTATCAGTGAAGCAGATCCATGTCTGTTTATTCGAGAAGAGAACTGCAAGAAGTTACTCCCCAGACAACACAAATTCGTCCAGATTAAGTCAAAATACGTAATCTGGATGTATAGACATGTCCATATTACAGCCAGATTCAGTCTATATTTCATCAGATTTTGTAGATATTAAGTAGAAATGTCCTCACCTGTTACGTCATAAGTACGTCTTTTAGCTGAAAAAAATAACGTAAAATAGATGTATAGTGAACATAATATAGACATGTCCATATTACAGCCAGATTCAGTCTATATTTCATCAGATTTTGTAGATATTATGTTGAAATGTCCCCACCTTTTACGTAATAAATACGTCTTTTAGCTGAACAAAATAACGTAAAATGGACATATGTGAACATAATATAAACATGTCCATTTTCATTCACATTACATCCAAAAATTACCCATGTTATTTTTAGATTTATGCAAACATAGACGCTGGCAGAATGAAATCCTTAGTGAGTGCAATGTTTTTTTTTTTTTTTTTTTTTTTTTTTTAACTTAATACTAGTGGCATATGTCCGTCTAAGCAAAATCAAATCTACATAAAGGTTTTTTTGTGAAATCCACAGAAAGAGTTCAAAAAATTATTTTAAAACTGTAGATTATTTTATATATATAATTCAATAATTAAAAAGCTTTAAAATATTTTTAAAGTTATCTGGAGTACGGCACAAAGAGAAAAAAAAACTTCCCCTGTGATTTATTTTTTCACACAAAATATTTTATATTTTTAAATTTCATTCATTGCCAGCACCCATGTATGTAAATCAGTTTTTTATGGAATCTAGCTTTCAAACTTAGGTCCTTTGGCCCAATGAACTATTATTCCACTAAGTGATGTCCTCATTCAATATTTGACTTGCCTTCATACTCCTATGAAATAGATTTCATATTTTCTTTATGTGAATAGATGCAGAATTACAAGTGATCTTTTTTTTTAAAAATATAATCACATCATGATGGTATAGAAAAGTTTAAAGTTGTTCACTCCTTTTGTGATTTTCCCATCTCTAGTCACCAAATCCCATGCAAGTTATGGCGAAATTTGTTTATAGAATTATTTTTTACCAAATTGAAATTTTTAAATTTTGTTTTCAAATTCAGAAAATCCACAACTGTTAAATCAGTACTCGTTCCCCAAAATTGATTTTTTAAAATTTTAAAGTTTTATTTTACGGCTAAAAAATGAGGAAAATGTATTTAGTAAAACGCATTTCTGAACTCAAAATTCAAATTTTAAAAAAGTAAATTTTTAGAAAGGGAGTACTAATTTAATGGTTGTGTATTTTTAGAATGTGAAAATGGAATTTAGAAATAATAATTAGGTAATGTGCAATTCTATAAACAATTTTACCCATAGAATAACAGGGGCTTTGGGTGACCTTGACGGTCTGTGATCCCTTGAGTCATAAGTTTGTTTATATTCTTTACACAATAATTAAATAACGGCCAAACAAATTTTTACAAGAATGAAAAATAACTAGATGAAGTTGTGCTTGTGCCCCAAGCTTTAATACTAACCTGCTCACTTTTTACTCTTGTTCAGCAAAAATTGACATAAGTTACATATGAAATTATTCATTACTTAATTTTTAATAATGAAGTTAACAGAACAGATGGTAGAGCATTAGCTTTTTTTTTTTTTTTTTTTTTTAAAGCTCTGGTTTGAACACAGGCCAGGTCATTTTTGTAAAAATTAATGAGGCTTTTCCTTTAAAAATGTTTTTTAAAAAATTTGCGCTTTGTAATATTCTTTTAACAAAGTACATGAGGCACTTTTTTATTTTTCTACATTTAATATGTTCCACAGCTTTTTCATGGGAAAATGCGAAACGCTTGCTAGTTTATATGTATTAATTCATATTCCAGTTAAGAGTTTTCTGTACATATATTTAATCTATGTGAATGAATAAACAATTACATTTTACTGAAAAAAAAAATCATCATTTAACCTTCTATTTTCGTTCCACAACGTACCTGAAAATTTTTTTGCGCTCTGCAAACCAATCATAAGCAATACGTTTTTTTGCATCTAAATAATGTTACTTTCATTGTATTGTACAGTATGGAAATATATTAAAATATGCTTTAAACCACACTGTATTCAAATTCTTTTCAGAGTCCCTATATTAATCTTTCATGCATAAATATTTAAAATAAAATTTTTTTTTTTTTTGAGACATTAATTCTCTCTTGATATATGAAAAAAGCAAACTTAAAGCTGTAAAATAATTTCTTGAACTTCATAAGTAAATCCAAATAAAATATTTTAATCAAATTTCTTTGAATTAACCTGGCAGGAAAAATCTTTTGTTTTATAAAGTATCTTGAAATTAAATAGAACTATACCTTTTTGTATACAGTACTTTGTATAGTGTATAGTACCTTTTGTATAGTGTATATAATTACTTGAACACCCTATTATTTTTTGTTTTATTATTTAACGACATTTCTTATTTTATCTACACAACCGTTAATTACATAATGTTTTAAAAGTACAGCAGAGTCACTCCAGATTTTTCGTTTTTTAATAAACATGTACTTATTCAAAATCAGAAAATAAATAATAGTGCATCACTGCATGAATAGGTTTTGTATAAAGTCTTGTATTGTTGCCTTTATCTTACTTTTTAATTTATACCAAGAGTTTTAACACTCTGTTTAAAAATATTGCATATCTCATTTTTTATAGAATGAAGATAAATGCATGAATTTAAGCTTATTCTTGCATTCATCCTTATATAGTGCATTAATTTATTTTATTCCAGTAAAAGCCAAGCAAATTATTCTTACTTCTTATTACCAACCAAAGTTTTAATAAATTATTCATGACCAGTTATTGCATTTTCAAGTATAAAAGACTGCCATTTAACAGCCACAATAATTTCTTGAAAGTGTTTTGTAAAGAAATCAACAGTTAAATGAATAAACTCTTTTTCAGTATATCGTAGTGAGAGAGTTACAATTTCACAGAAATTATCCAACAATATATATATGTTTATTTATAAATTCCAATCCATATAGTCGGCAGCAAAATTATTGAAGCACTAGCAATAATTCCTATTTAAAAGATAAGCACTTAATACTGTTTTGTTACGTAAATATTTGTCGAGTCATGATCTTAGTCTTATGCTGCTTATAAAAAAGTAAGTTGATGCTAAAAATTAGCGATCAAACTAAAAAATATAAATAAAAAATGTGGATGTGTGCTTCAATAATTTTGCTGCTGACTGTAGCGGGGCCACTTGAAATCAGGCTACCACTTGAAAATTTATTATCTAGATAATTTTTGAAACACTGAATCAATTCGAACCAAAGTTGGACACTGAACTTACAATCGGCAGCAAAATTTTTAAAGCGCTAGCAATAATTCATATGTAAAAAAGTATACTTAATACTGCTTTGTTAAACGAATCTTTGCCGAGTCATTCTCAAGTCACTATGAACATGACTCGACAAGGATTTATTTAACAAAGGTATTAGGTGTACTTTAAGACTTCTACCTGAAAATTTTTCATCACAACAAATTTGGAAATACTGAACTGTTTTGCACAAAAGTTGGACAGTGAATTTATTTTGGATTAATAAAGTGAGCAACTTGCTCTGTCATTTTATTTCCAGGTAAAGGCCACTTAAAGTCAGGCTGCTAGTTGAAAATTTGTTATGACAATTTAACTAGAGTTGCACCGAATATTCGGTTCGAGCGAATATCTTGATATTCGACAACCGAATAGTTGAGGTCGAGTTAAATTTTAAATTAAATTAGAATATTGAAATTGGTAAAAATATTTATCATATAAAATTAAACTGTTTTCCTTTTTTTTTTTTCTTTAATTATTATTCATCAATATTATGATATTAAATAAGTAAAAAATGCCAGTCTAATACAATTTCTAATCTAAATAAAAAATAGTCTGCATTAAAATGTAATATATTCAGACATGATACAAGCTTACAGAAAAAAAGGCTGAACTTTTCATGACCCCCCCTTCCCTCTCAAAAGTGGTATCATGCAACTAACAGAGTATAAATTTTTCAATAATAAAAATAATGTTATACCTGATTGCATACATGTACACACAATAATAAACAAAATCAGAACAATAAATCTTACATTAAATATCATATTAATTATAATTAAAATAGTTGTAAGTGCTTAAAAAACAGACAAAATTATTACATATACTTGAAAATAAGTTTACTCTATAGAAGCATTGCTTGCTGGGGCAATTGATTAACAAAATAATGTAGTTCAGGTTCATTAGGAAAATGCAGTTAAAGTGCTATTTCTTTTTCATTTTCGCCAAGTTCGAATTTAACATTTCTTGAAAGCCAATCACATAGAAATTGCTAATATATTGCACAAATTCAGGCTGACCCCCCCCCCCCCCCCGCTACCCCTACACATGTCCAAAAAGTTTTAATGCGGATTTGCATTGATCCCAAGAATAATAAAATTTTCAAGCTTAAAAAGGCTGAAAAGTAACAGGTCTGTATATTTCAAAATAGTCACTTATTATAGTTTAATGAAGGGGAAATTGTGACAGCATATAAAACTACATTTACTTTGTGTGTACATATATGCAACTTTGATTACTTTGTTCTCCTGACGTAGGGTAGTGTTTTCATTCAACCCGAAATAATTGTTGCGAGTTTATTGCATTTTATGGTGTTTATTCAAAGTTTTGTACTTATTACTTTAAAACACCAGTTCTGTGGTGCTTTCTTATTATATATATGTATATTATTGAAGTCTTCTTTCCTGATGTTTACTCATTATAATGTTTTATGCGTATACAGCCTACACGCAAAATAAGATTATTTTTTGAAAATTCAAAAAAAGGAAAAGTTTATTTGTTCTTAAAAAATGTATTTGGCTCTTTTTAATCTAATTATTTTAATGAAATTCAAAATTTTACATGATTAAAAAAAAAAAAAAAAAAAAAAAAAAAAAAAAAAATCAATGATTTAAAATATACATTTTATTTCTATTTTGACTATAAAATTTATCTTTTAATGCTAAATACTTAGATTTTATGTTGATACTTTTTAATGTCCTTATTATTTCTTTTTACATGCAATAAATGTTTAAAATAATTAAGCTATTCTGGGTATAAAAAATAATTTACACTGAAATTTAAGTATTCGGCCGAATACCAAATATTTGGTATTCGTTATTTGGCAAAAATCACTATTCAGTTCAACTCTAACAATAAGTTTTGAAATATTGAATTTATTTGAATCAAAGTTAATCAGTAAACTTCTTATTTTACAAGCATCTTGAATTAATTTAGTGAGCAACTTGCTCCTGCCATTTTGTTTCCAAGTGGCGACACTTCAAAATTTATCAATACAATAACTTTTGAAATACATTTGAACCTCCTTAATAAATAATACCACAGAACTAGTGTTTTGAAATAATAAGATCAAAACTTTGGATAAACACCATAAAATGCTAGAAACTTGCGAGTTTGTTTTCTTGCATTTTATGGTATTTATCCAAAGTATTGTACTTATTACAGTCGAACCTCATTAATGTGAATTACTTTTAACATGAACTGTTTCCACAATCCCTGTGAAAAGGAAAATTAGTTTCTGAGTTACTAATAGCACGAACAAATTTTTTATCCCCTTGAGATTCATATTAATAAGGTTCGACTGCACTTAATACAAAATCAATTAGCAGGATAGACTCATCTTAAATAATTGAAAGATAAAAACTTTTTACATACCATAATTTTAAATTTGCTGTTGAATCAAACGAACGATACTGAAGGCAGCGGGGACCCGAAACAATAATTAGCCAAGAGTATTTAAAAAATGCATTGTTATCGTGTTTTGAGCTATTCTAAAAGTTTCAAATGTCTAGCTAGCCGGGAAGATAGTTAAATAAACTTTATGTTGAATCATATAAACGTTATCGAACGCAGCGGGGACCCAAAACAGTTGACTAAGTAAAAGTATTTTTAAAAAATGCATTGTCATCGTTTTCTGAAAGTTTCAAATATCTAGCTAGTCGGATCTGTATTTGTGTATAAAGTGATATTGCTATATATAGAGCAAAAAGAAGAAAGCGACAAACTATAAAGAAAAGTTAGAAACATTTGAGACTTTTATAAAAGTGAAAAAAAAAAAAAAAAACAGAAAAACAAACGCAGTATGATATACATTTGCCATAAAATATTTTATTTAGATAGACTTTTTTCATTTATAATGTATTTGCTGATTTTTAAGAGAAATGTTAGTTAATTTAAACTGAAAGAAAATGTTGAGTTTGTTTTTAAAATGATAAAGAATACTGATGATAATGGAAAGAAAAAGATAGCTAGATTCAATTGCAGTGGGAATAGTGATACTATTTAAAAAATCCTGAGTATTATTGCAGGATTGTTTCAGCCCTGTTAAAATAATTCTAAAATAACAACAATAAAAAAAGGTCTAAACTTAGAATTTTTATAATTATACATATTACAAGTTCTGTAATAAGTTCAAAAATAAAGAAACTCGTATTTTAACCACATTTTAAAAACTCAATTTATCCCCATATATTCATGCAGAATTTTGAAATATCTGTATTTAAAGTGACACAGTCAATTTGATAAAATTTATGAATGTATTAGGCTAAAATTTACAATGCATATGGGAATGTAAATAGGATTTTTTAGTTAACTGTTAAACTATATAAAAACAATATAATTTTCTCAACTGACAACTTTTAAAAAAGTTAAATTACAAGATGTTTGATGCATTTTTATCTTTCCAACACTTATTACAATTACTCAGCGGGCGAAAAAATAAAAGAAAAACAAGCATTTGTCAAACAGATATATGTGTAAATACAGTTTATAACTTATTAATAAAGGGAAAACAAAAACATAATAACGATCAAATCAGAAGTAAACATGTTTTTATTAGTATTTAATACATTTGAAAATAATCTACTTTTTATTTTAATCTAAGAATAAAGGCTTAATATTATAGTGTTTATTTAAAAATTTTTACTTATTATTTCAAGGACTAACATTTTCACAAATACAGAAAAAAGATATTAATACAGCAAAAGTAAGTTATTTTGTCACGAAGTATATATATATATTTAATTAGTTTTTCATAGATAGACTTCAATGAAATTAAAATCTTTTCAGATTATTAGAATAAATTACAGAAACAACCACGCAACACAAATACAGACGAAAAAGCGATACAAACGTAAATAATAGGCAGAAGCAGCTAGAGAAAGTTGAGAGAGCAGCAGTCTGAACAATAAATGAGATAAAAAAAGAAAGAGTTAATTTAATTTCAATTGCAAAATTTTGTAGAAGATAAAACTTTCTTATATTTGATTACAACATCCACATTAATAAAATGGCGGCATACAGGTGCAGTTTTAGCTCAAGTATTTACGTAAACTGGATTAGTTCAATTTTCATTCAATTTATGTGCCTAAACTGACGTCCATATTTTGTACGTTTTTCGTAGATACGTCTACGTTCGGAATTTCACATATTCTGAACATACTGGAGCTGGAGATCTATGTTCAGAACTCGTCTATAGACGTAACTCGGACGCGATAGATGAAATATGAACATAATATGGACGTATGTGTTATGTGGGAATAGACCCCCAGGACTAGCACCGTCTCCATCCTTACTCCCAGATAAGTAGTTGTAAACGGCTGAAACAGAAAGGGGGATTAAAAGAGGCATCGTTAAAATGCGGGTTTATTTTAAGCGAGGTTGTAAATGGAACCTAAGAGTTATTGCAATGCAAACAAAATATCTTTCCATAGGTTTCCCTTGAAAAATTCTTCTTTACTCTCACCTTGGTTGCAAAAAATACATAGAAAAGATTTTGTACCAACGAAATTTTCAAGGTTGTGTTCAGAGGACTTTGAAACGGAAGACTTCATATATCAATGCGATGGAAAACGTCTATTAAAAAAAGATGCTGTCCCCAAATTGTTCTCTTTTGTACCAGAAAGAACAATTCGACCGAGAACGTCGTATGAATTTGGGTAAGTAGAATTTTTTTTTCTTTTTCTTTTCTTTAAATCTGTATCATAAATTTAGAAATTTAAAACATACATTCCCAAGTTTTATTTAACTATACAGAAGTTGCAAATTTTGATAAAAGTGAAGCTATCGTTTATCATATAAAATAGAAATGAGAAATTAAATTGCTAATAAAATCCTTAATATTATGTCATTTAAAATAAGTCTTTAGGATCATTTGATAAGTTCCTTCGTTGCAGATAGCATTACATCCCAGTCTATTAAAATGCATAAATGTCAAAGAGTATACACTGTAAAAAAAAACCTATTACCAGCTGCAATCTGTGATTTATTTTATCCAATCACAGAGAATTTCTTGCAAGGAATTCTGTGTGATTGGATAAAATAAATCACAGATTGCAGCTGGTAATAGTTATTTTTTTACAGTGTAGGCATAGAGGTGATTAAACATACATTTAAATTAACTGCAGTTGCTAACTGAACATTTGGCTTTTGTTTCTAATCCGTGGTTATATAATAAAACTAATTTTATTAGACAGCAGGAAAAAAAAAAAAAAAAAAAAAAAAAAAAAAAAAAAACTTTTTTTTTTTTATTTTTTATGTCTTAGGTTTATTTATTTATTTTTTTATTTTTTTCTCTCTTTCCTCCCCATACATGTATTACACAATATGTACACAATAAAATTTTATTACTCCAATATCCAATACATCCTGAATAATCTACAAATCACTCAAAAGTTAAAAATACCTTGTGTTTTAGTTGTACCATTATTATCAATATTTTACTTGATTAAAGAAATTCTAGAATTATTTGTTAGTTCATGCATATCCCCCCCCCCCTATTGTAATGTGATTAAATTGGTATTTACTTTATTACAAATGCTTGTAATTAATTGTTTAGGTATAATGTATCTTAAATCCCCCCCCTCCCTCGAAAGAAAAAAAAATGTAAAATGTGATCTTAGTATGTATATTTAATTTTAGCAAAATAAACAAATTTCAAACCAGTGGCAGCTCCTAAACCGAAAATAACATCATTTATATAATGATAATATGCAATAATTATACCAATATTTTCATACTTTAATTTTTATTATAAACGTGTTGCTGGTGCTTCATCAGCAGCAGCAGCAGCAACTTCTACAAATTCAGATGTAGCCATTCAAACTGAAGAAGATGCTATATCTTGTTTGTTAAAAGGAAACCAAGAAAAGGAAAATAGGATTGACGAATTAAGTGAAAAGTTGCAAAAACTGTCACTTAATTCAGATTACATTGTTGTATTTCAGCAGTGCTTAAGTATATGTGGGTTTGATGGTGAAACTTTTAACTGTATATATGAATTCTTAGATTTAGAAAATGACCTGCGTTGGTTTCCAAATTCCTGTCAAACATTTTTTTTTATATTTAGTTAAAATGAGAACTGGAATTTCAGACGACTTTTTATCTGTTACATCAGGGATAACACAGAGCTCATTATCCAGATACTTCAGAAAAGTAACGTCCATCACGTACAGGAAATTGAAAGACATTGAAATATGGCAGGACAAAGCTCATATACAAGAGTATATGCCCGAACAATTTAAAAAGTACTATCCTGAAGTTGTGGTAATTATTGATTCAACAAAATTTAAGATTTAAAGACCGTCAAGTCCATCCGTACAGCAGTTAACTGTTAGCATGTATGAAAATGCAAATACTTTAAAAGGTCTAATTGGAATTGCACCAAGTGGTGCTATTATGTTTGTATCTGAATTGATGAGTGGTTCAATATCAGACAAAGATTTATTTTTTAGCTGTGGAATAATGGATAAATTGAGTCCTGGTGATTCTGTCATGGCTGATAAAGGCTTCACAATAAAAAATAAATTGGCAGAAAAAAAATTGTGTTTTAGTGCAGCCTACTTTTATGCGCGATAAGATTCAATTTACAGTTGAAGAAAAAGCTGAATCAAGCAAAGTGTCTAGATTGCGTGTTCATGTTGAACGTGCAATTGGGAGAATAAAAATGTTTAAGTATTTTTCTACACTACTGAACAACAGCCTTCATAATGTTAGTGGAAATTTCTATATAATATGTTTAACAATGTTCAAAGAAAACTTAATTTAATTTTTTTTTTTTTTTTTTTTTTTTTTTTTAATGCTCAGAGGTTTGTTCATCATTCTATTAATTTTAAACTAAACTTTTATTTTATCTTTGTGATTTGAGAGAATTGTGAATTTTACAGTTTCTATAATTGTTTATTTAATGATAATTGTAGACATGTATTATAATCAAGAATATGAATAGCTTTGTTTTGCAATTTATGGGTAAAAAATTAAAAATTTGTGAAATGATTACTGCGACATTAGCAAATTTTATTAATATATTTTTATCATCCTTTTCATTTCTACCTTTGATGTTGAAAATAGGAATATTTTGTGAAATTTTGATGCTATGCTTATCTAAGTTGAAGTATTTTTGATTTATTTGAACTGATTCTAAATTTTTGTAGTAGTATATATATTTGTTTAAACTGCTTTTAAATTTATACTGTAGTAATATTAATTTGTTCTTGTGCAAATATACACACCTTTTTCGGGAGTGCTAATTTTCCTGGAGATTAATATACACCACAGATAATATTTGTTTACATTATAAATGATATGAGGATTCTAGAGTTTGTATAATTGTTTATTTAAGGTAATTGTACACATGTATTATAATCAAGAATATGAATTGCTTTGTTTTGCATTTTATGGATAAAAAAATCAAAATTTGTGAAATGATTACTGCAACATTTAACAAATTTTATTAAATATTTTTATCATCCTTTTCATTTCTACCTTTGGTGTTGAAAATAGGAATATTTTGTGAAATTTTGATGCTATGCTTATCTATGCTGAAGTGTTTTTAATTTATTTGAACTGATTTTAAATTTTTATAGTAGTTTATTATATATATTTCTTTAAATTGCTTTTAAAATTATACTGTAGTAATACTAATTACACTGGAATGTTTTTTGCTAATTTCAACGCTATTCTCGCCAAGTTGCTAAGTTTTTTTTATAATGCAGATTTTGTCATTGGCACTGATATTGGCGATTTGGTGACCCAATTTAGGAAAGTTTTGTTCTATCACAGTTAAAAACGAAATTCCCCCCCCCAATGGTATCTTCACCTTGTGGTGGGTGGGCTTGCGTGCTCCAGTGACCCAGAGAGCTATGCCGGCTGTAGCTTAGCTACTGGTAGGGCCTCCCATGCCGCGCATGTCTTTGTTGGGTAGGAGCCAGACTAGAGAGATACCTAGGAGAAGGAAAACTTCGATCCAAACCTGCGCTCAACATCTGTTCTCCATGTTAGGAGCAGCTGATCATGAGGCAAGACAGTCTTTTATCTTCACGGTGCTCTCATCCCTCGGATCAGCAGAAGCTGCATCTCACTTCCTCCTTATGACTACGTTCGGAAAAATTTGCAGTTTACAGTTACTAAAGTTTGGAAACTCGAACTTCAATAAGAACAGAATTCTTGAATTTTTTGGAAAGATTCATTGATTTTTAGCACAGAACTAATTTCTTCGAAAGTTTTAGAATTCACTAACACAGGGCTACCACTGGCGACTAAAAAGGTAACTAAAGAGACTATTTTGAAGGAGAGGCAACTATGGTGACTATTTTAGCCAAAATATAGGCAAAAGCAACTATTTTGGTATCAGTTGAAAAAATTAGACAACTATTTTACACATTTATCAATTAAAAAGAACAACTTCCGAGGTTATATTTAAAAACAAATCCTGGTCCAAAATTAACCCTTCTAAAAATTTTATCTTAAAAGATATCTTTTACAAAAAATGTCAATCATATGCAAATCATGACATATTTCCTCAATCGGGCACTACAAAAAAATATTTCTTTTTTATTTGGGCCTAAATAATATTTTGGGAATGGGCTATGAAAACGAATGCAAACTAGTATGCTGTGGCTACCACAACACTTTCTTATATATTTTTCTGTACAAAATCATCCTGTAAAAATAATTTATTAAAAAAAGTAAATAATACATATGCAATGTTTAAGCACACGGACTCAGTTCAGTGATCTAATTAAACAATGGACGACATTTTATAGAAAAATCTATTTTTAAAGTTGCATCTTTGCAAGCATCATTTTAAACCTAACAATACTTTAAATATATGAACAATAATTATAAGAAAAAACACTTTTTATGTACCTTGTTTTTAAATATTCTGTTGAATCATAGCTATAGAACTACATGAGCACTTTATCTTATCAATGCATATAAGATTTTTAAAGTGATAATGACGTAAATTTTTGTAAGATGCATAATTTAACTTTTTACAATTTTTTAACGTTCACGTTTAATTAGATGTATTTATTTTTATGTCAAAAGAAAATGAACTTGTAAATTTTTTTGGCAACATTTAAATTATAGCTAGTATTTTAATGTCTATTTTTAAAGCTATTAGGAGGTTATTATTTTCATTTATAATTAACCAAAAGAAAACTAACAAAAATTCGAAAATCGGGCTTCGAAGTATTATGTTGTCATCGGGTTCTGAGCTATTCTGAAAGTTTCAGATGTCTAGCTAGTAGGGAAGTTAGCTAAAAATCAATTGCAAGATTTGTACCAGACAAACAATCAAACAAGAATTGAAGTTAATAAAAACATGGTAAAATAGGAACTTTTGTCATAACTTGACTGAAAAACGCAATCATTAAAAACATAATGAAAATAGGTGCTAATATATATATATATATATATTACAAAAAATTATAACAGAATTAATAAATAAAAAAAAAATCAATTAAAAGGCATCACCAACATGACGGCAAAAATTTAAAATTCACCAAAGGGGTCCTATACTGGTCCTGCCTGGGGAAATATAAAAACTGGGTTGTCAGATATTAATTTTATTTTGAAAATATTCTTTGGATGATTTGGTTTAACTATCATTAGCGTTTCAGAAAACAAAAACTAATAATAATTTCGCTTCTGATGGATTAAAATTTAAATTGGGTGATGAAATTAGTATACAATTTATAATTTTCAAATTTTATAGGTAAATAAAAAGAAATTGTGAAAAAATCGCTTGGATTTACTAGGAATAATACATTTTGGGAATCAGCTTTGATGAATGCATAAATTTTATTAATTATTGAAAGAAATATTTTCATATTTCAGTATGTAATTGCAATTAAATATAAATTTTGTTAATTAGCAGTGAATTATTTCTGTTTCGACAACTTGTAGCACAAATGTAACTTTTCATCAAGATTTTTTTTTTTTTTTTTTTTTTTTTAAAGGCTAATTTCATAAATCAGATAGGCCTTTACATTAAGAAGGTTCTTCATTTTAGTGTTTGGTCAAAGAAAATGTTTTTTTTTCCTCCTATTTACTTCTTTACCCACTCACTGTATATCATGAAAAGGTGAAACTTTTGTCATTGCAATGTTATTTTTCACAACATGTTTCCTTGCTGATGTTTGCATGTTTCTAAGCAGCAAAATACTGTGCTTAAGGATAAAACCATTTCTATATGTAAAAAGTACTTACTTTCATAGGAAAAAAAAAAAAAAAAAAAAACTCTGTTTGTTTCTGATTAAAATAGTACCATGACCCTTCATCAGGCAAAGAGTAAAGTGAAGTTTAGCAAATAAAGCAGCAATGCACAAAAGAAAATAAATAAGACTGAAACTCATTATAAATACTGGTGTGACAAGATAAAAAAAAGTATTATAAATAAATAAATGTGACCATGGGGGGGATTACAAAAAAAGGGGGGGGGAGAAAAGAGACTTAGCAAGAGAAAGTTATGTGAGTATTGAAGAAAAATTAACAAGATTTTTTAATTTTTTAATTTTTTTAATTTTTAAAGGTCTGAAAAGCTTTGTAAAACCAGCAATAAATCAGCAATGAGAAGCAATAGATCAACAATGGGAAGCAATAGATGATTTAGAAATCTTTTCATTAAGAACATTCTGTTGGTGGTCATTGATTTTAAATTTCAAATACCTTTTAGAATTAATGAGCTGAGAGAATTAAAGTTTTAATCTCCAACCTAGCAGAAATCTCACAGAAAGTGTGAATTGTCTTTTAAAATTCAGAAAATTTTTATTGTAAATATCTGGAAAATTGAAATTTATCTTTCTCACACTTAAATATACCTTGTTTAGCTCAATTCAAATGATTCACATGTATTCTAATTCTATCACAATCAGTAGAAACATAACCTCTTATGGTCTATAATTTTTGAAATATTATATTAGAAAAATACTAAAATTCAACCCATTATGTGTTATTTGAAAGAAAACAAAGGATTGAAAGTTAATATCTGGCTAAACCAATTTTAGGTTGCAATAGCAGCTGGCATCACCAGTCTGGTTATATTATGCATTGCTGATATATATATATATATATATATATATATATATATATATATTTCAATAATCTGAAATACTCAGGATTTTTTTTTTTTTTTTTTTTTTTTTAATTTTTCTTTTTTTATAACATCAGTGAAAATTACTACTTAATTATTCCACTTATTTTATATAATCAAAACATTAATATTGGATAAAAGAAGAAATTGGGTAGAGGGGGGGGGGTTGTAAAACGAAAACTATTTTTGCTTCAGTAAACTTATTTAGGAGACTAGTTTTCCTCTGAAAGGCTACTAAAGCGACTATTTTTGGAGTCTTCATTGAGTGGCAGCCCTGCTGACAAGATTATAAAAAAAAAGTCATTATTAATGATTGTGGACTAGAATTACCTATTTCTTATGTGTTGCTTTCTATACAGTATTTCAATAAAACGTGAAACAGATGAATTTCATATTTTTTTATCCAGTGCTTTCATTTTAACAGAAGTGGGCATTGATTCGGCGACAAATTAGGAAATTTGGCTAAAAGTAGTTTAAGTTTTCCAAACTGTAAATCCTGAGTCGAGTTTTGGAATATACCAGAATAATTCGTTAATTCTAATGCAGTACCATTTCTAAATTTCTAGAAATCACTGACAAGACTATGAATTTAAATTCTATTGATTTTGAACTTTGCGGTTGATTATTGTTCCTGAAATAACAAGATTCTTGCTGTGTAGTGTATTGAACCCTGTTTACTTCTGTAATATTGCATTAATGATTGTTTTGTTGTATTGTATCAAGAATATACATTTATTGTTGATTTTTTTGTACAGTTGTATTTAACTGGTTCCAGAATATTCATTAAATAAAGTACATTTATCGACTAGAACTTGCTTATATGTCTTTACAAATTACTTTCTATGTGCAAAAATGTCGACAACTTTCATAACATCATTACGGGCTCTGTCATTATCTTCTTTTGAAATATCTATAATGGTAGGTCACATATATATATATAATCGTGTAAAATAGTAGCTATATCTAAATGGGAGCTCATGTCCAGACCAAAGTTGGAGGTGTACAATCGTACATCATAACAATCACAAACATAAATCTATAACATTCTACGATCATTTTTCAGTTATGCAAAATATAAAATCCATTTCGCAAATCAGAATTACAATACTTTCTTTAATTTGTATAAAAAAAATATATAACAAAGGATTTTTAACCCTTTCATTCCCAACTTTTTCCCTCCATAAAACAATAAATCTCATATTTAGTCATAAATTTATTTCAAACGTAATGTATATGAATATTTTTTTTAAATAGGAGTTATAGCAGAGTACGAATTAATATAGCTAACAAAGCAACTGATAGATGTTTATTTATGTTTAATATAACCACTGATGCCATTAAAAATCATAACTTTTCAATAAATAAAAATATCAAAATTTTGGAGAAATACATACTGCAATTAATTAAAATACATTTTATAAACATTAAAGAATAAAATAAAAAAATATTTCAAACAGTTAATTTACTTAAATTGCCCAAAACAGGAAACTGATTCCGATATTATTATCAGAACAGCGTAAAATATACTTTTAATTATTAACAAAGATAGTAAAGTCATCCAAAATAGGTATTTTTCGGTGGGAAAATGTATATAAATTTTTATATTGTTCATTTTGAATAAGTTGGAGTGTTAGATAGTAAGAAAGAAAATCTGAAATGTTATGATTCCAATTGGAATCACGGGGAAGGAAAGGGTTAAAAAGAATGCTTTTTTTTTTAAATCTACGTTCTAAAATGTAGTAAATAAGACGAAATTGTCTGCACTCAAATCAGTTAAAAGCATTCATTGATAACTACATTCTATGAGTACAGAAAATTTTGCCTTATTTACTACATTTTAGGATGTCAAGAGAAAAGCATTCTTTTTAAAAATCTTTTTTTTTTTTTTTCCCCTCTTTAAATTTTTAAATTAAAACTACAAAAACCGAAACTCAAAACCTGAAAAGATGCACGAAGCAAAAGTTTTGAAATATTTTTAAATACTGTAAATTTTTCTGAACTTACGATTACCCATTTTCACAGGGATGACTTTTGAATCAAAATATAGCAGAAAAGTGACTTGATGACACACCGACAGAATGACAGACTACCTGGCTGAATAATAAAGAACTCTAAAAAAAAAATGTCTGATATTCTGAGTTTCTTATGGATTACTCATTGATCATCCAGGGGTCACTCATATTCATGGGGATGTCCCTCGAGTCAAAATATAGCAAAAAATGTCTCGTTGACACATCAACATGATAGACAAACCAGCTAAATAAAAAAGCATTCTAAAACGTAAAATGCAAAAAAAAAAAAAAAAAAAAAAAAAAATTAACTGCAAAATTAACTGCATTTATGTTTTATGTGTAACATTGGGTGCATAAAAAATACAAATTTATTTTAAAACTCGTTTATAAAACACGCACGTCTTTATACACTCATGTAAAATAATACATTTTTTTTTTTTATAAAAGTGTCACAATGAACACAAATTTAATCATATATTTACTTGTGAATTTTGTTGAGCAACAGTGAGAAAAATGCACGTTTGTTGGAAAAATGAAAGGGGAAAAAATTGAAAAATTTATTAAAAAACATGGTTTTTGTCAAAGTTTTATGGAAAATGTGTAGCTTTTTTTAAATTTCATGATAATAAATATGAATTTTTTCGAAAAATGCACATTTTGTTGAAGGAAACATTTATTTTTATACATTGAAGAGGAGTGAAGATAATGAATATTTTTTTATTTATTTCAATTGAGGATAAAACTTTTTACACTTTTTTGTGTATTTAGGCCAATTATTTTTTTTTTCTTCTTTTATCCCTCTCACATCAAGTAAAAATTTGTTTAAAATGAAATTGAGAAAAATTATGTGAAAGAAATGAAACAGCTTCAGTATAGCACCTCCCTGGCAAAATTTTAAGTTTGGCTTGAAATACTCGCCAAGGTCTTTAATTTTGAAGTTATACCCATTTTAATTCATTGTTAAAATAACAACAAAAAAATTAAAATCATTCAGGGTTGTGTTATACTTTGGCTGTAACAAAGGGATTTTAAGAAATGTATAAATTAAGTGTTGCTAAGGGACACAACACAATTACTACATGACTTTATATGGAACAATATATTTTTACGATGTCCTGATTGCTAAATAAAATGTGTTTATTACTGAATTACATTTTTATTAGTTCTTGAAAAATAGGCTTTGGATTTTATTTGAGATGTAATTTCAAGAAGATGCCGCCACGGATAAAATACGCACAACTTTTTATTTATTTATTTTTAATATGAAAAAGTTTTCTGATACTTAAACCTGTATTATGAAAATTTTCCGATTAAACCGACATCATAATAGCTTTAAAATTTTGATTTATTAATTATTTAAATTAATCCAATTATCTTATGTTTTTTCTTGATTTTATCATTTGCAAATTAATGTGAATGCATATTTAGTTTATTTTAAATTAACTGTGTTTCTAATCAATACCATAAAACAAACGTAATTTATATTTCATAAACAGGTGTATGTAGAAGGATTTGGCTATGGTTTTGAATTACTGAAAATAGTCGACAATCAAAATGTATTTATTTAAACATTTACAATTTTTGTGAAAATTTCTTTAAATGTCTACAATATTTTTAAAAGGACTGCTACATAGAACACCCTGCCAAATTATCCTCGAATCAGCATTAATATAAAATTGCATACCTCTCTTAGTCGTGGCATTTTCTTAGACACAATTTTTTTAATTTAGACAAACAGTTATCAATGATTATTACAAAGCTGTGTAGATACATAACTACAATTCAATTTATAGAAATTGTGGTCTGAAGTACAATTTCCTGTACATCTTTTATTTAAAAAAGCAACCTGTCTAAATAGTGAAGAAAAAATAAAAATAAATAACACAAATACTTTTAAATTTGTTTTATTAATGAAATAATATGGTTATTTTCTCTTAGTCTTCTAATAATAAAAATATTTTTACAAAAGTACAGTATAGGACCAATCATGAACCCATGAGACCAGAAGTATTTCGTTTTTTTTGAGATTTTGAGTGTTTTTCCATAATTGATTTTCTTAAATCTATAATAAAAGGAAAAAAGGTTTTGTCTGTCTGTTCTATACGTTCAGCCCCTATTGAATGCAGTACAAAAATTGACATATGGATGCTCAGGTGCCTTCCAAGGGGCTCCTGAAAAACAGAATTAAAAAAAAATAATTAGTTGCGGAGATATTAATTAAAACTCCCACCTATGTCAACTTGCCTTATGCACACTCACAGGGTTCAAGGCTACATGTCATCTGCTGCATATGATGAATTGTATTGGAATTTTACTCATATGAAAGGAATTAAAATGTTTCAAGAAAATTCTGTTACAGCCTGTTCTTCAAATTCCAGACAAACTTTCGGAGAAAGCTATGGAAAACCCAAAACTTTTTTTATGCACACATTTCATACTAAGGATTTTTAACATTATATAGCCTGGAATTATGCAAGTTTCGAAGAAAACCACGTTAAGTCAGACAAATCTTTTTATAAAAATGTTTATATTACCTTTGTATCTCAGTTACTTGAATTGGAATTGAAGAGTATATGTTGCAAGTCTCTGTCGCCAGAGGGCACTTTGATGTTTTAATAATTCAATATCTAGAATTCTAATTATGATTAAATTACTTATAATACATCACTTGAAATATTGCAGACTTTGAAACAGATATAAGCTGTTAAATTCCGTACGGGAGATTCAGAGAAAACCACAGTAAAGCCAGAAAACCTTTATTACAATAACTCCAATTCTAATTATGATGTAGGCATTTGAATTCCGATACTCTGCTCACATTTTGTAATAAGGATTTTTAACACTATTCAGCCTGCAGTTACGCAAGTTTCAAAGAAAAACCACGAAAAAAAAATCAGACAAATTTTTTAATAGCAATGTTTATATTACCTTTAAATCTCAGCGTCTAATTAACATAATTTCATATGTAGAATATCATTTTAAAAGTCATTTAAATCGAAATTGAAGAGTACATACTGCAAATCTCTGTTGCCAGACAGTGCTTTGATATTTTAATAATTTAATATCTAGAATTCTAATTATGATTAAATTACTTATAATACATCACTTGAAATATTGCAGACTTTTAAACTGACATAAACTGTTAAATTTCGTTCTGGAGTTTCAGAGAAAATAGCAGAAAAGCCAGAACACCTTTATTACAATAACTATAATTCTAATTATGATGGAGGCATTTAAATTCCGATACTCTGCTCACGTTTTGTATTAAAGATTTTTAACACTATTCAGCCTGCAGTTACGCAAGTTTCAGAGAAAAACCATGAAAAAAATCATACATTTTTTTTTGAAATAGCAATGTTTATATTACCTTTAAATCACAGCGTCTAATTAACGTAATTTCATAGGTAAATAATCATTTTAAAAGTCATTGAAAAAGATCGAAATTTTAAATATGTTATCCAATTAAATGGCACTAGCTGCCAAAAGTTGTGTATTGATCCGTTTATAATATGATTTTTTTTTTTTTAGATTTTTCCTAATTCCTCTTCATTTGCTACACAGGCCTTGAAGTTCGGATTACAAGCGAAGTTTGGGCTTAAAGGCTCGAGCGGCAAACGAAGATAAATTAGAAAAATTCTAAAAAATATATCACATTATATACGATTAACACACAATTTTTGGCAACTAGTGCTATTTAATTGGATAACATTTTTAAAATTTCGATCTTTTTCACTCCACCCTACTGTAGACCCCACGGGGTTGGGGATTTGCCACAATTAGAATTTTCAAAAGTCCTTTACATGGTGAGCAAACAGGCTGTTTCACATCGTGAAAGGTAAAGTGGCACCTTAGTCGCCACAGATCGGAAATTTACTGCGGTTAAAATTTTCAAAGCTATTTCTGCTATCAGCGAGCAAGTTGTTTTATGTTCTGAGTGAGATTTTGTTAAAGTCATAATTTTCAAAGATCATAACACGGTGAGTGAACAGTCTGTTTCAGATACTGAAGCGGGAAGAAGGCGAGGCAGATGGTACCGAGCAGTAATTTACAGCGTTTAAATTTTTCAATAAAGCTATTCGCATTATATGTCAATAAAATTGTTGTAGGACCTGAAATGGGAAAAATATGCTGTAGGCACCACCAAGTAGGAGTTTCGTGAAATTGGATTTTTCAAGGATTGCGATCCAGCTGGTTGCCGTTCCAGAGAAAAATAAATTGTGCATTAATTTCAAATTTTCAGAATACGTGATAAGCACACGATAATTCATTTTAAAGTGATATTTTTATTTTGTTTATTTTATGGTTTTAGATATAAAATGTTTTAAATCGTTGGGGGGGGGGGATCTAAAACTCTTCTGGATTTTGGGTCTCCTTGATTTTAGAATTCAGGAAATGGGTCCTATACTATATTTGCTACAATAAAATTAATAAATAGTTCATAAAAATGGTAAATAGTATGTAAAATAAATTTAACATTCTGATCCAGACATCTTGGTCAATTTTTTTTTTTTTTTTTTTTTTTTTTTTATAAACATATCTTTTGTTTTCGAGAAATGTAGGACAAAAAGGCAAACATTCAAATTTGTTACACCTAATTGTCCTTGGATTTGAAAATAGTATTTGTGCGAATGTTTTAATTCAAACTCTCCAAACTCATCTTTGTACAAACAAAAGTCCATCCGACTGTTACAAAGTTCTTCCAAAGAAAGATTTTTGGGATTGCAAACAGTCTTAATTTCAATTAATTGGGATTCATCTGACATCATTAAACCATCAGGTGATGCCCCAAGATAGGGGAAACTTGGGTTTATGACTAACCCACATTTTCTTATCAGATTTTTGTTGTACAGTTTCTTCAGCTTATTTCTAATGACAGATTCCATTTCCATGCCACGTTTTACTGCTGGAAGAAGAACTAACGATTGATTCTGCAGCTGTCTGATATTGTTACATAACTCTGCAAAGTTATTTTTTCTTTGTACAACATTATAGAACAAGGAGGCTGTTATTGTAAATAGTCTTTCTCTATGCCACATTCCGCTTCCTGCTTGTAACATTATTTCTTTTTCAGTTTGCAAGCAATCATTAAATTCTTTTAGTATATGCTCATTCATAAAAACAAACTCATATACCGATTCTTTTCCTGTCAAACAGTCAGATTTTCGTCCTGAATATACTACAGCTGGTAAAGGAATGGTATTGTTGAAGAATAACTCTGTGCAATTTGGAGCAGTGAAAATTTGCTTAGTTTTAGGAAGTTTCATAAGAGCTTGCATGTTTACAGGTCTCTATGGAAGTGAATCTGAAAAATAATAAAATGTAATCAAGAAATGCCACAACATAATGAAAATACAAAGTATCCCCAAAAAAACGTTGCTTTAGATATTGTATTACTGATTGAAATGAAAGAGATTTTACTTCCATTGAAGTTGAAAAAATAATTACATAATATTAAACTGGCATATGTATCGCTAATATGATCCACTATGTTATTTAGGCAGAGTTAGATGCATAATAATGATAAGTAAAAAACAAATGATTTAAAAAACAGTCTGCTAGTAAAAATTATATATTTAATATATATCGTGCTTTTCTGCACATTTCAGTGAAATCAACATAGTACTATAGTTAGTATTTTTTAAATAAATAATATGCATTTTTAATTTTTTCTGCGACTTTTGGATAACCCAGAATTTATAGGATTAAATTTTATAAAATTGATGCACAAAACTAACGAGAACTTATCTATAGACAAAAAGACGCCATCCAATCAATTTTTGTTTTAAAAACAAGATTTCATTTTATAGCTATAACATACAAAAAAAAAAATAATAATAATAATAATAATAATTACAACAGTTCATGTTCTAAATTTATAGAATCAAAATGAAATATTAAAAATTAGTCTTAATAACAAGAAATTTGGATGTTAGCAATTCAGAAATTCTAAAAGGTTAAGAAGAGTCTTAATTTACAAAAAATAAAAAATCTGGTGTGAAACAACCACACGACTTCTATTACCCACTATTACACATATTGATATTATACGCATTATCTGGATTCGCAGTTCTATCTTCATTAGTTTCAGAGATATGATTCTACAGGAGATTCCACACATACACACTGACCAATTGCCAAAGATTACTTTTTTGGACTCAGGAGGCCTTAAAACATGTAAATCAGGTGAAAACCAGATATCGAATTTTTGAACCAAATACAATACTTACATTACTTATGGTAGTAGTATAATGGAAGTACAATTAACTGATGCAGCTTTAAATTAGCACATTACCTTTATAAGTCGTTGGAAATAGTTCACCAGCTGTCTTCGGCGGTAGTTTTTTTGGACACGGCTGATGCCAAATTTGTAACTTTTCAGTTGGTGCCTATTAAAAAATAATCAATTTTAATTAAAAAAAAAAATTAAATATGTCATTTGTGATAAATTAGATCAATATACAAGAAATGGATTTCAAAATTAATCCTACCTTGAACATTTCTTTGGTACTGTAGTCTTCCAAAAAAGATAGCAATGCAAAAACATGTTTACATGACGATGGATTACTTCCAGCACGGCATGAATAAGCTCCATATAAAACCTGAATAAATAGTAAATTAATAAAAGAAATAAATCCGTTTTATTTATTTTAAATAGCTTCTAAAATTTGTACTTTTGGAAGGAAATTGTCAGAGAAAGTATTGCAGAAAATCTTATTGCTCTGAGAATAGAATCTTTCCCTTATCGAGTTGAATGGCTTTTGCTTACTTTGGGCTTGAATTGGAAAATGGATAGTACAGCTACGCGATAGGGGTTGTTATGATCTGGGTTTCAGCAATTTATTTTTAATGACAGATTTAGTAAAAAAAATATAGAATGTTTATTTCTTAAGCAGTTTGATAGGAATCTTTTCAAAATGTGCTGCACAGTTAAAGATTAAGGGGTAAGCTAACTAGTATTGTTATATAAACCTACATTTAAAAAAAAAATAAAATTAGGTTGCCGAACAGCTTTATTTGACAAATAATTCTGTATGAAAGTGCTATCGTCCTGAGATATGCTGCTAACAGACAGACACACACAGACAAACCGCTAAAAACATGTTTTTCGGATCCAGGAAACCTCCATTTTGAAAATACTATAAATTTTTTTGGGGTTTCATTAAAGCGACAGGCTATAACGATATTTCCCTGAAACATTTTAATTCCTTTCATATGAGTAAAATTGCAATCCAAACCATCATGAGCACTCGCAACGAGTTGCCACCACTGCAATATGTTTAAAATCCCGAATTTTTGAAAATTCAACGGGTGTTCACGGATGCACATCGACATTTTGTTTTCATTTACATGAAAAGACTATACAGAGGAGAAATAAAATTCAAGAAAAGTAAAATACAAAGTACAAAATTCTTCACGTTCTATGACAGTATACGGAGCAGCGAGAATGTAAATACCGCCAGCAGACGACCTGTACTTGAACCCAGGGAGCGTGCATAAGGTCCATTGTGAAACACCGAGTGCACAAACCAGTAACTTGAAACCACCAGTAACTTGAAATCACGGAGTAAGAAATAACTGCAGGGGAAACTCCAATGGCCGAAATCTTGAAAAACTGCAATATACTTTTAGGTAATATAGATGGCGCCACTCGTCGGTACATGTCCGATTATCTTCGTTCCGTAATGCTTTCCAATTGCAAAAGTATTCATTTAATAACTTTCTTTAACGAAAATAATGAGTTTTGAGAAAGTCAACGAAAAATGAATTCGATTACACAGAGTTTTCTTAACAACATATATCTTTTACAAGAAGTATGTGATATTTGCTATTTTAAAAAAGCCAGTTTTGCATAAGATGTCATCAAAAGGAAAATTAATTAAAAGGGGCATTTAATTTGAAATAATTTATAAATATTTTTTTTTTAGTATTTTTTGTAATTTTTATTTATTAATATATATATATATATATATATTATCCCAATGAAATATGAAATTAATTCCATTGAAAAAAAAAAAAAAATCTACGTAAAAGTAATAAATATTTTTGATTGTCAAATTCAATTTTACTATATGTAAACTGTTTGAAAAAATAAATTTTAGACCTCATTCGTGGTGTGATGTTGGGATTATAAGGCCAATTGACAGCACTTGGGTTTTAGGCCTGAGTAGAATGCCATCAGTGTGTCTCCTTATGGGATCCTAGCCAGTAGTTATGCAAGTAGCGGAGGAAATCACGAAAAACTCCGATCGGCTAGGTCCACGAGCGCGACTTGGAATTAAACTCGACATTTCCCGTCTATCAGCTTGAAAAGAACACCATATTAAAACCACTCTGTTTACGGTAGGTGCCCTATTGTCTCCGTTCTGTAATGCTTTTCACTTGCAAAAATGTCCATATAAAAAGTTTTTTAACAAAAAGAATGATTTTTGAGAAAATCACGAAAAATGAATTTAATTATACTGGGTTTACTTAACAACATATATATATATTTTACAATAAGTATGCGAGGCTTGTTATATTAAAAAAGCCAGTTTTGTGTAAGCTGTCGTCAAAATGAAAATTAAAAAAAGTGTTATTCAATTTCAAATAATTTATATAAGCAATATATATATATATATTTTTAATATATTTTATAATTTTTATTACATTATATTATTATTATTATTATTTAATCCCAATGAAATACGAAATGCATTCTATTTTTAAAAAAGTCTACATAAAAGCAATGAATATTTCAAATTTAAGATGGAATGCAATTTTAAAGTCTTATGCCAATCAGGTCTTAGACCTGAGTAAATACCCTGCCCTCCATAGTAATTTTTTTTTAAGTATATTTAGGTTGTGTTCCTGCGAGCTTCGGAGAAAACCATAGAAAACAGCGTGCGATAGGTTGGTGAACGCGACTTTGTATCAAACCCAGCACTTCCCGTGAAACAACTTTGAGAACATAGCCATTCGGTCAATAGTGGGGCAGGTAAAAAACTAAAATTCTTTAAAAATATATGTTTAGACGAAATAATATGTTGGTGTTAAGGCAATTAACTACACGAGGCTTTTGTGACTCAGTTATGTGCCCTCAACACATAACCAAAGAATGAAAATTGGGAGACTTTCTAAGGGATCCCAGCACATATTTACCTAAGTTTCAGAGAAAACCATAGAAAATTTCGGACGGCTAATCGACGAGCCCGACCTAAGATCGAACCCAGCACTTCGAATCTACCAACTTCAAAAGCAGTATCACGCCACTCAGAAATGTGTGAAGACTGATATATTATAAGGTCAAAAATAAATTATTATTTTATAAATATTAATATTTATAAACTAAAAATAATATAATTTAAAAATAATATATATTATTTTTAAATAATTAGTTATATTTATAAATTAATTTTATAGAAACTAAATCATATATTATATTAAAAAGAAAAAAAATCCACTTTGTACAGCTAAATGTAATAATGACAAATCATAATCATGAAATACATTTATACTATTAAGATATTTAAATAATGTATAGAATCATCCGCAACTGAGAAGTATACTAACAGTAAGAAAATAATAATAATATTAAATAAAATAATTTTTTTTTCTACTTATTTATAAATTGCTTATAAATTAAAATTGAAATTTATGATTAAAAAAATAATAATAAAATAAAATAAATATGGACGAAAATTTATTATATACTATACATTTCTTTTCAATCTACATTTTTCTTTATTATAGATATCATTTCCTTCCCTAGTCCTTTTAAATGTCCCTGTGTCCCTTTAATTCGTTATAATCTTGACGAAAGCCTATAAAAATTTGCTCTAAAAAAATAACAAGTTCGCTATGCCGCTTGTAAAAATTTTATGCTGTTAAGAAAACCCTATATATTCAAATTCTTTTTTCGCCTATTTTGTCAAAAATCATTCTTTTCGTTAAAAAAATAAAATAAATGAGCGTTTTTCATATTGAAAAGGATGATCGGACATTAGCCGAGAGTGGCGCCATCTTTTACTCAAATAATTGGATAACACACATTTTACGCTAGTTTCCCCTCCAGTTATGCCTTACTCCGTGCTTGAAATTAAAAGACGCCAACAGGGAGAAAAATTTTTTTGTCTTTCTCCCATCTTTATAAACACTAACTGGTGTTCGGAAATGCCTCAAAATTAAAGAGATTGAACGAGACTATCTGAACTTCATGGTCTCTTCAAAATTACTAAAAGATCATTTTTGGCAACCAGTTTTTTTATGGTTTTAGAATAGAAAGAGTTTGTTGTGAGAAAATGGCAACAGGAGTGTTTTTGTTTTTTATTCTTTGATGTGTGAGGTTGTGTGAGGATAGCTTAGAGTTTCTTTCGTTTCAAGAGTGATTAAAATTCAGAGTAAGAGTTGAAATACGAGGATTTGTATGAGTATAAATCCTTTTAGAGTTATTCTACCGTTATAAACGGATAATTAATTATATATGTATTAAGAGTTATTTTCATCACAGTCTGGTGAATTACATCTGTAAAAGAATAGCCGATGCTGTGTTATACTATTCCAAGTTTTGTATATAGATCCTGTAAATAAACTATATGTGTGTTTTTTTACGAAGTTGATGTCTTATCTGAGTTAATCGTTGACATCGGTGAGCATCTGCCGTCGTGAAAACGTTAAAGAAAACACAAATTATTTCGCGTTCATACAGGAGAAAAACTATGTGTGTGTGAAGAATGTCCTAAAAGATTTTCTAGGAGTAGCAGTTTAAAAAAGCATTTTCGTATTCATACAGGAGAAAAATCATATGAATGTGAAGAATGTTCTAAAGGATTTTCTCAAAAGAGCCATTTAATGGAACATCTTGGCGTTCATTCAGGAGAAAAACCATATGTGTGTGAAGAATGTTCTAAAGGATTTTCTCGAATAAGTAATCTAAAGAGGCATCTTCGCGTTCATACAGGAGAAAAACTACATGTGTGTGAAGAATGTTCTAAAAGATTTTTTACCAGGAGCAGTTTAAAAAACCATTTTCGTATTCATACTGGAGAAAAGCCGTATATCTGTGAAGAATGTTCTGAAGCATTTTCTCAAAAAAGCCATTTAATATCACATATTCGCGTTCATACAGGAGAAAAACCATATGTGTGTGAAGAATGTTCTAAAGAATTTTCTCAAAAGAGCCATTTAATGACACATCTTCGCATTCATACTGGAGAAAAACCATATGTGTGTGAAGAATGTTCTAAAGGATTTTCTCGAATAGATGATCTGAAGACTCATCTTCGCATTCATACAGGAGAAAAACTGTATGTATGCGAAGAATGTTCTAAAGGATTTTCTCAAATGAGTAATCTAAAGAGTCATTTTCGCGTTCATACAGGAGAAAAACTACATGTGTGTGAAGAATGTTCTAAAGGATTTTCTCGAAAAAGCCATTTAATTGCACATCTTAGCGTTCACACAGGAGAAAAACCATATGTATGTGAAGAATGTTCTAAAGGATTTTCTCAAATGAGTAATCTAAAGAGGCATCTACGATTTCATACAAAAGAGAAGCCATAGTGTGTGAAGAAGTTTCTAAAACATTTTCTCAATTAAGTCATCCAAAAAAATAATTTTCGCATTCGCACTGGAGAAAAACTAAACATGTGTGAAGTACTAATTCATTTCCTCAAATGAATAGTTAAAAAAAGTATCTTCGCATTTATACAGGTGAAAAAAGAAAAAAGTTATGGGTGTATCCAAAAAGAAAAAAATAATAATAATAATGCTTCCTAAAGAATCATCTACGCACTTACAGCTTGCGCAAAATATACTAAGGGACCAAAAAAAAAAAAGCCGCACTTGGAAATTTTCTTTTTCTGGAAGCGCCAGTTTTACTGTAGTAAATTTTCGAACAGATTTTATTACGTGTTCCACGAGCAATTCAGGACTAACCCTAGTACTGAAAACAAGATGCAATTGTTCGAAAAATTACAGTGTTAGAAAGTATTTCAAAAATGACAAGAATAAGGCGATTAACACCACAAAAATATATCAATTTTAGAGTGAAAATAAAGAAATAATTTAGTACGTGGATGTTAAAATTATAAAATGTTAACGAAATATTAGTAAGCTGATTTTAGCAAGATATAAAATTTTTTGGCTGTTTAACGCGTTCACGCTGGCGTGACCCACCAGTGGGTCACAGCTACAGTCGGCAGCAAAAGTATCCGAGCACTAGCAATAATTCCTGTCCGAAAAAAGTAGTGCTTTGCTTAATACTGCTTTGCTAAATAAATCCTTGTCGAGTCATGTTCTTAGTCAGTCTAAGAACTTGGTTCGACAAGGATTTATTGAACAAAATAGTTTTAAGTGTACTTTGTTGGCATCGGAATTATTGGCTAGTGATACTTTTGAAAAATGTAAACAAAATGCGCCGGCGTGAACGTGTTAAACTGGAAATTTGTCTCTAGGCGGCCACGTTGCTCATCCAGCCGAGGTGACCGCAAGTTAAAAAGCCAGTGCTTAAAAAGTCATTTTGTATTACATGTAGAACATAGGTGGGATTCAGGAAAAGTTTTTAGTAACATAATTTCCTTAAATACAGTGCAACAACGATTAAACAAAGCAAGTTTAAGTGCCAGAAAAAAAAAAAAAAAAATCCAATGTTAACAAAAAGAGTTATAAAAGAGGGTTCGTTAGCGAAAAGGAATAAAGCGGGCTTCAAGGTGTCTTCACACTGGTCATTCTGTTCCGTTGCCCGTTGTCCTCAGAGATTCTGTCAGTGAAGTAAACACCGTTACGTTCGGCAGGAGCGATGCTCCATTGTGTTGCGATTTCATTACGGCTTTGGCGAAAACAGAATTGCGCCAATAATTCTGGCGCTTTTCTCGCCGTTCCCGAACCCGAAATGGACAACGATAGCGAAATGAAATATTGTTGATTGTAAAAAAAGGCATTCAATTGCATTTTATAACATTACATATGTACTTTTAAAATGTTTCTTTCACCCTTCGAAGCTGCATTAAATTGCAACACACAATTAATTAAAGTAGCTATTGCAACTCTAAATGCCCCATTCTATATATATATCAAATTTAATAAAGTTTTAATAAAAATAAATTATATTATAAACTTATAAATATGTCTTTCTAACATGCAAACTATTAGCTTTTATTACAATTGAAGGTAATACAAAATAAAAAGATAACACATAGGTACAAGAATGATTACTACTTTTACTTTACAGCAATATTTATTTGTTCAGTGTTTATTCTGTCTAATAATTGTATGGGCCCTCCTAAGACTCCTATATGATAAGAGCTGGTGCAGTGTCCGCCATTTTCTATCCCGTCTGGGAAAGTGTTGGCGGTAGAAAAAGCTAGGCTACCTTATTGGCGTTGTTCACGCCTTAAAAGTTCTACAGACATGTGAGCAACAACTTCTTATCGCAGCTTTATTATGATTTCTTTTTTTATTCTCAATTGTTTAACTGCAATGATGATTTAATGTAAAAAAATATTTGGGAGATTAAATTATTTTTTCTCATAGATAGACGTTTTCTATTCATGCATGTATAATTATTTTTTAAGTTTTCAAGCTTACTCTCTTTTTAAATTATATTAATTTTTTCAATAAGTTTCTGCAGATAAATAATTTAAATTCCATTTTATCTGATTTTTTTCCCCCTTTCCTGTTGAAGGATTTTAATAAAAAAAAGAAAGGGAAAATTAACTCATAGCTGAAAATTATCCTAGCATGAACAGTTAATAAAATTGTTCGTTACTTTCTTCTATATTCAACAGAAGAAAGTATTAGATTCATAAAAATTTCGATTTTTGGTTTTCGATAGTTTACACATTTTGAGAAGTCCAGAACAGGTTTTGATCGTTTTTGTACTTGTGTGTTGTGGACATCATAAAACTTTCTATATTATCCACAGTATAAAGTATATTTTTCAACAGTATAAATAATTTATGTAAATATAGACGTTTTTTTCTCATAGAAGCATAACACTATATGTTCACAGAAAGTCTATTATCATTATTATTTTTCTTTTATGAAAAAAATCGCTAATAGTGTTTTAAAACGTCACAGGTCAATAGTTCAAACAATTCAATGGTTTTAAAGGTATTGATGAGTTCTTTTGAAAAATACTCGTATTGAAAATTCCTCCCCCCACCAGAAGGGGGGACCTTCAGCCCACAGGTGGGGGGAGGCTTAACCATAGGTATCCAATTTTATGTATATAGTTCATTATCACTATTATTAATAATTATCACTGCACATTCATAGAAAATTTTGTCATATAGTGTATTGTTAGAAATTTAGAAAGAGGGGATGACAACGCCACCTGTTGGACGATTTTCACCAAAAGTTGACTGGCAGTAATTTATGTCAAGGTCCATCTACATATGAATTTGTATAAAATGCTATGCTGTAGTACCTGAGATATTGTTACCACAAAATTTTTGTCATATACTCAGACAGAGAGAGATTTTCTGAAAATGGTCAAATCGTATTCTAGACCACTCAAAAAGTGTAAATCCATCGAAAATCTTAGGTCGAAATTTTTTACTAATCGAATACTTTTTTTCATACACTCAGACAGACAGAGATTTTCTGAAAATGGTCAAATCGTATTCTAGACCTCTCAAAAAGTGTAAATCCATCGAAAATTTTTACTAAATTAATACATTTTTTTTATTAAATATAGCAGAAAATAAACATATCTGTGCATGATTGAAATATTTGTGAAGCTCTAGCTCAACAATTAATTTAGAGAATTTCATATAGATTTATATATAGTTGCATCTGGACATAAATTAGTCCCTGTCAAATTTTTGTGGAAATTGCTTAATAGTGCTGCTATCCGTGATTTCTCAAATTAAAGGTAAGACAGCTCAGGTTATATTGTGCATAATCATTAATCAAACAAAACTTGATATATGAGACGACCATTATGAAACATTATGCTGATTCAATTTCGGTGCATATCAGCTGAATGGGATGGCTATATCTCTGATTGTATTGTGTATAACTGCACAAAACTTGGTATATGAGAGGGCCATTGTATAAAGCTATGCTGGTTCAATTTGGATTTATATCTACCAAAAGGTGGTGCTGCTGTTCTACAATTTACCTTGGGAATGGGAAGGCTAACTTTTGACTTCTATGGCATTTAAATGTACCATGCTGGATATGTGTGATAACCATTATGAAAACAAATTCCAATTTAATTTGTGTGTTTATCGGGCAACAGGAGCTGTTGCTATCATTCATCCTGTGTGATGTTCCCTATTGATACATCTTAGTACCTGATTAAAATTGCACGAAATTCCATATGGTAAATTTTTAATGTTAGAGGTGCATGTTATACAATAAGTGGTGCTGTTGTCAATGTAGAATGATATAGCAGAAAGTTTTGTGATGGTCACAACATACTAGTTTAAGCAAAATTGTTATTGTTTCAGTTTTATAACATATTTAGTTATAATTCACTGTTATTTATTTTCAAGTTTCAACATTACCAGGCACTGAATTCTCATGACAAATAGAAATTTATACTAATTTTTTCAACTTAAACTATAAAGGAAAATAAATTTCGAAAGGGAGTTTCAAGCTTTATTTTTCACTCAACAATATGTACTACAGTTTAACTCAAACATTTTCAACAAATCTACAAAATTTGGGAGGATATTTGAGCCTTCCAAACCCTTATTTGGCCACACCTACAGCCTTATATCACAAAAAGTAAGTTTTATTCTCTACCAAAAATAAATTAATTAAATAAATAAAGCACTTTTAAATTCTCAATCTTAAAAATGCTTTTTTTGTTTTTGTTTCCTTTTGTTAAAAGCAAAAATAAAAATTGATAACTTTATATAATATTTTAAATTATCACAAATCCATGGTTCAACCATTCAGTTTCAAGGTACTGACCAGTTATTTTGATTGGGGGATTTATAGTAGGGAAGAAATGCTCTTACGTATACCAAAAAAAAAAAAATAGTTAACTATTACTATTATAATTCTTTTTAATTTTGTAATGTTTCATTAAAAATGATTCTCACTAAGCTCATTTATACAAAATTTTGTCAGATATTTTCATGTTAAAGATTTAGAAAAGTTGGAATAGCAGTTCCACATGTTGGACAATTTTTCATCAAAAATTGACAGGCACTAATTTATGTCCAAGTGCAACTACATATCAGTTTTGGGAAATTCTATGCAGTTGCTCATGAGCTACAGTTGCCATATCAAATTTGTCACACACACACACACACACACAGAGATAGATGCAGAGAAATATTTTCTAAAATTGGTCAAATTTTATTCTAAAGCTCTCAAAACATGTAAATCTGTCAAATACTGATGGTCGAAAGTTTTTACTAAACCAATATTTCTTTAATTTGACTATAGAAGTTGGTTGATTGGTTGGAGGATTTCAGGCCAATTGTCTCTCTGTGTGCTCTCCGTGTGGGGTCTTCCTAAGGGGTCCTAGAGCATGTTTATGCGAGTTTCGGAGGAAACCACAGAAAACTCCGAACGGCTAGGTTAATGAAGAAAGTAAACCATGTATTGATGATTCTGCATTTTAAGACTTAAAATGTTGCTATTGCCATATAACAAATTATGTAAATAAATGACCATAAACTCTTAATTGTAACAATATTCACAATCACATTTAAATAATCATCCACCAGTGGCCGTGGTGTTGTTCTCTCAAAACTGGTAGATGGAAAACACTGGGGTCAAACTCAAGTTATGCTGTTCCTAGTTTTCTGTGGTTCTCTCAAAAACTAGTATAAATATGGGCTAAAACCACTTAGCAGAAACTTCATGGAAGGCATAAGTTCTATGTGTACAAAATTAGCATTATACCACAATGTAAATTAAAATGTTAAATCCCCTTTCCTTTTCTTAGAGAACTTCTTATAAAGAAATTTTCTAAGAAATATCCTATTACTTTTTCTTAGCTTCTTTTACATTCATAAGAATGTATTCAATTTGTAAAAAAATTTTAATTCCACTTCTTGAATTTACACATTCTGGAATATCTTAAACATGATTTGACCATTTTTAGAATTTGTTTCTCTCTACGCAAATGACAGAAATTGTTACAACTCTACATCAAGAATTAATGCACAAAATTTACTTTTAGTCACACCTCGACGTAATTAGCTGTCTATTATATTTTAGTACATATCATCTGATAAGTGGTGTTGCTATACTGAAAATTTCTCAATTTGTGGGAAAGCACAGCTTTCATATTGCATAAATGCAAGAAAGTTGAAATTTCAAATGTTTATTAATAGTAATAATAAATTAAAAAAAAACTACACGCTCAGTTTGGGTGCATATTGGTTGATAGATGGTGCTGTTATATTCCAACTTCTCCCATTTATACAAGGGCAATACCTCAGCTTCTTCAGTCTATAAGTGCATGAAACTTGTTAACTGAGATGGCTTCTTTGAATATTTAATTTTGGGTGTATATAGGTTGAAAGTGGTCACTTCTATACAGCAATTTTCTCCATTTACTAGAAAGCTGTCTATTTCATTTCCTATTATGCATAAATACACCAAAAGTCATTAAAGAAAAAAAAATATGCTGACTTAATTTTGGTAAATATCAGCCAATAACTGGTGTCGTATAGCGTTTCTCATGTTTTTATTCAGTTTTTCAACCAATTAATATGTTGGAAGGTTATAAAAGAAAAGTCTGTAAAGACAACAGCATGATTTTTTTTTTTTTTCTTTTTTTAAGCATTTAACTAAGATACAAATTTTAGTTTTTATGTAGCAGAATCTGAAAAAAAAAAAAATACATAAAAATATAAATATAAATATATTAAGATCCTTTATTCTAAACACTTTCAAGTAATGTTAATTACCACGTTCAAAAAAAAAAAAAAAAAAAAAGAAAGAAAGAAAGAAAACTCTAAATAAAGTATTTAATTGGCAACTTTATTTTATAAATAAAATTATTAATTAAAACTAAATAATCTTAATGCACTTAAAAAATTTTTTTTTTTTTTTTTGAAAATTCTTCTACTTCTTTGGTTTAATAAAATTCAAAGTGCATTATTAAAATTCAGTTTCTAAGCTAAGTATTTTTCTATTCTTATATCAGTGAGAGATTTAGTTTCAAATTTTTCAATTTTCAGAGTACGTGACTTATATTTTGCCAACAGATCTATCAATAAACAAATTTATTATTTTGAAATGCAAGACACGATAGAGACAAAGTAGTCTAGATATGAAGTTTGACTAAAGATAGCAATTTTAACTAATTAAAAATGCATGACACATGACATTCATAGGAAAATGTATCCAATTGAAAAATGAAGTTTTTCAGATTCTGTTTTTTGAATATTACTCTTTGAACAGGTCATCTCTTCAGCTTAGTGAGCACATTTAAAAATAAATAAATTTAAACGTATTATTTCATTAAGCAAACTCAGAACTAAAATTTTCAATCTTTAAAAGAAATAATATTTAGATTTTTTTTTTTTTTTTTTTTTATATATTGCTCGCTAAGGAAAATGGTAGCAAGTTTAAAGAGTAGAATTCAAAACCTTTCTTTTTTGAATGAGATAGCTTTATAAAATGAAACAACAAAAATTCCAAAGGATAACATGGGAAGAAAAAAAAAAGAGAGGGCCTGACAGCCTTAAGGTTTTTTTTTTTTTTTATGGTAAATTGATCATGGAAAGTCAAGACTGAAAAGAATTCTTCACAGAGAAATATCTTTCCCAAAAGCCTTCAATATGGGGGAAAGGGGGGGGGAGGAATCCAAAATTGTTTATTTATTGTTTCTATAACATGATTTTACATTGCATAACCTGTAATTATTGTAACTAGTATGAATAAAAACTTTAAAAAAAAGAAAAAAAAACTTAACGAGATGAAAAGAATAAGTGAAAAAGTAATAAAAGAGCTAAAAAAGTCACAGAAAAATACAGTGAGAATGGTTAAACAATAGTTTATTGAAAGATAAGTACAATTCATAACATTTAAATAAACAGTAATTTTATACTTCATTCATATTCACACATATAACACATCCCATATATTGAAGCAAATAACAAGAATACAAAAATTTTAGATATGTTGAATTTATTAAGGAACTAAATATTAATTTCCCATTGTTCAACAAGAATGAAAAGAGAGAACTTAAAATCGTTTTAAAATTCAACTGCAGACAACTAGTTTAAAGCAAAAGAAAGGGGGAGGGGGTTGCAGAATTTTCTGTTTTATTCAAGTGGTCTACTGTAATATATACAATATATATGTTGAACTTGATAATTGAATCATTTTGGGAAATCTTGTTGCTTTGTTTGGCGTGTGTGTGTCTCTTTGGTGAAATGTTTGACTAATTATTATTTGTTCTCATTCTTTGCTTCTACTATCAAAATGATTATATATATATATATATATATATTTTATTTTATTTTTTTTGGGGGGGGGGAGGGCTTGTGAAAGGAACAGTCCTCTTATTCTTATAAATCTGTCTTACCAAAAGTCTCCTGTATTAATAACTAGCAGCTGCCTGTTATTTTTTTCACAATGACCTTAAAATACCATTAAGAATATTCCAAATACAACTTTTTTATATAACTTTTAAAAAAAAATCTAGATTAAAGTACTATTAAATTGTAGGCAGAAGCATTGGCACTTCACATGACCCAGTAAAGCATTGCTGAGCTGTTTTTTACAAGCCTTATGATAAGAAGATTATAACGTTTACATTAGAAAAAATGAATTTATATGCTGTATTTTTAAATTTACAATATTGCTTAAGGTTGAGAAATTTTGTAAATTAATAACTTTGATTCATTGATTTCAGCCTTCATAAACCCACTGCAGGATAAAGGCCTTTCTCACGTGATTCCAATCTGCCCTGTTATTCATGCAAGATGGCTAGCCCAGCTTCATTTTAACTTCTTAATTCTAAATATAATATTGATAACTTTGGCTTCCTCTCTAATTCATATGTTTTGCTTTCCGTCTCTTCACGTGGATTCTAACATGCATATCTCTGTGTTGTCTGAAGCTTTTGTATAGTTTTTCATATCAAAGTTTCTGAAGCATGGGTTAATACATCAAAAACTGTACTTCTGAAACAAATTGGGAGAATACTTTTGAATGTAGCACTATTACCAAGAATAAAATTTCTTTTTGTAGTCTTCAAACCTGTATTTTCTTCAGCGGCTTCCTGGGTTATATCACAAATTTCCTGGTGTCTTCTACAATCATTTTCCTAAGAATTTTCATAGTTCTAAAAATTCATCTTTTGCAAGAGTATTTTCCTTGTTACATTTTTCTTCTCTTCAAAAGCTGTAGAGTCTCCTCCGAGATTTTTTTTTAAAGGTATATATGTATGTAAAAAAATAAATAAATAAATATTTAGGTATATCTTCTTCAAAACTAGCAATGTTTTCTGCTGAAAAAAAAAAAAAAAAAAAAAAAAAAAAAAAAAAAAACATCGTCGCCAACAAAAAATTCTGGTAGCATATGAAAAATATTCTTCACCGTTTTCTTTCTTTCTTCTTTCTTTGTAGTTCCATTTTAAAATTTACTTGAATATAGAAATTAAGATTCTATATACCAGTTATTATACCAAATAAAAACCAATTATTTATTAGGCTTGAATGATTCTTTTTTTTTTTTTTTTTGACATCAGGAACACCTGTTTAAATTTAACATCATGTAACTGGTTTTATTTTCACTAAATGTCATCGGTAATGATACATCATTACACAGGTACAACAATTCAGCACCAGGTCGACAGCATGCGCAGAAAGGAGCAGTGTACACCAATTCCCTAAAATGGTGCAATAATTTAACACAGAGTTGTGAAACATGCACGGAGATGTGTAAATTCCCTAATTCAACACAGTGTATCAAAAAGCGGTGAGAAAAGCAGAAATCAAAATAGTGAAAGTAGAATTGGAGCCTGATTTTGGGACCAATTCTTTCACCAAAATATATATTAAAAAAAAGAGTTTCTAAAAGTTGAAAACATTATTGCTAGTTAAAAAATATTGGTAGCCAATGGCGACCGTATTTCACGAGCTCTCACATACACATATTGATAAAGAATTGTTTTATATATATGGAAAGAATAACGGTAATTTTTAATTTAGTACTCTCAAATAATTAATAGTGGACAAAAGTGGACAAAACGGTATTTTGTCCGGGACGGTTTTAACCAGGTTTTTTCCAGTGGATTTTTCCACTATGGAAAAAACCGAACAATCCTGCTGCGACTATTTGTTCTTGAGAAATCATTGTACACAGACTAATAAACTAACAGACACCCCTACAGATGGACACCATACAAATTTTGTCATTTTCGGATTCCTCACATCTGAAAACGTGTAAAATAGTCCAAAACCTAGGGCGAAAAATTTCACGATTCTTTAAGTTTCCCATACCTATAGTATGATCGGGAACTAAAACTGAAAAAAATCATAATTTTTTTTAATACAAAAAGCAAGGAGTAGCCGCTTGAACTGGAAGCAGGCACAAACAAAATAAAAATTCTTGATTTCAGATGTAATACAATACAGTGGCATGATTCATGTTATATGCATCACAAATAAAAGTATATGAGGATCCAGTGGAACAGGGAAAAAAAATGGATAATTGAAGATATCATAATTCATCAAAAAACTATTAGCAGCAGCTTTATCTGGAAGCAGGAACAAAGAATATAAAAATTCTTGACTTTAGATGTATACAATACAGTGGCATGATTCATGTTAAATACATTACAAATACAAGTAAATGAGGATGCATATAAACAGGCATGAAAAAATAAATTAGCGAGCTTCGCCCGCTAGCGGGTCAGTATTTTTAAATGAATCACTATAATGAATGAATTCTCAAAATTGTATCTTATAACTCATTAACATTACTCTTAAGAAAAAAAAAATCAATTGTGATCGGGTAAAAACTCGAACCGGGTCCCTACTGCCTTCGGCAGTGCAGTCCCGTGAAATCTTGAATACCATTTTTAGCTGGAAATAGACATTTCTTTGCAGCTATTAACTAATTCAAGTATTAACAAAAGAAAAAAAAATGCATATATTCTTTTCATAATAAGAACAAGGAACAGCAGTTTGTACTGGAAGCAGCAACAAACAATATAAAAATTCTTCATTTTAGACGTTAAACACTACAGTGGCATTATTCATGTTAAATATGTTACAAATAAATAAAATAACGATGCATTCAATCAGGCATTTAAAAAAAAAAAAAAAAAAAAAAAAATGGAGAATGAAAAAATGGATAATTGCAGGCATAAAGCAAGGAGCAGAAGCTTGAAACAGATACTTATTTTGTTGGAGCTATTTACTATTTCACGTATTAACAAAAAAATTAAAAAATCATATATTCTTTTTATACAAAAAGCAAGGAGTAACAGCTTGAACTGGAAGCAGGCACAAACAATATCAAAATTATTGATTTCAGATGTAATGCACTACAGTGGCAAAATTCATATTATATACATTACAAATGAAAGTAAATGAGGATGCATACAGAAAAAAAAAAAAAAAAAAAAAAAAAAAAAAATAATTGAAGATATATTTCAACAAAAAGCAAGGAGTGATAGCAGCTTGAACTGGAAGCAGGAACAGAGAATATAAAAATTCTTGACAAAAGATGTACAGTGGCATGATTCATGTTAAACACGTTACAAATAAAAGTAAATGAGGATGGAAAAAAAAAAAAAAAAAAAAAGATAACTGAAGATATATTCCAACCAAAAGCAAGGAGCAGCATCTTAAACTAGAAGCAGGAACAGAGAATATAAAAAATCTTGATTTCAGATGTAATATAATACAGTGGCTTGATTAATGTGAAATATATTACAGATGCAAATAAATGAGGATGCATACAAACTGGCACACACACACACACAAAAAAAAATCAAGTATTAACAATAACAACAAAAGAAAAAAGGCATATATTCTTTTAAAACAAAAGAGCAAGGAGCAGCAACTTGAACTGGAAGCAGGGCACAAACATTATAAAAATTGACTGTAGATGTAATATAATACAATGGCATGATGAATATTAAATACGTTACAAATATTTCTAATAAATAAGGATGCATACGTACAGGCATTAAATAAAAAAATAAATAAATAAAAAATGGATAATTACAGGTATAGTATTTGAACAAAAAGCAAGGAGTAACAGCTTGCACTGGAAGCAGGCACAAACAACATAAAAATTCTTGATTTCCGTTGTAATACAATATAGTGGCTTGATTCATGTTAAATATGTTACAAATAAATGAGGATGCATACAAACAGGCATTTAAAAAACAGAATAAAGTAGTACATAATATTTATAAATATGAAAATAATAATTAAATTGCCAAAATAAAACTCCCAAAAATGTGTTAGGATTTCTTTTGGTCAGAAAAAGAGCTGTATGATGCTGAATAAGCAACTTTATTTTTAAGATGCTTGAGAGTGCTTTTGCATCTGATTATTAAATAATAATTAATTATTTTTTCCTTTAAGTTGCAGCAGTCAGGCATCTCTATCCTTTCACACTTTTGCTTAATAATTTGTAGATGCTCCTCTGTAATTGGTTGCTCTTTCTTTATCCACTCACCTTTAAGGCGTTGGAATAATCTTTCAGCCTCTCGGCAGATCCTGTAAATACCTGATGTAGGTCGCATGAGTCCGCCCATATCAGAATACTCTGTTAAAAGAGTTAAATGCTGCGGCATTTCTGGCTCATTTTTATCTATAACAGTTTTTGCACATTGTATGCATTCCTCACAAAGTTTTTGTTTCAGTACACCATTTAACACGTTAATCGCCACGATAATATCAGAAAAATTTTTACATGGGCCATGGTAACTTTATTAGATAATTTAGTTAAAAATGTATCAAGGAAACTTAATGTATCACAGAATTTTTTTTTTTTTTTTTTGCCAAAATTCCCGTAAAAACACCATTTTTTATGTCACACATATATGACTGACATGGCTCTATATTAAAACTTTTTTTCTCGACAAGCCGTGTCAGTCTTATATGTCTGACACATCCAAACAACATACAACAAGTATTACCTGTTTATGCAAATGTATCGTTTGCGTCGGACATCTGTGATTGACGTGGCCTTCTACCAAATCGCGTACGTCAGACATATATGTCTGACATGGCTCATGTAGAACTTCTTAGCGTCAGACACATATGACTGACATGGTGATTAACGTGTTAAGGTCGCACCAGCGATGTAATACACATCATTTTCTTCACTTGGTGTTACTGGATTTGAAGACACTTGTGTATCAGAAGGTCCTGGAGATTTCTTAACACATTCTTTGGACAGATTAAAAAGATGAAAATCATTTTCAGGAGCATAGTTTGTTCCTTTTAAATCTGCAATGAATTGTGAAACACATATTAATTTTAAAGCCATTTTGGCTCTAAGGGCAGTTGGTTTGGCTCCTGCTTTTCTTCGTACTTGAGAAAACACATTTTCCAATGCATCTTGCGACAGACGCCTAGGCATAAAGAATTTGAAGCCCCTTTCAAATGCTTCATTTGCCAAATTCATCACACTTAGAGTGGACATTATTATTCCGGTTTGCAACGGCTTCCAGCCGATTCCAAATCCCATGTCCTGCACAACATTAATAACATCTTGAAGAAATTGAAATTTTTCTTTTTGTTATTGACGGTGATACTTTTGATTCTATGTCTTGCTGTCATGATTGAAAACCACTCATGTATAAATCTTATCCACCAAGCAGTAGCCAGAGCCTCCTTCCTTAATGTGCGAAGTCGCACAGCCTTTTCCAAAGCAGCAGCAGTTGTTACACTGAACAACTGAACTGCAGTTGCTACATTCATTTTTTGAAAATGTGATGGAAAAAGATGCTCCTTGTTTAGATGGTGCAATGAACGCAGACTTGTTTCATTTTCTATTTCTTGAATCCACAAATGTTTGATGAAGCCTGCACTGATACATCTGTACGGCAACCCTTCTCTAGCACAAATATTGTTGGGTAACAATATATTTTTAGAAAGTGTTGCATTACGTAGATTTTTAAGTAGGTGAGGAACATCAGCTACTGCGTATACTACTTCGGAATTATTAGAAATAAATGGATTCTTCCTTCCATCTTTTGTTACACTAATGTTAAATTGCTTCCACATTGCTTTATTATTACTGCCCATCTCAGAGACAAGAGCTTTCACAATAAGCCCAATCTCGTGACAAGCACTGATGCATGTAGAAATCAGTGCATGCATGTATTGTCCAGATGTTGATGGACCTGTCACTTCATGTGCAATAACCTGCTTCCACTGTGTTTTTAGACCTCTGACCAAAACGACAGTATAATGCATACCAGGAACATCCTTTGAGCCTAGAGTCACACCACCAATGAAGTGTTTCGCGGATACATCAAAATCTTTACTCGCAGAAATCTCCATTTCATCAACCATTAAAGAGCACCATCTGTCTGTTTCAGACATGTACGACACTTTGCTTTTCATTGCATTTAAAATTACATGCAAAATACCAAAGTTCATATCAATATTTTGCATTCGCCTATTTAAAAAGGAACAAGAGGGGCACGGATAACCTGTGGCTCTCATATAGTTTTAGCCAAATTTGCCAACAGCAAAGCGCATCTTTAGCCCTTCTGTGATGCTCTTGTCTGACCAATTTTGTAGAGATTTCTTATCGAGTGCAGCATTCTGAACTTGCTCTGCTGATAAAAAACTAAGACATTTATCTTTATCGGAAATTTGTTGACGTAATTTTGAATTTTCTGCTTCCAGTTCAGCTATTCTTTTAGATAAAGGATCTTCAGCAGTCTAGGGGTAAAAAATATAGACATATATAAATATTCATAGAATATTAGTGATAAACAAAGCATTTCATGAATTGTATTCAGAATGCACTAACTTTTTTAATACACTGCTCGACATTGAAAATGTAACACCAAGAAGGAATGATAATAACGGAATGAAATTTGTTGGACACATACATTATAGTAGGAAGAGCAATACATTAAAATTTCAGGAAATTTGGAGTAATATGTACTGAGAAAACAGTACATAAAGCAGCGACCTCTGTGAGCAATAACAGCACATATCTGCCTAGGCATTGAATCGAACAGTGATTGGATGACATGTACGGGTAGAACACTTCATGAAGCTTCAACACGATGCCACAATTCATCGATCGAAGTTACTGGTGAGTGGTGGGGGCAAGTCGCTTTTCAATGATTAAACAGTCATTTTGATTGGTGCGAGATCAAGAGAACTCGCTGGCCAGAGCAACAGTCGAACACATTCTGTATCAAAGAAGGTCCGAACAATACAAACAACTTGCGGTCGTGCATTATCTTCCTTCAATTTTGCTCTACGGAGGCCTCGAATACAGGGCAGAGGGGAGGGCCTTAACTCTTCAGAAATTTAATGGCCGCTGTTCAGAGTGCCAGGAATACGAACATGAAGTAATCGAGACGTGTATCCAATGGGAACCCATAACATCATTGCAAATGATGGACAGTATGATGATGTCGAATCCCAACTGGCAATGTGCATTATTAATAATGCCGTTAAATACGGATGAGGCAATCTTGAAACTGTAAACAGGATTGTGATTTGTCTGAAAAGTTACTTCACGCCATTCCTGCGTCCAGGTTTATCGTTGATCACACATTAATGGCACCCATATCAGTGATGCAGTTTTGAGGGTAATCAGAATTTTGGTAGCTGCATACTGAGTCACTAGCTGAATTGATGGTATGTTGTACCATTGGATACACGTCCCGGTCACCTCTTGTTTTCATTCCCGCCACTCTGAGTGCCAGCCATTACATTTCTGACGAGTTAAGGCCCACAGCTCTGCCCTATGCTCAAGCCCACACAGCACACTTCCTTGAAACTAGGTTGGCTTTCAAGTGAATTTACCATGACAGAGCAAAGTTGCTAATTCAAAGATATCTCAGACCAACATCAAGTTTGGAAAATTACGCATGCCAAATAAAGCATATTACTGGCTTAAACTTTCCTTGACGTCAAGTAACTGTCCGCGCATGCTCTTCTTATTTGCATATAGTGCCTTGCTAACTCGGTTTTATCATGTTGTTGTCATCTCGCGAAATACGAAGCAAGTGCGGGTGACATTAAAGTGAAGAAGGTAAATGATTAATTTATTTTTATAATAATTTGTCTAAATAAAGTAAAATAAAGCAAGCGGTAAGGTTTCAAAGTGCACACCGTGTCCTAAAAGTTTAGTCAATCAATAAAATTTGCATTAACATAAAAAGTAATAACGTACAATTAAAATTCGTGAGATAGGCAATAAATAAAAACAGTTTTGCTGATATACACATATGAATTATGGTCAAAGGTTTGAAGTTATAAAATCTACATTGAATGATATAAAAATGTGCTGTCCCAAAAGTATAGACACAATACAGCATTGCATGTTTTCTTTTACATTTTGTTCACAAAATAAAATATTTTTATTGTCGTCTGCTTCTATAAATGCCGAATAATTTTTTCCTTTAATTGAAATATCGCCTGCTATATATTTAGCATAATAATTTAATGAGTTCAATGTATTGTTTTGTTTGTGATTCGAGAAAGATGTTTTCTACGTATTCTGATAAAAAATGTCATGTTCTAAAGAAATTTCTAAAGGCGAAATTATTAAGATCTTACAAATTAAAAGTAAATTTTTAGTTACTTTTTAAATGTAAAGCCAAATTGAAACATTTTAACAGCTTTTAAAAATATAAATTTGATGGTAATTATTAAAATATTAATTTCATAAGCCAATTAACATAGTCATAAAAATGTCTCATCCCTCCCTTATATGAGGGAGAGATGGGACAGGTTTATAAAGTTAAAATAATTACATAATATGCTGGCATACTATGAAAAAGGACGAAAACAGTGGGTCACTATGTATGTAAGGTTAATTAATTATTAATAACATCTATTTTATCCAACATTAGAATATAATGTACCACTTAAATAAAATTTTCAAATGCTCGATTAGTTCATCATTTTTTTTTTTTTTTTTTTTTTTTTTTTACTTCTAGCAGAGAAGGTATTGTTTTTAGTTCAAATATTCAAAATTAAGTTTTTGTTACATTTACATGTTTTGTGGTTCCCTGAACATTAATAAGGTTTTTTGTGGCTAATCTGTGTGTGTTATCACTATCAGCATATCTCAAGAACAAATATTACCAAGAAATCCTAACTGTAATTTGTGAATGTAATTTCTTTTCTATATTTTACCATGTCCAGGGAAATTGCTCAGGAATGAAAATTAATTCCTCATACATATATGGTTAATAAAGTATTTTTAAAAGTTAAAAAGGTAGACAAAACTCGTGTGAGTGCCACACCAATTATTTTCCATGATTTTGAATTTGTTTCGAGCATTTTCTCTTCCATTTATTCATACATTTTCCTCTTGATATTCTCTGTTTATGGAGAATCAGAATCTTCATTTTTCTTCCTTTTCTTACATGTCCCATCTCCCCATGAACTGCTCTGTCCCATCACTCCCTTTTCATTATTTTTCAAAAAAAATAATTTATTATTAGACACATGCAACTTTTAGGCTTGATTTAGCTACTACTTCATAAAAGTTATATTATTAGGTATATAAAATATGAAAAGTAATTATGCTAACATCAGTGAGTGACGTTAAAAACTTGCCTTGAAAATTAAGCAATTGTTTACTTTTGGGGTTATAAAATAGTGTTTTTGTTACATAAACTTACAGAATTCTCACACTAAAAGGACACATAGCAACAAATATGGAGCTGTAGTTACTTCACCTGGTGAAAGTGACAGAAATTAAAAACATTGTTTATTTTAAGAACAATTTTAGGTGTCCCAACCCTCCCGATTCTCCCATATATATGTGTGTGTGTGTATAAAATAAAATAATACTTCAAAGCATTTGTACAAACAACTGAAATCTAGATATCCTTCTCCAGAGAATGTTCTTTTAATAAAAAATACAAGTTTTATATCTTTTGCGAGAAATATTAAATTTCATTTGATAGTATAAATGTTTATTTTTATTTATTTATTTATTTTTAAGGGAGATACAATATATTTTATTTATTTTCCAAATTAAAATAAATGGTAAATTTAGAAATATGAGTGGATTCTCAGTTTTTTTTTTTTTTTTTTTTTTTTTTTTTTAAGAAAAATAGTTAGATATTTTAATTTCGGAAATCTGTGTTTTTTAAAGAAAATCCTTACCACCACTAATATCTATGTCTAAAGCAGAATTCGAACATGACACTTTAAAATTCCAGTACAAACATGGACATATAGCAATTCTCCCCCCTCCTTTCAAACTTTTAACTCAATATTTTATCACCTTCCAAAAGATATAAGAGAATAATATTGCTTTCCATTACAAAGTAACATTCTCAGGCAAATTTCTTTATGAAAGCACTGCTGCCAGCATTTTAATTTATTCGAAGTATTTTTAACCCCGCCTTTATTTCATATCACCTATTTTTTAAGAGTAATTTTTTTATTGTAGTTACACACCAGAGAAAAAATTTCTATAAAGTAGTGAGAAATAAAGCCGGGGCTGATAAGACTCCGGAATAAATTAAAATGTTGGTAGCTATGTTAAAAGTAGTTTGACTACATGCACCATTCTTGCTGATACCATTCTTGCTGATTCTTATGTAAAATAACCTCCTGAATCCCAATATAACTCCCATTTTGCCCAGTCACCCACAGTTTTCTAAATACACTACTCCCCCCTCAATTCCTTTCCCTGTTCGATAATTTTATGACTATAAATTTGATTTGAAGAATGAAAAAAAAATAATTTAAAACCTAAAACAAAAAAATATATAAAGTTTAAAAAATGACATTAATAACAGATTATAAGATACGTAATGCATAATTTCAGTGCAAATACCCCCCCCCCCCCAAAAAAAAAAAAAAAAAAAAAAAAAAAACTTACCTTGTTGCAAATGTCTATGTTTTAGAATTTTCCAACTCTGTAGCCCCTCAGAAGATATTTAACGGTTAAAATAATCCTCCCACCTCCTAAAAATCAAATTTATAGCCACAAAATCACCAAAAATGATAAAAACGGAGGTCCGTTCCTAAACAATTGTGGGTGATGGGGCAAAATGGGCGTCCTATTCGGATTCAGAAGGTCATTTTACATAAGAATATGCTGAAATGGTGTTAGAGGCAATTTTCCTGCCGAGCAGAGTAATTAGAAAAATAACTTTGATCATTTACGCAATAAATTTTTAATATGTTGGTTGATGTTTTACAACGAAAAGGGATCAGGCCAAGTTCAGACCTAGATCCTCAGAGTTAATGTCCTAACGCTGTCTCTCTTTTCGCTCCTGTAAAAATTTATTTATTCAATACACCAAAAAATTATTGTATAAATGGTGGAAATTATTATCCTAAATATCTAATTGCCATAAAACAGTTATGGAGTTAAAATAAACTAGCTGGAACCCGTCGAATTCGACGATCATTTTACTGACCGTAATGTTTCAAAAAACGTCGCATCATTATTTAAATGTACTTCAAGTTAAAACATCTAATATAATTTATGACATTTCACTTAAAAAAAAGAAAGTCAGAAAAATGCTTATAAATAGAAATATTATATGTGACATCACTTTCTCCAAAATACAGTCAATGTGACGTCAAACTGACTCCAAATAAACAGTTGCTATCTTTTATTTTCTATTTCGGTTAATACTAAGACTACATGTTAGCTGACCCGTCCGGCGTTTCCCGGGCCCATGGTAATAACCTTAAATGAACCTTAAATTAGTATGGTTTTACATCTTTAACTCGATTTTGTTTGAATTTCTACTTCTAAATAAAAGCATCGTGAAAAAATAATCAGCTGTAACAAAAAAATTACCTCGAACCGAACGAAACTCTGGCTTGTGACCCTGGTGCCTTCGGCAGCGCATACGCCGGTCGCTAATAACATAAAAATATTCCGAAAAATTAACCTGGAACCGAACGAACCCGCCCGGTTTTTAAATGAAAGCATCACGAAAAAAATAATCAGCTGTAACAAAAAAAATTACCTCGAACAGAACGAAACTCTGCCTTGTGACCCGGTGCCTGCGAAAGCGCCATACGCGAGCCGCTCATAACATAAAAAAATTCCAAAAAATTAACCTGGAACCAACCGAACCCGCCCGGCAATGCCCGGTCCCATGATAATAACCTTAAATGCACCTTAAATGTGTATGGTTTTATATCTTTAACTCGATTTTGTTTGAATTTCTATCTTTAAATGAAAACATCACAAAAAAAAAAAAGCATCATCTGTAACAAAAATAATTACCTCAACAGAACGGAACTCGGGTTCGTGACCCAGTGCCTGCGGCACGTATATGCAGGCCGCTAATAACATTAAAACATTCTCAAAAATTATCCTTGAACCGAACGAACCTCTGACTCGTGTTGCCGCTGCCTGTGGCTTCGGCACCGTATAGCAGGCATGCTACACGCATGCTACGCACGCGCTGCAAAATCCACTTTCCTCCACAAGGGAGCGCAGTATGTTGTATACGAATATCACCAATCGCCTTGAATTTCCATGACCTTTCAAATAAGGTGTCACATGGTGGTGTCAACTGCAAAATCCTTTAGTTACACTTTCCACCGCCACGGACCACAATGTGTTCTATACGAACAACACCAACGGTCAGGAAATATCAAGATCTTTAAAATAAGTTGTAACATGATAGGGTCTACTTCAAAATCACCTAGTTCCATTTTTAAACACCAGGGGGCGCACTATATTGTATACACACATCCCAATCAACATGAAATTTCAAGACCTCTATCACCAATCGCCTTGGACTTCCAAGACCTTTCAAATAAGGTGTCACATGGTGGTGTCAACTGCAAAATCCTTTAGTTGTACTTTCCACTGCCAGGGGGCGCAGTGTGTTCTGTACGAACATCACTAACGGTGAGGAAATACCAAGACCTTTAAAATAAGATATAACATGATAGGGTCTACTACAAAATCACCTAGTTTCATTTTTCACCACCAGGGGGCACATTATACTGTATACAAACATCCCCAATCAACATGAAATTTCAAGACCTCTATCACCAATCGCCTTGGATTTCCAAGACCTTTTAAATAAGGTGTCACATGGTGGTGTCAACTGCCAAATCCTTCAGTTGTACTTTCCACCGCCAGGGGCACACTGTGTTCTGTACGAACATCACCAACGTTCAGGAAATACCAAGACCTTTAAAATAAGATGTAACATGATAGGGTCTATAGCAAAATCACTTAGTTCCATTTTTCACCACCAGGGGGTCGCACTATACTGTATACAAACATCCCTAATCGGCATGAAATTTCAAGACCTTTAAAATGAGGTGCTACATGTGTGGGTCTAGAACGGATTTCCCTCTCAAACTAATTTCCCCCCTTTCCCCTCCCCTTCAAATCTACTTTCCCCCTTTTTTCCCCCTTTAAAATCAAAAATTCCAAATTCGCGGATATTGATTTTTTAGTATTCGACTCTAAATCTACCCATATGTACAATTTCTTCACCGTGAAGTAATTTGGAGCTTAGTTAAGCTCGTAAACGTGTTGTTAACCCGTTAACTGTTCGACTTTTTTTTATTTTTCTCTTTTCATAGCACATCTACTTAACAAGACCTTTTTTTAGACACCTCAACCAAATTTTTACACCAAGTAGTTCTCACAATATAATGAAAGACAGACAAAAACATGTTTCAAATTAATAATATATAGATAGTTTTCTTCTAAGACTGAGTTCATATTCCCAAAACAGACAAATTGAAAATTTTTAACTTTCATGTGAACGAGCCATGTGAGTTATCATCCTAGAACTCAGTTGAAAGAGAGTTGAGAGTTAACATAAGTGCCCAAGTTCAAATTCTGGACAAAATTATTTTCTGCTCTTGTAAAAATTAATTTGGATAACTTACCAAAAATCTACATAAAATGTGATTGATCGTCCCCGAAATAAGAATGTATTAAGTTATCTACATCAGGTTAAGAGCGTAAAATAACTATCTTCTCCGACAGCCAAAACCCATATTATTCTATGGGGAAATTTATTTATAGAATTCATTACCTTATGTATTTTTTTTTTAAATCCATTTTCATACTGGGAAAATTCTCAATAATTAAATTTGTATATGTTTTCTGAAAGTAGTTTCATAAAGTTTTCATTTTTGACTTTAAAAATACGAAAAATTAAACAATTGCATGCTTCTTTTTTCTGTACGAGAAGTTATTGAAATTTAAAAGATATTTTTTTTTTGGAAAACGAGAACCTATATAACGGTTGTGGTTTTTCCAAAAGTGAAAAAGGAATTTAAATAAATACACTAGGTTATGAGTCATTCTGTAAATAAATTTCTGCATAGAATAACATGAGCTTTAGCTGTCGAAGAGGAATGCATGCCATTAAAAACATGCTTGATAAGCAATAGTTGCTTCATGTATGCTGTAGAGTAGAGAAGAGGATTATTTCTCCGCAGCTGGCTTCCGGCGACGATAAGTAGAAAGTTCCTTTGCATTTGATGCACAGTCGGCAGTAAAAGTGTCCGAGCACTAGCAAAAATTCCTATGTAAAAAAATTACACTTAATACCGTTTTGTTAAGTAAATCCTTATTGAGTTCTGTTCTTAGTCAGTCTATGAACATGATTCGACAAGAATTTATTTAATAAAACAGTACTAAACGCACTTTTTTTACATAGGAATTTTTGCTAGTGCTCGGATACTTTTGCTGACGACTGCATCATGTTAAAAACATGCTCATGCTTGGCAAGTAAAATTTGATTCATGTTTGCTGCATCAAATATAATTCATACTTGATGCAGCAAGTACAATTCATATTTGGTGCATCAAGTACAATTCATACTTGGTGCAGCAAGTATAATTAATACTTGATGTGTATTACTTGATTCGTATGAGCTGTGACAAACTTAGTGCATGCTTGATACACATTACTTGATTCCTGTTTGATCTATCAAGTCTAAAGCAAGTGGGACAAGTGTAAACTAGGATTCTTGATCTTGACTTGCATTAAACTTACAGGCTTGAGATGGCAAGCTCGATGCAAGTTTCTTGACTTGAGTTGTCAATGTTGATGATAGCTTAATGCCTATGTCTTAATCAAAAAGCGATCTCAATGACTCAGAATTCGAACAGGCAGACGATTTTCTAAGTGGTCTCGATCGGAAACAAAACACATACGAGACAACTGTCTGTGATGAAAACGGAAATGGTTGTAATCAATTAAGATATCATGTGTTTTATACTGGGAGGAAAAATTGCAATTTTCAATTTTTTTCAAATTTTCATTCACGTTACATTTGAATTAATATTCGGCCTAGACAGCATATTATAAAGCTACTGTTCAATTTTCATGAAAATATATGAATAATTAAAAAAATGACATATTTATTGGAAAAAGATTGTCTTCTTTTATTTTTTTGCAGTATTTGCAGTAGTCGAAATTTCGTAGTATGTAGTTTTAATGCCCGATAATTCGATTGTGAATATTTTTGAAAGAGTACGATTATTAGGAAGGCTTGAGGAACAGGGAAAAAAGGCAAAAAAAAAAAAAAAAGAGTTGCAGCGTAGGCAAGGTATTTGGTTTTCTTTTAGTTCTTTTATATTATCGAAAGTATTATTCGAGATTTTACCCGATTTACACGTTTTAAGGTTTCCTTTTTAGGTTTTCTTTTGTATCTCAGCTACTAATTAAAATATTTTCATAAGTAATACATCATTTGAAAGCTTTGTTGATTTGGAATTGAACAATATATTACAGAAATTTCTACCGCCAGATGGCACTGCTATATTTTAAAATTTCAATAGTTCAAATGAGCCGATTTAAATGACACCTTCAATAGTTCCAATGAGCGAGGAAGGTGTTGTAAGTTCTAAAACGAGGATAAGGCGCCGCAGGCGCCACCGAGCGGGACTTAGCTAAAGTTAGAAATTTGAAATATCAGCGCCGAAGGCGCTATCGCACGGGAGTTTACTGCGATTTAGATAAGCTATTTTCACGATATATCAATAAGCTGTTATTAGATCTGATACGGGAAAAAGGCGCCGCAGGCGCCACCGAGCGGGAATTTCGTAAAGTCGGATTTTTCAGGGATCGCGAACCAGCTGGTCGCCGAAGGCGGCTAGTATATAATATAATATACTATAATTCCTTATAAGAAAGTAAAAATTAGTGCATAATTTTATGAAACCAACTAAAGATTTTCAAGGAATTTGAAAAAATAATTGACACCTGTATAAAAAAACAATATTTTGCAATGAGCAAAGTATTCTCATATTCTAATAAGATGATATACAAAGTTTTATCTAAAAAAGTTCCAGGTGTGATCTGTAAAAAAAAGCTATCTTGCCAAATTTTCTGCCTGGGTAATGAATCCATTAAAATCTACCAAAACTGGATATGGAATATACATTTAGATTTCATCCAAGTTTTATAGAAGTTACATAAAATCAGCATAACTGATGCATTTTTCTTTTTTTCTTTCTTTCTCTTTTAAGCACTTTAATGCACTTTTTTTGAACAGGGAAGCTAAAAGCATTGGCCTTGCTCTTTGTATTATGCAAATATTAATTTTAGACAAAAATATACAGGTTATTGATTTTAAGCATATATTTTTAAATCCTGATATTGAAAATCAATATCACACCGTCGCCAATTGCCCACCTGTGCAGCATTAGTGCGACGTAAAACCCAACCACCACCACCTGATATTGAAAATCAATATCACATTTATGTTTAAAATTTATCGCTGCATTATAAAAAAAGGAAAAGGTCAATGCTTTTGGTTCCCCTGTTTAAAATAAGAGCATTAAAATTCTTAAAAGAGAAAGGAAGAAAAAAAGAAAAATGCATCAGCTATGTTGATTTTACGTAATTTCTATGAAACCTGGATGAAATCTAGATGTATATTCCATATTCACTTTTGGTAGATTTTACATGATTTAGATGAGATCTGGATGTATATTTTACATCCAAATCTAGTTGATATTACATGAAATGGCTGAAAACACAATGTTGCATTTACATCCAAATTTGGTTGATTTTACATGAACTGGACAAACTCTGAATGTCTTACATAACAAGATGGTTGATAATACGTACCAACTAAGTGTTATTTAGGGCCATGTTACAACTTTGCTTGTGACATTTCAACCAAAAATCGACCAAAGCAGATAGCAAATTTCAACGTAATGGAACATAATATTTGATCCCGATTACGTAATATCAACGTATAAATTGTGTTGTGTGGGAACACACTTCACACACATATAGTTTTTCTCCAGTAAGATTGTGATGATTTTTTTTTTAGATGACCTTGTATAAGAAAATATATTTTTTTAAATTCTTCACACACTATGGTTTTTCTTTTCTATGAATCCGAAGATGCCTCTTTAGATCACTTATTCCAGAAAATCCTTTAGAACATTCTTTACAGGCATACTGTTTTTCTCCGGTATGAATGCGAAGATGGTTTCTTAAATTGCTCCTAGTAGTAAATCCTTTAGAACATCTAATACAGGTGTACGGCTTTTCTCCGGAATGAATGAGAAGATGATCTGTTAAACTGCTCCTCGAAGAAAATACCTTAAAACATTCATCACAGACATACGGCTTTTCTCCAGTATGAATGCGAAGATGTCTTTTTAAACTGCTCCTTTCAGAAAATCCTTTTGAACATTCTTCACTGACATACGGTTTTTCTCTTGTATGAACACGAAGTTGCCTCTTTAGATCACTTATTTGAGAAAATCCTTTAGAACATTCTTCACACACATATGGTTTTTCTCCGGTATGTACGCGAAGATGCTTCTTTAGTTGACTTCCTTCCGAAAATCCTTTAGAACATTCTTCACAGACGTGCGGCTTTTCTCCGGTATGAACACGAAGATGTCTCTTCAAAGTACTCCTGTCAGAAAATCTTTTAGAACATTCCTCGCACAGATATGGTTTTTTTTTACTGCATGAATGCGCAGATGTCTCATGAGATTACTTTTATTAGACAATCTTTTAAAGCATTTATTACACTCATACGGATTTTCTTCCGTAATTATAGGTAGCAGATGTATATTCATATTTTCAATAAAATTATTTATGAAATTTGTCACAAATAATTTATGTTTCTTGTAAATGAATGTGTAGCTAAGTATATATAATCCTCTCAAAATAAACTAATTAAAGAAGTAAACAAACGGGTTATAGTATTCAAGTTTTTGTTTTTTCTGCACAATAATTAATAACAACTTTAATAATGAGAAAAGACGTTATTAACATTAACTTTTTAGCCAATCTCCACTCTATACAAAAACGAGTTCGATGCAGTGATGCCAGATGGTCGAAAATTATTTCACCAAAAGGTCTTCAAATTTTGCCATATCAGGTTTTTTTTTTTTTTTTTTCGAAAAAATCCCCAACTTGAATTCTACTAAAAAGGGATAATAAATTTTTTTTCAAAAAGAAAATATGATAACATGAGTCTAAGGAGAAATATAATAAAATTTCAACATCACTATCACACATCATCTAATGTTGCAGATTATATAGAAAGCTCTAAATAATGGATTATCTTCTTAATTTTTTCGTACATATATACTTATTTAATTGGGCTTTTGCCGGCATTTTTTGCCTGACACCTGGAGGCTTCATCTGCAATTTCACTGATCAGGGTTTTTGTTGTTATCCCAGGTGCCAGCCACTTCCCTGATCTCAATTAGCAGAGTTATTAGCCCGATCGGTGGTACTCGGAAAATGTTCCAAGCTTTCTAGATAATTTTCAAGACATTATTAGTAACAAGTTATGTAATCATATAAGGGCAATGCTATGGTTTGATTTCCCACTATTAAATTTCCATAGTTTAAAATGAATCCAGAATTCTCCGAGTCTCTGAAGATAAATTTCCTGTTAGGGTGAGGTGAAATAAAATTGGGTGGAACTTTAATGTTAAAAAAAAAAAAAAACTTCGTTGAGAAAATATAAAAAGTTGGGAAGTTGAGAACTAAAAACAGTTTTACTAGAGGCAAAGTCACAAACAAGACACTTGTCTTGGATCCATCTGTAAAAAATTAAGCTCAATAATGAGAAGTATAATGAATCTGAGAAAAAACTAGCAGTCATATTGAATTTTTAAAAAAATCATGTTTGATGCTGGAATTAATAACTATGAACACATTATACTTCAAAAACTTCATTAGTTATTTGTAATGTATGATTTTTTTTAAACATGGAAAAAATAAGAAAAAAATTCCACATAAACAGGAATTATGAGGAATATCTTAATAATAATGATATTAAACTAGTTTTCAATACAATTCATGACAGTTGTATAGAAGTCATTGTCTCTGAATATTTTAATTGAAAATTTCATAAGATATTAAAATTTCAGATTTTTTTAACATAGGAAAATAAGTCAAAATTTTGCACAATAATGCAATATTATGAGAATTTATGCAAATAGTTTACATATGTAGTTGTGTCAAAACAAATATGAAACTGTATCTAATAAAATATTTCAAAATGGAAAGAGAAAGGGTAGCCTAGTCAGTGAGGCATTTCATTCTGAGATCATGCCAGGTTAACAATACATTTCATTTCTTTTAACATTACTGCAGTATACTGTATAATAGAAATTCAAGAAAACAATTGGTACTTTTTTTTTGGGGGGGGGGGGGAGTCCATTAAATTCTAATATTTATGTTTAGTGCACATTAAAAACTTCAGTAAAAAGTTTATGAAGTCATTCATGACATAACATAAAGAAATGCAAAAAAGTTTTCAAATTTATGCAAGGAGGGAACTGCACAGTTGCAATGAGAAGAGAAAGTTTAAATATTAGACTACAAGAAACTTTTATTCTCGTAATTTGATATATAAGTTATGAAGTAGGTACTAAAATAGCTTAAAAATCATTTATGACTAGCGGGTCGATGTTATCTCGCAAAGTTAGTTTTTAAATTCTACTTTTATATAATACTTAATACATATCTGAGTAAATCATTTTTTATTTAAATGCTGCACAACATTAGATTGCATCTTATAAATTAATGAAAAATTACCAAAATTTAATTAAAAACGCCATTTATTTTTAACATACACGACAGAATGGCCTGAAATCGATATAGCACTCAATAATGAAAAAATTATGCCAGTATTGTAACCTTTATTATTGTGAACAGCATTATTTATCCTGTGAAAAGCGGGCATTAAGGCTCCTATATATACGAGCTGGCGCATCAGGCATTTTGTTGCCTTAGGGTTGCTACATGTACTCAGCGCGTTTCTCTGATAAACAAACAACAAATATTTTTTTTATCGTCTTACGTTACTTTAGAGTAACTTATTTCAGTATATTTCATAATTTTAGCTAAGTAAACTATGATACAGAAGTTTGTTTAGCAATAAACTGCTATAATCATTCAAGAAATGAATATAAAGTGTGCACAGACCTTCTATTACTGTGTATTTGCGTTTTGGCGACATTTTGTAAAAGAAACAGAAACCGCCCTAACAACACATCGTACATCCATAGGATATCCTCAGAATAAAATGACATCCTGAGAATGTGCTGAAAAAAAAATGTGTTTTTAGGAATATTATTGTTGCTTATTGCTCTTATCTTGACCGGATTAGCTTCAGATCAAGATTTTTAAAAATCATTAGGGAAGCGATAAGGACGCCAAGCGGGAATGCTGTCCTCTTCGGAGGCAAAAAAATGGCGGTGATGCGTCGGCCTATTATTTTATTTAGGGGCTCTAGCGGGCATTACATGCGTAAATAAGGTTCATATGCAAGAAAAACCAAAGATTATACTGATGAAATTTTGTAAAGAAAAAAAATAAACTTACTTTAGGTGCAGAAAACGAACTCGGACATTATTTCTCTCTTAGGGCTTTTTTTTTTTTTTTTTCTTATCACTACCATAGCCTGTTTTACAACTAGGAACGAAGAATTTATTTGAAACATCTCAATTATGCAGTTTTGAGCACTTACAAAAAAATTAAATTGCTTAAAATTAAAAATTTAAAATGCACTCCAGCAAAATTCTATTGAAAATAACAGTATATCCGCCCCGAGATAGGGAGTAATGACAAGTGGCGTCCTCAATATTTACCAAAAATTTAGATCACAGTTTCCAAGTTTTCTCCCATTGGACCTTCGTCTCCTATTAAATATTACTCCATGATGACTACACTTACATACACAACAAATGCAATAAACAAGCACATATTTGTGTTCGAGTGAAGTGTCTTCTAAAACTTTTCTCAAACAAGAATACACAAGTGCATATATCACCAATACAGAAAAAAAAAATCAAACATGAATCAGGTATGTTCGAAAGGGTTTTCTGAAAACAAACAGTTAAATGGACAAGTACAAATTCACACACTGGAAAAGTCATATTCATGTAAATTATGTTCTGAAAGATTTTCTGATGAAGGACATCTAAGTGCACATCAATGCATACATACAGAAAGGAAACCATATATGTGTGAAATATGTACTAAAGAATTTTCGGAAATGAATAATCTAATAACTCATCTACGCATACATACAGAAGAAAAACCGTATATTTGTGATATATGTTTTTAAGGATTTTCTCAAAAAGTACATTTGGATACACATTCACGTACTTATACAGGAGAAAAGCCATACGTGTGTGGAATATGTTTTAAAGGATTTTCTCAAAGAGCAATTTTCGACGGACATTCACGCACTCATACGGGAGAAAAGCCCTACGTGTGTGAAATATGTTCTAAAGGATTTTCAGGAAAAAGTAATCTAAAAACTCATCTACGCATACATACAAAAGTAAAACCGTATACGTGCGAAATATGTTTTAAAGGATTTTCTCAGAAAAACCATATGGATAATCATACACTCATCCACACTGGAGAAAAGCCATATGTGTGTGAAGTATGTTCTAAAAGATTTTCTCAAAAAGGGCACATGAATAAACATTCACGCATCCATAGTGGAGAAAAGCCATACGTTTGTGAAATATGTTCTAAAGGATTTTCACGAAAAGAAAGTTTGGATAGGCATTCACACATGCATACAGGAGAAATGCCATATGTCTGTGAAATATGTTTTAAAGGATATGCTGAAAAAGGAGATTTGCGCAGGCATATTCGATCTCATACAGGAGAAAAGCCATACGTGTGTGAGATATGCTCAAAAGGATTTTCGCAAATAAATATTCTACAAGCACATCTACGCATCCACACAGAAGAAAAGCCATACGTGTGTGAAATATGTTTTAAAGGATTTTCTCAAAAAGGACATTTGAATAGGCATTCACGCACTCATAGATGAGAAAATGATTATAATATGTTCTTAAGGGCCCGCTTCACTCACCGCCGCCAGAAGACGAAGCTAATGTTATTGTATGGGAATTTTTTCTTTGCAAATAATTTATTAACTAGTACATATTTTTAAATTCTGTTTTCACTTTCTGAAAATTCTTAGCTGTTAAATTGACGGACCTTTTTTAAAAAATTATTTTTTTAATTTTTTATATTTTGTTCTGAAGCTGCAAAATACGAATTTTCAATATGTGAATTATTTTCCTTTTGTAATTTCAAAATAAAATATTAAAAAAAAAAAAAAAATATAAACATTTTTAAAAAAGGTTTTAAAAGGCTCGGGCTTCCGGCGACGGCAAGTGAAGCGGGCCGTTAAGGACTTCTGCAAACAGTAAGATAAATTGACATCTACGGAAGGAAAGCGAAACGTATACAAATATAATTAAATATTTTCGCAAAAGGGATCTTAAGTTCCTATTTACTCATTCAAAAAGTGAAAAGTTATACGTGAATATAATGCATATCAAAGGCTTTTCTGAGAACATAATTTTAAAGAAACATTCGCAACATTCATGCACTCATACAGGAGGAAGAGCATACGTATGTCAAATATGTCAGAAATTTTTTTCTCTAAAGAGTACTCTAAATATTCATCTAAGCATCCACAGATCCACACAGGAGAAAAGCCATAGAGATGTTAAATAAATCATGAAGGTTTTTCTGTAAGGAGTACTAAATACGCTCTACACATCACCTAATCTGAAGATTTATCAAAAGGAGAAACTAAAAAATGTTTATGAATCCCTATAGGAGAAAAGTCTTACGTAGGCGAAGTAAATCATAAAGGGTTTTCTAAAAAGAGACCTAGATTAAAAGGAAAAGCCACATATGTGTAGAGAATATTCTAAAAAAGAAAAAAAAAAAAATACTAACACGAATGAACGGATTCATACAGGAGGCACGCCTTTTTTCCTGTTTAAGTCTAAAGTTTCTAAACCGTTTTCTGTAAAAATTTTCTTTTTCACACATCTACCCAATTAGAGAATAAAACCACAAATGTGTGGAGTGTGTTATAAAGTGTTTTCCAAAAAAAAAAAAAAAAAGAATACTAATAATCATTTACGGCTTTATGTTAATGAAACAAGAAGTGCATTCGTAAGTACTTCTCGAGAAGCCCGTTCGATTGGAGTAACGGTACCCTCCAGCTCGCAGCGTACTTGGCGAGATAAAAGATTTGGCGAAATGAATTTTGTTCGTGCATGTTGAACTGCTTTAGCTCAGTGACTTATCCATTTCAGTTTCAGTTTGGGTATTGTGAGTTTGTTTAAATATATACCAGGCTATTGGATTACCATCATGACCATTTCAGTTTTGTTTGTGTTTGCGCTGGGGCCGATAATGTAGGGGTTCGAAGACTCGAGTCCCCTCAGAAAATTTTCAACATGTTTTTTTAAGAGCCATTTTATACTAATTTTACTTTGAAAGAGAACTTTTAAAAAATGACGATCCTTGTGAACCGAAGCTAGCTAAAACAGACTATTGGGAGAATGGAGATTGTTTGTATTGTGTCGTTTGAAAATGTAGATTATTATGGATATTTTATGGCAGTATTATAATTTTTCATTATTAGGATATTTGACGCATAAAAAAATGTAGTAAATAAGTTTCTAGCGATTTGATTTTTGCATTAATTTCCTTTTACCAACATCAAGCTTAGGATAATTCTTTGTTGGGCAAGTTTTTATTTTTAAATCTGTATAACTTATTTTCTGATAAATTAAATTGCTTAAAATTAAAAATTTACTCCGGCAAAATTCTATTGAAAACAACATTATATCCGCGCCGAGATAGGGAGTAATGACAAGTGACGCCCTCAATATTTACCAAAAATTAACATCACAGTTTCGTAGATTTCTCCCATTGGACCTTCAACTCCTATTAATATTACTCCGTGGAGCACGCCAATACTCTTAATGCTTACAAACCCCTTCTAGTGAAATGCCAGCGAAAGCTACTTTTGCTCCTCGCAACCTTGAAGTAGGGCACCCATCCTCAGCGCATTTATCGCTGTTTGTTGTGGCAACGCAACAGCTTATGTAGAAACACTTATGCTCCTTCTTCCTTTATTATTATTCTATGCTGCCATTTGATATGCCTGATGCTGCATTCTTCCCTAAGTTTAAGTGAATATAATTTTTAGAAGGGTTTCAGAGATATTTAATTTGACTTTTTAAAAAATTCTTCTATTTATATTCGCATTTTATTATTTATTTGGTTGCGTCTTTATTCCCTTTGTTGAACTTTTTTTACATGAATCATGAACTTATAAATTATAAATATCTCTTTCCCCGCTTTTTTTTTTTTTTTTTTTTTAATGTACCTTTTCACTTTAGGAAAATAGAATTTAATAAATAGATTTATTAAGGAAAATATAAACATGCGATATTATCTTCATTTGTTCTGTTATCTCAAATAAATAAATAATAATCTAGTTAACGATAATTTGTGAAATTTTAACAGTTTAAGTAAAAACAAATATTGTTTTTAAAACTCAAAGAGAAGATATAGCACAAATAATTCCGAGATTCTGCCTTTCTCTCCCAATTTTTAACTTAACCATAATCACAATATTGGTTTAAAATTGAAGTAGATATTTTATTACAGTGACGTCACTGCTACTCTACTCTTAATTTTGTGATATAAATTCGATTTACATAATTTTATAAACTAAATGGCAAAGACTATTGTGATGAATCACAGATTACAATACAGGAAAAGAGAAAACATGTGCACCAAGAATAAAAATTTTTCGTAATGGGCTAACAAGATGAAATTAAATATCAGTTTGAAAAAAAAAAAAAAGCATGCTAATGAAATTGGTTTATGCTTCCGTTCGTATTTGTACTGCCTCACCAGTGGCTTAGTAGTTTTGATCTCAAAAAGCTGGTAAACGTGAGGTGCCTTGTTTGATCGCAGATCGCGTTCGTCGGCCTAGCAGTTTCCATGGCTTTCTCTTAAACTTGCGCAAATGCTTACTACACTTATCCATAGTACACCCCGAGGATGTCCGTGGGATGTATATCCATCTTTAGGAATTCCTGGGGATGTTATGTGGATAAGTTCCCCTCTGGATCATTTCCCCTCATGCTTAGGCAACCAGTTGGCCTTACCCCTAACATAACCCTAATACCAATACTCGTGTTGGTAGCAAAAATTTTATGTCCAAAATTCGGAGAAAAAGATCGATTTCTTTTTAAACACGTTACGAATATTGTTTATGAATAATGTATTAAACAATTTTATCACTATTTTTAGTATTTTTATATGATTACAAATATTGTTTATTCCTGGTGTATTTAAGAATTTTATCACTACAATTTATGCATTTTTATATAATTACGAGTAATGTTTATTCTTGGTGTGTTTAAGAATATTATTACTATATTTTAAGCATTTTAAATTTATCAAACAAAATGTTGAGGATATATAGGGGAGACCCGTGTACCTGGGGCCGCTTTTTTTCAATGCCCGAAAAAAGAGCCCTTGACCTGTCTAAAATTATCAAACTGATATGTACGTATCTTTAGGACTAATTACTTCCAACTGGAATTAATATAAATACCTAAAATAATAAAATCCGACAAGTAGAAGGTTTTTTAAAAAACTTCACTTGTGGCCCTAGGTACAACACCCTCATTGTACCTAGGGCCATTCTCTCAAATTTAGATTTCACTTTGTAATGAATAGAAAATAAGCATACAAACATGTATTTTATAAAAGAAACAACATCAAGTAATATATTTATTTATCATATAATAATTATCATGTTGTTACCTTAATTTGAAACACGAAATTTTTCACTTTTTTTTTTTTTTTTTCTTTGGGATATTCTAACATAATGGTTTTTTTCTTTAATTTCTTTCTTTCTTTCTTTTTTTTTTTTTTTTCTGGAGTGCCTCTTGGATTTCTAGATCTCTCTGGTTTTCGGTCACATCTTTTCTTTGATGTGGGAGGTTTTGCTTTAGGTAAAGGTTTTGCTTAGTTTCGTACCTGTTAAAGTATGACACACGAAACGATGTTAGATGTTAAACGTTTCGAAATTTCAACAGGACACGATACATAGACATCCAGTTCTATCACTGTTGGTTCACTTTCTTCCTGGAAAATCTTTTTTTTTTTTTTTTTTTAATTTATGGAGGGATCTTGTCTTTTAGTCACATTTGAACTTAAATATTCATCCTCAGTGAATGTGTTTTAATTCATTGGCCATATGCCGGATACATGAAAGCCTGATATAATGTTTACAGGAGTAAAGGCCGACGGATAGGACTTGCCAACATTTTCAGCAACGTTATATATAGTGATTGGTTTACCAGGGTTTGCCAGCATCCAATTACTACAGACTGTACTGTGTTTCTTAACACTTTCGCGACCGCTAACGTAGATTCACGTCATTTGAAAATATAAAACTCCACCAGTAGGCGCCTCTTTTGCAATTTGTATGTTATTTGTTTCTAAAATATATACACAATATCCATATTTGTACAATCAGTATACTATGGATGCAAATACTTTGATTAGAGAGAGTATGATTATAATGCATGTTCATTTGTAATATAAATGTAAATACGGAAAATTTTGGTTTGAAAAATTGTAACTTATGAAAAAAACGCCCACAGGCGGACATTACTGTCAAAAAGACAAAAACATGCGGTTGCGAAAGTGTTAAAAGGTTCAAACACACTGGCCCTAGGTACAAGGCAGCTATGTGACCCTAGGTACAAGTTTTGGTAACTTCATTCAAAATGCTGTCCACTAAAAAATCCACAGGCAGAGAGGACTATTTAAATATCTCATTTATTGCTTAATATAAAAAGCAAAATTATACGCTAGAAATGAAAGAAAAATATTTGACTTGCCTTTGTAAAATAGCAAAAGAGATGAGATGCAAAATTTTACTTCAAACCACGTAAATTCGTTTTCTACGTCTAACTTGTCAAAACTTTCTGCTCAAAAATTCCAAAGTAGTTGTAAAAGTTGCAATTGGTGTTGTTACTTGCCCAATTGAGTATTAAAACTTAAAATTAAATATTATTCAAATAAAGTGGGGTGGCCCTAGGTACACGGGTCTCCCCTATATATATATATACTACAGAAGCCCCGGTTACCGAAATCTGAATGCGTTTCCTTCTCTATCTTGGATCAGATAGATCCTAGCGGCAAATATGAAGATAATAAAATTGTACTTTTAAAAAATTAAATAACACGCTTTTATTGAAATGTGAACTAAAAAGTACAAAATATCGATCTTTATAGTATATAAAATGAAGTGTAAGAGAAAATCGTGTAAGTGACACACCACAATATTTACAAACTTTTAATTTTTAATAAAATAATGTAGAATTAAACAAAAACCATTTTTAAAAAATCTCCCCTGACTGGCTCGAACGTTAGACCTTTAGGTTCGTAGCCCGGAGCTTTACCTCACAGCCACAGCGTTCACGTAGGGAAAGTTTTTTTTTTACAATATGGATTTTTTGTTTACTCCCAGAGCGGTTACAAACGTGCATACAGGTGAAGCTAATGAAAGCGTGTTAAAAATGATAAAGATCCACACTTTAAAAAGTAATAAAGTAGCATCAATCTGCAATTGCATAAAAATTTGATTATGCCTACGGTAATTTAAAATTATATTTAAAATTCAAAAGCTCAAGATGTAAATCAAAATTTAACGAACATAGTTGATTCTCTTTAAACATTCCCTTATAAATATTTTCTTTATTCTATTTCATAAATCTTCAGTTAATTTCATTAATTATATTTCTTTAATCTAGTATTACTAGTTAGTTGTAGGGAGACTATAGCGCCCGTTGAAAAATGATCTTTTCATTTTATTTATTTCCCACTTCATAAAATTCATTTGCTAGCAAGCACGTGCGAAATTTTCGCACTTTATTTAGCTCTTCTTTAACTTTAAAATTTAAAAATATTATTATTATTTTACAGACGTCATTTTTTTTTCGTATGCATGAGCAAATTTAATATTATATATATTCACATAAAAGCATATTTTATTTCATTGGCTGAGGGGAAAAAAAAAAAAAAAAAAAGAAAGAAAAAAGGCAACAATAAAAAATTTAAATGCCTATTTTAAATCTGTTAGTTTTATATTTTAATTAATTTTAAAAAATCTAATAAAAAATTCTTTACAACTAAGGTACCTAATGAAAGGGGCGATTTTTCAGAATCCGTCAGATTAAACAGCTTATCGATCGGATAATTAGATTCTTTAAAATTAACTAATGTACGAAATTTAGGTGGCAGCTTGAGTTCAGACACAGGCAGAGACCAAGTAAATCTCTTACGCCTAAAGCGTGACAGAGTGACAGTGAGCGTAACTATTATATGCTGCTTTAACCATTTTACACAGATGCCACATGCATCACATAAACTCTTAATTTTTACATTCTTTTAAAGATAGCACGTGGTGATATTTTTTACATAATAATAAAAACATTAAATTTGTTTAACCTTTTTTTTTCCTTTCACTTTTCGTTCAGCATGTAATTCTATAGTTGCGTCCATACACAGAGTCCAAAGAAATCTCTTTGCCATACATAATAAAAGAGAGAATTATTTTGCAAAATTAAACATTTGGTTAATTAGAAAATTTCGATATATATCTTTAAACATTTATTTAATTAGATTATTTATCAGCTAGTTATTTGTTTTATTTTTACTATATTCATTTGTAGGGTTAATATTTCTATATTACTCATTTTTTACTGAAGTTTATTGTTGCAGTATAATTTCGATCATTCTTTTGTTCTGGTTAAAATAGTCACTTTCAAGGGCCATTTGACGTCGAGAAATGGATGAATGCGCATTTATTTGTACTTGCTTGCTATTTTATACGTGCACAAAATTGTTCTGTGAATTATATTTTATACTGTTTTGTTTGAAACGTAAAATAATTGTTTTTGACAATTGGTACGTTTCGATTCATATTTTATTTATTATTATTTTCGATGCTTATATTTTAAAGGCCTTCGATTCTGAAATTTCAGAATACCGTATAATAAATTTCTATATCTCTACTTACTAATTTTTCAAGCCTGCATTCAACGTAGCGGTGTTCATGTGTATTTAAATGGTGACGTAATTTTATTGTTTAATAATAGAGTATGTTTGAAATTAAAGTTAAATTTGGTTAATATGGGTTATATTTTGTTTCATTTTTTTTTTTTTTTTTTTTTTTTCCAAATTTGTTTCCGAGCTAAACGAGTTCCCTTTAAATAGGTATAAATTATTTCTGCCGTATTATTCCGTTTAGATTTCATTTTTTTATTCACAGGTTTTACATACTACATTCTGAAGATTACAGTTTGTTTTGAGAGGTTTTGTGATGCAATGTTTTTAAAAAAATTCTACATTGTGTTAGTATACATGTGCATGAATAAATATGTTCAAGCTCCCCCAGAGAAAGTCAAAGTCGGCGCTGCTGTATGTGTCATTTTTATCTCGACTATATCAAGTAGTTAATAATTATTTAAGCTTTGTTAAAAATAAACTGTAAAAGACTTTATTTTAATTAATTTAATATTTATGTAAATATGAAGAAGTTACATTGGATTGTTATCGGATAAACTTTGAAACTGATAATTTCTTTAAATCAAAAACTTGATTCATTGGACGTATAAAGTAATTTACTTTATAACAAATGTATTTCGAAAATTATTATTTTCCAAGAACTTCTTTTTATTTGTAGAATAAATAATTTAAATTTGCGTTTGAAAAATTGCTTTCGTTAATTTATTGAAAATGTTACTTTTTTTTTTTTTCTTTTTTCGGGTATTTACTTTTTTAGCTTGGGATACGTTATTTTTTAAATTTAGTAAAATTTTATTTATTTAAACTTTCAACAGTACCGCTTTAAGTATGATATTTATGTTTTTAATTTATAGATTTATTTCAAATTTTTGTTGTTATATTCATTTTATTGTAATTTTATCTTTTATCTTATTATACAATTTGTTATTATACAATATTCTTATTATCTTATTATAAATGCTACTGGATTCATTCTTTAATTAAATTTTATTTTAGATTTTTTTTTTCCTTATTTTATTTATTTATTTACTTTTACTTTCATTGTCCACATTGATTCATCACATCTTACAACATTTTAAATGCAATGCTGCACAGTGTTTCCAAATCATTCCATTTATATATCAGTTTTTTTTTTTTAATCCAGTATTTCGGTTTTCCTGATAAAACTTTCTGTTATAAATACTCGATTTTGAAAATAAATAAAAAATATGATTTGATCGCTTAAAAAAAATGGATATGGAAAGATTTTGAATATCAATGACACACATTTCAGTTTTTAATCATTCTAAATCGTAATCTGATTTAAAATTACAAATTTGCAATTTGATTCTCTAAACTACAATATTGTAAACAACTTAATTATGGTCAAACAAATTTAGAAAATATTAGTTTGTGTATCTAATAAAATAAAATACAAGTTTTTTTTTTTTATGAAGATGTTTAGAGGGCTTGAAAACTATCAGAATTTTTACATGCCCTGTCGGACACGTCTGGTAGAAGTCCATACCCCAATTAAACTTTTACGTGCTCAGGCTCTACTCCCAGACAACACAAATTCGTCCAGATTAGGTCCAAGTACGTAATCTGGATGTATAAACATGTCCGTATTACAGCCAGATTCAGTCTATATTTCATCAGATTTTGTAGATATTATGTTGAAATGTTCCCACCTTTTACATAATAAGTACGTCTTTTAGCTGAACAAAATAACGTAAAATGGACGTACGTGAACAGAGATTTCATCTTTATTCTTATTATTATTATTATTATTTTATGTGAATAGATGCAGAATTAAAAGTGATCTTTTTTTTTTAAATATAATCATTTTATGATGGCAAGGGAAAGTTTAAGGTTGTTCACTCTTTTTGCAATTTTCTCATCTCTAGTCACCAAATCCCATGCAAGTCTATGCTGAAATCTGTTTGTAGAATTATCATTTACCTCTTTGAAATTTTGTTTTCACATTCAGAAAATTTAGAACTGTTAAATTAGTACTCGTTCCCCAAAATAGATTTTTTAAAACTTTAAAGTTTTATTTTACGGCTAAAGAATGAGAAAAATGTATTTAGTGAAACGCATCTTTGAACTCAAAATTCAAATAGAAAAAAAAAAAAAAAAAAAAAATACATTTTTGGAAAATGAGTACTAATTTAATGGTTGTGTATTTTTAGAATGTGAAATGGAATTTAGAAATAATAATTAGGTAATATGCAATTCTATAAACAATTTTACTCATAGAATAACAGGGGCTTCGGGTGACCTTGACTATCTGTGCTGTACCCTCTTGAGTCATAACTTTGTTTATATATACTTTACACACGTTTAAAAAAAAAGCCAAAAAATTTTTACAAGAATGAAAAATAACCAGTACCCCAGGCTTTAATACTGGTCTGCTCACATTTTACTCTTGTTCAGCAAAAATCGACATAACAGTTACATATGAAATTATTCATTATTAATTTTTAATAATGAAGTTAAAAATTTCCTTCAAAAAGCCTCATTCTTTAGATGTATTTGCAGAACAGATGGTAAAGCATTATTATTATTATTATTATTATTATTATTATTTTAAGAAGTCTAGTTTGTACACTGGCCAGGCCATTTTTGTAAAAAATAATGTGGCTTTTCCTTTAAAAATGTTTTTTTTAATAAATTTACACTTTTTAAAATTCTTTTAACAATGTACATGAGGCACTTAAATATTTTTTAATTTTCTATGTTTTGCGTGTTCCACAGTTTTTACATGGGAAAATGCGAAATGCGTGCTAGTTTGTGTGTATAAATTCATATTCCATTTTAGAATTTTCTGTATATATATTTAATCTGTGTGAATAAATAAACAATTGCATTTTACTGGGGAAAAAAAATCATCATTTAACCTTCTATTTTCATCCCAGAATGTACCTGGAAATTTTTTTGCACTCTGTGAACCAATCATAAGCAATATTTTATATTCTGTAGGAAACATGTTTTTGTACATCTAAATAATGTTACTTTCATTCTATTGTGCAGCATGGAATTATATTAAAATATGCTTTAAACCACATTGTATTCAAATTCTTTTCAGAGTCCCTATATTAATCTTTCATTTTCCATGTACAAATATTTAAAATAAAATATTTTATTTATTTATTTATTTATTTATTTATTATTATTATTATTATTATTGAGACATTAATACTCCTTTGATATATGAAAAATTAAGCTTAAAGCAGTAAAATAATTTCTTAAAGTTCATAAGTAAATCCAATTAAATCTTTTTAATCAAATTTGTCTGAATTAACCTAAAAAATCTTCATTGTATTATAAAATATCTTAAATTAAATATAACTATACCTTTTTGTATATAGTACTTTGTATAGTGTATAGTACCTTTTGTATAGTGTATATAATTACTCGAACACCCTATTGTAATTTTCTGTTTTATTTTTTAACATTTCTTATTTTATCTACACAACCGTTAATTACACAATGTTTTACAAGTACAGCAGAGTCACTCCAGATTTTTCATTTTTTAATAAACATGTACTTAATCAAAATCAGAAAGTAAATAATAGTGCATCATCGCATGAATAGGTTTTGTATAAAGTCTTGTATTGTTGCCTTTATCTTACTTTTTAATGTATACCAAGAGTTTTAACACTCTGTTTAAAAATATTGCATATCTCATTTTTTATAGAATGAAGATAAATGTATGGATTTAAGCTGCTTATTGCATTCATCGTTATATAGTGCATCAATTTATTTTATTCCAGTAAAAGCCAAGCTAATTACTCTTACGTCTTATTGCCAACCAAAGATTTAATAAATTATTCATTACCAGTTATTGCATTTTCAAATATAAAAGACTGCCATTTAACAGCCACAATAATTTCTTGAAAGTGTTTTGTAAAGAAATCAACAGTTAAATGAATAAACTCTTTTTCAGTATATCGAAGTGAGAGAGTTACGGTTTCACAGAAATTATCCACCTTTATATATATGTGTGTTTATTTATTTAATTATAAATTCCAATTCATACAGTCGGCAGCAAAATTATTGAAGTACTAGCAATAAGGGTTGCATACAAACAGAACGCTTGCAACTTCGATGACGTAAATTTTGCAAATTTTTTGCAAATACAGTCGGCAGCAAAAGTATCCGAGCATTAGCAAAAATTCCTATGTAAAAAAAGTGCACTTAATGCAGTTTTGTTAAGTAAATCCTTGTCGGATCCTGTTCTTAGTCAGTCTAAGAACATGTTTCAACAAGGATATATTTAACAAAACAGTGGTAAGTGTGCTTTTTTTATATAGGAATTTTTGCTAGTGGTCGGATACTTTTGCTGCCGACTGTAGTCATACATTTGGAACGCTTGCAAACGGCTTTGCGACCAGAAGTGTTTTATTTGTATGTACCCCTTAATCCTATTTAAAAGATGAGCACTTAATACTGTTTTGTTAAGTAAATATTTGTCGAGTCATGATCTTAGTCTTATGCTGCTTATAAAAAAGTAAGTTGATGAAAAAAATTAGCGATCAAACTAAAAAATATAAATAAAAATGTGGATGTGTGCTTCAATAATTTTGCTGCTGACTGTAGTTTGGGCCACTTGAAAATTTATTATCCAGATAATTTTTGAAACACTGAATCAATTCGAACCAAAGTTGGACAGTGAACTTACAGCCGGCAGCAAAATTATTAAAGCGCTAGCAATAATTCAGATGTAAAAAAGTACACTTAATACTGCTTTGTTAAACGAATCCTTGCCGAGTCATTTTCTTAGTCACTAAGAACATGACTCGACAAGGATTTATTTAACAAAGCAGTATTACGTTTACTTTAAGACTTCTACCTGAAAATTTTCATCACAACAAATTTAGAAATACTGAACTGTTTTGCACAAAAGTTGGACAGTGAATTTATTTTGAATTAATAAAGTGAGCAACTTGCTCTGTTATTTTATTTCCAGGTAAATGCCACTTAAAATGAGGCTGCTAGTTGAAAATTTCTTTTGACAATAACTAGAGTTGCACCGAATATTCCATTCGTTCGGATATCTTGATATTCGATAACCGAATAATCGAGGTCGAGTTAAATTTTAAATTAAATAAATATATTGAAATTGGTAAAAATATTTATCATATAAAATTAAACTGTTTTCCTTTTTTTTTTTTTTTTTTTTTTTAATTATTATTTATCAATATTGTGATATTAAATAAGTAAAAAATGCCAGTCTAATAAAGTTTCTATATTAATTACTAATCTAAATAAAAATTGTCTGCATTAAAATGTAATATATTTCAAAATAGTCACTTATTATAGTTTAATGAAGGGGAAATTATAACAGTATATAAAACTACATTTACTTTGTGTGTACATATATGCAGCTTTGATTGGTTTGTTCGCCTGACGTAGGGGAGTGTTTTGTTTCAACCCGAAAAAATTGTTGCGAGTTTATTACATTTTACGGTGTTTATTCAATGTTTCGTACTTATTACTTGAAAACACCAATTCTGCAGTGCTTTCTTATTATATATATATGTATATTATTGAAGTCTTCTTTCCTGATGTTTAATCATTATAATGTATTATGTGTATATAGCCTCCACATAAAATAAGATTATTTTTTGAAAATTCAAAAACAGGAAAAATTTATTTGCTCTTATTTAATGATTTAATTATTTTTTAATATTTTTTAATTATTTAATCTTATTTAATTATCTCTTTTTAGTCTAATTACTTTAATGAAATTCAAAATTTTACATGAAAAAAAAAAAAAAAAAAAAAATATATATATATATATATATATATATATATATATATATATATATATATATATATATATATATATATATATCAATGATTTAAAATATACATTTTATTTCTATTTTGACTATAAAATTTATCTTTTAATGCTAAATACTTAGATTTTATGTTGATACTTTTTAATGTCCATTGTATTCTTTTTGCATGCAATAAATGTTTAAAATAATTAAGCTATTCTGGGTATAAAAAGTAATTTACACTGAAATGTAAGTATTCGGCCGAATACCGAATATTTGGTATTCGTTATTTGGCAAAAATCACTATTCGGTTCAACTCTAACAATAACTTTTGAAATATTGAATTTATTTGAATCAAAGTCGAACAGTGAACTTATCGTACAAACATCTTGAATTAGTTTGAAAATTTGTCACTTGAAAATTTGTCACTTGAAAATTTGTCAATACAATAACTTTTGAAATACATTTGAAACTCATTAAGAAATAATACCACAGAACTAGTGTTTTGAAATAATAAGGTCAAAACTTTGGATAAGCACCATAAAATGCAAGAAACTTGCGAGTTTGTTTTCTTGCATTTTATGGTATTTATCCAAAGTTTTGTACTTATTACACTTGAACCTCGTTAACGTGAATTACTTTTAACATGAACTGTTTCCACAAACCCCGTGAAAAGGAAAATTAGTTTCTGAGTTATTAATAGCATGAACAAATTTTTTATCCCCTTAAGATTCATGTTAATAAAGTTGGACTGCCCTGAATTAATTCAAAATGAATTTGCAGAATAGACTCATCTTAAATAATTGCAAGAAAAAGAACTTTTTATATAGAATAATTTTAAATTTTCTGTTGAATCATACAAACGCTACTGAAGGCAGCAGGGACCCGAAACAATTAATTAGCTAAAAGTATTTAAAAAATGCATTGTTATCGTGTTTTGAGCTATTCTAAAAGTTTCAAATGTCTAGCTAGTCGGGAAGTTAGTTAAATAAACTTTATATTGAGTCATATAAACGTTATCGAACGCAGCGGGGACCCAAAACAGCTGACTAAAAAAAGTATTTTAAAAAAATGCATTGTCATCGTTTTCTGAAAGTTTCAAATGTCTAGCTAGTCGGATCTGTATTTGTGTATAAAGTGATATTGCTATATATAGAGTAAAAAGAAGAAAGCAACAAACTGTAAAGAAAAGTTACAAACATTTGAGACTTTTATAAAGGTGAAAAAACAACAAAAAAAAAAAAAAAAATACGCAATATGATATGCATTTTCCATAAAATATTTTATTTAGATATCAGACCTTTTCATTTATAATCAGTGGCGGATTTAAGGGGGGGGGCTAGGGAGCTGAAGCCCCCCCAAAAGTTAAGTTCTGGATCCGCCACTGTTTATAATTTATTTGCTGATTTTTAAGAGCAGTGTTAGTTAATTTAAACTGAAAGAAAATGTTGAGTTTGTTTTTAAAATGATAAAGAATACTGATGAGAATGGAAAGAAAAAGATAGCTAGATACAATCACAGGGGTAATTGTGATACTATTTAAAAATTCCTGAGAATTATTGCAGGATTGTTTCAGCCCTGTTAAAACAGTAATTCTAAAATAACAGCAATAGAAAAAGGTCTAAACTTAAAATTTTTATAATTACACATATTGCAAGTTCTGTAATAAGTTCAAAATAAAGAAACTCATATTTAAACCACATTTTAAAACTCTTAAAAATTTATCCACATATTTTCATGCAGAATTTTGAAATACCTGTATTTAAAGTGGCGCAGTCAATTTGATAAAATTTATCAATGTATTAGGCTAAAATTTACAATGCATATGGGGATGTAAATAGGATTTTTCAGTTAACTGTTAAACTATATAAAAATAATATAATTTTCTCAACTGACAACGTTAAAAAAAGTTAAATTACTTACAAGATGTTTGATGCATTTTTACCTTTCCAACACTTATTACAATTATTCAGCGCGAGGGGGGGGGGGGGAATAAAAGAAAAACAAGTATTTGTCAAACAAATGTATGTGTAAATACAGTTTATAACTTATTAATAAAGGATAAACAAAAACATAACTTAATAACGATCAAATCAGAAGTAAATATGTTTTTCTTAGTATTTAATACGTTTGAAAATAATCTACTTTTTATTTTAATCTAAGAATAAAGGCTTAATATTATGATGTTTATTTAAAATTTTGTACTTATTGAAGGTCTAACATTTTCAGAAATACGGAAAAAAGTTATTAATACAGCAAAAGTAAGTTGCTATTTTGTCACGAAATATATCTATATTTTCAGTTAGTTTTTCATACATAGACTTCAGTGAAATAAATTTTTTTTCAGATTATTAGAAATAATTACAGATACAGCATCGCAACACAAATACAGACGAAAACGCGATACAAGCGTAAATAATAGGCAGAGGCGGTCACGACGTGATTCCGCCGAAGCATAGGACAACTCCGCCGAAAATTTTATCAGCTGTTTCCCCCAATGGGATAACTCTGCCACATTCCTTTCCTCCGTTTTCTCTCGATGGGACAATTCCGCCGAAGGAGGGGAACGAGGGGGGAAGACATTACCTTTGGCGAAGTAAAAGCTGGCGACATTTCCCATGCTAAAACTTCAGGCATTCAAATTTTGTTAAAAATAAATACACAAAAGAATGGTAATAATCTATATATTAATATACAAACATGAAATTTGTCGTACATTTTTAACATATTAATTATAGGGGTAGAGGATTGAAAGTGGTATTGTTAGAAATTTATGGTTAATGAGAATTTAACGTAAAAGAAAATCTCTTATTAGAATGTCAAAAAGGCATTCAAAAATATCTTTATTTTTATGCACTTTTTGATCTTATAGACGTAATCTTTTGTACTAAATATTTTTTTAGAAGAAAGATTTTTAATTTGTCAATTTCTTAAAATGCAGTAAAACCCATAGACACAGTAATTTGTATGGATGTAGCTTCCCTATATTTCTCAACTACAGATTTTTCATTTTAAAACAACCTTTAGTCTTAGAAATGCTTATTGACTGAACGAATGAAAAGTCGTAATTTAATACTATTAAACAAAGAAACAAATTAAAATAATAATAATAAATAAAGATTTGATTTATGAAAATTCTAATTATTTTTTTTCTAATTTGTTTCTGAAGTAATTATTATTATTATTATTACTGTGATTAGCGTCAATTATAATTTGGAAATATATTTAAATATATATATATATATATATATATATATATATAATGCATTGCAATTAACTGAAACTTGATGACTTATTTTTAAAAAGTGTATTTATTACTTATATGCTATTCATTTTGAGTGCATATGGAACGAAAAATAACACTGCTATGCTGCAATTTAACTCCATTTACGGAAAGACCATCTCAGCTTTTAGGTTACATACCGGCAACAAACTTGCTATATAAAATATGTATCATGAAAGATTATGCTGATTTTATTCGGGTGTATATCGACCGATAAGTGGTACTACTATTACTTTCTACGATTTTCCAAATGGGTATGCCCCAGCATCTCTTGGTAAAAACTGCATCAAATTTCATGTATAAATTTTTCGTACTAAAAAATAAATAATAGCAGCGCCACTTTTTTTGTACAGTGTGTCTGTGAATCTCAATCAGCATATTTTTTTAGAATTTGCACACCTTAAACCAAGTTTGGAGTGTGTTTATAACAGCATAGAATCTGGGATATAGTGTTCATGTAAATAGGATAAAATTGCAGTATAGCATCGGCACTTGTCGACTGATATGCAATTAAATTAAATCAGCAGAATTTTACATGATTATGCATCTCACATGCACAGTTTTGGTGCACTTTTACACTGTAGAAGCTGAGATATAACTTTCCTTAGAATAGAGAAAACTGCTACATGAAAGAGACACCTGTTGAGCAATATAAGGTTAATTAACATCACGGTTAATTAACCTGTTAAGGTTAATTAAGGTTAATTAAACTGTTGAGCCTGTAAGGTTAATTAACATCAATTTTAGTTATAGGTATTACCAGATATTAAATTTGAGCAACATTTTATAATAATCAATTTATCATTTATATTACTAAAAGTCATCCATTTAAAAGAGTTATTTTCGGATATTTCTGTTCCCTAATTTCTGTTTTCAATCGATCCAGAATACCATTATAATAATCTTTATACATTAATACGTGGGCTCGTTTTCTGAGAAAATATTTTTCATGGTAATTTTTTTTTTTTTTTTTTTTTTTTTCCCAGAGCGATTTTTTTTTTTTTTTAGTCTCCCAACAAAATTAGCTATGTTAGTAAAAACTACCTTCTGAATGTTCCTCCAATATCAACTAGTATGTTGCAACCACCATAAAATTTTCTTCTATACTTTTTCTATACAAATTCACGTATTACAAATTATTTAATAAAATTATTATTTATTAAAACTATTTGCCACGATATATGCAGATGGAAACAATTTTCATCGCAAAGAATTATTACTGTTGTTTATCACTGCTGAATAAAAAACTAAAGAAAATTTAATGTAAGTTAATATAAGTTAAGTAATATATATTTGAATATTACGTTAAGTAAAGAAATTTTAAAATCTTTTTATCTTTTAATAATTTTGTAAATGTAATTGGAACAATTTGACTAAGATGAAAAATTTTTCTTAAGCTAATTGAGCTGCAAGATAATTAAAAATAAATTTATTATTACGATTAAATAATTATTAAATAAAAGAACATATAATAATAATAAAAAATAAAATTAAATGCATGTTTATGAGTACAATTTTAAATTCATATTTTAGTTAAAATCTACTTTATTTTTACTTAACTTTCCACAACGAGGGGGAAGGGCTCTTATAATGCTCGATGTGCCGCCAAAGTTTGATGCGTCGCCAAAAATGGAAATACTGCAGCAAACCCCCTCTTCTCGTCTCAGGAAAATGGCGCGGCGGAGTTGTCCTATGCGGGAAAAGGGGGGTTAAAATTCTCGGCGGAATTGTCCTATGTGGAGAATGGAGGATTAAAATCTCGGCGGAATTGTCCTGTTCCGGCAGAGGCAACCAGAGAAAGTTGAGAGAGCAGGAGTCTGCACAATAAATGAGATAAAAAAAAGAAATATAGTTAATTTAATTTAAATCGCAAAATTTTTTAGAAGATAAAACTTTCTTATATTTGATTACAACATCTGCATTAATAAAATGGCGGCACACAGGTGCAGTTTAGCTCAAGTATTTACGTAAACTGGATTAGTTCAATTTTCATTCAATTTCTGTGCCTAAACTGACGTCCATATTTTGTACGATTTCGTAGATACGTTTATGTCCGAAATTTCACATATTCTTAACATACTGGAGCTGAAGATCTACGTTCAGAACTCGTCTATAGACGTAACTCGGACGCGATAGATGAAATATGAACATAATATGGACGTATGTGTTATGTGGGTAGAGAACGCAATGCTTTCGGGTCACACTGTACACAAACCAGTCATGTTAGTTACTCCATTTTCAACGGGGAACATCTTATAGTGAACTTAAATAATATATTTTAATTTCATTATGATTTGTGCAAAGTAAATGTATTAAAATATAGTTTATAGAAATACCTTTCATAGAACACAATGCTTTGGAGTACTTTCAGGTGTGCCTGTACATAAACCAGTAGAGGTATTCTCTCTGTTTTCAATAAATAAATAATACTTTCACAGAAAAAAATGTCGCCTCAGATGTCGCGTATAGGCCACAAAATTGACTATCTTTAGACATTTGATGTTATACTTCTGTGACATGAACACAAATTATTGTCTGCATTTTTCATGGAAAATATTTTTTTATAAATAATTTATACTGCGTGAATTTGTACATGAAAATATAGAAAAAAATTTTGTGATGGTCCCGACATACTAGATTTTCTGTGATAAATTTTAAATATATTATTAGGTGCATATATAACTCATACATAATGTACTGGGTATAACATACGCAATACATAATAAACAGCGTCCGCTCACAGAATTTTATGTCAAATGAAACTGTTTCAAAAATTAATGCTGAGTTTGAATTCCAGTTTCGGTATAAACATTCATCGTAGACTAATTATCCTTAATATGCAAAATGTGGTTACAGAGGTACAGTCGGTAACAAAAGTCTCCGAACACTAGAAAAAATTCCTATGTAAAAAAAGTACATTTAATACAGTTTTGTTGAATAAATCCTTGTCGAATCCTGTTTTTAGACTGACTAAGAACAGGATTCGACAAGGATTTATTTAACAAAACTGTATTAAGTGCCCTTTTTTTTTATAGGAATTTTCGCTAGTGGTCGGAGACTTTTGTTACCGATTGTATATTGTCTTTTGTACCGACCCAAACCTTTGTATTTGAATTAAGATTTATTCATTATTTTGAAATTTTAATTCCAAATTTTAAAACACTCTTTAATTAGTTTTTTTTTTTTTTTTTTTTTTTTTAATTTATTATTTAAATTTTCGTGGTAAAAATTTGGACTTAAAATAAAAATTAAATATAAAATAATTTATATTTAATATTAATATAGAATGACAAAGTGATTATAAAATATATAATAAGTTTAAAAAATAATGAAAATCTGATTATTCATCCCATCTCGCAGCAACATCTTCTACTTCTTTCGAGATAAAGTTTTCCGCCGTTTTGATATTTTAGCTTGAGTTATAATGTAAACCAATCTCAAATTAAAACCGAAAAACTAGTAAACATAAGCGAACTTTTACTATGCAGAAAAGAAGGAAAAGTCACCGCAAACTATGTGTGCTTAATAGAGACGCTCTGAAGTACGATAACACTGTGAAAGGTCATTACTTACTGATTTGACACTTTTAAGCTGCGTTCAAACACTGGCAATTGCAGGGTGAAAGGGGCGGCCTCTATTCAAATCTCTCTGATGTGTGATTTGAGTCGTCGCGAAACCCGAAGACCGTTTTCTTCTCCGACAAACCTCCTACTGCCATAACTAACCCCCACATTCAGATGTCCGCTGTTAAGGATCTTTAACTAAAGATCTTTAAAAAGATGCATTTTCATTGGTCAATCAAAATGTAAACAATCTTTATTTCCGACTTTCCTTAAAATAGAAATTCAGATGTCCGTTTAAAGATCTTTAACTTTAAGCATCCTTAAATTCTTAAGGATAGCTCTACACCTCTCCTTAAACTTAAAGATCGGCAGCCATCTTGTTTTTCTGTGTGTGATGATTTTGCATTATTTTTATCATTTTTTTTTTCGAATAAAGTAAGTAATAAAGTATTTTTCTCAAGTCCTTACTTATACTGTCCTTCTGTATGAGATATTATAGATGCATTTGTACTGCCTTAATAAAACAATTTTGATTTTTTTCGTATGCACTGCGAACGCGAACAAGGCTTATCTCGCATGGCTTATCTATAGTTAAAAATAAATAGTTGTCATTCCGTTCAAAAACGATTTCATTTTTCATTTCTTTCAATGGGCTACCGGTACCGTATAATAGGATGAAACCGTATGGTTATTTAAATAGTCAATTTCATAATAACAGGCTCATTATTATAAAATATCGCTTCAGTTAAGATACTGATGCAATAACATTATTGTTTACGTTTAATCGGTTTCATGAAAGTTTGAAATATAGAAAGTATTCATTTGACTGTAGGTACCGTTTACTTATTATTATTAAGGAGCATTGTTATTTAAATAGTCATTTCCATAATAACATGCTCATTATTATAAGATATTGCTTCAGTTAAGATCCTGATGCAAAAAGATTATTATAGTTTACGTTTAATCTGTTTCATGGAAGTATGAAATATAGAAAGTATTCATTTGACTGTAGCTACTGTTTACTTATTATTAAATAGCATGGTTATTTAAATAGTCAATTTCATAATATGCTTATTATTATAAGGTATTGCTTCAGTTAAGATCCTATGATACAATAATATTATTTATTGTTTACGTTTAATCTTCCATCTTTTGTAATGTATAAATTTAATGTGTGACTGATTTTATTGAGTGATATTTCTGCAGTGAATAACCACATGAACAGGTTTTTTTTTTTTTTTTTTTTTTTTTTTTTTTGAGAAAAGATAAAAAGACCTGAAAACATTTCAATTTTTAACTATCATGATAATGGTTGTAAGTTTATATTTGTTAAAAGAAGTATACTTTCCCACACCATGCAGATTTTCACTTAAAATTTTTGAATTTATATATACAAATATTCAAAATTTTGTTATGTTCATATTGAACAAGAATGTAAATAAATGCTATTTTCATCTGTTTGATATGTTTCTGATTCCAAAATAAGTGAAGTGAGGGTTATTAAATTACAGATACGAAAATTTTATATCTTTTATGAAAACACTTATTCATAAGATTTATTACAAATTTGTAAGATATACGTGAATATATTTTTATGTAGTTATCTATGATAAATATTTTTATTACCTATACTATGAATTTCATGACTGTAAAAATTATTAAGCATAATTTAATTTGTATAGTTAATAATAAAAATTTATACTAACACTCATTTAAGACATTCTCAGAAGAAATAAATAGAATTTTTAAAAATAATATTCATTAAATCACATATGACGGTATGGAAAAGAAACTGATTATTAGAATAGAAGAAGATGCTACCTGAGCCAGAGGAAGTCAAGAATATCATCAGTCACGCTAGCTGGTAGAATTTTGCAAGGTATTAAATTTTATTACTTTATGCCTTGCAAGATGACTACTTGCTGGCTTTAAAATGAAGAATGTGCTGTCCTTAAAACAGAGATGGTAATCAAGAGCTAATTAAGGTATGTACTCCATTCGGCATTTTTAAAATATGTAATTAGTAATTATATAAGTTTCATCACATAAGTTGTGCTTTTTATTTTTAGTATTCATAGATTTATTTAGGGACCTGCGTGCATACTTAAAGTCTCTTTATTACCTAGTATACTTTCTATTTTAAATTTTGTAATTACTGTGTATGTATGAATATCTGAATAACTTTCATACGTGGAGGAAGCGTTATTCAACTTGGACATTCATGCTAGCTAGTATAATTTTGGAAGGCATGTAATGTTTTTACTACCATGCCATCCAAGATGACTACTTGCTGGCATTTAAAAGAAGAATGTTTAGAATTCGCTGTTGATGAAAATCAAAATAAATAAAAGTATGTATTCTGCATTTTTATATAATTATAAAAGCTGGCTCACATGTTCTGAATTATTCTTTTTATTTTTGCTTTGCATATTTAAAATATAACTTACTCTGTGTATTAGTTATTTTAATTTAAAATTCATGTGTGTATATATACTATATATATTTAACAGGTGTGTTATGTATTGCAATTACATAAGAATATAATTGTCAAAGGAAAAAAAAATATATATATATATATATATATTTATTCATGATTTTGTTTTGTTGTCGATTGTGAAGAATTTCTTCTCAGTACAAACCTAATGCTACATCCAAACAAAAATACTAAATAAAAGATAAAGATTTTAAAATATTCGGTAAAACCTTTAATAAAGAATAAAATATATATATACGCATATGTATGTACTACATTATTATTATTATTTCTAAAGCTATTTTTCATAAAAGGTTAAAAGTGAGTATTTTAACATATTTTTACTTTCTCTTACCCATAGGGTCGAGAAAGTATTGTTTTAGGGTCAAATTTTCAAACGTGAGTTTTTGTTATATTTACATGTTCTGAGGTGCCCTGAATACGAAAATCATGTTTTTAGCGAATGGTTTGTGTGTCTGTTATCAGCATATCTCAAGAACAAATAGTAGCAGAAATTCCAAACTCGGTATTTTAAATGTGCATCATATAGGGATGCTGCAGTAAGCTTTTTGTTGAGATGAAGCAAATGGTTCATGTACAGGGACACTCAAAAGTATTCAAATACATTATGTCTATGGGGGAAATTGCAGGTAAGTAGAGTTTAACATCTATAGACTGCACTAAACCAAATGAAACAAATATATATTTTTTGTTATTAAGATATTCAACTGGGAAAGTTTTTTTGTGTATGTAGGAGCGGGGAGAAGCCCCCCCCCCCACCCCTTGAGAGGAGTAAATTTTCATGATGGGTATCTTTCAAAAGAGCTCGCCAATACCTTTAAAACGAATGGTTGAACCATCGATCTGCGATAATCTATAATAATAAAAGGAAAGGTTTGTTTGTCTGTCTGTTCTTCTATACGTTCAGCCCCTATTGAACACATAAGTACAAGAATTGACATACGGATGCTGTGGAGCCTTTCCAAGGTCCTCCTGAAAACAGAATTTAATAACTTTAATTGGTTGTGGAGATATTAATTAAAATGTCGACTCATGTCTAATCAAAAGAAAAAGTGGGAAATAAATTAGAAATATTAGTCTGATCGTTAAAAATTTAGTATCAAATGAAAGGGGCAATTTTTCTGAATCTTAGAGTGCAAGCGGCTTATCGGTACAACAATTAGATTTTTTAAAATTAACTAAAGTATGAATTTTTTGTGGCAACATCATTTCAAATGTCAGACTAGTGTCTGAGAGGAAAAAGGAAATGATTTTAACCAATTAAGATGTCATGTGTTTTATAGTGGGGGGGGGGGGGATTGCAATTTTCAAATTTTTATTCACGTTACATTTGAAATAATATTCGACCTAGACAGCGTATTATAAAGCTACTGTTCAGTTTTCTTGAAAATGTGTGAATAAACAAAAAAATTACATTTTTATTGGAAATATATTTATCACGACTCATGTGACCAAAACACAATGTAAGATTAAGTTTTGTTTTAAATTTTCAGTATTTTAAATTGAGATATACCGTTGAAATTTCATAATATTTAATTTTAACGCCCGATAATTCAATTGTGAATATTTTTGGAAGTGTAGAATTATTAGGAAGGGCTTGAGAAGGGGAAGGGGCAAAAAAAGAAAAATGAGTTACAGCGTTTGAAATTGGTATTATTAGGTTTTAAGGCAAGATAAATCGATTGCGGATATTTTCAAGTGTAAAATTATTAGAAGGCACGGAAAGGGGGGGGGGAGGCAAAAATGTATAAACATGAGTTTAACTCGTTCTGATCCGGAACAAAATTCGAGTTTCTGTTGTTTGGCTGGTGCTGCCATCTTTCACCAGCTTATGGAGTTAGAAGTCGTACTTCCTTCCTATGAGGCTCTCCTAATAACGGAAGACGAAACCCTCATGCCTAAAAATAAGTCCGGTAGTTGCTCGGAATTTCCGAGTGGCACACGACAACAACAACAGGAACGGTTGTTTCAGAGAAAATGACGGAAAATCCAGAATGCTTTTATTCTTTTATATTTTGCAGAGTTTCGAATTCTGATACTCCGTTCACATTTCATACTACGGAATTTTAACAGTATTTAGCCCAGAATTACGTAAGTTTTGAAGAAAACCACGAAAAAGCCAGACATAATTCATTTTATCATTTTTGTATCTCAGCTTCTAATTCGCATAATTTCAAAAGTAATATGTCATTTTAAAACTTATTTGAATTGAATTTCAAGAGTAGACGCCACAAATCTCTGTCGACTTAAATTAATCGACTACCATATGTAATGGAATTTGAGATTTCACATGATTTACATGTTTTAAGGTGTCCTGAGTAGGTTTTCTTTTGTATCTCAGCTACTAATTAAAATAATTTCATAAGTAATACATCATTTGAAAGCTTTGTTTATTTGGAATCGAACAGTAGATTACAGAAATTTCTACCACCAGATGGTGCTGTAATATTTTAAAATTTCAATATTTCAGATTCTAATTATGATTACATTTTTTTTAATACATCATTCAAAAGATATTTTAAAGTACATTTATATTATCGAAAGTGGAATTCGAGATTTCACCCCATTTATATTATCGAAAGTGGAATTCGAGATTTCACCCCATTTACACGTTTTGAGGTTTCCTGATTAGGTTTTATTTTGCATCTCAGCTAATTGAGTTACACCGTTCAAAATTGGTATATGTATGTTAATTAGGAGGGGCTGAAAGTGTGGGGAAGAAATAGGCATGCACCATGCGCATATCCCCTAACTTGTGCGCGCTCAGCACGCATGGGTCTGCGCTGCCAAAGGCAGTGGGGAACCCGGTGTGAGTTTTTTTTTTAGGGGAACGAAGGGTCAGGGAAGGAATACACGCAAGCAGCACTTGTATTCCTTAACTTGTGCACGGGACTGCGCTGCCGAAGGCAGTGGGGACCGGGAGCGACTTTTTACCCAATCAGAAATGATTTTTTTTTAATTTCTTTTCTTAACACTAAAAGTTACTGTTAGTGATTCATTACTTTTAGTGATTCATTTGAAAATACTGACCCGCTAGTACACAATAATAACCAATAAATGCACCTAAATCATGGTTCATGATTTAAAAAATCTTACATATAATACGAAGTGCAGAAAATGCATGAAAAATCTATACTGTAGCAATGACTATCATGTCTCCCTTTCCCGTCTTTTTAATATAATTAAAAACATAAAATACACTGAAAAAATTAAGTTTTAAACCTTAAAAAAACATTTAAAACACTAAAATCTTATTTACAGATACTATGATGATGGTTTCAAAAAAGAAACAGAAGCGAAAATAAAAGCCACCTAAAACAATTAATTATCCTCAGCCAAATGGCAGATTTTTGATTAATTTAATTAAAAATTGCCTCTGTTACGAAAGCAAAACCAATAAGCTCCCACTAAGTGGCTAAACTAATGAGATGGAAGTGCCGATAGGGTTACACAAAGAGAAGGAAGGAGAACAAATTCTCGCGACCGCCCGATGGGTTTGCCAGGTACAGTGCGTTACCGCCAGTTTGGGGGCACTGGATTCTGGGATGAAACCAAAAAGACATTATTGATGATTTTGTTTGTTTTCAACATATTTAGTTAATTTTTTTGGTTTGCCAAAAAAGGATAATATCTTATATATGCAGTAAAAGAGACTCCAGATATAACACAGAATTTTGCCATTGTGGCGAGTTTTTGAAAATATGAACAAAACAACAATGAACTAGATTTTTTCCGGAGCTTTTAAAATGTTTAATAACAGGTATTTATGTGGTATTTATATCCAATGCTTAAAATATTTTTGTTAATATCTATGGAATTTCATGATTTTTGAAGAAAACTATTTTTTAAAATTGTCTTTTGTGTTGAATTTGTCCTTTAAGCAAACTGGAAAAGTCCTATCCCACACCATGTTAAATTCATTAACTTTATATACCTTTCTCTAAGAATTAGTGAAAAATAGTCATAAATTTTTCATGGCAGTCAGAATAGCATGTTTTAGATACTTTAATAATAGACCATTCTTTTTCTTGTGAAACTAAAAAATTATTAATAATTACTTATTGAAAATCACTTTTGAATTAACATTTTTGGTAAAATTTCACTGCCTAAAATAAATAATTCTTAAGAAATCATCAAACCCCTGGTTAAGATAGAATATAACCTAATATAAGTGTCAGTAAAAATCTTTTCTAAAGTTTCATAGATATTTAAAAAATAGGAACATGAAGCTGAAAAATCCTGTGTTTGATAAAAACTCATTTAATGATTTAATTGACAATAGTAAGTTATGAAGTGTACTTAGAAAAAAAAAAAAAAAAAAAATTAACATTCATTTTATATACATAAACATGTGTGATACATCATTGGAAAGATAATAAGTTTAAACTATTAAATGATATAAAAACATATATATATATATCTCTTCCCCTTTGAATTGTTTTGGGTACGGGTTTGTTTTGTTTGTTGGAAAAGATAAAACCATGTTTTAGAAACATTTTTTTGTTTTAAGAAGAAAAACGCAGACGCATATAAACAATTTGCATAATAAACTATCATACATCAGTTCTCGCTACTAAGTATATTTTTAGAGTCTTTTCTCCAATAAATTTTCAATAATATGCAAATGCATATTTTATCCCCAAAATATCCTACATTTATAATTAAAACAAAACATATATAAAATAATTTATTAAAGTATTATTTAACGAAGTTTTTTTTAAATCAAGGTAATCTGAATATATTATAAATTATCTATAATTTCAGATAAATAGATATTTGTAACAAAATGTATCAACAGAAAAAATATTAAAATTTTTCTTCTGAAATCTAAATTTACGATCTGTAAATTGTAAATAATAACAACAAACTTATTCAAATTCGAGATTTATTCGTATTATTCGATATGTGTATGATGCGATTCTGTATTCTGATTGGCTTATCAGTCGTATAATCGATATTAGAGCCCGAAGATTGCCGAAGATAAAATCGGAAGTAAAGAAAGCCGAGATAGCCCGAAATCGTGACGTAGCCGTTAAGGATCTTTATTCTCGACCGGTCTGAATTGCATTTTAAGGAAAAATCTTTAACTTTGAGTTAAAGATCTTTAGTTAAGGATCCTTAACAGCGGGCATCTGAATGTGGGGGTTAGGCTCCTATATATACGAGCTGGCGCATCAGGCACTTTGTTGCCTTAGGGTTGCCACATGTACCCAGCGCGTTTCTCTGATAAACAAACCAGATTTTTTTTTTTTTTTTTTTTTTATCGTCTTACGTAACTTTAGAGGAACTTACAGTCAGTCAAATAATTAACTGTACATGAAACCTTTCTCAGAATGCCAAAGAATGAGTTAATATTAAAAAAAAAACCTTAAAAAATCTTTTTTTTTACTTTAAATCATTTTATTGAAATAATTTTGTTAAAATTGAAATGCAATTTACTTTTTTAAAATGTATCAGATCAAAAATTATCATGATTTATATTTATCAAATCACACAGAGTTGAAATTCAAAACTTATCAGTTATTTTATTTTTTTAATTAATTGTATATAAATTGTCGTCTTTTAAAATAAATTGATCTCTAAATATAAGTATTGAAATTTATTTTATTATCTTTCATAATTTTAGCAAAGTAAACTATGATATGGAAGTTTGTCTAGCGATAAACTGCTATAATCATTCAAGAAGTGAATATAAAGTGTTCACAGACCTTCTATTACTGTGTATTTGATTTTTGGCGACATTTTGTAAAAGAAAAAGAAACCGCCCTAACAACACATCGTACATCCATAGGATATCCTTAGAATAAAATGACATCCAGAGAATGTACTGTGAAAAAAATGTGTTTTTAGGAATATTGTTGTTGCTTATTGCTTTTATCTTGACCGGATTAGCTTCAGATTAAGATTTCTTGAAATCGTTTGGGAAGCTATAAGGACGCCAAGAGGAAATGCTGTCCTCTTCGTAGGCAAAAAAATGGCGGAGATGCGCCGGCCTATTATTTTATTTAGAGGCTCTAGCCATAACTGCATTGGGTCTCTTTTGTAAGAAAGCAATAAATGTAATGCCCCCTCATTGTAAACATGTGCAAAATTTCATGCATGACTTTCGGACAATGGATAATTTATTACTTTATCGCTCTGCATCGTTGATAATGTTTGATCGCAGCTCAACAGGAGCTCTCCCTAAATTCCCTTCCCTGTTGCAAGATGAAAAATGTCACACTCCCTCACAAGGCCTGACTCCATCTTGCACAGTTGCTGTGTGAGCCGCATCATAAAGGCTTACGAATAAGTAAAAATTTTATAATTATTAATTGAAAATACAGCTATTTATTGAGAAGCAAGAGACTTTCTGAAAAGAATTCACAAAAAATAAATCTTACTTAAAAAGTTGAAGTTTTGTGAAAGTTTGTAACTTATAACGTTGAATTCATCAGAAAAAAGGCAGAATTATATGACAATAAGACAGAGTCAGGGGTGAAACTTTTCAGGGGCTATCCCTGAATTCAGGTTTTTTTTTTTAAAAATTCTGTTGCTAAATTTCATGTTAATTAATTTTTTTTTCAAACAAATTTCTCATTTTGAATGTTTAATTTGCTTTATAATGTATTGAAAATTCCCCAAATATCACTTATTATAGGTAGCCATATCATATATCATTAATAAGGATCCCCTATCTGCATGGGAGTAGCAGTTTTCAGGGTTTTTACATGCTAGGTAGTTTCACCCCTGGAAAGTGGAAGACAGACTCAAAAAAAAAAAAAAAAAAAAAAAAAAAACAGGAACTTTTCTTGAAATAATGGGAAGTTGGCAGGTATGCTCTGCTAATGCCATGCTTCTATTTAAGGAGTTAACTCTTTCAAACAATGGCTTTTCTTTTTATACGATTTTTATTAGGGATTGTTAGTTATCAAAATGAGAAATTATCACTTTCATGCTTAAAAGCTGAAAAGGCAAAATCCTTGCAGAAATACAAAGTGATATCAGAAAATCGCTTCTTTTTTAACAGTACCTTTAATTTAAGTAATGGCAAATAGTACTTCTAATTTAATTAAAAAATGAAAAGAAAGAAAGAAAAAAAAAAAAAGCCCGAATAAATTATTATTTTCAAAACAACGAATATTAAATATTTGGTATAGGTATTCCTTAACGGCCTTCTTCACTTACCGTCGCCGGAATCCCGAGACAATGTTATTCTATGGGGAAATTTTCTTTACAAATAACTTATTGACTAATACAAATTTTTAAATTCTGTTTTCACATTCAGAAAATTCCCAACTGTTAAATTGACGGACCTTTTTTAAAAACGTATTTTTTTTTTTTTAATTTTTAATATTTTATTTTGAAATTGCAAAATGAAAAAAAATCACATATCGAAAATTCGTATTTTGCAGCTTCAAAATAAAATATATATATATATATATATATATATATATATATATTTATATATATATATATATATATTTATATATATATATATATATATATTTATATATATATATATATATATATATATATATATATATATATATATTTTCACATTCTGAAAATTCCCAGCTGTTAAATTGACGGACATTAAAATATATATATATATATATATATATATATATTTTAATGTCCGTCAATTTAACAGCTGGGAATTTTCAGAATGTGAAAACAAAATTTAAAAATATGTATTAGTTAATAAGTTATTTGTAAAGAAAAATTTCCCGTAGAATAACATTAGCTTCGACTTCCGGCGTCGATGAGTGAAACGGGCCCTATGAAAATTTTCTTTCTCACATTGATTTCATTTTAATCTGAAAATCATTTCTTTCAAGAAGATATTTAAGGATTTAGAAATAAAAGAAATTTATTTACCGAAACTATTTTTAGCAGTCCATGTTATTCCAAATACATCTACATTTAGAATCATTTGAATGAAAGTATAAAAATTCATTTACAGCACTCATTTATAGAAAATTATATATTTTAGAAATATTAAACATACATTACTTCTTTCGTGTGAATACATAATTGAAATGTTTTAGTAAAGAGAAAAAAAAAAAAACACCGAGAATTATTGTTTATTTTCTTATCCCAGTCCTTTATGCACTACAGGGTGAGGGTTACATGGGTGAGGTCTGCTGATATTTTGTGGAAATGGAAATGGGAATACTTAATAAAACTAAGTTTACTCCTAATGAACTGCGTTCTTCACGGTTATCATTAGCGTTCACCACTTTTTGCAGTGAGTGGTACTATTTCTCCTCCTTGAAAAAAAAAAAAAAATACTAATAAATTGTTTCTTAAGGTGAAAATATGCATAAATATTTATAAAGATCACTTTTTTTTTAAAGGAGATTCTTACGATTATACAATTTTCCCTTTCAGGCATGAAAGAATATATGCTAATCTGCATTTTCATTTTAAGCATCCCTTTTACACAAACATGGCATTTCTCAAGTATCAGTGCCCTGAGTCTATATAAATATGTAAAATTTGAAAATTTTTTTAATTATTTTACAAACAACTATATCATTTATAAGATTGCGTACAAATGCAAAAGGTTAATTCTTCCATAAGCATTCTTAGGATACCTTATCGCACATATTTTGACTGTGCTTTTCTGCTCAATGCAGAATTATGCAGCTGCTCAAATGCAGTGCAATATTTATTATGAGCAACTTTTCTTGAATATCTTTCAAAGCTTAATCAGTATACATGTGCTTTCCATTTTTAATTGTTATTAATAAGTAAATGATTTTAATTACCTCCCTATCTTTGAAAATTCTTTTAGAACATTTCTTATACGTAAGTTGTCCTCTGTATCGATGCTGCACAACTATTTTCAGAAAATATTGTAAATCACTTTTTACACACGCATTGTTTTCATGCTTGCATGAGAGTATGAATGATTATCCGAACTCCCTTTTTCAGTCAATTCTTTAGAACATAATGCATAATACTTTCTTTAGAACATAAAAATACATACATGCGTACATGTGAATTAAGACTATATTTAAAGAAAATCCTTCTTCACATCATATTTCACACACATATGGTTTTCCTTTTGTGTGAGTTCTTAAATGTCTACATAAACTTCCTTTAAAAGAAAATGCTTTAGAACATATTTCACAGACGTATGGCTTTTCTCTTGTATGAGTGCGTAAATGCATAATCATAGCTTCACGTCGGGAAAATCCTTTATGACACACTTCACATACATATGGTTTTTCTCCTGTATGAGTGCGTAAGTGTAAAATTAAAATACATTTCTTAGAAAATCTTTTAGAACATATTTCACATAAGTGTGGCTTTTCTTTAGTATGAGTGCGTGAATGTTTATCCAAAATTTCTTGTTGAGTAAATTTTTTAGAACACACTTTACACACATGTGGCTTTTCTGTGTGGATGCGTAGATGTGTATTAAAATTACTCTTTTGAGAAAATCTTTTATGACATATTCCACACACAAATGGTTTTTCTCCGGTATGAGTGCGTGAATGATTTCGCAGACATTTTTTATCATAAAATCTTTTAGAACAAATTTCGCACACGTACGGTCGTTCTCCTGTATGGATACGTACATGTGTTTTTAAAACTTTCTTTTCAGGAAATCCTTTAAAACATATTTCACAAATATATGGCTTTTCTTTTGTATGGGAGCGTAAATGTATATTTAGAGAAGACTTTTCAGAAAATCTTTTAAGACATATTTCACAAATGTACGGTTTTTCTCCTGTATGAGTACGTGAGTGTTTGTTCAAACTTCCTCCGTCAGTAAATCTTTTAAAACATACTTCACAAAAGTATGGTCTGGATGCGCAAATGATTATTCAGACTACGCATCACCAAAAATCCTCTATTACATATTTCACAAACATATGGCTTTTCTCCTGTATGAGAGCGTGAGCGTACATGTGCATCTAAATTTTTCTTTTGAGAAAAACCTTTCGAACATATTTCACACACATATGGCTTTTCTCTCGTATGAATGCGTAAATGTGTATCAAAATTTCCTTTCTGGGAGAATCCTTTAGAACATATTTCACATACATATGGCTTTTCCTTTGTATGGATGCGTAGATGTGTACTTAGATTTCCCTGTTGGGAAAATCTTTTAGAACATACTTCACACAAATACGGTTTTTCATCAGAATTAGTGGGTTCATCTGTAATCATATTTTTCCTAGAAAAAAATATCTTTGTCCATCTAACACAAATAAATATATAGATATATTTCAGTATTCACTAAACTTTATTGATCCAAGATTAAACGGTGAATCAAGAAATCAAAAAATGCCTAATGTCCCAATATTAACTCGAGATTCCTTCCAATTTACCATTAATGGATTGTAAGTTCACAATACCTACACCACAAACAACTTATCACAAATAAATAAAAGCATTTATTCAACATGGTCCATTTCCTGCAGCGCCCCACTCAGTTTGTCAAAAACTAAAGTTGTAAACAGGGGCGCGTTTGATAATGCACCGGTAAGCTACCGGTAAACTCAACAACTAACCAAGCCGTTCGAAAAGTCTAACCGGTAAAACCAAAGCGTTCGAAAATGCTCCGGTCGCTTACCGGTAAGTAACCGGTAACTAACCAATTTAACCAAGATTTATTGTCGGTTACTTGTTGGTTAGTCTTATATACAATATGGCGGCTGCAGATGGAAATATGCTGCGTTTTACATTTACCTGTAGCAATTGCGGTTTATTATTCGAAAATATTGAGAACATGGAAATAATTACTGCACTGCACTTCTACGGACGAAAGTAATATGTCGATGAGTGAAGAAGCGTCGGAGTCTCAATCTCAATCTGCTGAAATTGTGGCCACAAAAAAGTGGACAGAAGCTTCGACGCTGCTGTTAATTTCAATAGTATCAAATAATTTTTGAAAGTTTTCCAACCCAAACTGGAATAATAAACAGGTAAGAATAATATTAGTGTTGCTTTAAATGTCGTAGTGAATATTTATGTTAATTTATATTTAACTTAAATTGCTCCATGCGATTTTGTATGTCCTTTTATTACATTTTTCGTTTAATGATGCGAAAAAAACAGCAAATTATAACAACATCTTTAATATGCCATTGAAATGGGGAAAAAACACAATAAACACTATTAATAATATATACGTAGTATATATAGTTTATTTTTATTCCATTTGTTTGTTGTTAAAATATTGACAAAAATCACTTTCTACTGTGTCGAATCATTTTGAGATTCAAAAATTGAATAGTAAAATTTAAATGTTAAAACAGAAAAGAATGAAAAAACATAAAGTGAATTTATCTATCCGCGATTGTAATGAAATGCTCGCCCTCTGGTGGGCTAAGGTGAAATTATCATACCACTGGAAGCTTTCACGCTGAAACTATGATAGAACAACAAGAAAGAACAAAATACATACACGTGGATATTATATTTACTAACAACTGCAGTGTTGAGAAAGCGCCATCTATCGTTCATTACAAACGCGGATAAAAGTACTGTTCTTTTTTTTTTTTTTTTTTAAATAAATATTTATAACTAGAGAAGTGTGGTTTTATTTCATTCCTGTGTTTTTTCTATTCTTAATGAAAACATATGATTTGACAATAGTATACCAGTGCACAGAAAAGGAAGATTGTCTCTTATAAAAGGAGGTTGCCATAAGTAAATAAAATATTTATTTGGCAAATGCCAGGGATTTTAGCACACCTATTGTCCCATTTGAAAATCTGTCAAAATCAGAAGTCATTGTATTCTTTAACCATGGGTGAAAGTTTTCAGTCTATTGACTGAATTCAGTCTTTTTTTGTGTGTTATAATACAGATAGGCCAATTTTATGGAATTAATCTTTGTTGGGGCAAATAAAGGTCCCAATTTTTTTTCTGAATCAATTACATTAATAAATAATTTTGCTAAGTTATCATATTTATTAATGTAACCTTTGAAATGTATGTTTTGAATATCTACATACATTATGTATGAGTTTATTATATTTTACCCAATATTACAAAAAAAATATGTACTTCAGTCCAGCGAAAATTTTTTACTTTCACCCATGTCTTTAACCAAATGTAATAATTATGCAGCTATTATTTTTGTATTGCTTTGTCTATTAACAGGAGCTCATTCAGGTAGAAATTGGAGCGGTTTTGCTATGACCCTCTTCAAAAGTTAACATTCTTAAAATAATTTTTTTAACCCTCCGTCGGGTGCACCTTGCCTGAGAGGCCCGTTCTGGTTTTTATTCTTTAAATGTACTACACGTGATTTTTAATTAAAAAACACCCATATGGTGACGTTATTATGAGTGAATACAAAGTACTAAACAAAAATTAGATGCATAAGTTCGAATTTATTAATTGTAGTACAAGTATTTTAACAATAATGCATTTACCTGGCCTCTAAGGCAGGGTGCGCCCGATTTTGTTCGTCCTACGGGTGCGCCTGACGTAGGGTTAAAAAGCGAGTTTTTATTAATATTTTCAGTGCTATTTTAAATGATTGCCTGTATTTTGTTCAGTAAAACACTATTAATTGTATACTATATATTAATAGAATGTTTGAAACAATAATACATTCTGTTTTTGTAAAAACAAGCTCCCAATACTTTAAACCCTGGATTAGCCCCTGATGTAACTGTTTTTATAAGATTTAACCGAAATGATGATTTGAGTTCTGACCCTAAATATAATTATGATTAGACATTTGGTAAATTTATTTCATCCATAAAGTTTTCTTAATTGTCTGCGTTCTATTTTGCTAATGTAAATATATTTATTATGTATTTCTTTTTACCAGATATGGAAGTGTGTGGCTGAAGAAATGATTCAGCATAATTATGCATATGAGCCACACACTTGCAACGAAAAGTGGAGAAACTTAAAAAAAGCATATAAAAAAATCATCGACAACAGACAGAAAACTGGAACTGCACCCATTAGGTGGGAGTTTTTTAAGCAGTTGGACGACGTACTTGGACGTCGTCCAGATGTGCAGCCACTGGCCACCATCGAAAGCTGAACAGGGCAGCTGGTTTCGATGGGTAAGTTAATTTATTTTTGAAAATTCATTAGAAGTTAAAAACTTTTATTACACTTCATTGAATAGTTGGGCTATTCTATAAATTTGTATGTTTTCTGGAGCTCATGCCATTGATTGTGCAACTACAAAACTTAACAGAAATTTGGCTTGAGCCACACACGTTATTTCTTAGATTTTTTATTTTTTTTATTTATTTTTTTTTTCTGCAACATTTTTTACTATTTGTTCTGTTATTTCAGTGATCTGTGTTCCTAAGCAGTTGTTACTCAATATGATTTACCTATCATTTAATTTCTTTTCACTTTTTTTACAGTAATCATGAGAATAAAAAATGTTTATGTAAGTAGCACTGTTAATATGGAAGTACAGTCTGAAATTTTCCAATCTAAGCATGATAATGAACAAAATCCTGAAAATGCTTAATGTAGTTAAACACTTTCTTTAATAATAAAAGATGTCTGTCTGTTTTGTGCATCTATACGTGTAGAAGTACAAAATTTGACATACAGGGGGAATAATGGAAAAAGACTTTAATTAATACCTCCACAACTAATTAAAATTTTTAAAATGTCAGCCTATGTCTAATCAAAAAGTGATCTCAATGCCTGAGAAATCACCGCTATTGCATAAAAATAGATATTTTAATGGAGTTAAAAGCAAAAAAAGTGGAAAATAAATTAGAAATGTTTGTCCGATTGTTACAAATTCAATACCAAATGAAAGGGTATATTTTTTAGAACCTAAGATAAATCGATTGTGAATATTTTCAAGTGTAAATTTATCAGGAGGGATGGAAAGGTGGGGGGGGAACAAAAATGTAGGAAAGGAACAGGGGTTTCGGAGAAAACAACAGAAAATCCAGAATGCCTTTATTCTTTTCTGTTCTTTTTTTTTTTCATCGTTTTGAATTTCAGTTTCCACTCACATTTGGTACTAAGGATTTTTAACATTATATAGCCTGGAATTACGCAAGTTTCAAAGAAAACCATTGATAAGGTAGACATAAATCTTTTTATAAAAATGTTTATATTACCTTTATGTCTCAGCTTCTAATTAACACAATTTCATAAGTACTATATCATTTTAAGTTATTTGAATTGGAATTGAAGAGTATATGTTGCAAATCTCTGTCGCCAGAGGGCACTTTGATATTTCAATAATTCAATATCTAGCATTCTAATTATGATTAAATTACCTATAATGCATCATTTAAAATAGTGCGGGCTTCTAAACTGATATAAGTGGTTAAATTCCGTACGGGAGTTCCAGATAAAACCATAGAAAAGCCAGAATACCTTTATTACAATATCTCCAATTCTAATTATAATGTAGGCTTTCGAATTCAGATACTCCGCTCACATTTCGTATTAGGGATTTTGAACACTATATAAATTGTGTGAAAGCTGGCATTCTTTATTAATCAAAGTTTTTTGGAATATTGCTTCATATTTCTTTTTTTTTTTTTTCCCTGTCTTTTCAGTTGAACCTGCACAAACTCCCACCGATATGGATTCATCTGAACCGGGAACTTCTGGTGAAAGCTCCTCAGATAGTGGAAACAATCCCCAGACGCCTCTTACTTAGAGATGTGAAAAACCCGGGAATTTTGCTTCAGGGGAATAAACATGGGAATTTTTGGGTTTAAACCGGGAATTTTGGGAACTTTGGAAACTTTGATGGGAAGAAACTAATATTCAGTGTTTAGATTTAATTTCACTTCTTTTAAGTGTACAAACAACTTGTTTCAATATCATTTTTATTCTATTTGCTTAAATAAAAGTGATATAAAAAATAATGTGATTATTTTACTAAAAATTGTAAAAAGTTAAACATTTACGTTATTGACAATAATAAATGATGAAGTTTTGTCTGCCTATTTAAATAACTTTAGAACTTTTTTCTTTTTTTTTTTAATGAATACCATAATAAAATGTGTTATAAAAAATATTACAATGGAATTAAATTATGGTTGAATACTTTAAAATTATTAAATTTTATTATAATTCATCGAACAAAATTTCACAATAGTTCATGAAATTTGGTTATAATCAGTCAAAGAGCACGGGCAACAAAATCGAACATGAGTTATTCGGTTATTAAGAATTAGAGCAATAATTTTTTAATGCTTCAAATCAATACATAAAATATTCAATAGCTAATAATTAATAATTTGGATGTTATTTCTTTCTTTCTTTATTTTTTGCATATTAATATTGTTGAAATTTTAATTGAAAAAATATTTTCCATTGTAATATTATTGATTGCTTTAGTAAATGCTGAAAATTTTGATGCATATGTGTTTTATTTTTGAAATAAAATGTTAAAGATATACAACTAAAACATGATAAACTCCGATTGCGATAAAAAAAAAAAAAAAAAAGTGTTATATTGAACTCAGTGTGTATACAGTCAGAACTAAGATATAAATATACTGCAATAACAGAAAATAAGTCTGTTAATTAATGAAATTTGAAACTTGCACTTTTTAAATTTATAGATGTTGAAAGCACTATTTAAAAATTGAAAGATCATAAAAAAACATCTGAATGTGAGATAACATTTTGAAATGCCTTAGAGCATATCTAATCTCAGAAAAGAAAAAAGAGCTAAATTTGTAACTTTTGAAAACTTTCAAAATTCCCTTGTTTTGGAAACTTTCAAAATTCCCTTCCCAAAAAACCGGGTTTATTCCCTGGTTTAAACCCGGGTTTTTTCCCCGCTCACATCTCTACTCTTACTACTCTGAGAAACATTCCCTAGACGCCTTTGAATAAGAGAAAAAGGACAAACTTTCCCAAATGGTATGAGGATTACAAAGAAAATCAGCAGATGAAAGAAGAAAAGAAAGAGAAACGATTTAAAGAAATGTTAGAGTTTAAAAAGAAAGAGGCTAAAGAAAAAAAACTGTATAGACAAGAATTAATTAATTTGTTAAATAAACTTGTTGATAAGTAATTTATCTGCCTGAGAACTTTTTTTTTTTTTTTTTTCATTTTAGGTTCTTTTGAAAGTTCCATACTGTTGTACACAGTCGGTAACAAAAGTCTCTGAACACTAGCAAAAATTCCTATATTAAAAAAGTACACTTAAGGGCCCCCTTCACTTATTGCCATTGGAAGCCGAAGCTAATATTCTATGGGAAATTTTTCTTTACAAATAACTTATTAACTAATACATAATTTTAAATTCTGTTTTCACATTCTGAAAATTCCCAGCTGTTAAATTGACGCACCTTTTTTAAAAAATTATTTTTTTAATATTTTATTTTGAAACTGTAAAATACGTATTTTCAATCAGTGAAATTTTTTCATTTTGCAATTTCAAAATAAAATATTTTAAAAAGTACATTTTTAAAAAAGGTCTGTCAATTTAACCAGTTGGGAATTTTCTGAATGTGAAAACAAAATTAAAAAATATGTATTAGTTAATAAGTTATTTGTGAAGAAAATTTCCCCATAGAATAACATTGGATTGGGCTTCCGGCGACGGTAAGTGAAGAGGGCCGTTCATACAGTTTTGTTAAATAAATCCTTGTTGAATCCTGTTCTTAGTCGGTCTTAAAACAGGATTCGACAAGGATTTCTTTTAAAAAACTGTATTATGTGTACTTTTTTTACACAGGAATTTTTGCTAGTGTTTGGAGACTTTTGTTACCAACTGTAAAACTACTATGTACGTTACCCTGTTTGTTGTAAGTAGTGTTATAATAATAAAAAAAATATTTCATTTTTATACTGCTTGCATAAAGATAACAAACATTCTATAGTTTACACACTTTTTTTAAATAACTTTAAATTTGGTTAACTTAAGAAAAAAAAAAAGTTATTTTTAGGTAAGTGACATGAACTAAACATAATTAGAAAGCTTCAGTATGAATTAAATTTGGGAAAGTGTAATACATCGAATGACATGATTCGTAATAGACATGCAATTGAGAAAATTCAGTTATTCCTTCCGTTGATTATAAAATATATTTAACTTCTGGATTATTCTTTTAGCAAATTATGCGTAAAAATAAAACCAATTACTTTCAATTCTGCTTTTAAATTCAGAAAATCACAACCATTACATTTGCATACCTGCCAGCTCTCACTAATTTTGGGGCTGTCTTCCACTCTTCGTTATTCTCAAACATTTCTCCCTTAATCTGAAGATTTTGTTATACCTATAATTTATCCAAAACTTAACCTTTTTTTTTTAATTATAATAAGCACTAAATTTTTATTTAATAATTTAATTTGCTTGTATAACTGTTTGATAATTTAAGCTATGGATTAAAATATTGTTGTATGTCGAAAACACAAGTTTTCTAGGCCTAAAAATACCACCTATAAAATCTGTTATTTTGATCCTTCAATGTTAGCAGGTATGCATTTGTTCTTTTTAAGGTACTTTTTTTTTTTTTCGATTTCAATATTTTATTTTGGAACTATAAGGTATTTAAAAAAAAAAAAAAAAAAAAAAACCTTTATTCAATTTTTATCTTTTTATAACTTCAAAATAAAGTATTGAAAATTAAAGAAATGTTAGAAAACACAGACAAAATTGTGAGTGCTAGCAATAACTGCTGTATATATATATATATATATATATATATATATATATAATACATTTATTACTACTTTGTTAAACAAATCCTTTTTGAATCACATTCTTTGTCTAAGCTCTAAGAACATGATTCGACGAGGATTTATTTAACAAAACAGTAATAAGTGAACTTTTACAAAAAAAAAAAAAAAAAAAAAAATCCACTTTTCCCCCCAAGTTCTTATGCACTCACTCTCATATGAATGGTAAGTTTGAAATTTTGTTTGAACGCGATAACAGCTGCAACACTGTGAAAAGGACCAGATAAAACAAAAAGTAAGGATCCGATTTTTTTTTTTTTTTTTTTTTTTATAGGATCGGTACTAAATAATAGGAAATTTTCAATTTGCTAGTCGATGCGATAGAATTTTCTTAACTAAACTAATACTTCACATGGCAACAATTGAATTTTCAATGTATTCAAGACTAATGTCTAAGGAAATAAATTATACAAAATCCTTTGGGGGTAAAATTATCACGTGATTTCACATGGGATTATATTCTACAATTTATTTTCTGCAATTTTCAGCCAATTTAAAAGAAAAAAAAAAATGTGATTTGCTCTCATGTGGAATAGTAAGTTTGTGAATTTGTCACTCAGTAAAACCTCAATAAACCGCCCTATGAAAGCCTTCTAATGTATATTTGATTTTTAAAATACTGAGTGAGCATCATATTCTGAATAAAACTTTAAATTATAAAACTTTAAAATTCTGAGTGAGCATCATATTCTGAACAAAACTTTAAATTAGTGAACAGAAATCTAAAAGTGAAATCAAAGTTTAAAGCATTGTCATTAAAGGAAGTGCTGCGATGGTAAGTATTAAGGACAATACACCTTGTCCAAAAAAAGTACACTTTATACTGCTTTTTTGAATAAATCCTTGTCAAGTCATGTTCTTAGTCAGTCTAAGAACATGATTTGACAAGGATTTATTGAACAAAACAGTTTTAAGTGTACTTTTTTCGGAACTTCTAAAGTTATGTTTAAAAACAAATCCTAGTCCAAAATTAACCCTTCTCAAAATTTTATCTTAAAAGGAATCTTTTACAAAAAATGTTTACTTAAGTAATCATATGCAAATCATGACATATTTCCTCAATCGGGCACTAGAAAAGAATTTTTTGGGGGGCTAAATAATATTTTGGTAATAAGTTATGAAAACGAATGCAAACTAGTATGTTGTGGCTACCACAAGACTTTCTTATAAATTTTTTTGTACAAAATCACCCTGTAAAAAAAAAAAAATAATAATAATAATACATAAGCAGTGTTTAAGCACATGGACTCAGCTCAGTGATCTAATTAAACAAATGACGATATTTGTCTGATGACATTTTACAGAAAAATCTATTTTTAAAGTTGCATCTTTACAATCTTTGCAAGCATCATTTAAAACCTAACAATACTTTAAATGTATAAACAATAATTATAAGGGAAAAAAAAAGAATTATACACCATGTTTTAAAAATTTGTTGAATCATAGCTATATAACTACATGAGTACTTTATCAATGCATATAAGATTTTTAAAGTGATAATAACGCCAATTTTTGTGAGATGCATAATTTAACTTTTTACAATTTTTTAATGTTCACTTCTAATTAGATGTATTTATTTTCATGTCGAGAAAAAATGAACATGTAAATTTTTTTCGCAACAATTAAATTATAGCTAATATTTTAATGTCTATTTTTAAAGCTATTAGGAGGTTATTATTTTCATATTTCAAGTAACCCGTTAGTAGTCGCTATAGACCCACCTGGTACAAAATGCGCATTCAACTGCCACCAATAATTTTTAAAAGTGATATAATCTACGTTTCTTCGATTTTATTCGCCTTTTATGTATATCAAATGCCACTTAAAATCTTTGGTGGCTATTGAATAAAAAAAAATCTGGTAACATTGAAGGATGGGCGGCAAATCGACCAACTAGTGACTACCAACAGGTTAATTAAATGCAAACTAACAAAAATTTGAAAATCAGGCTTTGAAGTATTGTGTTGGCATCAGTTTCTCAGCGATTCTGAAAGTTTCAAATGTCTAGCTAGCAGGGAAGTTAGTTAAAAATCAATAGCCAGATTTGTACCGGACAAATAAAATAACAAGAATCTAAGTTAAAAAACATGGTAAAATAGGAACTTTTGTCATAGCTTGACGAAAAAACGCAATAATTAAAAGCATAATCAAAATAGGTGCTAATATATATTTACAAAAAACTATGCCAGAATGAAAAAATAAAAAAAAAAAATTAATTAAAAGGCATCACCAACATAGCGGCAAAAATTTAAAAATCACCAAAGGGGTCCTTTTGAAACTTTTCTTTGGATGATTTGGTTTAACTATCATTAGCGTTTCATCGTACAAAAACAAACAATAATTTGGCTTCTGATGGATTAAAATTTAAATTGGGTGATGAAATTGGTATGAGACTTATAAGTTTCAAATTTTAAACGTGAATAAAAAGAAATTGCAAAAATTTCGCTTGCATTTGCTAGTAATAATACATTTTGGGAATCAGCTTTGATGAATGCATAAAATTTATTAATTATCAAAAGAAATATTTGCATATTTCAGTACGTAATTGCAACTAAATATAAATTTTGTTAATTAGCAGTGGATTATTTCTGTTTCAATAACTTGCGGCAAAAATATAACTTTTCATCAAGCTTTTTTTTTTTTTTTTAAAGGCTAATTTCATAAATTAGATAGGCCTTTAGATTAAGAAGGTTTTCATTTTAGTGTTTGGTCAAAGAAAATGATATATTTTTTTTTCTCCTATTTACTTCTTTACTCACTCATTGTATATTATGAAAAGGTGAAACTTTTGTCATTGCAATATTATTTTTCATAAAATATCTCCCGTTGATGTCTGCATGTTTCTAAGCAGCAAAATACTGTGCTTAAGGGTAAAACCTTTTCTCTATATAAAAATAAAGTGACTTACTTTCATAGAAAAAAAAAAAACTACATTTGTTTCAGATCAAAATAGTATCATGACCCTTCATCAGGCAAAGAGTGAGTAAAGTGTAAAAAATAAAGCAACAATGCACAAAATAAAATGAATAAGACTGAAAATCAGTATAAATACTGGTGTGACAAGATTTAAAGAAAATGTATTACAGTATGGGATCCGTTATCCGGAAACATGTTATCCAGAATGTTCCGAAAACCAGAATGCAAAATGCCAACTACCAAAATTTTTAATTATCGTACAATTTAAAAATTAAAGTTATACTATAGCAGTGGTCAGAATTATAGTTTAGCAACCTACTTTCTTTAATGCTACGGTGTTATTCTGAGGAAACAGGGTGAGCACAAAATTGTCCAAATAATTACTGAAAATTTTGCAAATTTAGATTAGAAAAGGAATTTTTATTGTATTTTTTAATAGATAAACGTTAATAACACATACTTCTTAAAGTGTCCTATAGCAGATGATTTTTATCCTTGAACTCAGGTCGCACGCATGAAGTCCCAATTGTAATAAAATTTAATAGATTTTATTAATTTCCAATATTTTTAGAATTCATTTCATAAAATATTTAACATTATGTGCTAAAAATATTTGAAACATTTATGAACTATTAGTATCAGAGCAGAGATACATTATAAGCAAAAAAATATCATAGAAATTTTTGCTAAATCCAAATGAAAGGATTTTACTCTCAGGTCTAAAATTAAATTTTATGTATGTTTATTTTTTTTTCATTTATTATTAGTATTATTATTTATAGTTTGAAATTCTAATTAAGAATGTTTTTTTCTTTTGCGGAAATAATTTATTAAATAATATATAGGTAAAGTGTTTACATATATATTATTCATGTTTATCCCTGCTATTTATGAAATTATTTTGTACTATTTTTATACATATAATAAAGTGTTCCGAATTACGGAAAAACCCCTTATCCAGAATATCCCAGGTCCCAAGCTTTCTGGATAACGGATCCTATACTGTATAAATAAATAGATGTGACCATAGGGGGGAAAAAATTACAGAAAAGGGGGGAAGGAAACGAAAGAAACTTAGCAAGAGAACGTTATGCGAGTATTGAAGAAAAAATAACAAGATTTTTATTTATTTATTTAATTTTTAAAGATCTGAAAAGCTTCGTAAAAACAGCAACAGATCAGCAATGGGAAGCAATAGATGATTTAGAAATCTCTTCATTAAGAACATTCCATTGGTGCTCATTAATTCTAAATTTCAAATACCTTTTAGAATTAATGAGCTGAGAGAATTAGGGTTTTAATCTCCAACTTAGCAGAAATCTCATGGAAAATGTGAATTGTCTTTTAAAATTCAGAAAAATTTGATTGTAAATAGAGTAGAGAGCCAGAAATCCGCCAAAGTCCAAAATCCGCACAGCTTGTAAGATACAAACAATGAAATTCACTATTAAATTACAAAAGTGCTAATCAGAATTTTTGAAAAAGATCTTGAATACAGATTTTTATGTTTGCATTTTATGATTACAAAAAAAGAAAACAAAATAATAATATGAAAGACTGCAAGAACCAAGTTGCTGCTAAAACAAAATTTTGACAGTATATTAAATTCATCAAAAGGAAATAATGGTTATTGTGATATGATAATAACAATCAGGTAAATAATAACAAACTAATTTTTTAAAATGCTTTCTGATGAAGGCATAATTATAAGGGAGAACTCAATAAAATTCTCAAAAAAAAAGAAAAAAAACTGTGTTACTACTATTTACAATAAATAAATCATGCAGGTTCAAGTGCAATTTAACTACATGTGAACAGATTTTATCTAAATTTGACAAATATTTTTTTCATTATATATTTTTGTTAATGTTCATTATTATTCTTATCTACCTAGTAATTTAATATTCAGTGTTATTATTCACTAGTATGTGATGTGTTTAGTTTGAATAATATTCTGCTTTTATTATTCAAAATGAAAATCATTTTTTATGGGCCCTGAAATCCACAAAATCCTAAAATCCGCACAACCCCTGGTCCCGAGCTGTGCGGATTTTTGATTCTCTACTGTATCTGGAAAATTGAAATTTATCTTTCTCACACTTAAATATACCTTGTTTAGCTCAATTCAAATGATTCACATATATTCTAATTCTATCACAATCAGTAGAGATATAACCTCTTATGGTCTCTAATTTTTGAAATATTATATTAGAAAAGTACTAAAATTCAACCCATTGTGTGTTATTTGAAAGAAAAAGGATTGAAAGTGAATATCAGGCTAAACCAATTTTAGGTTGCAAGAGCAGCTGGCATCATCAGTCTGGTTATATTATGCATTGCTGATATATATATATATATACATTTGAGTAATCTGAAATACTCAGAATTTTTTTTTTTTTTTAATTTTTTTTTTTTTTTTAAACATTATTAGTGAAAATTACTGCTTAATTATTCCGATTATTTTATATAATCATAACATTAATATTGGATAAAAGAAGAAATTGGAGAGGTGTAAAACGAAGACTATTTTCTGCTTCAGGAGACTTATTTAGGAGACTTTTTTCCTATGAAAGGCTACTAAAGCGACAATTTTTGGAGTCTTCATTGAGTGGCAGCCCTGCACATAGTATACACATTAAAAAAAAAGTTAATAATGCTGCAAATCTTGCCAAGCAGACTATTCATGGCAATACACAGTATACACATTAAAAAATTTAATATTAATAAGGCAAAATGGCTTTCACTTAAAAGAATTCGACAAATTCTTCCCGTCTTCTAGGCAAATCGCAACATTTCATCCATGTTTGATATATTAAGAAAAAAAACATGACTGATAAGAAAGGACCATGATATGTAACTAATTACATGAATTAAGTACGAGGAGAAAAGAGTGGATTAAATCTTCTCTTCATTAATCAGCACTTAGTGTTAATCCATTACTCAGTAAACTATCAGTACACTTATCAGGGTCTGATTACCGAAAAGGTTCCGGAAGTAGAAGCTTCAACCTGAGATTTAAGAGCGACAACAAAATGATTGCAAACATGGACCCGAATTTCTAGTTTCAGGTTCTCAAACTGATGCTTAAATTTTTTTCTGAGAAAGTTCACCTAAAGCAAGAGAAAGTACAAAATATTTGGGAGAAGTTCTATTACACAGAAATGCAGACATTGAATCAATAAACTGTTAACTAATCATATACAATCTTGATGTTATTGTTATGGGTAGAACCACCACCACCTAGACATATGAATGAAAAACAGCTGATAATAATAAAAACAGACAGTATTTTCAGTTTATAATATTTTTATATGCCAATGCATAGAAATTAAATTTGCTTCTGTATGTGTAGAAATTAGAAGCATTCATCGAATGAAAGGGGGCAAGAAATGATACTGAGCTTACCTTAGCTTTAAAGGTTAATCAGGTCCTGACACATATAAAAACATCGCCATAAACATATACATGGCACAGATTTAAAATGGAAACGTGTACTTCAATTACTAATAGCTAAATGCTTAGAATAAATAAAATACTTAGAATAAAGAATATATCAAGTAAACTTTCATTTCACTTAAAAAAAACAAAAAAAAAAAAAAACAGAGTTTATCATTGCAAGACTGAAAGAGACTAACGATAACAAAATAGAGCAATGGAAAAGAAAATCACACATTGTTTGCTAATCAAATTCGTGATTCAAAGCTACTAACCGTAGTGTTTATTTAAAATTAATTTATCCTTATTTATCGTAATTAAAATTCAAAATACGTAAATTTTAAGAAGCAATTCGTAATTTCAGCCATCACATGAAACGATTTCCGTATTTCCGAGAACGACCAATGAGCCGCTACAAATGTAAATAAACGCGCTGATTGGTAGATTTTCAAGATCTGTTCGCCCTCTATAGGTAAGATGAAAATTACTACTTTTCCGTAGCATTAGTGATATATCCTCTTAAACACTTTATCCGTGGTCATACTTCACACAATTGCGGCTTTTCTGCTGTATGAGTCACAAATCATGAGTGCGTGAATGTCTATCCAATATTCCTTTTACAGCAAATGCTTTAGAACATACTTTACACACGTATGGCTTTTCTTCTGTATGAATGCGTGAATGGCTATCTAAACTTCCTTTTCGGGAAAATCCTTTCAAACATATTTCACACACGTATGGCTTTTCTTCTGTATGGATGCGTAAATGTCTATTCAAGTCATTTTTCCCAGAAAATCTTTTAGAACATATTTCACACGCGTACGGCTTTTCTCCTGTATGAGTGCGTGAATGTACAACTAAACTTTGTTTTTGGGGAAATCCTTTGAAACATATTTCACACACGTATGGTTTTTCTCCTGTATGGATGCGTAAATGTCTATATAAATCTCGTTTTCCAGTAAATCTCTTAGAACATATTTCACACGCGTACGGCTTTTCTCCTTTATGAGTGCGTGAATGGTTATCTAAATATCCTCTTTGGGAAAATCCTTTGAAACATATTTCACACACGTACCGCTTTTCTTCTGTATGGATGCGTCGTAAATGTGTACTCAAATAATTTTTTGCAGTAAATCTTTTAGAACATATTTCACACGCGTACGGCTTTTCTCCTGTATGAGTGCGTGAATGGCTACCTAAACTTCTTTTTTGAGAATATCTTTTAAAACATATTTCACACGCGTACGGCTTTTCTCCTGTATGAGTGCGTGAATGGCTACCTAAACTTCTTTTTTGAGTATATCTTTTGAAACATATTTCACACGCATACGGCTTTTCTCCTGTATGAGTGCGTGAATGGCTACTTAAACTTCTTTTTTGAGAATATCCTTTGAAACATATTTCACACACGTATGGCTTTTCTTCTGTTTGAAAGCGTATGTGATCATTTAAGTATGCCATTTGAGAGAATCCTTTATAAAAGAATTCACATGCGTATGGACTCGTAGATTGAAATTTAGATTACTGTTTGCAGAAAATACTTTATTACATATACGTTTGTTCTTCAGATGTAAGTGTAAATGAATGCTTATACAAATTATCTTTTTCAATAAAACCTCAAACCATGTTTCACACACGTTTTTTTTTTTTTTTTTTTTATTTTATATATTTTTTATTTTGTAACGCAATACATGATTATTTAACTTATAGGTTGCGTGTAGTTTGCATAAATAAGACTCCAAATTACAAAACTGTTGTATCTTGTGTGTTGGGGTCCACTAATAACGAATAAGTAATTAATACACACATTTAATCACGATAAACTACACAATAAGAAATTATTTACAGGAACACTTAAGTTACCGTACGCTAGTGATGTTCGGAAATGCCAGTGATGCCAGATGGTCGAAATTTATTTCCCCAAACAGGTCTTCAAATTTCCCCAAATCAGGGTGTTTTTTCGAAAAAATCCCCAACTTGATTGCTACTAAAAAGGGAAAATAAAACTTAAAAAAAAAAAAAAAAAATATCAAACAGATTTTTCTATAATTTAAGCTCAGATTTTTTCCCAAATGAAGGCAATTTTTGAAAAAAATCCCCAAATAACAACAAAGCTATAGACGGGTTTCATTGACGTCACGTTGCTATTAGCAACGACTGATACATTCATCTGGTACAGCATCTGGCGCCCAAATATTGCCGTTGGGCTACACGTTTTCTGTTGCGATCGTGTGTTCAAAGATTTTAAGCCGTATTTGTCCTTGCTTTGCTTGTATTTATTTTTTTATTTTCGAATTTTTTAAAGATTTCTGACATGAATCAGCTTTGTACTGGTTATAAAAACAGTCTGAATCTTCATAATCTAATTAGTTATAATAAAAAAATCAAATTATGTTTCGATGTTGATCCATATGAAATAAATTACACTGATTGTGATAACGACTGGAGTCTTTTTCCAGCTATTGCTCATGGTGATATCCTACATTATTTAGTATATTCAACAAGCGCTATTACACTTGAGCAAATGAAAGCATACAAGTCACTTGAAGCTCATAATTATTTTACAAGTGGATGGGTTAATCCAACTGTTTATCATAAAGCATTGGAACAAGATATGCACTTGCTGCTTGGAGAGGTATGATTACATGTTTTATTTCATTTTACCCAGAATATTCTCTCTGTATGTTTTGTTAATTTAATTATTTATCTCAATAATGCATTCAGAAGAATAACTATTATAAATAACTCTTTAAATAACAGATTTTTCAGGAAACTATATACTTAATTTATTTGTTAGCAACACAATTTTTATATTCAAAACTTGTATCTAATGAAATGATTAATACCTGCTTTAAATGAAATAATTAACTTCTCTGGTTCACCTGATAACTTAAAAATAACACAGAAACAAGATTTTTTTTTCTCGTTTCATCGTACTGTAGTTTTTTCCAGATTTCTTTGGAACTTAACTCATTTTTGGCTATGGAAGCAGAAGTTTTAGTTTTTACATTGTCAGCAAATATATTTTGTTGTTTAATAGATAAGATCTTTTATTTAAATCTTTTGCATTTACATCTAAAACAGTGTGTTTTATACCTTTTTAAGTCATAAACGGAATTTGCTATTATTTTGTCAACAAATGTGTAATTTGGAATGTATTCCTAATTGAATGAAAAATCAATATGCTACTGTCACTTACGAATAAGTGAAACTTTCCTAAGTGAGCCATTGTGCCCTAAAAAAATTATCCTTGAGAGAGATTGCTAAGAAAAAAATAATTGTTCAATTTACATTATTTATCCATATAGTTTTCGATAAATCAATAATATTAGTTTGTTTAAATTCTGATTTTGTTTTTCATGTTTTATTTTTACATACTGAAACAAATTTTTCAGCTTAGCATCTGTTCTGAGTAGAAAAAAGTTTCTAATAATCCATACATTATCACTTAAAATTTGTGAAAGAAAATACAATTTAAATTTTATTCTTAGTCAAGTTTAACATTTTTATTTTGTCATAAAGAAAAGTGAAATTTTAAAATTACTGGTTCTGTAGACCTACGAAAGACAGTGAGAACCTAGAGCATAATTTCCCCCCTATCTTAATTCTTCAGGAGGGTCAAATTTAAATGAATGTGTGCAGTACAAGGGTTTGAACTGTCGAAGAAAGTGGGGACCCGATGGCCGATGCGAGTTTTTTCTTAAAAGGGATCAGTCTTTTTAGACTTAAAAAATCTGTGATTTGCAATTTTGATATTAGGCAATTCATTAATTAGAGTGACTCATTTTTAAAAAGTAACCTTCTAGTTGGCAAAGCTCACTAGTAGGGGAATAATAAAATGTTATAAATGTGACATTTGTAACATTTTATTAAATGTCTCAATTACGCAGTTTCAACATTCTATGAAACATCCTTATGGTTAGCCTTTTGTAAATTACACAAGGTACAACATATATTTCACAAATCCGGATCATAATCTTTCCCTTACATAAGGAATAGCAGCAGTTTTCTTGAAAAAAAAAGGGAATTGAAATATGCCAAATTCGTAAAAGAAAAAAAAAAAAATGCTGAAAATACAAAGAAAAACTTAAAATGTCATTTTTCCCCCAGACTTAATTTCGGAGGGGCACAGACTCCCCAGCGAGGATGACCACCTAGCTGATGCCTAAGCTGTCTTGCCCCCTCCTTCGTCCTAGTCTTTATTTATAATGGGTAAATTTAATTAAAAGTTTAATATTTCTCTATTTTTCTTTTTAATTCTGAAAATGAAAAGAAATCTGTTGATACTGGTTTATTAACATCAAATATCTTTAAAAACTATATCTCAGTATCAAGGTCTTTTTTTTTTCCTTTGTTTCTAAAGACAGAAATTTTTTTAAATATAATTGTTGAAACTACAGTTTTTGAAAATAAATAAGTGCCCTACTGTTTCCAGTAGAAACTGGTCTTCGACTATATGCACAATCGTGTACAAGCGTCAGAAATAAGTGGCTTCCTGCACACATTAAAAATGCACCCTTGACAACAGTAAAGGAATTAGATTTTTCTTCTGCAAAGAAGAAAAAGAAATGCATTGATAACAGTAAGCATCAGACAAATGTCAACAATACCAACAACTCTGCAGATGAAATGAATATGAATGAGCTCCAGGATTTTTTTGCAAAAAATCAAGGACACTGGTACTAATTCAGCAATTCTGAAAGTCGTCCATCCTTTTTGCAAGGACTATTCGACTGTTGCCCCTCTATCACTAAGAGAGAGGTTTTTTGATGAAAAATGCTTTGATATGCCATGGCAGGCTTTATTTTTGCATTGCCAAAAAGTATTTAAAGAATTAACAGTATCAAAGGCAGATGCAGACTTCATACAACGCAGCACAAAAGGCCAGTCCAAAAGCAAATACTGGTATTATCAAAGAGCTGGAAGAGTTACAGCTTCAGTTATGAAAAAAGTGCAATCCTCAAATATTGATAAGCCACCGAGTGCTCTTTTAAAAGAAATTTGTTATCCTGAAAACAAAAGGCAAATTTCTAGCAAAGCAATTATGTGGGGGAAAACCAATGAATGGAAAGCTGTGCTGGAATACAAAAATCAACAGATTTCACTTCATGATGGCCTGAAAGTTGAATCGTGTGGATTATTTGTAAACCCAGAATTTTCATTTATTGGTGCATCTCCTGATGCTGTTATATCATGTAAGTGCGGTGGAATAGGGGTTTGTGAGATTAAATGCCCATATTCATTACGGGATATAAATCTCAAAGAAATCAATTTCTTAAATACCCCATATTTAGAATTTGATGAAGCCCATAATTTGTGTCTAAAAAAAGATCATGAATATTATCATCAAATCCAAACACAAATATTTACTTGTAATGCAAATTATGCAGACTTTGTTGTTTGGACAAATAAAAGCTTAGTTGTCGAAAGATTTCTCCCTGATTACGAATTCTGGGAAACTTGCTTGGAAAAATCAGGATCCTTTTTTGTTTTCTGCATCCTGCCTGAATTATGCTGTAAATGGTTTACCAGACAAGATGAATTAGAAAACCTTTCTGAAGTGGATGCGACCCACTAAAAAAAAGCGTGCCAAGTGGATGCGACCCACTTATAAAAAAGCGTGCCAAGTGGTGAAACCCACTTAAAAAATCATGGAGTGCCATGAGGAGAAGGGTCCACGTCCCGCACTCTGGATGGTTATAAATTACCAACTGATGTCTCCTCAATTTTTAAATTGGATTTAAACCTTTGCCGGCTTAATATTTTTTGCAGGGGTGCAAGAGTTTTTGTCTCAAAATGGAAATTAACACCAGTGCTTTTTATCAATAATTTCTATCACATTTAATGGCAATAAATTGCTTCATGAAATATGATAGGAATTATTCATAAAAATGCTGGTGTGAGAATTACATCTTGAGACGGAAATTCTTCTTGTCTTGTTTATTCCCCTGCCTGAGCTGAGCTCAGGATAAGCCAGCAAGGAATTAATCTTTTTTATTTATTCATTCATTCATTTTATTTTTGTACCTATATTCATTCCTTTTTTTTTCTTTTTAAAATAAATAACACTGAAATATTAGTAATCAGAAAATTATTATACCTGAAGTTAAATAAATTAGTACTTTAATAAAAAATTAGATGTTGTACAGCAAAATGTTACTAGAATTTTTAGTTGGAAGATTTGTCATCCCATTCGTAAGCTACTGACATTTTTTTTAAACCCAGGAGTTATATACATATAAAATGCAATCACTTAGCCTTTTGAAGATGGAAATGTAAAATTATTAGTCAAGAAAGGTTTGAAACATAGAAATCTCAATAGCATATTTACAATCTACATCAAACAATACACAAAGCATATATTTTAAATTTTTTACAAATAAATTTTTTTTCCTCTTAACAATTTTGACCCAAAATAGTCTTTGGAACCCAAGCACTAAAATGATTTAGCTTAAGGGTCCCCAGTAGTTCGATACCTTCCTTTCTCCTTCACCATGCAAATCCAATGGATTTTTATTGCTTTGTATTTTCCGAATATTTCATTCAGAAATAAAGTTTTTGAATTATATTCTTCAAACATGCAACTTTTTTTCAAAAATAAATTATTTCTTTTCGAGATTAAAAATTAGACTCCTAAGTTTGCTTGATGAATTTTTTTTTTTTTTTTTCTTTATTGCTTACTAAGAAAATAATCTGGTGTGTCACTCACACGACTTTCTCTTACCCTGAAATTTAATGCTGAAATTACAGATTGGATATTAAGAGTTACAATAACGAGTACTGTTAAGTAAACCTATGTTAAAACAATTCAAATTAGTATTCAGAACAGCTCATTTGACAAATAATTCTATGTGGGGCGATCTCTCAACCCCCTGTTTCATTATTGTATCTTCATTTATATAGAATTTACATCTGTAATTAAGTTCAAAAGTTTATTTAAAATTATTCAGTCAACTTTCACAATCATTCCTTGAAACTTATCAATCTTGAACAAACATTTCTAGTAACAAACATATTAACTTCAAAATACAATATTTGGACTGCCTGAAATTATTCGTTTTTAAGTTACTCTAAGAGACACAGACAAAGATCAAACCACAAAAACTTGACTTTGGTATTCAGTAAGCCTCAAAACGTGTAAATACACACACACACACAAAAAAAAAAAAACCAAGTGATGAATATTTAGCTTAAAAAATATATTATATGGCTATGAGGATTTAATTTCAATTCCTGAGCAACTTTTCTGGACATGGTAAAATATTATAGTGAAGCACTTCCACTTACAAATAAAAAAAAAAGAATGTTATGGCTTAAATATAGTCAGCCCTGTATATCTTCTGAAAGTTATGTACACATTACATGGTGCACATACAATCCTATATTAATAACACATAGCACAACCTAAAGTATACTTCCATCAATTCTCAAGTATTGTCGTATTATAATGTAGTTCTTTTGTGTAGCCTTGTAAACGAACAGTGAATGATTTCTATACTATATTCTACATGAAACATGTTTTTATGCATATAAAAAATATATATTCGTTTCATTTGGTTTAGTGCAGTCTATTAAATGTTAAACTATTTACCTGCAATTTCCCCCATAGACGTAATGTACTATTTGAATTCTCTTGGGTGTACATTTACTTGATATCTCAATGAAATTTTAGTATAGCTTCTGTATATGATACACATTCAGAATACCAAGTTTAGACTTTCTGCTATAATTTGTTTTTGAAATATGCTGATAACAGACAGACACACAGACCAACCGCTAAAAACATTTTTTGTATTCAGGGAACCTCAAAACGTGTAAATATAACAAACTCAATTTTGAAAATTTGACCCAAAAACAATACTTTCTCTACCTCATAGGTAAGAGAGAGTAAAAAAGTGTCATGTTCGAAGGATGGAATTCAAAAAACAATTTGAAAAACTTTATTTTTGAAAGAGATATCCTGAAGATATAAAGTAACGAAAATCTCATTGGGTTACATGGAAAAGGAGATTATACTACTGGGGATTCTTAAGGGCCCGCTTCACTCACCATCACCGGAAGCTAATATTATTCTATGCAAAATTTTCTTTACTTATAACTCATTAACTAATGCATATTTTTAAATTCTGTTTTACATTTTGAAAATTTCCAACTGTTAAATTGATTGATTTTTTTTAAAAATGTATTTTTTTTTATATCGAAGCTACAAAATACAAATTTTCAATGTGAAAATTTTCATTTTGCAATTTCAAAATAAAATATTAAAAAAATAAATTTTCAAAAAAGGTGTGTCATTTCAACAGTTGGGAATTTTCGAAATGTGAAAACAAAATTAAAAAATATGTATTAGTTAATGAGTTATGAGTAAAGAAAATGTCCCATAGAATAACATTAACTTCAGCTTCCGGTGACAGTGAGTGAAGCGGGCCCTTAAGAATCTCCAGTAGTAAAATCTCCCTTTCCATGTAACCCAGTGGGATTTTTGTTACTTTTATATCTTCCGGATATCTTGTTCAAAAATAAAGTTTTTCAAATTCTGTTTTTTTTATTCCATCCTTTGAACATGACACTTTACTTTCTTTTACCCTTAAGGTAGAGAAAGTATTGTTTTTGGGTCAAATTTTCAAAATTGAGTTTGTTATATTTACACGTTTTGAGGTTCCCTGAATACAAAAAATCATGTTTTTAGTAGTTGGTCTGTGTTTGTCTGTTATCAGCATATCTCAAATTTTCATTTTGCAATTTTAAAATAAAATATAAAAAATTTAAAAAAATGTTTTCAAAAAATTCAATAGTTGGGAATTTTTGAAATGTGAAAACAGAAATTTAAAATTATGTATTAGTTAATAGGTTATAAGTAAAGAAAATTTCCCATAGGATAACACTGGCTCGGGCTTCCTGCGACAGTAAGTAAAGAGGGCCGTTAAGGGGCTGCTTCACTTACCATAGCCAGAAGCCCAAATCAATGTTATTCTATGGGAAATTTTGTTTACTTATAACCTATTAACTATAACTTGTACATAATTTTAAATTTTGTTTTCACATTCAGAAAATGTTAAAAAAAAATAATAATAAAAGAAAAAATACCTTTAGAGCTATAATGATGTCAATTTTACTCTGCAAGTTTAATTTTTCACAAAGTTTTATATAAAGTTTAATATTTACATGTGAATTTCTTTTCATTTAACAAAAAAAAAAAAAAATGTAAAATCAACTCATAAACTTTTTTTGGCAACATGTTTCTATTGTTGATGCAAATCTGGAAGTAAAATTTAACTGCTTCAGGGAAATAATTATATTTTAAAACTAGCCGCCTTCGGCGACCAGCTGATTCGCAATCCTTGAAACATCCGGCTTTACGAAACTCCCGCTCAGTGGCGTCTTTTTCCCGCTTCAGGTCCTACAACAGCTTATTTGACATATAGTGAAAATAGCTTTATTGAAAAATTTATTTGCAGTAAATTCCCGTTCTGTAGTGCCCTCTTCCTGTTTCAATATCTGAAACAGCCTGTTTGCTCACCGTGTTATGATCTTTCAAAATTCTGACTGTAGCAAAGACCCTGTCGGTGACGTCTTATCCCCTTTTTAGAACATGCAGACGGTAACAAAAATGTCTGAACACTAGCAAAAATTCCAATATAAAAAAAAGTAGAGTTAATATTGTTTTGTTAAATAAATCCTTGTTGAATCCCGTTCTTAGTCAGTCTAAGAACAGGATTCGACAAGGATTTATTTAACAAAAGAGTATTAATTGTTCTTTTTTTTATATAGGAATTTTTGCTAGTGTTCGGACGCTTTTGTTACCGACTGTACAACAGCTTCCTCATTCATACTGCAAATATCTTTGAAAATTTAACTGTAGCAAATTTCCGCTGTGTGGTGACAAAGGCGCCGCTTTATGTTTCATGATTTGAAATAGCCTGTTCGCTCACCCGTGAAGGACCTTTGAAAATTCTGATCGTGGCTGAGATTAATCTAATTACTCACCCAAAATTAGAGTTGTACAGAGTATTCGGCCAATACCTAGTAGTTGTAAGAATTTCATTATTTTTATGTATTATTGAAAGAAATGTATTCATAAGAGTTGTTTATTAATAACTAAACTGAAAAATTATGAAAATATAAACGTAGTCATTAAACTTTTACAACAAACAGCTTTCTGCAGTTAAAACGGGCTAGTAGATTGCCACCAAACTCTGTATAGAGACGATTCATGATATGAGCTTATCCATGAAGTTATCAGTTATTATGGTTTTAATAATCCACTAAGCTGGAAATATCAAATATAAGATAACAATGAACCTAATTGTGTATATGCACTACAAAAGTTCTGAAATGTTTCATGAAAACATGCTGTTTGCCATTTTACTTAATTTTGTGTTCAAAAGGCCTTTATTACATTTTAAGATGTGCAAAATTCTTCATATGTACATAAATTATTCTTTCTTAGAACTACTCTGTATTCGATACTCGACTGAGTAGTAAAAGGTCGAATACTCGGTACTCGGCCAAAGTGCTACTCAATGCAGCACTACCCAAAATTATTAAAATCATGATCTAAATATTTAAGTAATATAAAATGAGAAAAAGACTGAGACAACACAATCTAAATAAAGAAATGAAATTTGACAAAAATTTATTAATTTAACTAAAATTTAAAGTTTACACAGTTATAAACAAAAGAATCAAATCATTTTCATAAGCAAAAGAAAAATTTTCATAAACTGTAATTCATTGAAATCATAATAATATTAAATACAGTATAGGATCCATTATCCAGAAAGCTTAGGACCTGGGATACTCTGAATAAGAGGTTTTTCTGTAATTCGGAACACTTTATTATATGTATAAAAAAAGAACAAAATAATTTCATAAGTAGCAGTGATTAACATGAATAATATATACAAACACTTTACCTATCGTTCTATTTGTTCATTTAATAAATTATTTCCACAAAATAAAAAACATTCATAATTAGAGATTATAAATAATAATAGTAATAATAAATAAATATATATAAAATTTAACTTTGGACCTGAGATTTTAATCCTTTCATTTGGATTGCATTGAACGATAAAACTGTCTTGTATTATACTTTCATCCAAATGAATCCTTTCATTTGGATTTTGCAAACATTTCAATGATTTTTTTTTTTTTGGCATATAGTGTCTCTGATACTAATCGTTCATAAATGTTTCAAATATTTTTAGTACATAATGCTAAATATTTTATGAAATGAATTCTAAAAATAAAAACTATTTAAAATTTTTATAACAATCAGGGCTTTTCTTGCAAGCAACCTGATTCAAGGATAAAATTCATCTGCTATTGGGCACTTTAAGAAGTGTGTGTTATTAATGTTTATCTATTTAAAAAATACCATAAAAATTCATTTTCTAACCTAAATTTGCAAAATTTTCAGTAATTATTTGGACAATTTTGTGCCCACCATATTTCCCCATAATAACACTATAGCATTAAAGAAAGTAGGTTGTAAAACTATAATTCTGACTGCTGCTATTTTATAAATTTAATTCATAAATTTTACGATAATTAAAAATTTTGGTAGTTGGCAAACCGAGTTGATGCTATTAGAAAATTTCATAATTACTTTTATTGTTTGCATAAATTTTCTAAAACAGCTTTTTTAACCTTAGGCTAGAAACCTCCAAAGTTCTGGAATTTTCATCTTCTATAAATTTATTGAAAGGGGAGGCAGATGAATCAAAAACAAAAGTAACAAAATGGGGGAGAGAATTGTTTCTCGACGATTCTACACAATGTTACTATGAAATTTTTTTTTTTTTGGTTCTTGAGATATAGCATCTACAAAAGTTGTGAGATACACAGATACACACAAATAGACATTTTCCAAAAACAGTCAAATCGTATTTCAGGATATCTCAAATCTTGTAAATCCATTAAAAACTGGAATTAAAAAAAAAATGCATTAAAAATGACAATATAAGTAAGCCTGAAATATATGTAAAATATTATTTTAAAAAATTATAGCAATTAAAGAATAATTCTGGTAACAGATACAATGTTATATATATCAATTAATAAGTTAAAATTTGCCCCATAAAGTAAAAATACATTTAAGTACATAAACATCTGTTACAATACTGACTTGTGTATTGTAAATTAACAAAATTTATTAGAATTTAGAAATACAGATCAAAATATAAACTTTGTGCTTAATTTTTGTTCAATGTTTTGTATTAAAAAATTTAGGTACTCATCTTCAAGACCTGGACTTAAAATTACATTTGCTTATCTCATTAGATTCAGTTTCTAAAAAACACTTAAAACAAGTGCAGTTTTGCTTTTTTTCCCTTGAAAACTTAATTATAAATTTTATTGTTTATATAAGTTATGGTGTGTGGATTTTTGGAGATATTGAATTTTAGGAGTACAGATTTCTAGGAGTCTACTATATAGAAGTAATAAATAATAAAGATTAAAATGTATAAAGTTCATTCAGGTACTACAGAAGGTGTCAAATTTGTAAGAGCACAGCATGTAAAAACAATTTTGTCACACGGAGGTATGCTGTCACCTGATTTAACTGTTAAATAATCAATTGGGATAACACTTTTAAGAATTTTAAATTTTTTTTTCACATGACCTATCACTCTTTCGACATGTATGCGAACTGAAGCCATATTTCTTGTTTCCTGAACTTCTGCAGACAATTGAAGTTTGCCCTTTGCCGATGCAGGTGTTACAAGCTTTGCACAGTAGAAGCCAACCGTTTCAGAAATATTGTTAAATCCCCTGTCAGCTAATACAATATCACCAGGTAATAATTTGTCTAAAATGCCACTTTCCTCTGCTATCTGTTGATCTGTAACACGCCCCCCATGACATATAGATAAAAAAGAAATTGTTCCTTGAGGTGTTATCCCAATCAAACATTTAATAGTGTTGTGCTGTTTATAATTCGACCAAGTTGCAGCACGTGTTATTAGTGAACTTGGCCGATTTATAAACAGCTCAAAACAATCAATAATGACAGCAACATGTGTGCCAAATGCCATGCGGAATGTTAAGGGCATTGTCATCATTAGAGCCTCCCTTTCTGGCCATAATATTAGAGGCTTAAAACGAACATAAAATGCATCCAGCCATTTTGCAAAAATTCGCGATGCTGATGGTTTTGAGATACAAAACCTATTAGCCAAGTCTTGAAAATCTGCATTTAAACGTAGTTTCATTAAAAATAATATATATTCCTGGAATGATGTTAAGTTGTGTGTATCTGTGTGGTGAATACTTTTCTTTACTGAATCAAAAACAATATCTAATATTTTTTTGTTTGGTAAACCAGTATAATACAAGACAGTTTTATCGTTCATGAAGAAATTTGTATCCATGGTATACATGGATAATTTTTTTTCCAAATAATATATTTTTTCTGATAAACGTTTATTATCATCGTGTAATTGGGTGATCATCTGTCCATCTAAATCAGTCATGATACATTTGTCTGTGCTGATTTCCACTGACACAGTATCATTAATTTCTTCGTAACTTCCACTGGCTCCAGGAGCAATTTCAGCTTCATTATTCTCTTTTTCCTGCAAGCAAATTTGCTTTTCTTTTAGGACCGAACGCTGCACATTCCTAGATAGAAAATAATATAAAACAATAAATAGGGGCCAGAATACTTAAGAATATGACATATCAAACATATAATTCAAATGAATTTTATATTTGACTAATATATATATATTAATTTTATTATTATTATATTTAAATGTGAATATATTTCTCACCTATTATATCTGGCAACAGAAGCCTCAATATTTTTTATTTTCTTGTGACCTAGATGTAAAGATGGTGCCCAGTCAGGATTATTCTTGTCACCTAGGCCGCAAGGCTTGCCTAAAAAGTGAAAAAGGAAAATTAATAAATATCAGCATATTAGTTTACTTCATTAAAGTATAATTTCTATCATAGAAACTTTATGTTGCTGTTAACCCTGAGGGGAGAAAAGGGACCTTAAACATTCAGAATTCAATTAGAATTTGTGTATTTAGTTTGGCAGCAGAATCCATATTAAAATAAAGCTTGTACTTCCCATAATCATAATGCATTTTAATACATAAAACAATATCTGCAATTGCCATTGAAAACAATTATTTAAAATAATAAAAAATAAATTATAAAAAAGTTTTACTGTCGAGCAAGTGGATAATACTAGTAGACTTAATTGAAATAATGGTTCAGAGGATTTATAAAATGTTTTTTATCAACAAACCACTATGAAGTGTAAAGATTAAAAATTGCTATAATTATATTTTAAATAATTTAGGTTATTCCATTTACTGTACTTCTGTCAAGCACTCTTTGAGTCAAGGTTGGCTTCATTTTGCCTTATTCTATATATAGCTACAGGCTTATTATCTATTATGTTGATGATTTTTAATGATCGATAATTTGATGGTGTGTACATGAAAATTAATATGCTCGACGAAAATTTCTGAATCATAAAAAGCTCTAGTTCAATACAATCTGGCTGTAGCAAGTGATTATGTGGCTCTTCTTTATTAGATGTATAAATTTTTACGCCTCTACCGCATATAATCAGAGATATATAAAGGTTTCTTTTTAAAAAATTGCACATTTTTTTCCCCTTTTTTAACTATAACACGCAAGGTATTAAACCCAGTGCAAAACTATTTTCAGGAAACTTGACCATACAATATTAGACACAGCATACTGCAATCAAATTGAAAATATTTTATAAATGTAATGAAATATGAGAGTATTTACTAAATTTTTAACCGTGTATATAAGATTTAGCGAAATTTTATTTGCATAATTTAATAGCCGAATGTATTGAGCTACTTATATAAAAACACCAAACAAACATAGTGAAACCTAAAAAACATCTGTGCTATTGAATGAACTGAATTTCAGCCGTTCCGCCAAATTAAGAAATTCGTAAGGGGGTTTTCTCAATATTTATTTACAATATTACAATCATTGAAAACTGCATTATCATTCATTGAATCAAAATAAAAATGTGAGTAAAACCTCTTATACTTTAGCTTTTTTTATTGAGAGAGAGAGAGAAACTGAATAGCAGTTCATTCTATGACGTAAAACTTTGAGTTTACACAACACTTGTTTGGAGTTTTCATATGAGTAGTTCAAAACATTTGGCTATTAAATGTAAATGAAATTTCACTAAATCTTACACAAGCACAGTTAAAAATTATTTAGTAAAAATGCTCATATTTTATCAGATATTTATATATTTATTTATATTATTATATTTATTAATTATTTTATATATTTCAAAAATTCTCTAAAATAAAATTATGAAACAATTTTCAAGAAATCATTAGATATGTTTTTGAGTTACCGTCTGTCACCAAATCTTGGGATAGTCAATTATTGACCGGAAAACAATTACATACAAAAGAAAGTTAGTATGGCGAATTTGAAAAATATCTGTACAGCCATTTTTTAAAGGAACACACTTGCAAGACCTGAAATTGAGCTATTTATACAGGACGCCTCTCAATTTTCCTGAACTAATCAACTATGTTATTCGAAAGGACATCTAATAGAGTGCGTATAAAAGAGTATGTTAAAAAGTCAAATTAATTACCAAATATTAATTTTCTAAATTTTTATGTTGTTTACTAAGACACTTATATTTTCTATATAATGGTTTGTACAAAATATATTAATAAAAAATATATATAAGAGGATGGGGGAGATTTATCATCAATAGTTAAGCTCTATGGAATATTACAAAATACAAAAAATGTGACCAGGAAATATTAAATAGAGATACTAAACAACTAATTTAAAATGGTCAATCAGATTAAAAGAACAGTCAGTTTAAATAAACAAAAAACTAATTTAAATGGACAATGAGTTTAAAAGAATAGCTAGTTTAAATAAATAAATAAAACTAATTTAAATGGACAGTCAGTTTAAAAGGACAATCAGTTTAAACAAACAGTTTACAGGGATGAGATTAGCAAAAATACAAAAAAGCTGAAACTATGCATAGGCAAGACGTTGAAATGAAATACTAAAAATTTTTTATCACAAAATCTATTATATAAGGGTAACAATTATTTATTTTATTCTTCAATGTGTATAAAATGAACAAATGCACTTCATAAACATTAAAAAAAGCTGAAAAAATAAGAAAAAGGTGAAAAGCTAAATGTACAAAAAAGCTGAAATCAGCTGAAAAATCTCATCCCTGAGTTTGAAAGGTCAGTCAGTTTAAATAAACAAAAAACTAATTTAAATGGACAATCAGTTTAAATAAACAAACTAATTTAAAAGGACAATCAGCTTAAATAAACAAACTAATTTAAAAGGACAATCAGCTTAAATAAACAAACTAATTTAAAAGGACAATCAGCTTAAATAAACAAACTAATTTAAAAGGACAATCAGCAGTGGCGGATTTAAGGGGGGCCCCCCCAAAAAAAAAACACTGACATTCACAAATGAATATTGCAATTCTAAATTTTTTATTTGTCTAGAATAACATTTTGAAAAATCTCAGCCCCCCCCCCCCCCCCCAAAAGTCAAGTTCTGGATCCGCCACTGACAATCAGCTTAAATAAACAAACTAATTTAAAAGGACAATCAGCTTAAATAAACAAACTAATTTAAAAGGACAATCAGTTTAAAAGGACAGTCAATTTAAATAAACTAATTTAAATTGACATTTGGTTTAAAGGGACAGTCAGTTTAAATAACAAAAAAAAAAATAATAATTTAAATGGACAATCAGTTTAAAAGGTCAGTCAAAAGAAAAAAAAAACTAATTTCAATGGCCATTCAGTTTAAATAGCCAAGTTTCATACTTTTGAATTGTTTTATTTTTTAAAAAAGCAGCTACATTTCAAAAGGAGATTTTTAAAATATGAAAATGTGAGCATATGTGGAGAGAATCCATTTTAATTTAGTAGCTGTTTTAATTAGGCTTATTCTACAGAGACAAATGGTGAAACAAACAAAGTTATCGAGAAATAAAACAATACTTTAGTGTTAAACAGAAAGAAATTCTTCAGATTCACGATAAATTTGATCTCGATACTACATTTACCAATGCATGCATTAATATAAATAAAACATAAAAGATGAATTAAACAACTGATAAAATTCAATAAAAATAACATTGAAAACCTCGTTTTTCTACTTTCTTTTAGAATGATAATATATGGAATCGAATCGGTAATAGTGTCACAATACCAGTAATAAACAAATATATTTTATAAATTAGATATCACTTTACCTGAAATAAAATGCTTACTGCATACTCTAGCATAATTTGCTTGGGCGTCTGTAAAATTTTCACGATTTATTCGCTGGAGCCATACTTGTCTCCTTTCTTTCTGGAGCTCTTTAAATACGGGCGTACAACTTATTTTGATGGCCGGAAATCTGAAAAACGAAAACTCCTTGTCTCGGTCTGTTCGATTTGAACATCCCGAAACAGCACAAATAACCATAATTAATAATATAAAATCAAAAAAGCTCGGACTTCGCAGTCTACCTATATATGAATAATGGTAATGTTCGTCTGCTAATGCTCATATTTGGGCGCCAGTTGATGCGATGCCAGATTCTGCTAAAGACGTGACGTCACATGAAATCGGTCTATTGAAAGTCTCTAGTGGTAGGGATAAATCATTACGTTGCCAACATTGACCGAAAGTTGAAGAACTCCCCAGATTTTTCTCCAAAAAATTTAGAATTCCCCAAAAAAGTCCCCACAAACATTTGGTCCCCCAAATTGTCCCCAGAAGCCTCAAAAATCCCCAAAATGGGGACAAAATCCCCAATCTGGCATCACTGGGAAATGCTTCCTTTTCTCCCATAAAATCAAAGAGATTGAACGAGACTATCTAAACTCCATGGTCTCTTCAAAATTACTAAAAGATCATTTTTGGCAACCAGTTTTTTTTTGTGGAATAGAAAAAGTTTTATGTTCTGCCGGCCTGGTGGCTTGGTCGGCAGGGCGCTGCCTTCTCAGTCTCCAGGTTCCGAGTTCGAATCTCGGTGCGGGCATGGATGTTTGTGCTGTCCTATGTCTTCAACAATATCCGCGATTGTAATGAAATGCTCGCCCTCTGGTGGGCTAAGGTGAAATTATCATACCACTGGAAGCTTTCACGCTGAAACTATGATAGAACAACAAGAAAGAACAAAATACATACACGTGGATATTATATTTACTAACAACTGCAGTGTTGAGAAAGCGCCATCTATAGTTCATTACAAACGCGGATTGTGTGCACGTATTTCTGTGAATTTCTGTAAAAATATGGAGCAATCGAGATGAAAGTCATTGTAACTATAGATCTCAATAAATGTCAATGTCAATGTTTTATGTTCTGACTTGTAAAAAAAAAATGAGGAAGTTATTTCCGTTTTAAGAAATTAATATTTAGAGGAAGAATTTCAAATACGAGAATTTCTATGAGTATAATTTATTTAGAGTTATATCTACGGATAATTATAAATATGCTTTAAGATTTATTTTCATTATAAGCGTATGAATTGCATAAGTAAAAGAATAATGATGCTGTGTGATACCTACTATTCCAAGTTATGTATATAGATCATGTAAATAAACTGTATGTGTTTTTTTTAATATACGAAGTTGATGTCTTTTATGGGTTTATCGTAGACATCTGGCGTCCGCTATCAAGACTCGGCTGCAAGTAAGCTATTTCTATATTTTGTGAGATAGAATTATTTTAAACGAAGAACATTTTATGAAAGAGAATTGATTTAATAGCATTAAGCAGACGATATTTGTTTCTTAATTTATGTGAAGGTTTTTTTGATGAATCTAATAACAAGAGCTATTGTTTTAATGTATATAATTCAATATATTGTTCACGAATTTATATAAATTGAAGATTACGTTTAAAATAAATATTTTGAGTTTTAATATGGAAGCTGTATTGAAAGATAGAAAACAGCTTAGAAGGCTGTTTACTCGAGCATGTAATTCTTTTGATGAGGAAGAAAATCAGCTGAATTGTGCTGATAAAATTAATAAATTAAAACTTATTGAAGAGAAAGCTTTATTAATGATAGCATGTGAAGATAAATTTAAACAATTGTTGTATTCTGAGAAAAAATCCGATGCAGATATTGAGAAAGAGGTAGATGAGTCAGAAATATATATTGATCGCTGGAGATCTTTAAAACAGAAGCTAGAAACATTAGTGAGAGAACAATTTTCTTCAAAAAATGAAAGTTTTAATATTGTCTCACAGCCGAATACCTTATTATATTATCCAAAAATAAAATTACCTACTTTTGATGGTAATGTGAGAAATTGGCTCTATTTTTGGGGACAATTTCAAAAAATTGATGAGGACAGTAATATTGATTTTCATGATAAATTTTCATATTTATCTCAAGCTATGGAAAAAGGAAGTCCCGCTGATGAATTAGTTAAAAGTTTCCCCCCAGGTGGTAATAGCTATGAAAAAGCTTTAAAACAGCTAAAAATGCGTTTTCGTAGAGAAGAATTATTAATTCAAATATATGTTAGAGATTTATTAGCCTTAGTTCTTCAAAAACAAAACTGTTCTAAAAATTCATTAAGAAAATTATTTGACCTATTGGAAAGTAAACTCCGTTCACTTGAGCTACTAGGGGTTACTAGAGAAAAATACGGAGCTATGTTATTTCCTCTAGTTGAGTCATCGTTACCCGAAGACACGCTTGTAGCGTGGGAGCGATATAGATCTGCTAATCGTAGAGTTCGAGAAGTGAATTCAGATGATTCTGACCAAAGTAAAATTATGATTGAGAAAAGTGATTTAGAATGTATTTTAGAATTTCTACAAGATGAAGTTGAAGCAGAAGAACGCGTTTTCCTGGCTTCTCGAAGTTTTAATACTTCAAAATCAAAAGTTGAAGCAAATTATAATAAATTTCGCAGTGAGAAAAGGGTAATTGAGAACAAAATTAAGAGTGGGAAATTTTTTGATGTACCTAGTGCAACAGATCTTTTAACTTCGTCTCAAGTGTCAAAATCATGTATATTCTGTTCCAATTCACATTACTCTGGAGATTGCCTAAAAGCAAGAAAAATACCTTTAAGTCAGCGGGAGTCACTTGTTCAACAATCTCGTAACTGTTTTTTATGTCTGAAATCTGGACACGCAGTCCGAGATTGCAATTGGAAAGCTAGTTGCTTGTGTTGTGGTAAAAGACACCACATTCTTCTATGTAGAAATATGCAACAAATAAATAGGTCTAAAGACAAAGAATCATTTGAACTTGAAAAGAAAACTGAGATTAGTTCTGAAATGGATCAGGCTCTTTCTAATGTATCTGCTACTCCAGACGTAATGCTGCAAACATTTAAAGTTATAATTAGAGGTAATGGGAAAAAACGTGCTGCAAAAGCTATCATTGACACAGCTTCACAGCGATCCTATTTATTACAAAGTACAGCTCGAGAAATGAACTATGAATCCCAGAATTGTGAATATCTACAACACTCTTTATTTGGTGGGAAAAATACAGAGTTATGCAAACATGATGTATACACTTTATATCTATCAAGTGTGCACGGAGATTATAATTGTAACTTTAAAGTCCTTAGTCAACAAATTATTTGTAAGTCAGTGCCACCTACTGTCGATAATCTTTGCCTGAAAGAGTTAGCTGCTTGTAATATTAATATTGTGGATGATTGTGAAGGTCCTATTGAGATCCTTATTGGGGCTGATGTAGCGGGAAAACTCATGACAGGTGTTCGTCGTGAACTACCTTGTGGTCTCGTAGCCTTCGAAACAAAGTTAGGATGGACAGTTATGGGTCGCACCTCAAGTCTATCTTCCAGTGACTCTTCAACTTTGATTTCAATGATGAATAAAGACGCATCCATTACTGATTTGTGGACTTTGGATACACTTGGAATTACTGATCCTTCGGTGAAGAAAACCAAAACTGAGTTACAAAAGGCTGCCACAGACCATTTCTTAAGTACTATTGAAATTAAAGATAATCGTTTTCAAGTACATTTACCATGGTTGGAAAATCATCCCCCACTTCCAGACTATTACGAGCTAGCATTAAAAAGATTAAATAGTACAATAAAGCGACTTAAATCGTAGTCTCTGTGTGAAGCTTATGAAGAAGTTTTCAATGAGTGGCTAGATTGCGAAATTATAGAAGAGGCAGAGAATGAGTGTAAAGAACCAGTACTTTACTTACCTCATCGAGCAGTAATCAAAGAGAAGAGCACCACTAAGATCCGACCAGTATTTGATGCTTCTGCAAAAGTAAAAGAATCACCGAGTCTTAATGATTGTTTAGAAGAAGGGCCAAACCTCATAGAGCTGATTCCGAGTATTCTAATGCGTTTCCGCAAAGAAAAGATAGGTGTCACCGCAGACATTCGAAAAGCATTCCTCCAAATAAGCCTTCAGTCGGCTGACAGAAATTACTTAAGATTTCTATGGATCACCAGTGACGGGCAAATTAAAGAGTATAGGCACTGTAGAGTTGTTTTTGGTGTATCGTGCAGTCCCTTTCTGCTAAGTTCTACGATTCAGTATCTGCTAAGAACTGTTTTAGAGAAAATAGAGGTTGGTGAGTCCTCATACCCAAAATATGTCGTTCAAAAACTCTTGACTAGTTTCTACGTAGACAATTGTATTAACAGTGTGAAGAATGAAGCAGAACGTAAACAGTTCATGGAAGTAGCTACTGAAGTTATGGCTGAAAGAAAATTTGATCTACGAGGATGGGAATTTACCGATCCTAATACCGAAAGTCCAACTGATTCTAGCGTATTGGGTTTAATATGGAATAGAAAAGCTGACACTCTACGAATAAACACCGAAAGTTTCCAAGAGGTGTATAGTGAGGAAGTAACAAAAAGAACCATTTTATCATCAGCTCACAAAATCTTTGACCCTTTAGGCATCACCTGTCCAGTTTCTCTCCTTCCAAAACTTTTGTTACAACGCTTGTGAAAGACTAATATGACTTGGGATCAAAAAGTAGATTTAGAAACTGAGAGAGAGTTCCGAAAATGGTTGAAGTATGTGCCAGTTTTGTCAACAATTGAAATCCCAAGGTGGATTAGATTTGACATTAAAGATGAGAAGAAATCTTTACATGTGTTTTGTGACGCAAGTCGATCCGCCTATGCAACGTGTGCCTTTTTGAGAGTTGAAAGAGAAAATTGTGTGCACATACAACTTGTTCAAGCTAAAGCCAGAGTTGCACCTTGTGGAAATAAGGAGACTAGTATTGCTCGTCTGGAACTTCTCGGGGCTACTATTGCTGCTCGCCTTTCTTCAAACATACTAGAAGATCTTCTTGTAAGGGATGTATATTACTGGACTGATTCCACCACTGTACTTGCGTGGATAAGAAGAGAAGATTCGTGGGGAGTTTTTGTTCAAAATAGAGTAACTGAGATACTGAGTTTGACTCCCAAAGAGGCTTGGAAGTATGTCCCTGGTCCCTGAATCCAGCAGACCTTCCTACCCAGGTAGCACAAAAATATCGGCCAATATAAAAATTTGATATTGGCCAACGTAAAATGAACCCCCCCTAAAAGATATCCAGGAATATTATTTTTTGACATTTATTAATGTTGGCCAATATTTACAGACATTTGTAAATATTATATTTTGACATTATTAAATAACATTTTCAGATATTGCCTGATATTATATTTTGTTATTCCTGAATAATATTTTTAAATATTTAGCAATATCCATTTTATAGATTTTTGAATATTTTTTCAAGATATTTCTCAATACCTTTTTCTAATATTTCTCAATAACATTTTTAAATATTTGGCTATATTAATTTTTGAGATTGTCAAATATTGCTTCTGGATATTTAGAAATATTTTTTTCTAATATTTCTGAATAATATTTTTAGATATTCAGCTATATCTATTTTTGAGGTCTTTGAATATTACTTCATGATATTCTAAAATATTTTTTTCAAATATTTCTGAATAATATTTTTTGATACTTTTCAATATCAATTTCTTAGATTTGTGAATATTGTTTCCCAGTATTGATATATATTTTTTGGTGATAAACAGTCGGAAGCAAAAGTATTCGAGCACTAGCAATAATCCCCGTACAAAAAAGGTACACTTCATACTGCCTTGTTAAATAAACCATGTCGAGTTATGTTCTTAGTCAGTCTAAGAACATGACCTGACAAGGATGTATTTAACAAAACAGTATTAAGTGTACTTTTTCAATATCAGAATTATTGGCTAATGCTCGGATACTTTTGCTGGCGACTGTATATCACTAAAAAATGTATATCAATATTGGGAAATCTGAATTTTATCTGAATAAATATTCAGAGAAATGATTTTTGATTTGAATGATTTTTTCTTTTTTTTCTAACATTTCAGAACATGAGAATTAATGGTTGTATGCCAGTCAGTTTCAACCATTCTTCCACATATTACTCAATGGAACTTTTGTTGCTTAGTTTGATGAGGATCTCTCATTCAAAAATGAAGCTTTTCGTATTCTGTTTAATATTCAATAATTATTAAATTGAGTAATATTCTATATCTAATAAATATTACTCTTTGAACATAATCAATGAGCATTTTTTTAATCAATTGATTTAATTTTTTTTAGCTCATTCGGCTAAAAAAAACTTCAAAGAATAAATTTAAAAAAAAACTTCATTTTTCAATGACAGATCATTATAAAACTAAGCAACAAAAATCCCATAGGATAACATAGGAAGGAAGAAACAGGGAATTTGATGTGCAACCTTAACGGCCCTCTTCACTTACCCTCGTCGGAAGCCCGAGGCAATGTTATTCTATGGGAAATTTTCTTTACTTATAAGTAATTAACTAATATATATTTTTAAATTCTGATTTTACATTCAGAAAATTCCCAATTGTTAAATTGATGCTCCTTTTTCAAAAAAGAATTTTTTTTCATTTTTAGTATTTTATTTTGAAATTGCAAAATGAAAAATTTCACATATTAAAACTTTGTATTTTACAGCTTCGAAATCAAATAGTAAAAATGAAAAAATACATTTTTAAAAAAGGAGCATCAATTTAACAGTTCGGAATTCTTTGAATGTGAAAACAGAATTTAAAAAATAAACAAAATTTCCCATAGAATAATATTAGCTTCGGCTTATATGGCGACGGTGAGTGAAGTGGTCCCCTAATGAGCCACTTTTTGCTTCTAGAATATACATTAGCATTGTAATCATGAAAAAAAACTGAAGTTAGATTTTGCTGTATCAATACCTTTTGATGTCTTTTTTAATTCCTCATTATTTGCTATTTATACACTATAGCATAAGAGTGATTCTGAATAAAACAAAATTTTATGAACTATGCATAAAACTTTTTGAAGCTATTTCATAGATACATAAATTTTTATTTAGAAATTTTATACATCAACCTTGAAAATTCATTTCTAGTAGATTGGAATGACAGGCTGATTTTTTATACCAATTATGTGAAATAATTACAAGATAAAAAGATCTTTTTATATACCATGTTTTTAAATTTTCTGTTGAATCATATAAACGCTACCGAAGGCAGCGGGAACCCGGAACAATTGGATAAAAGTAAAAAAAAAAAATTCATTGCTCTCGTGTTTTGAGCTATTATAAAAGTTTCAAATGTCTAGCTAGTCGGGAAGTTAGTGAAAAATCGATTGCAAGCCTTGTACTGGTAACGCTGCCGAAGGCAGCAGGAACCCGAAACATTTGGTTAAAAATATTTTAAAAATGCATTTTCACAGTATTCTGAAAGTTTCAAATGTCTAGCTAGTCGGGAAGTTAGTTAAATAAATTTTCTGTTGAATCATATAAACGCTGACGAAGGCAGTAGTGACCTGAAACAGTTGACTAGAAGTATCAAAAAAATATATTGTCACTGTATTCTGAGCTATCCTGAAAGTTTCAAATGTCTAGCTAGTCGAGAAGTTAATGAAAAATCGATTACAAGCTTTGTACTGGTAACGCTACCGAAGGCAGCAGGAACCCGGAGCAGTTGGTTAAAAATATTTAAAAAATGCTTTTTCACCGTGTTCTGAACTATTCTGAAAGTTTCAAATGTCTAGCTAGTCGGGAAGTTAGTTAAATAAATTTTCTGCCGAATCATATAAGCGCTGCCGAAGGCAGCGGGACCTGCAATAGTTGACTAAAATTATTAGAAAAATGTATTGTCACCGTGTTGTGCGCAGTCCTGAAAATTTCAAATATCTAGCTAGTCGGGAAGTTAGTTAAAAATCGATTGCAAGATTTGTCCTTGACAAACACACAAACAAACAAGAATCGAAGTTAATAAAAACATGCTAAAATACCAGAGCCGGTAATTGAACCTAGCCTTCTGCTTAAATAAACTAATGTATATCACCAAAAAAGCAGAAGGCCTGGGTTCAGTTTCTGGCTCTGGTATTTTTCACTCAGATAGTATAAATAATCAGCCTTCCACTCTAATCTATAAGAAATGAATTTTCAAGGTTGATGTTTAAAATATCTAAATTAAAATTTTGTGGCCTATTGGAGTTGTGCCATGATCAATTTTTCACTTAAAATAGCTGCATGTTTGCAGACTCGGTGACCTTGCCAACGTATATTATGTGAGAAATGCTGAGCTGGTTATCAGCCAGGGTAGCTCAATGGTTAGAGCATCTGCACGTTAAGCAGAAGGCCCAGGTTCGATTAACGGGTCTGGTATTTTTCCCACAAGTTTTCCCCTTCCACTCCAATCTATGAGAAAAACACATATATACTGCATGTATGTTTAGTCTATACAAGCAGGGCCGTGATTAGGTGGGGGGGCGACCGGGGCGGTCGCCCAGGGCGGCTAAAAATGACAAAATTTCAGCTAAAAATTAGGTTTACTAAAATTGTTAGATTTTTTAAAAAACAGAATTGGATTGGATTTGGGAATAAGGCCAATTGACTGCTGTAGGTCCTAGACCTGAGGGGGAGTGCCCTCCGTGGGGTCTTTCTAAGGGATCTTATCCCGTATTTACGCAAATTTCGGAGAAAACCATGGAAAACTCCAATCGGCTAGGCCGGCAAGTGCGACCTGGGATCTAACCCAGCACCTCATGTCCACCAGTTTTGAGCGCATAACTACTCGGCCGCTATTGGCCTATTTTTAAAACAGAGAAAAAAAAAACTTGATAACTTTTCATCTATGGCAACCCGGCAGTTTTTGGCTTTAAATGATAGTTTTCAGAAGCAGAAGGAGGGAAATAATTTTAGTGCCTAGTATGGCGGCGAAAATCTTTTGCCTAGGAGGGCGGCTAAAAGTGTAGGCACGGCCCTGAATACAAGCTATAAACTAAAATGTATAAAAGTAAATGAAAATTAAGAATTAAATAAAGAAAACCTATTAAATGAAAAATGTTAGTTATTTATTTGAATAAAAATAAAAATTTCTATAATCTTTTGATAAAGTTATAATTTTTTTAAATTAAATAATTTATGCTTTCAATATTCTATTTACCTGTTCTTTAAAACAAAAAAACTAGATTTAAATCAGGGCCTGAAATTTCAACTCGGATTATACTCGCAAAAAAAATAAAAGAAATAAATAAATAAAAACATGGCATAAAATGTTTTTTTTTTTTTTTTTTTTTTAAGTATTTTGGATTTTTAAAAATGTATTTTGAGTTTTCTTCCCCCTAATTATTTGGAATGCTTTTACAAATATTTAATATCAATTTAAAATCTATGGTTAAAGCAGGGCATCAGCAAATTTTAAGGTAGTTTGGCAACACCTGGGTACAAATGAGATTGGTTATGCCTGAATAAGCAGAAATGGATAACACAAACATAGAAAATATGCACACAAATAGATAACTTTACATTTTCTTTAAAATTAAAAAGTACTGAACGTTGAAATTAAAATTAATTAATATACAAAATAAATGAACAAAAGTTTGAAAGTACTAATGCATGCATATATTTCAAAGTATGAACAAAACAGAAAAATATTACAAATACAATATGAACAATAAAAATGCAAAACTTTTTTTTTTTTTTTTTTTTTTCAGAAAAAATTCCTTTTTTATTTACATAGAGTTTTGTATCAACAAGTACAAATGATATAAAAGTAAATATACTATAAGCTGTCTCTAAGCACACTTTGAGGAAGGTGTGAAACATCTTTACTACCATCAGTGCTCGAATTCGACACTTCATGATCAATCATGTGTAAAGTCTACTGGAAACATTCACTTGACGTTGTCGAGATCTTTGTCCAATCTTTACCCACTAACAACTCCTTAAAAAAGAAAAAAAAAACTATTTTTGAAAAAACATTTTTTGCCTTTTTCATTTTTATTTTTTTTAACAGTTCAGCATATGTAAATAATTGTTTAGTCAATTTCTTTGTTATTATGTTTACAAGGTTTGATTTTTTTCTCTCTTATAGTACACTTATATACAGGGTCCGACTAGCAAATTTTTGTGCCCAGGATACTTTAAGCTTTTCATACCCCCTTTGATGATCCACCCCCCCCCCTTTTCCCCCAGGAAATAAAATTTATTATTACTATAAAATTATCTATAGCAGGCGATAAAACTGACTGACTGGAAAAAGTATTTGGGTAAAAAAATAATATGTTTCTGGCTTTAATGAAATTACTCCGCTCAGTCAAACGATATTTTATTCATATGAATAAAACACAGCCGAGTTAGAAAACATGGGGAAAAAACTGGGGAATTTAGATAAGATATTTTGAACTATATGTAAAATTTTGTGACTATTTCGTAGAATTTCGTGTCCAGGTACTGCTTATACATGCTCAAAAATTTATATATATAGTTTTTAAATGCTTTTTTGACTAAAAGGGTGAACACTTTTACATATCTGAACTCATACATTTTAATACAAGAAAAAAAAAAAAATCCAGAATATTACCTTTTTTTTTTTTTTTTTTTTTTTTTTTTTTGGTGTGTATGTGTGTTGTTATCCAGTTAAGCTAAACAGACTTTCATGAAATTGGACTTAACTTTTTTTACTTTAATTTATAGTAGTAAAATTTAGAAATATTTATTTGTAAATTTTATATAACATGTATAGCAATAACTGGAACTTGGTCATAAATTTTCGAAAACATGCATTCAAAACTATATATTTAAAAAATAATTGCAAAAATATTTAGTAGATAAAATTTGGACATTAGATTTTTTTTTTTCAATCTTTTTCGATGAATACATGCTAAAATGGTATTTTTCTGTTATATATAAAGGCATTACTTTGTAAATAATATATGCATTATGCAAGATTGCATAAAAAATATAAATAGATTGACAGTATTAAACATACATATTAATATATATATATATATTTAATATGTTTAAAAGAAGAAAATAAAGAGCAAATAAATAAATAAATAAATAAATAAAAATAACAGTGATTATGTAAAAACTACAATTACACTGACAATATTTACATATTTCAAAATCACAAATTCATTTTCCCTCGAGAAGCTACATCATTCACCATAATTTAATACCATCTTCTAGACAGAAATCTTTCAATTAAGAATCGGCTCAGTTTGATTTGATCATCAACAAATTGTTAACTGATACAATTTCTTGCATCAGCTTTTATTAGGTTCAACTGAGTGAACCCACTTTTTTTATCTTCGGAAGTATTCAATGGTAGAATTAACAGAAACTGTAGAACTTTTCACATATTCACAAATAGTTCAGAGACAAAGATTCAGTTTCATTTAGAAATCTCAGCCAAGCTACTTGTCAAGAGAGCATAGCTTTGAAAAGTCTTTGTGAACTTTATTTTAACAGCCAATCATCTATGACTCCAGTAACAGGATTGAGGAATACGATAAAATAGACTTGTTTACATGGAACTGTCTCATGGGATCGGGAAAGTTATTACATTGGATAAGGGAAAAAAAAAACAGGCGACAAATATGGCACCTAAAATTAGAATTCTAGGCATCAAAATGAAAAATCTGGTCGCAAAATACACCAAATGACCGCTTATTTCTAAACTTGCTTCCATAGGTAAGTGATACCTGAAAAGCAAGTGCGTAACTGATTTTTTTCTGGAGAAAAAGTAACAAGACTAATTTTTACATGATTGCATTTAGCACACCTTTTAAAATATGTTAAATTGCCAGCTTTTGACAATGCAGCAGGTGTTGTGTTGTGTTGCGTTCCTTGAAGCCTCATTCTGGAATAGTCGACTTTGTGAAATCTGCAACTTTTCAGACCAAGTCTTTTGCAGATTACAGAATTTTTCAGATTAAAGATCACTACTTTTTAGTTTACATACCAGGTGATTGTAATTCAATTTGGCATCAAGGCCCGATTAAGCTTTGAAGCTAGGGGAAGCTCAGTATCATTTCTGGGCCCCCCTTTCATTTCGGATTTTTTTTTTTTTTTCATTCATATACCTGGGTTATTTCTACACACAACATTGAAATCGTATAACTGATTAATTAAGAACATTCAGATTTTTGAGGCTAAATAACAGATTTTTTCCCCAAATAGTGAGTATTTTTAACTTGCTTTAGGCGACCTTTCTCAGAAAAAATTCAATCTGAAGGTGAACATATGAAACAGAAAATCCAAGAACCTGTTTTTAGTCATTTTGGGGCCCCCTCTTAGATTTTAGAGGGGAAGCTTGTGCTTCCTGAGCCTTTTGGGTAATCAGGCCCTGGGCATAATAACAATACTCTGTAGCTATAACCAATATGCAGACTGAGGTGAAAATTTGTATATACACATTACACAATTCAAAGGATAAGCACAAAGATTCAGAAAAAAGTTTAAAAAAAAAAAATCTGCTAGGAGCACAACACATCAAAATACAAATTTTAATAGGGGGCCCCATCATTTATTTGTGTGCATCTGATGAACAGTGACGATCAACAGCTGACTGCAACTTCACGTTAGTTAAATTTTCATTAAACAGTTTCATAAAATACTTCAAGTTTTCATAAAACAATAAAATACATTGGTCACCAATGGCAACCACATTTTGGCACTGTACATAATAGAGAATCATATTTTATAAGGGAAAAAAATTCAAGTTTATACACCATTAAAAAAATAAAAAAGCAGGGGAAATATAAAAATAAACAAATAATATCAGTAAAAGACAGATTAAAACTTGAATGGCATTAAAGAAAAAAAAAAATCCTTTAGTACTTACATTAAAATATTTGAAATTCAAGTCATCATTCTCGTAGCTTTGAAACAGGAGGCCAAGCCATGGTAAAAATAAAGCAAAAGAAAACCTATATAAAGCATTAAAAATAAAATTAAAACGAAATATTTACATGTAATATTTGATTATGTAGCTAAAATTTATTTAGATTGTATTATTTATTATTTTGAATTTATATATTCATAATTTAATGTTTTATTTTAATTTATTTAAGCTAATGGAAGCGCTATTAAAAATAAATAAAATAAAAGAAGCTTTTTTATAACTCACTATGCTATGATACTTCCATATATTACTACGAAATGCATTAGGACAAGGCAGGGTTTAAGCTGGGTAAAAATTTTCTTTAGCAAAAAAGCTAAAATCAGAAAAAAGCTTCAGCAAAATGCTAAAATGCCAGAAACAGTAGAAAACGACGAATATTAGTTTAAACATTATTCTAAACGCCTCAATATGTTTGATTTTCACTTCTAAATTAAACTTAAAAGTTTTTTTTATGAGGTCTTTAAAGAGTTACACACAGAGGGTAATTTTTTTTTTTTTTTAAATCTGAAATGGAAAACAAAAAAGTAATTAATAATTGTACTTACCACTGTAACCAGATCAATTCGAATACAGTACAAGCATATATTTTAACGCATTTATTGGCAGACATGAAAAATATTAAACTTTTTAGATTATTACATTATCTTGTAAACTTTTTAAAGCAATGTGAACATCGTAGATACGACTTACATTCTTTTTCTGGAGATATAATTATCACTATAGCATGTAAAACTACATTAAGCTTATAACTTATACTGTATCTGAAAATAAAAACATAACTTACAAAAAAAAAAAAAAAAAGTAATATAAGTGAAATTTGTTTATTACTATTCAGGGTTGGCCAATTTTTGCCGAAGTGGAAAAAAACATGGTAAAAACCGCAGAAAAAACCGCCCCGGAAAAAATAGTTTATGCCACAATTTTTGCCAGTGGCAAAAATTACGAGTATTTGAAACAGGGTTTTAAGGATTTTAATTACACGATTTTAATGTTTAAATCATAATTTTAACAAATTAAAACCAGAGATTTAATTACACTCTTGATCAACTGATTCTTATGTAAATCATTAAAATAATGCATTCTAAAATTTCTTTAAAATGAAATTTTTAACATCAACAATTAACATATTTTTTTTTCATTTTAAAAAATATTTAAATTACCTATCTAAAAAATATTCTTCAATAATTAATTGCTATATTATTTGTGTTTTTCAATGTATTACATATTTTTGTTTACAGTGGGGAAAAGTCAAATATTGAGTCAATTATAGACTCAGCTGTTCTAAAATTTGCCAGTCAGTCACTGACCATGCATTTTTTGGAACTGAAATGTAAATTGCAAGTAAACTCTCTCTCTCTGACTATGTCTTACTTAAGATTTTTTTACTTCAATAAAATAAAAATATAATTTTGTAGTTTTATTTTTATGGTTATGTTCAGGGACGGACAAAGTTTCAATATCTTAGGAGCCAGAAATAGCGAATTATTTCTATGACAATACTCACAGCAAAACTTAATAATATTTCATTATTGCATAATTAATGCAGGTCATTCACATATTATTTTACATTGAATAAATGAACTATTCAGTTGAATTGTGAACTAAGGAAAATTTTAAGAAAATAACTATTTTTTAATTTATAAAGATAAAAACAAACTATTCGAAAAAAAAAAAAAAAAAAAAAAAAAATCCACAGAAATAAATATTATTTTTACCTTTAATATAATCATCAAATATATTGAGAGTGTTTAAGTTTTGGCTTTAAAATACTATTTGTCTATCAATTTTTCAGGACAGAATTCCTTTAAAGAGAATCCATTTTAAAAATATCATACTTTTAAACATTCTCGTTCTAAATTCGAACATAGTTTGCTTTAGATAGTGTTTATAATGCTTGAATCTTGTTTAACACAAAGATGTTGACATAGAAAGTACCAGTATAGTAGTAAGAAGATTTATCAAATATGGGAATTTTTCTTTCATGGAAAAACATCTTTCAAAAACAGAAATAATTGTTAAAATTTTCAGAAAACATTAGACTCATACTATTCATTCAATACATCAGCAATGTCATCTTTTATACCAAGACAAGAAGGTGGGAGAAAAAACAAAAATATACATAAAAAATATTGTAAATGCATGAAATTTTTTTTTTGTCAGTCTGCCGTAACTGGTCACCAATGGATATTTATAGTCACCCTCCCCGCAAGGGTGTTTGTGTTCAGGGTTTACCCCTGATTTCAGGGTTTTTACTCAACCCATCTGTATTTTCATATTTCCTATAAAGTTATTTTTTGCTTTCATTGGTTGTTCATTTGTTATCCAGGTGACATGTAAATGAAATGTAAAAGGATTGAGGGCTTCTGGCCTAATCAGTTTGAGTATTATGTGATATTTTGGGTGTTTTTTAATTTGAGGCTCTAATTTTCAGGGTTTTTATCTTTGAGTCACAATCACCCCTGCAATCCTGACACCCTGAATTTGTCAGACACTGGTTATATATTATTATTAATTAATTAATTATAATTACTTTTTAAATTAAAAAATCCTTAAACAATTTTTCATTGAGGTGCCAGAGTATAAAGGGTGAAAATTGAAAGGAATTGTGTTGTTCTAATTTTATTTTTCCACTTTTCCTAATTTTTTCCATTTTTGCCAATTTTTTCCATTTTTGCCACTTTTTGCCTGGTTTTTTCCACTTTTTGCCGCTGTCCTGGCAAAAATGCATTTTTGCCGGCAAAAACCCAACCCTGTTACTATTTAAAGCTTTTTGGTTTACAATTTATAATTTTTCTTTCTTTCATATTAGACCACTTTACACATGCCTCATGTTTATTTACAAATTGATTTTCTGTATGCGATTCTTATGCGTAGTTCAGCATTTGATTTTCCTTATATGCATGAACCAATGGATTTTTCTTGATCAATGTTGCGATTTTTTTTTTTTTTTTTTTTTTTTTTTTTTCCATAAAAGATTCATTATAATATTTTCGCCAAAGATTTTTTTTTGTGTGTATGTGTTTTGCTTAGTAAGATGCTTTAGCAAAAAAGCGAAAACATGTTATTTCATTTTCGCACTTTGGATAAGTCTTTTAGCATTTTGCGAAAAATGCTACCATAGCGGAAATACTGGGACAAGGAGGACTATTAGTTTCAATTTGGGTAAAAACAACGCCAGTTTTTGTAGACCAGTTTCGTGTAACACCAGAATAAATTAAAAATATCAGTCCTATCGTTACGAATTCAGTACCAAATGAAAGGGACGATTTTTCTGAACCCAGGGGTGCAAACAGTTTTTCGACACAATAATTCAATTTTTTAAAATTAGCTAAAGTATGAAATATAGGTGGCGATACTTCATTTAAATTCATTTCAGTCATTTAACAAAGTACATGGCCCAGTTTTATGATACAAAAATGAGATAAAATATAAAGTAAAAATTAAAAATAAAAATTTTACAAACTGAATTTAATAGTCCTCCATACTAAACTAAATTCCGTCTTTGACAGAATTTTTACTTTATATATATGTATGCTTAACCCTTTAACGTTCAATACTTAATTTAATTTAAAAATTACTAAACTAATTTTAAAATTGGTTTTTAGATGCATAGCTAATATTTAAAAAATAAAAAATTAGCATTGCCCTTTTTTGAGAAATTTTTGGTTTAAAATATCTAAAAGTTAACCTTATTAAATTCAAATAATATTTAATTTAATTAATAAAACACTTTGTAAGTAAACATTATCCACTACAAAATATCGTAAAAGTTGTTTCAGGTGAAAATAATAGTCCAGCTCTTCATTAAATGAAAAAAACTAGACATGAGTGCATCATCAAACCAGCAATTCGCACTCAAAGAAATTTCAAGTGACGTATGCATTTAGCTTCCTTTGAAGCATTACTTGTTAAATTTTTGAATCGTGCTGATATCAACAGACAGAAAAGAAATAAAAGTTTAAAATCTGATTAAAACTAGGGGGAAATGCTAAAACTGCTGCATAAAAATTCCTAAATTATGTCAAATGTTTGATTTCGCTGCGAAAGCAATGAACGTTAAACAGTTAATATAGTATATGTTAAATTTAGTTATGTGGTACTTTAAAAATTTAGTTGTTTTTAATAAGATATCATTTATAAGTATAGTTTTTAAAAAAAGTTTTGCTTTATTCCTGTGTTTTTAACACTTAGCTTATAAGTTTATAGACTATGTCAAAATTCATAATTAATATTTCATAAATAACACTTTAAAATTTTAGAATTTCATAAATATTAATTATAAACATACAAATTATGTCTATGCATGCTATTCTTACATAATGAAGAATTCTGCAAATATATAGCTTAATAATAAAACGATTTTATTCATACGGTTACATGTTGATTTATAAATATAAAGCAAGTTATAATTACAAATTAAAATTTAAAGAATTTTTTGTTTTGTTTTCGTTTGCTGAAATTTTTTCGATAGTAATTGTGTGGCGACTTAGTGATAATATTAGTTCAGCATACAAATATCTACCGACTATTTCAAAGTGTTGCATTAAAGAAAGTTATTTGAAAATTCCTTCACTATTTTAGAATTTGAAGAACTAAACCTTTTGGTGCCTATGCTTTTATAAATTAAAACAATTATCAAAACATTTAACTTTATACATTCTGCAATAAACAACGTGACAAGTTTGCTGCTTTGATTAATAAACATACAAATTTTACCACAGGAAACAATTGAGTGATTATTAAAAATTTTATTATGACTTATTTTGACTTCTCTATAGAAAGCAACAGGTTTAAACAAAAAATTAAGCACTTAAGATTTCGTAGATTGATTTCTATGATTAAAACTAACATCTTCACTATACTTAGAAGTATTAGCATCGGTTTTATTAGGCCTATATATAGACCTAATGAAACCGATTGATTATCAAAAATAAACGAATATTATTAGACAACTCAACACATTAACAACACAAAGTTCAAAATATAAATGTAAATGTTATTAAATACAAACCTTTCATTTTACAGAATTTTTAACAAGATATATTAGCTCCGCGCCAGGCCGTCCACAGCTTGTTTTTAATAAAAATAATGAGCTGAGATGCGCTCGCGTTGCCGTTGCCAATTGCCAATTGAGAAGCACGGGAAAAGATTTCGTCATATTTTTTAGTGTCTACGTTTCCTCGAGCGTGTTCAGTCGTTCAGTGCGCCCATACGATCTTTTGACGAAATTATTGTCAAAATTAATGAAACAGAGCTCGAGGATTGTTGAATCGTCAAAAATGAGAGTTTTATTTCTGAGAGTGTTACATAAAAATGTTTGTCAATATCCTATGAACATCGGCCAATATTTTAAATGGCGCTGAATCTCAAACTTCGAATTTACAATATCTATTGATATTCACAGATGTAATTCGTAATTATTATTGAAACATAAAGCATTTTACAAAGTTGTTTTCATTACATACAACATTTTATTTAGAAGTAAGAAGAGATATATCTCTTTATAAAACGTTAAAATGAATGACGTACATATGACATAATACTGACATGACTTAGTAATATAAACTATAGTAATAAACTATACTAATAACATATAATTTTTTTTATATCTTGAGAATTCTCAACATATAAAAAAAATATTGTTTTACTAATATCAAGAAGTATTTCACAACATCTGAAAATGATATCATTTTCAAGAATGTCAAAAGATATCTCTAGATGTCACCAAAGTGATATTGTTTCAACGAATGTCAACAAATATTGCTGAATATCGTACAAATGATATCATTTTTACGATATTGGCCAATGTAAATCAGACATTTAAAAAGAAGATGTGAAATATTATATTTCTTAAAAAGGGACAAACTTCTAAAATTAAATACTTTAATATACTTATTTCTACAAGTAAAAGTTATAAGTTATATAAAAAACTTTGTTAAATGCTTTTTTTAAATAATAATTTTGAATTACATTTGTGAATATCAGCAGATATCATAAATTCGATGTTTGACATTCAGAGGTATTCAAAATATTGGCCAATATTAGCAGGATATTGGCCAATATTTTTGTGCTACCTGGGTCATCATGGCCTTATTTGAATTTTTATTATGGTCATTCTGAATATTTTGAGTAACAGAGAGCTAGCATCTAGCCAACGAGGTTTCGACCTCCCTTTTAACATGTGCTCAACAACGGTGACCTAGGGAGCCTAGATCTCCTTTGATAGACAACATTATGCATGTATTCTTTTCTCCTGTTACCTGTTACTGAGATTCTATGGGAACATAGAAAAGTGCTAATTTCATTTAAAACTGCTCCAAAACTTCTCCTCCACATCAAAATCCACTTATAAAAAATTTTTGGATCAAAACTAAAACTAATACTTTTATTATTCATAATTATTTATATTGTGTTGTGTTAAACATTGCGATAAAATGTTTAATCAAATGAGTTCAACTTATTATTTTATAATTGTGTATACTATATTGTTCTGTAGTAAAATTGTATTTGTGTATTGTTGCACGAGATCACACTGTTGTTAACCCCCCCCCCCCCCCCTCCAAAAAAAAAAAAAAAAAAAAGATTGCCTCTATCAGCTTTCAGGTTTTTTTTAGTGTAAGTCATTTTCACCCCTGATTACATGCAAATTTCGCAGACAAATTATGAAATTTTAAAAACCTGTTGCAGACAACTACAAAACTTTCTGCTACTGGGAGAAGGTCTACAGATAAAGCTTATAAAAGAAAATTTATGATCTGTCGAGTTTAGATTGCTACTCAGTCAAATGTGACATAATTGGCAGGGTTTTTTTATCTACAATTTGACAGTAAAAATATAAAAAGTAATTGGAAAAAATTAATTATAATAAAATTAATCCTTTAAGAGTTGTTTATTTTGGCATTATAAAGTATGTATATTAACATTTATCAATAATTGTATCACATTTTTTTAATTATAATCAGACCCAGAGAATATACACGAACACGCGAATGCCATTCGCAGAAAATTTTCGAAGTTTACAGAGAGTTTTGACTTTTTTTTATATATATATACATTTCTTTAAAAAAAAGAAATGAAAAAAGTTATCTAGCGAAATCTCAATTCTGGAATATTATTACATGATATTGAAGTTATAACAGATTTAAAACTCTTAGCCACAAAAATAAAATTAAAAGGAATTCCATTTAGAGCTGCTTCAGTAACAGATAAATTTGTGATTTCTGCTCAAAAATTAGTTTTTGAGTTTAAGAATGTGTCAGAAACTGAATTAAAATTTCAGTATAGAAAATTTCTGGAGAAAAGTGAAGAACTAATAAAACCTATGCTTTCCAAAGACTTCATAAGGTTAAAAAGTTCCTGCATAATTAAAAAAAATTCTCTCCAGTAAAACAGCACTTTTCAAAGACATAAAAATAGTTTCACCGGCTGTAACTGTAGCTACTATTATTTCTGCGGAATCAGTGTGCGAGTCATTAACATCAAAATATGAGTGTCGCAGTAATAACAGACGACATATTAGTAAAGAAACAGCCCACCATGAAATGAATATTTCTGTGAATGGATCTTTACCCACATAGTGTGACTCTGTAGTAAATGCTGCGTTGAATCAATTATTTATCAAGCAGAGTGAGTGGCATTTTTTAAGGAGTGGTTTATTTAAAAAACAGAGAAAATGATGAGTAAAAGTTCATCTCTTCCATTCATGGACAAATAACTTATTTTTTTTTCATTACTATGTATTTAACAAATGTTGAGATGCAGGACTTTTTTCTTCCATTCCACTCGCATATAACTTTATCTTTTTGCTGTTGGGAGTGATATAAAATTCAAAAGGTGCACAGCATTTTTTTTTTTTTTTTTTTTTTTTTTTTTTTCAGAAAATTTTTAAGAAACTTTTTGAGTTTGCAGAGACAGTTTTACATTTTATCTAGGTCTGATTATAATGATGCTTTATTATTATTATTCACATTTAATTAAATATATTTGTCAAAAGGGGAAGAAAAAAAAAAAGCTTAAACTTTTTAAACAACAGATTAATATGTTTTACTGCTAATGTAAAGTTATTATCATATTTTAATTTAAAAAAAAAATTAAAAATTTGAAAATCAGGCTTCGAAGTGCACTAGGACATCTCAGGAAGCATCTTCGTGTTGATTCACATAACTGTCTGTGCTACCATTTTAGTGCTATGCTGTCTTGGAGAATCACACCCACACTGTCTTTTTTAGATTATGAAGATTTATTTAATTATCGAAATATCCACTACTGATTGTAGGTGCGAAAATTGATCGGTTTCAATTAAATTATCAGACAAAATTAGTTTCTTATAAATACCACAACTTGCATATTGTTATTGAATGTAATTTTTCAGTTTATGGGGAAACATAAATGTCAGGTTTTATTTATTTATTTTTTTCTTATGAAATAATAATTTTTTTTTCTCTCTCTGCAAGTGCTGCAAAAACTTGCCTGTTATAGAGAAAAGGCAACATATAGAGAAATTTCAAGGCAATGTATAATCCTGATATCCTATTTATGGTGCTGTGGGGAATATGATACTTAAAATCTCCTTTAATACACAAATTAACAAACCATTCCGAGGCACACAAGATGAATGTATTAAAAATGTATTTGACTGACCACTTCAAAATTGTCTTCTAAAATTGACATGCCAATGTGATGATCTTGCAAACGACCTTCAAAAGACATTGTGGTGTTTCCCCCACTTCATATCATTATTTTTTGTCATTTTAAAATTATACCATGTTTATTTCCAGTTCTTGAGAAAAAGAAATCATTTTGTTTTTGTTTATGTGGCTTTATTCAAAATGATATTTTAAATATCAGTGTATCTTTAATTCATTTTCATTGTTCTCAAAATCAATGAAATTCTTGTTCTTTTTTTCAAACCCAAACTTTCCAGATGGTTCCATTCCTTCTAGAAACTTTCTTTATTAAAAAAAAAAAAAAAAGTAAAGCAATATTATAAATTAATAAAAAATGTATCTTTAAATTTCAGCCAATTATATTCAGTGTCACCCATCATACGTCATTTCCATTATTTGAAAGCGAACGGTTCTTTTTTTAACTTTAGCCAATGAGAAAACTAAAATATATATAATATGTCACTTCCTGTTTCAGTTTAATCAATCACTGTCCTTTATTTTTGGCTAATTATCAGCCTTTTTTTTGTTTAAAATTTTCATAAGTTAAATCTTTAAGATGCCTGGTTGGCTACATTTAGCTTTTTTTTAATTCTGCCATTTGGCACGTTTGTTTTCTCCGGCAACCCTGTTCGGCGTTAGTAAAAAAAATTAGGGGATTCCCCGATGATCGCTCTCTTCTCGTTCGGGTCGGCATGCAAGATGCAGCGTAAAAAAATTGCAGAAGAATGTGCTTGCAACAGGGAATAATATTCATATATATTCTGCTTTGTATAAAGATTTATTAAGTTCTGAAAGATGATGCATCTGGAAAGAGTGGTATGTAAAAATTTCTTTTGTAATGATTCTAGAATGCAGATCATTTATAATTTCGCTAATGTAATTAGATTATTATAAAAAATGCAGAATCTTTTGTATAAAATATTTTATCTTAGTGATTATATATTCGAGTTGATGTCCAGAAATAAAACAAGAATAAAGTCAACTAAATATTTCATGATTAAAAGTTGTGTTGTTTGAATATGCCTGGTGTATTAATTAATTAGTTTGTTTTTGTATACGATCACGATATGGCCTAATATAACTTTTAAACCAAATTATTTCTCTAAATAAAAAAAATAAAAAATAGAAACAACTATATATTTATAAGAGTTTTAAAAATACAACATTTGGTTCTGTGACCTTCTTCTGGACATCTAAATTAAAAAAAAAAAAAAAAAAAAAAATGTATGACGCAAACAAAAAGAAAATTACATAAAGATTTATTATGGAATTCTGCAACTTCAGATATATTCATAAATATGAAAATAATTGAATTTTTGAAATGCTTATAATTTAATAATGTTTCTTGTTGCAATTTATATGGGTATGAAGTCAAAAGAAAAAAAAAATTTTTTTTTTGATAATGATAGTTGAAAACATTTAGTGATTAGTGATAATTGCATACTTATATGAATAAGTTTTGATTTACATCATGCCGCCGAAAAGCAACTTATCTTTGAACATATTACCGTATGACGGTAACCCAAATACTGTTTCTTTTTTTTTCGATCAATTACAAGACATACAGGAATTGAATTCTTACAATGAAAAAGAAATGCTGGCTTTATTTAGATCTAAGATACAAGGTCCGGCATTAAACTTTTATCTAGAATCACAAGCTGTAAATAAAACTAATAATTTAAAAACACTACGGACCGAATTTGAGAATTTTTTTTCAATTAAGGGTAACAAAAATATCCTTCTACAAAACTTTGAAAATATTAAACCTGAGCATGACGAATCCGTGCGTAACTTTGCTTACAGGTTGAACAAACAGATAAAGCTGGCGTATCCAAACGTCGACGATTCAGTCTTACAAGCTGTAAAATTCAATTTATTTGTCAAAGCGTTACCAAAAAAACTTAAACTAAAAATCTTAGAGGAAAATATCACAAATTATGATGTCGCGCTAAATCGCGCGGAACAACTTCAGGACCTATACGCTGCTTTTGCGTCTCCTGTCAAACAGTATGAACAAATGCCAATGTTTCACATTGATAAACAAAGTGAAATTGATAAGGATAATACAAACGATGACATTCCAGGAAGAGTTAGTCAGCAAAAAAAATATGCTGGTAATAAATTTGCATATAAAAAAAATTGGTATAACAGAAGTAATTTTCACAAATTTCAGGATAAGTATAAACAAAGGAAATTTTCATCACAAAGATTTCATCAGAGAGGCAGACCAAACACATTTACTAACCAACATTGTGCATTTTGCGGACGTTTTAATCACCTTCTAAAAAATTGTTTTGAATTTAAGAATTTTTGCCGGAATATGCATACACAAAGTGATGAAAACAAATTAGTAAGTAATGAGGCATTACAGCCAAGTAGTCATTCTTATCAACATACTAATTTAAACTAAATATGGAGGCAGACATATCTGGCACTCTGCACTCCAATTCTTCTTTGCCAGAAATTAAATCTAAACATAATCCTCAACATAATGAAACTACTCAAGTCACAGAATTTGCACAGACTCAAAATAATTCAAATACAGAAATCAAAGAAATCAAAACTTTTGAAACCGACAGTTGCAATAAAACAACTGAATTAGATAGGCATGTTATTTATAGTTCATTTCAAAATAATGAATTCCTGCCATGTATAAACATTAATATGCAAGGTCAGAATTTAACTTCATTAATCGATACTGGCTCATCTGTCTGTTTAATTGATCAAGAGTGTTTTAATGCCATAAAATCTAATATTACATATAAGTTTTTAGGTCGACAGGTGACTCTTTCAACTATTAATTCACAAATAAAATTTGCAGGGTGTGTAAAGGTATGCTTCAGGGTGGAAAAATTTTTTTTTCATCATAATTTCTTTATCACCAATATTGATAATAACAATTTTCAAATCATATTGGGCTATGACTTCATTAATAAAAATGGAATATCAATTATACCTTCCTTTAAATCTGTATTAATCAAGGATATCCATATTCCATTTGTCACATTTGACAAAAATAATGAAAATGATGGTTGTTCACTAAATAATATAATACACCATAATACTTTGTTTGTAGAAAATAATCCCAATGTTGAATATATGGAATCTGACAGATTGAGTGTACATCAAAAATTTAATACAAAGGATGTGACTTGTTGTGATCATAGTAATGAAAAATGGTATTCTCAAAATTACTCGTATAATAAAAATTATACAAACAATCATATCATTGATAATTATGTAAATTCATACCAAATGTATGATAACTCAACCAATGACTCTGGGAATCAAATTATGAATCATAGTGAACATAGCAAGAACCATAATCAAAGTATTCATAAAAGTGTACAAACTAACAATATTTATACAACACGGAAAGTCATCCTACCTCCGAATGCATGCACTTATGTTCAAGTCAAATACAATTCTAACCCCCAAGAATATTTCCTATTTTCTCCAACATTTAATCATAAAGAAATTACTGTACATAAATCTATACATTCTCTGTCTCACATAAAAAATAATGTTTTTCTTATTCCAATTTTTAATACATCACAACAAACTGTTCATATCAGAAAAAATACCCTTTTGGGATATTATACAAATGTAGAACTTGGGGATATTGAGGAATATGATTTTCAACAGGATGAAAATGAACATTTTTGCAATTTAATACAACCTTCTAGAGATATTGTTGAACAAAGAGAAAAGGATTTTAATGAAAATGACTTTAAGTTAGAACATTTGAATGATTTAGAAAGGAAAGAAATGTTACAATTACTTAAGCAAAAAGCCCAGGTGTTTTCAAAATCTTTAAAAACTCTTGGTCACACAGACTTGATAAAACCAGAAATAAATATGATAAATGCGCATCCCATTAAAGCCCTTCCTTTTCCCATACCCCAAGCCTTAGAACAAGAAGCCCTTGATCAATTACAAGAAATGATTGAAGCTAATATTATAAAAAGATCAGATTCGACATGGGCTTGCCCCATGCTTCTGGTCAAGAAAAAACAAACAGACCCTAAAAAACCTATCAAGTACAGATTGGCTTTGGACCTACGTCTGTTAAATGCTATTGTTATACCATCAAATTACCCACTGCCAAAGATACAGAATCTACTAGTTAACCTTTCAAAATTTAAATATTTTTCAACACTGGATTTACCATCTGCATATTGGCAGATAGATTTACCCAAACAGATGCAAGATAAACTGTCATTTACTACACCATTTGGTGTTTTTACCTTTTTAAGACTCGTTTTTGGCTTACGCACAGCAAGTTCATGTTTTCAACACTTGATTGATACCATAATACAGATTTCTCAGGTTGAATGTTATGCCTATCAAGATGATATTGTGGTAGGGGCAAACTCATTTCAAGAAATGAAAGCAAAAATTACTAAGCTTTTAGAAACCTTAATTGAAAATAACATAACATTGTCACCAGAAAAATGCACATTTATGCAAACTAACATAAACTTTTTGGGTTTTAAGATTGACAATCACAAAATTTTACCCATTTCAAGTAATATAGAAAAAATAGTCTCCTTTCCCCGCCCAAAAACTAAAAAGCAAGTAAAATCATTTATTGGAACATGTTCATTTTATAGGAATTTAATTGAATCATTTGCAGAATTGGCTTCACCCCTAATTGATCTTACCAAACCAAAAACAAAATTTGCATGGACAGATATTCATGAAAATGCATTCCAGAAACTACAACAATGTTTCTTCAAGAAACCTATACTAAACTTACCTAATTGGGAGAAAGAATTTTATGTTAACACTGATGCATCAAAGAATGCAATCTCTGCAGTATTAATGCAGAAGTTTGATGAGGAATTGTTACCCATTTCATATTACTCAAAAACGTTAACTGATGCAGAAAAACGTTATCCTGCCATAAAATTAGAATTATATGCAATATATAAAGGACTTAATGCTTTTAAATATTATATCTTTGGAAGACATTTCTTCATATTAAGTGATGCAAAACCTTTAGATAGATATGCAAAATCGTCCTCACCTGCAGATATAACCACACGTTGGTTATTAGAAATATCGGAATTTTCCTTTACATTCACACACATTGCAGGAAAAGATAATGTGCTTGCCGATTACTTAAGCAGAACTACGAATCCAACAACAGATAACCTAAACAATAACCCAGATATCATTTTTTCACAAGAAATAATCCCAATTACTGATCAGCAAACTAATTTACATAATGAAATAGAATTACAAATGCAAAATTTAAAAGAAAATGAAAATAAAAAGGAAAATTTATTTTGTTTGACACAGAATCCTGTCACTGATACTAATTTGGAAATATCTGAAAATACTATTTTCAATGAACAACAGAAAGATACTGAGTTAAAAAAAATTTTCCAAGACATCCAACAAAATAAAATAAACAAACGTAATAAATGCTATTATATAAATCCTCAAAATAATTTATTATGTTATAATAATTTTTTTACTCCAGAAAATATTGACTTACATAGGGTAGTTTTACCTGAGTCTTTAAGAGAGAAAGCAATTCGAATTGCTCATATATCCCACCCTGGTATTAAAAAAACTTTTGAAAATTTGAGAAAAAGGTATACGTGGAAAACAATAACTCCAGATGTACATAATTATGTGCTGTCATGTGAAACATGTCTGTTGAATAAAAACCACAAACATAACGTAGCACCTTTTATGGCAGCTCCTGCACCTACTGAACCTAATCAAAAAATTTCAATGGATATTCTGGGTCCTTTAAAGAATCATACCTACATTCTCACAGCTCTTGACCATTTCTCAAGACACTTGGAATTATATACATTACATAACATAACTGCTCCAGCTGTTACAAATGCTTTAATACAATACATTGCAACTCATGGTAGACCTGAAATTATCCTTACTGATCAAGGATCACAATTTACGAGCAATATGTTTGATGCTTTCAATAAACTTTTGGGCATATATTTAAAACATACAACAATAGCCCACCCTCAGGCAAATGGATGTTCAGAACGTGTCAATACTCAAATAAAATCCTCATTAAATGCCATGGCTTCCCATGGTTTTGATTTAGCAACAGCTGCAAAAATTCATCAGAGTATTTATAATAATACAATCCATCCTGCAACAAAATGTACGCCTAATTTGCTACACTTTGGTCGAGAAATTAATGATGTATATTTAAACTATAAAGGTCACCCACAGTGGAAAATTTTAGACTCAGCATATGACATCCATAAATTAATTGAAGTACTTGATAAAACATACTACCAAGCATATATGAATAACGAAGAAAATCGACAAAAAGTTTATGAAAGATCAAGACAAAAGAATAAGTTTTCACCAATCAAAGTTAATGATCATGTGTACATAAAATTTCCTAATATTTTTGAAAAAAGATTACAAGGGCCTTTTCGTGTTGTAAAAGTGATTTCACCTGTGATTCTCCAAATCCAATCTATCAAAGATCAAAATCGTTCTCCAATGTTAATTCACACCAATAGAGTTATAAAAATACAGAAAAGAAAAGACAATTTAAAGTATAGTTCAGGGAATATGCAAGCTCCATTAAACAATAATGACTCTAATACTCTAATCCAGGAACTGGTCTCTCCTACCCCTAATTTGCAGGATAGAAATAGACAGTGCCACAATGATGACAGTTCATCGTATACCCTCAGACCACGAGATAAAATTCAGAAAAATGCTGATACTCAATATCATTATTATTAATATTTTTTTTTCTCTTTTTCCTTAGAGGCTGTGTTCGTCTACATGCTTTGGAGCGCTGCAGGTGCACAGGCAGTGTTTCACTGTTAATCATCCTTTTAATTATAATTTTTTTTTTTCTCCTCTACTTTCTGCTGGTCAGAAAAATTTGAGGTATGTGTTATTATTTTATGATTTTTGTAGACAGACACACCTTCTAACTAACATGTGGTAAGGGGAATAAAAGTCTAAGTCATAATAGATTTACAGATTAATTATTGTTATTTACATTGTTTTGGATTTTTATGTAATTATTTTCTGATAATTTCAATTTGTTACCTATCAATACATAAAATTTCATCAGTTACATCTGTTGTAAATTGAGAATCCTTATACTTTTTTTGTATGCAAAATAAGATTTTTTTTTAGGGTAGATATAAAGTAATTTTTTTTTTCTGATGTATAAGACAATCATTTTGCACTATTGTATGTCATCATTTTTCATAATACAATACAATATCCATATTAAGAAAAATTAATGTTATTATCATTTCATATCTGTGACCGTCTATCAAATGCAAGTCGTTTTTTTGTCAAAAAAAAAAAAGGGCAAAGAAAATTATGTGACACCCATTGACAGATTTTACACTTCCTTATTATACTGATTTCACTTTAAGGTTAAGTCATTATTATTGTTATGAAGGGTGATATTAAAAAAAAAAAAAAAAAAAAAAAAAAAAAAAAAGGAAAAATATAGAGTGATAATCTTGTTACTATGGAAGTAATGAAACTTCTTAAAAGATTATATATATTAAAATTTGTGTAAACATATACTTGTGATGTTTTCTGAATTGTTTTCGATCTGTTCTGATGATACATATTTTTATTTATTTTTTATTATCTCAGCATAATATTTATTTTAAACTAATTGAAATAAAGAAAAAAAAAGAAAACGTCTGATTGTTATGCAGGCATGTTATACATTCATTTGAACAATGTGTTTCAATTATGTATGTTATGTATCTGTGGATTTATATAAGCTTCTTTGATACATTTTCAAAGAAATGTCACATTTATGTCATTCCATTTACTTACAGTTTACATTTAATTTAGAGATAGATATGTATTTTTTTTTTCACAAAAATTAATCAACAAATATTAGAAAATACTTCATTGTGTGGTTTTGTCGGATAACAAAAAATTTTCAGTGTATCTCACAGCTCAATAAAATTACTGAAATTTTTTTCTGAAATAAAAAATAAAATAAATAAAGTAATAATTAGTTATTTGTATTATATAATGGTGGTATTAGATATATGTAAGTGGATTTTAAAACAATGCCACTGGAGATTTTACCAATGTATATATGCTTTTTTCTTTTATCAATGAGTACTCTATTAATGTAATACTGAGTATTATTGGTCATCATTAAATTCTGTTTATGGTTATTATTACCTTTTCTGTGTATTATTATTGACACAGTTTTCATTTTTTTACCGTACTATAATATTATAACACATTATACCTTTTATGTATATTTTGTGTAATACAATATATTCTTGCACATATATGGTTATATCTTATTCCCAATTGTGTTATGGTAAAAATATAGAATATCAAATTGGTTTATCTGTTAAAAAAAAAAAAAGAAAATTATGTATGAATATTAAAAGGCATGCCTAATCAAAATGGTATTATGAGATCTCATGATATTTTGTATATGATTGTATGTGTATACAAAGATGATTCTATAAATAATTACATGATCATGTGTTTTGTTAAATAAGCGTTAATTTTTTTTTCTTTTCTCGGTTTTACTGGCCAGATATTGTTTTGAATGTTATAATTTTACTGATATATGATACAATTATTTGTATTATTGTATGTGTGTGTTAAAATGTAAAATATATAGAACTGTAAATTAAATTACTTCATCTGACAAAAATGGTGATGATAATGATTATAAAAAAAAAAAAAAAAAAAAAAAAAAAAAAAGGATGTCTGTGCATAACTTGACTTCATGCTATGGTATATGATGATATTATTCATATTACTGATTTCAAGTGTATATAATTATTATATATATTTTCTTTTTTCTCACAATGATTGAAATAACAAGATATTTCTTTTGTGAAAGGGAATTGTTTAAATATAGAGAACAGAATTTACATTCGTAATGATTTCGAATTAATATTGTTTATTATTTACATCTTGAGATGTTTGTTACTCTTGTGAATGTATGGATGGTTTTTGAGGTATTTGTTTATTCTCATTTTTTATTTCTAGTGGTTGTATATTGACAAGATCACTTTCAATACAGTATATTTTATTTGAAATTGTCTTTTATAGATGAATATTTTTTTTCTCCTGATAAAATGACAACATTTCTTTATATATTTCTTGGTGTATTACAGATAACATGATCATCTAATATGTATGTTAAATTGATATTTTTGCATTGTGTATAAGTATTTCAAATTGGATTCTGTTATGAACATCCCTATTGCTTGTCCTAATTGAATATAACAATGATAAGTAAAAAAAAAAAAAAAAAAAAAAAAATTTCTCTGTTGTGTAAAATATTACACCTTTTACGTTCAATTTTTTTTTTTTTTCCTGGCTGTCGGGTATTATGTGGTGTTTCCCCCACTTCATATCATTATTTTTTGTCATTTTAAAATTATACCATGTTTATTTCCAGTTCTTGAGAAAAAGAAATCATTTTGTTTTTGTTTATGTGGCTTTATTCAAAATGATATTTTAAATATCAGTGTATCTTTAATTCATTTTCATTGTTCTCAAAATCAATGAAATTCTTGTTCTTTTTTTCAAACCCAAACTTTCCAGATGGTTCCATTCCTTCTAGAAACTTTCTTTATTAAAAAAAAAAAAAAAGTAAAGCAATATTATAAATTAATAAAAAATGTATCTTTAAATTTCAGCCAATTATATTCAGTGTCACCCATCATACGTCATTTCCATTATTTGAAAGCGAACGGTTCTTTTTTTAACTTTAGCCAATGAGAAAACTAAAATATATATAATATGTCACTTCCTGTTTCAGTTTAATCAATCACTGTCCTTTATTTTTGGCTAATTATCAGCCTTTTTTTTGTTTAAAATTTTCATAAGTTAAATCTTTAAGATGCCTGGTTGGCTACATTTAGCTTTTTTTTAATTCTGCCATTTGGCACGTTTGTTTTCTCCGGCAACCCTGTTCGGCGTTAGTAAAAAAAATTAGGGGATTCCCCGATGATCGCTCTCTTCTCGTTCGGGTCGGCATGCAAGATGCAGCGTAAAAAAATTGCAGAAGAATGTGCTTGCAACAGGGAATAATATTCATATATATTCTGCTTTGTATAAAGATTTATTAAGTTCTGAAAGATGATGCATCTGGAAAGAGTGGTATGTAAAAATTTCTTTTGTAATGATTCTAGAATGCAGATCATTTATAATTTCGCTAATGTAATTAGATTATTATAAAAAATGCAGAATCTTTTGTATAAAATATTTTATCTTAGTGATTATATATTCGAGTTGATGTCCAGAAATAAAACAAGAATAAAGTCAACTAAATATTTCATGATTAAAAGTTGTGTTGTTTGAATATGCCTGGTGTATTAATTAATTAGTTTGTTTTTGTATACGATCACGATATGGCCTAATATAACTTTTAAACCAAATTATTTCTCTAAATAAAAAAAATAAAAAATAGAAACAACTATATATTTATAAGAGTTTTAAAAATACAACAGACATGTCTGTTCGAACAGGAGAATTTAATTCAGGAAAGCAGATTCTATTTTTTATAAATTCTCCTTCCTGAATGCATTTGCCACATCCGAAATATCCATAATATCCTTTGAAATAAGAAACAGAAGCTTGAGCCAATGCATCACAGATTCTGGCTTTGAGTTTCACAATATCATTTTTACCAGAAACTGTTACACCACTATTTATTAACTCTTTTAATTCACCAACAAATCTTGATAGAAATACATTTGCATCGTTGGGTTTAGTTTTCCCACAATAAAACAACCTACAGGAAAAACAAATCTCCATCGCATTAGAAATTAAACAAAGAATGGGCTAAAATTGGCTGCTAGAGCTTTTTGCTAAAGGCAAGCCATCAATACTAACAAATAATTCCAGTTCGGTGGGAAATGAAATTTTCAAATTTAGTATTTTTTCTGATCCTGCTGCTAAACAAAATGAAAATCAATGCCAGGAAATACAGGTTTTGTTATTGCTTGACGTGAACGTTTTTAGAAGAGTCTTTGAATCTGGGTAAATTACTAAAGCAGTTACGTTCAAGTGTTCATGAGGCATTCCGCATTCGACAGCTCATCTTTCAATTTTGTCAGTAAAAGAAATAGTTGATGGTTGTAAAAATGTTTCAAACTTGCTAATTTCAGATTCGCTAGAGAAAATTATCTGACAAATTACGATTTTTTACATAATCAGAAGTTAAATCGATTTCAGGAATCATACTATTTTCTACAATATTTTAATCATTAAAAAAATGCACATCAGGAAAAGTAGAAATATTGCAAGAATATACATCAAAATCTGGACTTATGTGCTGTGTGGGTTATCGGAGCAGAAGAATGTAAAAAATTTTGATTAGCATTGGCAACAGTACTATTTTCACCTTCAGTCAAGGCCATTTCCATATTATTTATGTCAACATTTAGGTCTGCTGGGGACTACACAACATTAAACCACAAGTGGGCCATGCAACCATGGATTTACAAAATTTACATTAGATGTTAAATTTAAAAAGTAATGTGCAATTAGTGTCATTGTGTAAATACACCGGTTAAAGCAATTTAATGTAATTTTTAAAATAAAAATGTATACATACATATTACTTCTTCTTGGAAATCTTTCTAAAATTTAACCTGTAATTTAATGTCCAACCAATACAGGTAGGTTGGAAGTCATTCATTCATGGTATTTTGCCAAACAGTCCACAATTTATAGTACAGCCGAACCTCATTAACGTGAATTACTTTTAACATGAACTGTTTCTACAACCCTTATCAAAAGAAGATTAGTTAAATTATATGAAGATTAGTTACTGATAGCCTGAACTACTGATAACATGAACAAATTTTTTATCCCCCTTGAGATTCACATTAACGAAGTTCGACTCCGACTGTAATTAAAACAAATTCAGCCTATAGAACAAAGCCCAAATAAAATTAATCTGTGTAATCAAATGGAAAATACATATGCATAATGAAAAGCATATGTAAAAAAAAAAAAAGTTTAAGATAAGTAAATCACTTTTGTTAAAAAATAATGAATGTACGTTTTTAAGCTTTATAAGTATTTTATGATTTTTTTCGTATATTTTTATATTTTATCTAATAATTGCACAAAGTTTAATTTTAAACTTGCATAATATGTAACAATAGGCAATATAGTTGTTTAACAATTTTCAAATATTTTTAACAATATCTTATGAACTTTATCTTATAAACATTTTCGCTTTCGACATTCTTTACGTAAGTTTCTAATTTTGACGTTCACAGAAACTTGATTCTTCACTTTTTCCTTTTAGCAGCATTTTATTCATAAAACCTGTCATCCAAAAAATGTTGGATCATATTAATTACAAGCATTTGAATTAGTGATTACCTCTATAGTTTGATGTCACAACCACAATTATGCATCACAATGAGAAGCCATAGAGGTAATCAGGATTTTAACTGCCTGTAATCAAATATGATCAAACTTTGTGAATGCAAGGTGATATGAAATGCTGCTAAAAAGTAAAGTCTAGAGGTGCTGTTTAAAATATTTGAAAATTGTATATACAATGCACTTATTATGCTGCTATTACACTTAAAAACTTTTCACACACACCATTTGAACCGATTTTTGCTCTATGTTCTGGAGATCCGAATACCAAAAGAGGGTTGCGAAAGCTCTCCAAAAAACTTCAGATTTCAGTGGATGGTGTCACATTCAGTCTATGCATAGAACCGGTTTGTAGCTGCATCTATAATGAATGAGTTCTGGGCATAGACCGAAAGTGGTGTGATTTACTGGGATCAGAAAAGGAGAGTGACAAAAAATCAGTTTCAACATCACATGAAACATGCGCTCAGGAGTTTCTGGATTTGGGAAGAATGATTTACATATAAGCTCTGAATTAAGCCATTAGGTTTTATCTTTAATTGTAATATAAAGTTTTCATGTTTTTTAATAATAATAAAATGTGGAATTGATGCATTTTTCTACAGGGAAATAGGTGAATAATAATATTTATTAGTTGTTAAGAAAACAGTATAATATTTATAGACATAAATTTGTGATTTTCATATGGTATTAAAAGGAAATTTCATGACAATCGTTTTTTATTGTACTGTTTCAGGATAGTATATGGGTACTTCATTTCAACTTCAACCATGTTATGTGGGTTAGGTTAAAGCTTGGTGGGTTATCCATATATGCTAGACTAATTTTATATTCAAAAATCTGGAGTGAGTATTTGCCTTTCTGAGCACTATTAAGTAATTAATGGTTGTATGAATAAAGTAAGAGAAGTTGTTAAATGATCAGAAGAGATAATTATAATAGAGTGTTTAAGTAATATTTTTCGTATAGTGTGTTCTTTAACATTATTTCACTGAAAGTAATTTGAGCCTGTAGCTCATAATGTTAATGAATTTCTCATTGTGTCACTGTAAATTAACTAACAAGGGAAGTATGAATCAGTAAAATTGCTATTGAAACCAAACCAAGCTTCAATTAAAGAGCGTGGTCGAAAACATAGGGTACAGTAGAAATTTGCTGCAACAACCTCCATGGGGTCGAGATATAACCCTCTAATAGTTTTAGTTATTTCTATAAAAGCCAATAAAACATGCATTGTAATAAGAATGAATGGTGCTGTGGTAGCATGCTTGACTTCTGATGCGAAGGTCCTCGGATCGAGTCTGCAAGGGCGTTTTGTATTTTAATTTTTTATTTAAAATAAAATATTTTTTACCTTTTTAATTAAATTAAATCATTATTTTAAGAGAATTATTAATTATATTAAGATCTTTTTTTTTTTTTTTTTTTTTTTTTTTAAGTATTCCAGTTAATAAAATATTGACCATGAATTTATGAAATATATATTTTTATTTTTTTTTATTTATAAAAAATAAAATAATATTTAAAGCTATGAATATAGTTTCTAATTTATAACAGTTATGAGTAGAAAAATCGTGAAACCATAAGCATTTTTCACAATTAGAACAAGAAATACAAAAAGATTGTTCACAATTATTTGAATTACAATTTTAATCACTGTCAATAATTGTTCATCACAAACATTTTGTTAAATATTTGGCTTTTCGTCGAGATTACTAGATTTGTAAAATCCATATTTACCCAGATTTTGAATTTTTTGAGATGTAAACTAATTATGAATTTAAAATCATTTTGAGAAAATTTGTCATCGTGTTCAATATTATTATCAGTTCTTCCGACACCACTAAATTTGACAGTTGTTTAATGAAACATTTGAAATAAAAGTCAAATGCAACATCGAATAGTTAAGCAACAGCTGTTGTTCATTCAGGATTTTTCATGCAAAAAATTGCATGAATAAATAATACAATTGAGAGCAGACGATAACTCTGGATACTAATGTAGTCGTTAAAAAGTAGTAATTAGAAATTTATATAAAACGTAATTATTAACAAAATTTTATCGGAATGTAATCATTGACAAAATCTTATCTAAATGAAATATAAAAGTATTTCCCGTTAAATTATTAATTTCTTTAAATTTAATAAATAAATAAATGCAATGGTTAAAAATTAAAAAAATTATTAAATTGTCCACGCTGAAAAAGAAAAAAAAAGTTTTAATATATTAATATTTTCTCTTAAAATAATGATTTAATTTAATTAAAAATGTAAAAAACAAATATTTTAGTTGAAATAAAAAATTAAAATACAAAATGCCCTTGCGGGGTCTCGATCCGAGGACCTTCTCATCAGAAGTCAAGCACGCTACCACAGCACCATTCGTTCTTGTTATAACCTGCGTTTTGTCGGCTTTTATAGAAATAACTAAAACTATTAGGGGGTTATATCTCGCCCCCATGGGGGTTGTTTCAGCAAATTTATACTGTACCCAATGTTTTCGACCATGCTCTTTAATTTAAGCTTGGTTTGGTTTCAATAGCAACTTTACTGATTCATACTTCCCTTGTAAGTGCTACGGTGACCTATAGCATATATATGAACATTCAGGTCAGTTAATAAATGCATTCAGATGCTTTCGTGTTCATTTACACACTATAAAAAAAGTCCTGTTTGCTGCCAGAAATTTTCCATAATGCAGAAAAATACATTCTGTAAACGTAATTTTTCTGTAACTTTTGTGTATTTTCTGTCGTTACAGAAAATTTCTGGCAGCAAACAGGACTTTTTTTTTTTTTTTTTTTTATGATGCACATATATATATATATGCACACACATGAATATACCATCGTAAAAATAGCAAAAATGAACTCGGATATCTCAAAGTAAAATATTTGTCATAATTACAATATTTTCCTTACAAATGTATGTTTGGAAAGTATAAGTAGTATTGCTATTCCTTGTGGGAAATAAGGCTGATTATCTGTTTTGTGAATTTAAAACTGGAGGGATCCTATTTATATTTGAGTATTGGAGGGGGGGGGGGAATTTACTCCCCAACAGACAAAATTTTCTGTAATGATTTGCAGAAAAAACTAAATTTATCTGTGATCTAGAACTGCTGAACTAAGTCTAAAATCATATGAAGCTATTAGCAGTTAATAAATTAAGTAATACCTACATCTAAAAAGAAAACAAAGAATGAACCAAAGAATAGTAATCTAGTGACACAATGCAGATTTTATTACTTTCTCTTATTCGTGTGTGTAGTAGAGAAAGTATTGTTTTTGGATCAAATATCCAAAATTGAGTTTTTGTTAAATTTACACATTTTTAGGTACCATGAATCCGAGAATCATGTTTTTAGCAGTTAATCTGTGTGTTTGTCTGTTATCAGCATATCTCAAGAACAAATAGAAGCAGAAAGTCCATACTGTAACTCACAAAATATGCATCATATAGGGACGCTACACTAAACTTTTCTTTGAGATCAAGTAAGTAGTTTGTGTACGAAGGTATCCAAGATAATTAAAATACATTGTCTTTGGGAAAATTTCGAGTAACTACAGTGTAACAACAATAAGCTGACTTAAACAAAATGGAATGAACAATTTTTTTTAATGGATAAAAACATGTTTTGTGTAGATTGTGATATATAAATCATTCATCATTTGTTTACAGGATACTCAAAATATTTGGAGCTATACTTGAAAATTGCTGGAATTGTAATTCATCTTTTGTTAGGTGTTTTTCGATTGAGACTAAATTTAAGTACATAATATTGTTCATATTGCATTTTGTTTATAGACAATATACAGAGCTACCAAAAATTGAGCTAAATGTTTTTTAATATTGAATATAATTGATGGGAGAGCTTCTATGCACATTGTTATGTCGACGAACACTGTTCAGAAAGAAAAATTAGTTTTTCATAATCTTACTATAAAAAAAGTATTTTTTAAATTTCAACTTTGTTTGTTCTTATATAATATATTCTCAGGTGCCTTGATTATGAAAATCCAATCTTTAGCGGTTAATGAATCTGTATGTATCTATTATCATATTTTAAATAACCTTGTGTGTCACTCACATGACTTTCTCTTACCCTGCATTTCAGTATTATTAATGATAGATTGCATATTAAATTTTGACATCAGTAGCATGTGATAATAAAATTCAATGTACTTTTAAAACATTCTAAAATCATTTTAAAAACAGTTCTATTTTATGTGTAAGTCTGTGTGAGGGGGCAAACCCCTCAAAAAAAAAAAAAAAAAAAAAAAAAAAACAAGGTATTATTAATTTGCCTTCTAACTTACCAGTCTTTATAAATGTTTTTGCCGGTAACCTAATACGAAATTCAAAATGCCAAATTTAAATTTAATGCAATTATTTATTTTAAAGTTATGTTAATAACAGATACACATACAGATCAACTGCTAAAAATTGGACTTTCGTAATCAGGCCACTTCAAAACTTGATATAAAACAAAAAACAGAGTTGAAAACAGAACATCAAAAAATACTTTATTTACAGTATGGGTATGAAAAATTAATTGTGCAGTATTCAGCGACATAATAAAATGTACAAAGCACTTGTATTAGATTCAATTGAAAAGACCATTTTGCTTAATTCTGTATGTATAGCCCTGTATATTGTCTATAATCAATAGGCAGTATTAAGAATACGCTGTATTAAAAAATTAGTCATATTTTAAAAACATTCAACACTCAAGGAATTTTGATTCCGGCAAGTATAGCCCCATCCAAATACTTCAATTGGTCTGTAAATAAATGATTTTCATACTACAATCTACACAAAACAGGCTTTTATGAATAGGGGGGGGGAGGTTTATTTTGTTTTTTTATGTCAGCCTATAGATGTTACGCTGTACTTACCAGATATTTCCTCCTATACATGTATATACAATTGTATTTGAATTTACTCCGATGTCCCTGTACACAAACCTGCTTGATCTCAATGAAAAGTTTACTGTAGAATCCCTATATGATACGCATTTAGAATATCAAGTTGTCTACCTGTTAGAATACCAGTTTAAAAGTGCATGATATTACAAGTCAACAAGAAATAGATTGTTAGGCTTTGCATACAATCTCCTGTTCCCAAGATTAATTTCAGATTCTATTCCACCAATACTGATCTTGTACTTCTGCAAAAGAAAAAAAAACTGATGTGGACACCAAATGACTTCCTTATACACATTTAGAAATATATACATATTGTTAAAAAGCATTATCATTAGACCCAAGACAGTTGACTAAAAATATTTAAAAAATGCATTGTCACCGTGTTCTGAGCTTTTCTGAATGTTTCAAATGCTTAACTAGTCAAGAAGTCAGTTAAAAATCGATTGCAAGATTTGTACTTGTAACGCTGCCGAAGGCAGCGGGGACCTGAAACAGTTCTCTAAAAGTATTACAAAAATGTATTTTCACCATGTTCTGAACTATTCTGAAAGTTTAAAATGTCTAGCTGGTTGAAAAGCTAGTTAAATAAATTTTCTGTTGAATCATATAAACACTGCTAAAGGCAGCAGGTATCCGAAACAGTTGGCTGAAAATAATAAAAGCATTTTGAATGTGTTCTGGGCTTTTCCGGAAGTTTCAAATGTTTAGCTAGTCAGGAAGTCAGTTAAAAATCATTTGCAAGATTTATACTGGTAACGCTGCTGAAGGCATCAGGGATCCGATCCGAAACAATTGGCTAAAAGTATTAAAAAAATGCATTTTCACCATGTTCTGAACTATTCTCAAAGTTTCAAATGTCTAGCTAGTCGGGTAGTTAAATAATTTTTCTGTTGAATCATATAAAAGCTGCTGAAGGCAGCAGGTATCCGAAACAGTTGGCTAAAAATATTTAAAAAATGCATTGTCAACGTGTTCTGAGCTTTTCTAAAATTTCAAATGTCTAGCTAGTCAGGAATCAGTTTAAATTCGATTGCAATAATTGTCCAAACAGTTTTTGAGTTAAAGTTTTTTGATTCATTATGGCCAAAACCTTTGTAGTTTTGGTCATTATGAACCAAATTTTCTTAAATATCTCCAAAACGGAAAATCATACGAAGGCCAAAAAGGGAGGTGCAGGTGCACAACTGGATGTTATAACAAACCTATGTACCAATTCGCAACTTTCTACGTCCAATCGTTTTTGAGTTATGTGACATATAGACACATGCGTACGACGTCACGAAACATCGTGTAAAGTCGCTTATATCGCGAAAACGAGAGCTCGTGTTAAGACGACACTTGCAGGTGTACAACTAGACATCATGACAGTCACACATATAAATTGGCAACATTCAGCGATCATTCGTTTTCGAGCAATGTGAAACATAAAATCCATTTCGCAAATCGGGATTACTATAATTCCTTATACTTTGTATGAGGAAGTAAAAATTGGTGCAGAATTTTATGAAACCAACTAGAAATTTTCAAGGAATTTGAAAAAATAATAATAGTCGCCTGTACAAAAAAAAAAAAAAAAAAAACAGTATTTTACAATGAGCAAAATATGTCTCATATTCTAATAAGATGATATACAAAGTTTTATCTGAAAAAGTTCCAGGTGTGATCTGAAAAAAAAAAAAAAAAAAGCTATCTTGCGAAATTTTCTGCCTGGGTAATGAATTCCATTAAAATCTACCAAAATTGGATATGGAACATACATTTAGATTTCATCCAAGTTTTATAGAAGTTACATAAAATCAGCATAACTGATGCATTTTTCTTTTTTTTCTTTCTCTTTCAAGCATTTTAATGCACTTATTTTAAACAGGGAAGCCTGGATGAAATCTAGATGTATATTCCATATTCAATTTTGGTTGATTTTACATGATTTAGATGAGATCTGGATGTATATTTTACATCCAAATCTAGTTGATATTACATGAAATGGCTGAAAACACAATGTTGCATTTACATCCAAATTTGGTTGATTTTACATGAATTGGACAAACTCTGAATGTCTTACATAACAAGTTGGTTGATATTACGTACCAACTAAGTCTCATTTGGGGCCATGTTACAACTTTGCTTGTGACATTTCAACCAAAAATCAACCAAAGCAGATAGCAAATTTCAACGTAATGGGACGTAATATTTGATTGAGATTACGTAATATCAACCTAATCGGGATGAAGTGTGTTGTGTGGGTATTGAAACTAAATTTTCTATTTTAAGAAAACACTCTTCGTCGGATGTAGAATCTTTTGCGATTAGAATTATTTCAACATTTTTCAATGCTTGGATATTAAAAATTTCAATTCCATTTTCTTAATTCTTGTGTTGTTACATTTTAATAATTCTCAAAATGTCCTTGAATGGAGAACTTTTCACGAAATTTTAAAATCAAAGTTTTTTCTTTTTTAACTGCTTGGACTAATTTTAATGTCGCGCCCTTTTTATTTGATAATTCAAAATCAGCATATCTTGCTTTTGGATTTAGTATATAGATGGGAGAGGAAAAAAAAAAAAAAAGGCTGCTGTTAATTACCACCATTTTATAACAAATACACCATATACAAAAAATTTTGAAACACCACTTTCTTCAGTTTAAATAAAGGATAAGACCAATTTTTTTAATTATACAATTTCCACTTTATATCTCGTGCGAAATAAATGTGCTTTCCACTATTATTTATTTTATTTTACTTTACTGCATTTAGCCTTAGAATCTTTCATTTATATATTTTTTAAGATACTTAATATAGACATTTTTCTTCTGTAATTTTTGGATTTTTTTTTTCCCCGCATATATAATAACTTTTAATAAAGCCCTCCAATCATAAATAAAACCTTCTCTGAAGTAAAATTACAATTGAAATAAACTGAATTAAAAGTAAAAGTCATTTACATAAAAATAATTTATAAATTTCAATTAAAAAAGGAACAATAGAATAAATTTGAATTTTTTGGAAAGGAAAAAAAAGTAATTGGTTCTTTTGAAGTTTTTATGAGTTTGCAAAAAATATTTCTTCATTGAGTATAGTTAAATTTTGAGTGAATTACTCACATAATGAAATATCCCTTAACTACATCCCCCCCCCACCCCTGCCAACAATATATAAACCACAGACAAACTTATACAATACTGAAAGGATTCCTACACAAATCTTGGGGGGAGGGGGGATTTCCATGAGATTTTTCCGTCTTCTTTAAACAGGGTTTATACTCAAATAAGGGGGGGGGGATTCCCTGAGTTTTCCAGACAATTTTCAATAAAATATTAGATATATTATAAGAAACGCTCCTCTAGGGAGGAGAAAATACATTTACTTATACTGTATAATGTCATGATACTGCCGATCATGATAGAAATTCAGGTAGAAATCATTGTTTACATGCACATTTTTACGATACTTAATCATTTGAATTTTGATATGAATCTAAACAAGAAAAAATATAATTTTAGAGAAAAGAGATACTTGTTTTTCCAGGTTTGATAATAAATTTTTCCTTGGCTTTAACATAATCCAAATTCCTTGAGTATTCAGGGTTTTCCCTGATGAGTATGAACTCTTAAAAGTTATAAAAGAAATAACTTGCAATAAAGCAGCATTTAAATTTAACATGTTTACAAGTCAATAACTGTTCATATCTGAAGCATATTAATTTTCTTAAATTACTATAGTTAGGGAAAATCATCCTTTCTTTATTATTATTTTTTTCTTATATAAAGCATTAAGATTTACAAAAAAGATTCCTGAAGAGTATAAAACTAGACAACGCGAAACTAAAAGTTGAAATTAAAACTTTATTTTGAAAAAAAATTTCCCATTTTTGATATCCCTGAATTTTTTTGGTTCTCCCAGAATTCTAGGTACAGTAGCAATCCAGATTGATTTTTATTTTCGGAACTAACCATATGTTTTAGCATCTTGAAATTATATTTCGTATATTTAGGGAATAACGGATACTAAAGTTTCTAAATATTTGTACTGAGCTCAATATTTGTAGATATATTATAGGTTACCATTGCATGAAAAGTATAAATGTTTATCAGCATAATTATCAGGGTTCTCACTTAAATGTGAAAAAATGAGAATCTAATGATTTTTTTTTCCCATTTTCTCACACATAAAATTTTAACATTCATAGAAATTCACGCACTCTTCTGGGGCCAAATAAAAATTTTTGATATGAAAACAGATTTATAAAATTCAGCAAATTTAAAAATACATTTTTCATCTTTTCAGTAATGGTTGCTTAAATTTCAAAATTTTATAGGATAATTATTAAACATTAAAACATTGGATCAATAATAAATTTCACTGCATTCAATACTACTACTGTTTTTTGTTTTGTGTGTGTGTGTGTATTATAATTTATGTTTGGTAGCCATATATAAGTAATAGAGTTCTAACAACCACGTGACTTTCTTCTTAGCAACCATTCTTTGCTGAAGGACAATGCTAACTTTTCCATGCCTTTGGAAGCGTAGTAGTCGAATTTTTTTTATGCTTTTACAAATACATTTACAACACTGTGTTACAATAAATTTGTAACACTATTCCGCAATGATAAAATGGGTCAGTGGGGTCAACAGTCCCTCAGCAAACCTGCTCGTGACGTAATCTGTTAGAACTCTATAAAATTTTTCAAAATATTTTATTTTGAAACTTCTTTCAAAATATTTCATTGTGTTAATATTTTTATTTGCAACTACATTTTGCGTAACTAAAATTAAAAATGAAACTAAAAGTAATTAATCGTGTTAACGTTATTAATAAACAATAACAATCAGGCCCTGACTAAAGGCAGGGCATACGGGGCAAATGCCCTGGGCCCCCCTTCTGGAAGAGGCCCCCCTACAGGCATATGCAGAAATTCTGCAACCTAAAGAGCTCTTATGCCACTGCAAGGGGGTCCCCCAGAATAGACTTGCCCCGGGGCTCCAGGTAGTCTAAGTCGGGCCCTGATAACAATACAACTACACAGGTGCCCAAATAACTCGCCGACGAAACGTCTCTACAACAAGCCGAACATGGTACACCTGCAGCTTAAACTTGCTGTAGGGTGACAAAGTTTTAGCACTCTATGAATAATTAACGGCTTCACACAAGTGAATAACATTCACATCACAGGCACATAGGCAAATAAAGTGTCGACGAGTAAAAATTTAATATGATAAACTAAATCGTTAATGAAAAATTAAATGAATTTCTGCTAACATTAATACAGCAGACCATATAGGTGCCCAAATAACTCGCAGACGAAATGTCTCTTCAGCATGCCGGACTTGCATCGAACACGTACGGCTTAAACTTGCTGTAGGATGACAATCTTTTAATACTCTATAAAAAATTAACGCTTTCATAAAAGCGAACACCATTTACATGACACGCAGTTAGACACAAAAAATACCATACTACACTGATAGTGAAAAATTAAATAAATTTCTGGTAACGTTAATACAAATTAATGGGAATCACCGTTTGTTTTGGGCACCAAACGGACTATTTATCCGAGCGGAAGCAGAGCGGAGCGTTACAAATTTGCCTCAAATCTAACACTGTAAATGAAATGGGAATGCTCTCTCCAGATAGCTCCATGCTTGTAATAGAGGTAAATTAGTATCAAGTCCTCTCGAAAAAATTGGGGACTGGAAAAAGCTGTCCTATTAATAGAGATGGACTTGCCGAGAGGTTTTACTGTATTATACAGTTTTTCCATTAAATTAGTTCACCTACAATGTATTTTCCCAAAGTGATAGCCCCTTACAATTTCTTTCTTTTTAAAAAGAAATCATTCTTGTAGCCTTTAAAATTGTTTGAAATTGCATACGCATTATATAATACTCTCCCATGATGCATCTGAGTATTTTTGCATAGCCCTGTAAACCAGTCATTAATACTAATCATGCTATACTGAATGAGAAACATGCCTTTTGCATCTAAATAATGTATGTTACTTTCATTATACTTTGTGATATATAAAAATAAAATAAAAAAGGCTTTAAAATACATCTAATCGACCATAATTTACCCGAATCCTTTAGTGAAGTCTTGTTAACAAGGCAATAATTATAATCGTATTATTTTCAAAAGAAATCATGCAACAGTCGACATGAGCAACATATGTAAATTTCACGGCATTCAAAAATATGTACAGAATGCTAGACAGATGAAATGACGTCATAATTACTTTTTTAAATTTAATGACAGTTGTTTCAAAAACATTAAATGTGGCTGTATGTACACAATTTAAAATACGTGTAATACTAAATGAATACTTTTTTTTTAGTTACAATAATATCAGTAAAAAAAAAAAAAAAAAAAAATCATTAAATTCAGACTTCTGAAAATATATAAAAATTAAATTAATATTTTATTAGATTAAATTATGATTGTAAATTTATAAGTTTAAAAAATATATTAAATTATTTGAGTCCATTCAATATTTTAATTGTACTTATGTAAACGCGCATACATACTATTCTTTAAAATAATAACTTAACATATTCACCATCATGTAAATCTTTTTTAATTCAACACCAATTCCTTTACTAACAATTTTTTGAATAATTTAAACACAGTGCACAATTTTCTTCCCAGAAAACAAGGATTAACAGCCAAATCTAGTAACCCTGTTACCTCTTCGTTGTATGAATACATGGAAAAGGGAGTGATCTGGTTCCTGTAGCTCCACCGTGTTCTCAGGTTCGCCCCTAGTATTGTAGTTAGAAAACTACTTTTTTCCGTTCAGCCCACACATCAATACCGTTCTCTTTATTTTCATAGATAATTGCAACTTTACACATTTATCAAGTTATTGTTACCAATTTTACCGCTGCCTTTTCCCCCAGCTACCATTATTTCCGATGCCTTTTTTACCGAGCACCGGCTAACCTAAGACTCCTATATAGGAGATCTAGGCTAACCATACCTTTCGAATAATACCATTTTAAACTTCTACTTCCATAACTGATATGTTAAAACAGGACCACAAATTTTATGCTTGCCTATTAATATATAGATAAAACACACATTTTAAAATCATGTAGTATTTAAGTATAGTGCTGCATCAAAAATTTTTATCTCATTAAGCGATTTTGCATTGAAACTTTTGCAAAATCAGGATACGAATACTGTTTTTTTCTTTGTATTTTTAAAACAACATTTTTTTTTAAACTTTTATATTTGAATATCCTTTTGAACCTAGTTCACATTCTGATGGGTTTATTATATGCGAAAGAAAATGTGTGTCAAAACATTGCTTAGTTGAAAATGATTTTTCACATTCAGAACAAGCATATGGTTTATTTCCAGTATCAGAAAAACGGTGTTTTCTCAAATTTTCAACTAGTAAAAATTATTTTAAACAGATATCAAATTTATGAGATTTTTCTCCATTGTGACACAGAAGACGTGCTTCCAGATCTCCAACTCGTGAAAATAATTTATGACAGATTTCAAATTTATCAGGTTTCTTCCCAGTATGAGTCAAAAGATGCTTTTTTTAGATTTCCAACTTGTGAAAAGGACTTCAAACACATTTCACTTTAATGAGGTTTCTCCCTAGTATGAGTCAGGAGATGTCGTTTTAGGCTTTCACAATACAAAAATGATTTTGAACACATTTCACATTTATAAGGTTTTTCTTCAGTATGATACAGAAGATGCCTTTTTAGAGATTCAACTTGCGAAAATGATTTTGAACACACATCACATTTATGAGGTTTCTCTCCAGTATGGGACAGAAAATGTCTTTTTAGAGATCCAACATGCGAAAACGATTTTGAGCACATATCACATTTATGAGGTTTCTCACCAGTATGAGACAGAAGATGCATTTTTAGAGATCCAACTTGCGAAAACGATTTTAAACACACATCACATTTATGAGGTTTCTCACCAGTATGAGACAGAAGATGTTTTTTTAGATTTCCAACATGTGAAAATGATTTCAAACACATTTCACATTTATGAGGCTTTTCTCCACTATGACACAGAATATGTGTTTTCAGATCTCCAACTCGTGAAAATAATTTATGACAGATTTCACATTTATGAGGTTTCTCTCCAGTATGAGTCAGAAGATGCATTTTTAGATTTCCAACTTGTGAAAATGATTTCAAACACATTTTACATTTATGAGGCTTTTCCCCGCTATGACACAAAAGATGTGTTTTTAGATCTCCAACCCGTGAAAATGATTTATGACAGATTTCACATTTATGAGGTTTCTCACCAGTATGACACAGGATATGTGCGTTTAAATATTTAACTTGCGAAAATGATTTTGAACAAATTTCACATTTATGAGGTTTCTCACCAGTATGACATGGGATATGTGTTATTAGAGATTTAACTTGCGAAAATGATTTTGAAAACATTTCACATTTTTGAGGTTTTTCTCCAGTATGAGACAGAAGATGTGTTTTTAGATTTCCAACTCGTGAAAAGGGTTTTTAACATATTTCACATTTATAGGATTTCTCTCTTGAATGAATAAGGAGATGGCTATTAAAATTGTGTTCATTTGCTACTTTAGGATGCATTGCAAATCATAGATAAATATGGAAAAACTTTAGTTAATGCAAAAATACACATTCTAATCGTAGATATTGTACTTATTGTGATGTTTTTCCTATACAGGTTTAAGGGAGGCTCTAAATATTGCTTAACTAAGCATAGAATCCATTGCTAGCTGTTTAAATTATAACTTTATTCAACAGCCACAAAACACAAAACATATAGAACAACAACCATTTTCAAACTCTAAACTAATATCAATTTTAACACAGAACGCGCGCTCGCATGACTAAAACCATGGAGTTACATTATAACACATCTCCCTTCCTTTCAAAGTTATAAGTCAAGTCTCTGGGGTGGTCGAATAGTCCTACCACTTCTGGTAACATAAGGCTTGGTCACAGGTCTTGTGGGAGAGGTACATTTTGGCGATATATTCCCAGAATTTTTGTTGGTTGGCGGAGACTTTATTCCAGATCCCATATCAGTTGAATGATTATTCTCGGGGATATCTATTCAATCATCTGATTCAGATTCTGGCTCGAAATCTGGCGATGGTACTAGATGTTTCCTATTTCTTCTATAAATTCTCTTTCCGGATTGAACGATATGATCTCGGAAATGAAGTTTTCTGTAACACTTTTCCTGTCACTCTTTTGTCAGTAACCCATACTCCCTGTCCTTTCTCAAGTTCTGATAGAATTCTTGTCCCGTGGTGTCTGTTGTAATTTCTTTCTTGTTTCTCTATTCGTTTTCTCTCCTTGCCTTCTAAATCAGTTTTCTTGATCAATTTAGGAAGTAGTTGAGAATTAGCTATTGGCAGAATTGTTCTTATTCTCCTTCCCATTAGGAGTTCTGCCGGACTATAACCGTTTTCCAGTGGGGTTGCTCTGTATTCCATTGGCGCAAGATAAGGATCAGCAGATTTCTTGATACGCATTTTGATTGTTTTTACGCTCGATTCTATAAATCCATTACTTTGGGGAAATTTTGGACTGCTTGTGATTTGTTTGAAACCGTAGCTTCTTGCGAACTCATTGAATTCTCGTGATCTCATTGGATCGAACTGTGGACCGTTATCCGTTCTGAGTATTTCTGGAATACATGACGAGAAAATATAGATTTGCAATGGGTAATTATTTCTTCCGAAGTCAAGGTTTCAAGTTTCGAAATTTCAGGATACCGTGAATAATAATCTGCTATAAGGAGGTACCACGAATTCTGGTATTTGAAGAGGTCAAGGCCTACAACTTCCCAAGGTCTTTCTGGAAATGGCGTCGGAATTAGTGGTTCATGCCTGTTGCTCGATTCTTTGATACAAGCAGGACAATTTTTCACTTTTTCTTCAATATCTTTGTTAATTTTTGGCCAGTATACAGAACATCTCGCACGAGCTCTGCATTTAGTTATACCAAGATGTCCTTCGTGAATCTTTTTCAGCACTTCAGTTTGGAGCGACTTTGGGATTATTATTCTACAACCTCTCATTAAAAGACCATCTTGAATAGAAATTTAAAAACGATGTTGCCAAAACGGTAAACAGAGCTGATCTACATCTTTCTTCGAGGGCCATCCTGTCAATGCATAAGAAGAAAGTTTCTGGCAGGTAGCATCAGATTGTTGTGCTTCTTGAAATTCTTTCAGCCTATTAGAAGTTGCTGGAAGATTATTAGTGATCAACTGAATGTATGCATCAATTTCTTCTTCTAGTTCGTCCTTTTCAGATGATTGCTCTCTTGGACTTCTAGATAAAGCATCGGCTGCATAAAGATTCTTCCCTGGAACATGAGTAATAGTGTATAAATATCTCATCATTCTTAATCTGATTCTTTGTAGTCTAGGAGAAAGATCGTCTAAATGTTTCCTTGAAAGAATTGGAATCAGTGGCTTATGGTCAGTTTCAATCAAGAAATGAGACCCTGTTAAGTAATCTCTGAATTTCTCACATCCCCATGCTACAGCTAATGCTTCCTTTTCGATTTGGGCATAGCGACTCTCAGCCGGTGTTAATGTTCTCGATGCATATGCGATTACGAAAGTTTTTCCATCTTCCAGTTTTTGACGTAGTGTGGCTCCCAGACCATAGGATGATGCGTCTGTAGTGACTATAGATTCCTTATTAGGATCAAATATTTTCAATACTGGATCTGAAGATAAAATTTTCTTCCACTCTTCAAATGCGTTTTTCTGTTGATGATCCCATACAAATTCTCGCTTGTTGCTAAGCATCGACGTAAGAGGATGCATTAATTCTGCGAAATTTGGAACAAAACGTGCTAGATAATTAGCGAATCCTAACAGTTGTTTCAGCTCTTTTTTATTTCTTGGGGGTTTATATTCCTTAATTGCTGCAACTTTTTCATCATCGGGATGGATTTCTTGGCTGTCGATTACATGACCCAGAAACTTTATACTTTTAGTTGAAAAAATACATTTTTTCTCATTTAAAGTCAAGTTGGCATCTTTTAATCTCTTGCAAACCTCTCTTAATCTTTCATCATGTTCTTCTTGAGTGGATCCCCAAATCAGAATATCGTCCATGTGACAAGCAGTGCCACTTAAATTCTCCAACAACTGAGACATTCTTCTTTGAAAATGTTCCGGAGCTGATGAGATTCCAAACGGTAATCTTAGAAATCTGTATCTCCCAAATGGTGTAATAAAGGTAGTGAGAAATGAAGACTTTTCGTCTAACGGTATTTGCCAAAAACCTGAGTTTGCATCCAATTTTGAAAATATCTTGGCACCTGATAAAAGACTTAATGTATATTCAACATTGGGTAGAGGGTGCAATTCTCTCAAAACATTTCTGTTAAGCTGTGTCAAATCCACACATATTCTGAGTTGTCCATCTTTCTTTGGAACTATGACTATTGGCGAACACCATTCTGCAGGCTCACTAACAGGTGTTATGACTTTTTGCTCCACCATCTTCTTTAACGCATTTTCGGTTTTCTTCACTAAGGGTATAGGAACGCGTCGAGGTGAGGTAACTGCATATGGAACACTGTCTTTCTTCAGCTGTATTGAATAACAACCTTTCATTAGTCCAAGTCCTTCAAAGAGCTCTGGAAATTCTACTATAGGGTTGTTGACTACTACTTGATCAAAATTGCTTATATTTGGTCCTAACCCAAAAGAAATCAATGCTGGTTTTCCTAAAAGACTTGTTCGTAGACCATCAATTACATAGATGTCTTCTTTACAATATTTCTTTTAAAGTTTAAATGTGCGTTGAATTTTCCTAAAACTTTCAAAGGATTTCTATCCGGGCCGCATAGGACTTTATGAACTGGCTCCAATTTAGTTTTCTTGGCTAGCGAGCGATAAACTGTTGTAGAAATTGCTGAGTTATCAGCGCCAGTATCCATCTTGAATTTTAAATCGTGATTTTCTATCTTAACATCGATTGTCCAATCTTCATTAATTTTCCCTAAGTGAAAAACTATGTCTAAAAATGAAATCGATGAGCCTTTAGATTGGCTTTTAGAAAAACAGACCTTTTCGTAATGCCCGATCTTGGCGCATTTTCGACATTTAGCATCTCTAGCAGGACACATTCTTTTGTCGTGTTTTTGTTTTCCACACCATTTACACTTTTCATCTTTCTGTGAAAATTTAATATTTCTCGGCATTGTGCTTTTCTCATTAAATTTATTCTCCTTTTTATTTTGGAAATTATTCTGGTAACGAACAGTTTTATTTGAGCCCATAACATTTAAGGAAGTGGCTCTTTCAGCTTCGCCAAGTTTAAGTTGTTGTTGTTTAATGGATTCACTAAGACGTACCTTTTCTGTAACTTTTGTTAATGTTAATTCACTATCTAATTGTAACTTTTCGCTTAAGGCTTTATCTCTTATTCCAACTACAATTCTGTCCCTTATTAATTCATCATGTAAATTTCCATATTCGCAACTCTCAGCTAGGCGATATAGTGCCGTAATAAAGTCATTAACTCTTTCTCCTTCGAGTTGAATACGCTTATTAAACTGCGCTCGCTCGAAAATAGTATTCTTTTTTACTACAAAATGGTCATTGAATTTTTTTAGGACTATTTGATAATGTTCTGCTTCTTCTGTGCTTAACTGGAACGAAGCAAAAATATCTTCAGCTTTACCGCCCATGATGTAAATCAATGAGTTTATTTGCTCACCATCCGATTGCTTGTTCAAACCAGATGCAACTCTATATCGTTCAAAACGAGTTATCCATTTTGACCAATTAGCTGGAGTAGAAAATGTAAATGGTTCTGGTGGCGTAACTTGAAATGAATGCCTTACAACACTAATTTTATCAGTTTCTATCGTAGTTGAAAATTTTAGAATAGGCTTCGCTCAATATCGGTAAATGCAAAACAAATTACACTGTAAAAAATATGTCCTATTTGCTGCCAGAAATTCTCTGTAATTTGAGAAAATACGTTCTTACAACGTAATTTTTTCGTAAATTAAGCGCATTTTCTCAAATTACAGAGAATTTCTGGCAGCAAATAGGACATATTTTTTACAGTGTACTTACAGTATTTTTTTCACTTTACTGCTTTTCCTGTTTTTCCGCTGCCACCATGTGATGTTTTGTTAAAAATATATGCTAAATCCCAATATTTAAATGATCACAATGTATGTATTTTTTAAAGTATTATATGTTTAATTATATGTTAACTGTATCCTTTAACCTATGTATTGCATTAAGTTTGTTGTATGGCAACCGCCTTTTTTTAGCAGAGTTAAGTATGTAGTTTTGGCAACAGTAGAAGTTGTTTACCTCGCTTGCTAGCGGGTGCATATTTTTTCGCTATCCCAGACAACACAAATTCGTCTAGATTAAGTCAAAATACGTAATCTGGATATATAGACATGTCCATATTACAGCCAGATTCAGTCTATATTTCATCAGATTTTGTAGATATTATGTAGAAATGTCCTCACCTGTTACGTCTTATGTACGTCTTTTAGCTGAAAAAAATAACGTAAAATAGATGTATAGTGAACATAATATAGACATGTCCATATTACAGCCAGATTCAGTCTATATTTCATCAGATTTTGTAGATATTATGTTGAAATGTCCCCACCTTTTACGTAATAAGTATGTCTTTTAGCTTAACAAAATAACGTAAAATGGGCATACGTAAACATAATATAGACATGTCCACTTTCGTTCATATTAAGTCTAAAAATTACCCATGTTAGTTCATTTCAGAAAATTTTGGAGTGGAAGGCTGATTTTTTTTTTTTTTTTTTTTTTTTAAATACCAACTATGTGAAAAATACCAGAGCTGGAAATTGAACCCGGGCCTTTCAAAAAGATGATGGCACGGGTTCGATTCCCGGCTCTGGTATTTTGCACATAGTTGATATTAAAAAAAAAAATCAACCTTCCACTCCAAAATTTTCTGAAATGAATATTCATGGTTGATGAATAAATTTCTAAATTAAATTACCCATGTTATTTTTAGATTTATTTAACACGTTCATGCCGGCGCATTCTTCTCAAAAGTATCTGAGCACTAGCCAATAATTCCGATATCAAAACAGTATACTTAAAACTGTTTTGTTCAATAAATCCTAGTCGAATCATGTTCTTAGACTGACTAAGATCATGACTCGACAAGGATTTATTTAACAAAGCAGTATTAAGTGTACTATTTTTGGACAAGGATTATTGCTAGTGCTCGGATACTTTTTCTGCGACCCACCGGTGTACCACGCCGGCGTGAACGTGTTAAACAAAGATGCTGGCAGAATGAAATCCTTAGAGAGTGTTTTTTTTTTTTTTTTTTTTTTATAACCTAATACTTGGTGTCTCTGTCATTCTAAGCAAAATCTACATAATGAGCTTTCTGTGGAATATACAGAAAAAGTCCAAAAAATTATTTTAAAGCTTTAAACTTTATATATATATATAATTTAATAATTAAAAAGCTTTAAAATATTATTTTTAAAGTTATCTTGATTGAGACAAAAGGAGAGAGGAAAAAAAAAAAAAAGATCGCACTCACTATCTTTTTTTATAAACCTAATATTAGTGTCGCATATTAGTTTAAGAAAAATCTACATAATGGGCTTTCTGTGAAATCCACAGATATTTTAAAGCTGTAAACTATTATATATATATATATAATTTAATAATTAAAAAGCTTTAAAATATTATTTTTTAAAGTTATCTTAAGTATGGCATAAGGAGAGGGAAAAAAACTTCCCATGCGATTTATTTTTCCGCACAAAATATTTTATATTTTTAAATTTCATTCATTTCCAGCACCCATGTATGCAAGTAATTTTTTATGAAATCTAGCTAGGATTCAAACTTAGTTCCTTTGGCCCAATGAACTATTATTCCACTAAGAGTGATGTCCTCATTCAATATTTCACTTGCCTAAGTTTCATCTTTTCTTTATGTGAAGATACAGAATTACAAGTGATCTTTTTTAAAAAATATAATCACATTGTGATGGAAAGGAAAAGTTTAAGGTTGCTCACTCCTTTGCGACTTCCCATCTGTAATCAGAATTACCAAATCCCATGTAAGTCTATGGTGAAATTTGTTTATAGAATTATTGTTTACCTATTTGAAATTTTGAAATTTTGTTTTCACATTCAGAAAATTTACAACTGTTATATTCGTACTCGTTCTCAAAAATTGATTTTTTAAAACTTTAAAAGGGAGTACTAATTTAATGGTTGTGTATTTTTAGAATGTGAAAATGGAATTTAGAAGTAATATTTAGGTAATGTGCAATTCTATAAACAATTTCACCCATAGGATAACAGGAGCTTTGGGTGACCTCGACGATTTGTGATGTATCCCCATGAGTCATAACTTTGTTTATATACTTTACGCATGTTTAAAATAAAGGCCAAACAAATTTTTACAAGAATGAAAAATAAACAGAAGAAGTTGCGCTGACTTGTGTGCCCCAGGCTTTACTCACTTTTTATCCTTGTTCAGCAAAAATCGGCATAACAGTTACACATGAAATCATTCATTACTTAATTTTTAATAATGAAGTTAAACATTTCCTCCAAAAAACCTCATTCTTTAGAAGTATGGTGAACAATATGCTAAGGCATGTTTTTTTTTTTTTTTTTTTTTTTTTTTTTTTTTTTAAGAACTCTGGTTTGAGCACTGGCCAGGTCATTTTTGTAAAAATTAATGTGTCTTTTCATTTAAAAATATTTTTAATAAATTTACACTTTTTAATATTCTTTTAGCAAAGTGCCACTTAAATAAATATTTTTTTTTTATTTTCTATATTTTACATGTTCCACAGTTTTTTCATGGGAAAATGCAAAATGCTTGCTAATTTATATGTATGAACCCTTTGCACTCGAAGACTTTTTCGCTTCGGCGAACCAACAGCACAAAGCAATTTTTCTCTTATATGCTGAATTACTTATCATTAACATAAATGATTTCACACACAATTTATTAAAACTTTTTACCACTTGAATGCAAAGGGTTAATTCATATTCCATTTAAGAGTTTTCTGCATACACAGGGTGTCCCAAAAAGATTGAAACGCGGTTTAATTCTTTACCTGTTAGAGATGAGAGGGTAATGTAAATTGCAAAAGTGTATTTAATAAGATAGGAAATAAAACTACGCTAGTAAAAATATCTTCCTCTTAATTTTCAAAAACTTACATTTTTTAAATTTTTATACGACCCCTCTAGACAAATTTTGTCAATTAGAAAGTTTTTATTTTCGATGCAACAACATCACTACAAAAACCTGCATTCTCGTATCTTTAAAACTGAATGAATTATACTTAATTGAAAACTGAGGGACCATATATCAAAATAAAAATGTAAATTTGTGACATATTATAAAAAGATAAAATGTATCGTAGCATTTGCATTGAAACAATTCTTGAGTATGTTGGATTGATTCACGATCAAGTCACGTAATACATTTTATTTTATTTTTTATATCATGTCACAAATTTACTTTTCTATTTTGATATATGGTCCCTCAGTTTTCAATTAAGTATAATTCATTCAGTTTTAAAGATACAAGAATGCGGTTTTTTGCAGTGATGTTGTTGCATTGAAAATAAAAACTTTCTAATTGACAAAATTTGTCTAGAGGGTTCGTAGAAAAATTTAAAAAAGTAATTTTTTTAAAATTAACAGGAAGACATTTTTACTAGCATAGTTTTATTTCCAATCGTTTTTTGTATACTTTTGCAATTTACATTTCCCTCTGATCTCTAACAGATAAACAAACCATGTTTCAATCTTTTTGGGACACCCTGTATATTTAATCTGTGTGAATAAATAAACAACAATATTTTACTGGGGGGAAAAATCATCATTTAACCTTCTATTATCATCCCACAATGTACCTGAAAATTTTTTTGCACTCTGTAAACCAATCATAAGTAATAGTTTATATTCTGTAGGAAACATGCTTTTGTGGATCTAAATAATGTTACTTTCATTCTGTTGTGCAGCATGGAAATATATTAAAATATGCTTTAAACAACATTGTATTCAAATTCTTTTCAGAGTCCCTACATTAATCTTTCATTTTCCATGTACAAATGTATAAATAAAATATTTTTATTTATTATTTATTTATTTTTATTTTATTTATTTATTTATTTTTTTTTTTTTTTGAGACATTAATTCTCCCTTGATACATGGAAAAAGCAAACTTAAAGCAGTAAAATAATTTCTTGAATTTCATAAATAAATCCAAATAAAATATTTTAATTAAATTTGTTTGAATTAACCTGGCAAGGAAAATCATTGTTTTATAAAGTATCTTGAAATTAAATAGAACTATACCTTTTTGTATATAGTATTTTGTATAGTGTATATAATTATTCGAACACTCTATTACATTTTTCTGTTTTATTATTTAACGACATTTCTTATTTTAATTTATCTAAACAACCGTTAATTACATGTTTTAAAAGTACAGCGGAGTCACTCCAGATTTTTCCTTTTTTAATAAACATGTACTTATTCAAAATCAGAAAGTGAATAATAGTGCATCACCGCATGAATAAGTTTTGTATATTTTGTATAAAGTCTTTTGTATGTATTGTTGTCTTTATCTTACTTTTAAATTTATACCAAGAGTTTTAACATTCTGTTTATTGCATATCTCATTTCTTATAGAATGAAGATAAGTGCATGAATTTAAGCTCATTCTTGCATTCATCCTTACATAGCATATCAATTTATTTTATTGTAGTAAAAGCCAAGCAAATGATTTTACTTCTTATTACCAACCAAAATTTTAATTATCATTTCCTTACCAGTTATTGCATTTTCAAGTATAAAAGACTGCCATTTAACAGCCACAATAATTTCTTGAAAATGTTTTGTAAATAAATCAACAGTTAAATGAATAAACTCCTTTTCAGTAATCGAAGTGAGAGAGTTACAGTTTCACAGAAATTATCCACCGATATATATATATGTTTATTTATTTATAAATTACAATCCATACAGTCAGCAGCAAAATTACTGAAGCACTAGTAATAATTCCTATTTAAAAGATGAGTACTTAATACTGTTTTTTAAGTAAATATTTGTCGAGTCATAATCTTAGTCTTATGCTGCTTATAAAAAAGTAAGTTGATGATGAAAATTAACGATCAAACTAAAAAATAAATAAAAAATGTGGATGTATGCTTCAATAATTTTGCTGCTGACTGTAACAGGGCCACTTGAAATCAAGCTACCACTTGAAAATTTATTATCTAGATAATTTTTGAAACACAGAATCAATTTGAACCAAAGTTGGACAGTAAACTTACAGTCGGCAGCAAAATTATTAAAGCACTAGCAATAATTCATAAGTAAAAAAAAGTACACTTAATACTGCTTTGTTAAACAAATCCTTGCGAGTCATTTTCTTAATCACTAAGAACATGACTCGACAAGGATTTATTTAACAAAGCAGTATTAGGTGTACTTTAAGACTTCTACCTGAAAATTTTTCATCACAACAATTTTGGAAATACTGAGCTGTTTTACACAAAAGTTGGACAGTGAATTTATTTTGGATTTATAAAGTGAGTAACTTGCTCTGCCATTTTATTTCCAGGTGAAGGCTACTTAAAATCAGGCTGTTAGTTGAAAATTTGTTATAACAATAACCAAAGTTGCACTGAATATTTGATATTCGACAGGTGACGCTGAATATCTTGATATTTGACAGACTGAATAGTCGAGTTAAATTTTAAATTAAAATATTGAAATTAGTAAAAATATTTTAAGTATTCGTAAGAATACAGAATGTTCTGTATTCGTTAATCAGCAAAAGTCACTATTCGGTGTAACTAACTTTTGAAAGAGTAGTTTTGAAATATTGAATTTATTCGAATCAAAGTCGAACAGTAAACTTATCTGACAAACATCGTGAATTAGTTTAATCAGCAACTTGCTCCTGCTATTTTGTTTCCATGTGGCGATTCTCTTGAAAATTTGTCTGTATAATAACTTTTGAAAAACATTCGAGCTTCATTAATAAATAGTACCATAGAACTAATGTTTTAAAATAATAAGTACAAAACTTTGGATAAACATCATAAAATGCAAGAAACTCGAGAGTCTCTTTCATTTTATGGATTTTATCCAAATTTTTGTATTTATTACAATCGAACCTCGCCTCATTAACATGAACACACTTAACGTGAATTACTTGTAACATGAAATGTTTGGGGGACCTCTTTATTTCTGTATGAAATTTTTCTCTTTACATAAATCTAAAAATATATAATTTTTACGCAGTTAATGCATAGCTATCATATCCAGGGTTGGTAAGTTTTTGACGCTTGATAGTTTTTGAATGTTTAAAAAGTATGTCAAAAACATTCTGTCAAAACCGTCAAAGACCCATATTTTTACTTTGTAAAAATGTTGATTTTATAAATAAGATATTTATGTTTATGAATACAATTAACTCTTTCAAATTTGCAAGACCTTTAATCCATAATTCGCTTTTGGATTAAAAATGAAATTTACTATAGCAAAATCAATAGCAGTTAAATTTTTATTTCATTCTTTTATGGAAAATTACTTCCCTGAACCATATATAACTATGTAATTTTTTATTTATTAATGCAATTGATAAAATTGTTAGTATTACTATGAAGACTAAAACTTAAAAAGAATATTTGATACTTTGCAATCACAGTTAGACGATTATATTATAGCACATTTCAAAAAATTTCGAAAAATCAAAATAATCTTATTTCAGAACATGAAATTACATTTTTAAATAAGTGTATTTAAAAAAATAACAATTGCTTCAATGTTTAAAATAAATTAAAAAAACAAATATTAATTAATAAATAATGTGTAAGTGACAGACTGTGTATTAAAAATAGTGCATGGTTAACATTTTAGAATGCTGACTTATTTTTGAATAAAATCCACATTTTCTATAAATAATAAATCTTAATTGTCAAACTTATTTGCATTACTATGACATTCATTTCTTGGATTAATAAAAACTAAATTTATATCGGCAAAAAATAAATAAATAAAAGCAAAAAATGGCTTATATAATTTGTAAACATTACCATTAGGTCTCAAGATCTATGAAAAAGGCAGATTTGCATTGCAAAAGAACAGGATTTAATAAAAAAAAAAGTTTAAACCTTTTTTTTAAGTATATATCTTTATTATACATATTTGTAAATTAAAATTCCCACTTTGAATAATAGTTAATACTCTAAAACTAAATTTTATTTGTCTAAAAATAATTAAAACTAATAATAATAAGAGCTAAGATTTTTCAGGATTTCTTTGTACATTTTTATTTTTTCTTTTCTTTTTTGTAATAAAGTATACTGCAAGTAATAAAGCTTGTGCTTTGTAAAATTTAAATTTGTACTTTTTGATATGAAGTTTTGTAACATAATCTAATTAAAATATGATTTTATATATCCATTTTATGAAAAACAACCAGTTTTTTTTTTTTTTTTTTTTTTTCTAATAGGTGAACAATGAAGCATTTATTTCTTTCTGTAATATGAAAATTTTGCCATCTGAAATCTTTTATTTTGTGCTTAATGTTTATTTTTTGCATAACACTTTTTTTTTTTTTTGTCAATATTAACCTTAAACTATTTTGCAATATGTATAATTATAAAAATTTTAAGTTTTCTTTCCATTATCGATAATGGAAAGAAAAAAAAGAAAGAGATAGCTAGATACAATTGCAGGGGGAATTGTGATACTATTTAAAAAAAAACCTGAGAATTATTTCAGGATTGTTTCAGCAATGTTAAAATAATTCTTAAAAAAAAAAAAAAAAAAAAGGAGGTCTAAACTTAAATTTTTTATAATTATACATATTGCAAGTTCTGTAATAAGTTAAAATATAAAGAAATTCATATTTAAACGCGGCACAGTCAGTTTGATAAAATTTATCAATACATTAGGCTAAAATTTACCATGCATATGGGAATGTAAATAGGATTTTTTAGTTAACTGTTATACTATATAAGAATATAATTTTCTAGACTGACAACTTTTAAAAGAGTTAAATTACTTACAAAATGTTTGATGCATTTTTACATTTCTTACACTTATTACAAGTATACACAGCGGGGTAAAAAATAAAATAAAAACAAGCATTTGTCAAACAAATATATGTGTAAATACAGTTTATAACTTATTAATAAAGGAAAAACAAAACCATTAGAAAAATAACTTAATTACGATCAAATCAGAAATAAATATGTTTTTATTATTCAGTGCATTTGAAAATAATCTCCTTTTTAATTTAATCTAAGAATAAAGGCTTAACAAGAATAATATTATGGTGTTTATTTAAAGTTTTGTACTTATTATTTCAAGGTGTAACATTAATACAAATATTGAAAAAAGATATTAATACAGCAAAAGTAACTTGCTATTTTGTCACAAAGTATATATATGTTTTCAATTAGTTTTTCATAGACTCCAATGAAATTAAAAAAAAAAAAAAATCAGAAGATTAGTAAGAATTACAAAAACAACAACGCAACACAAACACAGACGTAAAAGCGATACAAACGTAAATATAGGCTCAGAAGCAGCTAGTGAAAGTTGAGAGAGCAGCAGTCTGAACAATAAATGAGATAAAAGAAATACAGTTAATTTCATTTCAATAGCAAAATTTTGTGGAACATAAAATTTTCTTATATTTGATTACAACATCCGCATTAATAAAATGGCGGAATACAGGTGCAGTTTTAGCTCCAGTATTTACGTAAACTGGATTAGTTCAATTTTCATTCAATTTATGTGCCTAATCTGACGTCCATATTTTGTACGTTTTCGGTAGATACGTCTATGTCCGAAATTTCACATATTGTGAACATACTGGAGCTGGAGATCTACGTTCAAAACTCGTCTATAGACGTAACTCGGACGCGATAGATGAAATATGAACATAATATGAACGTATGTGTTATGTGGGATGTGATTTCTCATTGATGCTCAATAATATATTTAATCTGGATCGTATCTGAGTGTTTAATTATGATTAATATACATTCTCTAACACGTTATCAGCACGATGCTCTCAGAAATGATCGTTATTTTCGCGGATTAAAGAAGATTGCATAGCCCCAGACAGCACATCGCCTCCCCTGGATATCTTCTAGATGTCTTCTGGATGAAGAGACATCCCAGAAACGTCCTTAAGATATACTGTGGATAAGTTAAGCCTAACTGTGCTGTTAGGGGCCCTTCCCATACAACCAAATTACATCCAGCGATCATCCGGAGACTATCACATGCAGGATAATACATTATCCGCTGGATGCTGTGAAATATCCTGTCACCAACCGGTGGATGTTCAGTGGTTTCCACAAGGTGACACCACTGCATGTCCTTCGGATGTCTTTTATCTGATAATTTCAGGATGGAGTTGTTATTCAGAGGAGATCCAGTGACAAGTAGAAAAATACATCGCTGCGCGTCCTCCGGATGTCTTTTTGAGATAGTTACAGGATGCTTTCAGGATATTATGACACAGGTCTACATTAAAATTTTGATTTAATAATTTTAGCTGATCTTTATGTTTTTTGGCGAGTTGAAACCAAAAATGAAGCCAGTTTTTCTCTATCACATATAGATTTTTGGTAATACAGGGTGCCTGCCGGTATAATTTCTTTCATTACTCCTCTACCACTGTAACTATATGGTAAGTTTTATAATATGTTTCCATGATTAATTAGTCATGAGTACCTATTGTTGTTATTGTGCAGCACTAGTGCGACACAAAACCCTATCAACCAACCTATTGTTATGATGGTATATGTAAGACATTATGTCACTAAACACATTGACAAAAATCTATATGTGATAGAGAAAAACTGGCTGCATTTTCAGTTTCAGCATATCAAAAAACATCAGCTAAAATGATCAAATCAAATTTTTTCAACATCATTTTTGTAGACCCGTGTCATTATCAGTACCTATTATCATGTTTTTATTAACTTCGATTCTTGTTTGTTTGTTTGTGTGTCCAGTACAAATCTTGCAATCGATTTTTACAAACTTCCCGACTAGCTAGACATTTGAAACTTTCAGAAGAGTTCAGAACATGGTGACAATGCATTTTTTCAGTACTTTTAGCCTACTGTTTCGGGTTCCCCCGCTGCCGTCAGCAGCGTTTTTATGATTCAACAGAAAATTTATATAAATAACTTCCCGATTAGCTAGATATTTAAAACTTGTAGAAAAACTCAAAACATGATAACAATGCATTTTTGAAGTGAAAACTTCTTTAGGCGCGTTGAGCACTTTTGGGTGAACAAAAATCATTGAACTCCCGTCATCGTCAGCTAACGCTTTGCATTTGAAGTGAAAACTTTTGGGTGAACAAAAATCATTAAATTCGCGTCATCGTCAGCAAACGCTTTCCTTCCTTGTATGATACAAATAATGTATCATACAATTAACTTGCTAATGTGAAGTGTTAATAATTATATACTGTATATTGTTTTAAAATCTGGTGCGGCTCTACACGACTTCTCTCATCTCCGGACACTGTCTCTATTGCAGTTAGACCTCACACAACAGTGAGAAAGGCCGAAGCTGCCATTTTTATCACGTTTTTACAATCTGGTGCGGCTCTACACGACTTCTCTCATCTCCGGACACCGTCTCTTAAAGATTGCAGCCGGAAACGTTGCAGTTAGACTTCACAGAACCATAAGAAAGGCCGAAGCCTCCATTTTTTTCACGTTTTTACAATCTGGTGCGGCTCTACACGACTTCTCTCATCTCCGGACACTGTCTTTATTGCAGTTAGACCTCACACAACAGTGAGAAAGGCCAAAGCTGCCATTTTTCTCACGTTTTTACAATCTGGTGCGGCTCTACACGACTTCTCTCATCTCCGGACACTGTCTCTATGGCAGTTAGACCTCACAAAACAGTGAGAAAGGCCAAAGCTGCCATTTTTCTCACGTTTTTACAATCTGGTGCGGCTCTACACGACTTCTCTCATCTCCGGACACTGTCTCTATTGCAGTTAGACCTCACAAAACAGTGAGAAAGGCCAAAGCCGCCATTTTTCTCATGTTTTTACAATCTGGTGCGGCTCTACACGACTTCTCTCATCTCCAGACACTGTCTCTATTGCAGTTAGACCTCACAAAACCGTGAGAAAGGCCGCCATTTTTCTCACGTTTTTAAAATCTGGTGCGGCTCTACACGACTTCTCTCATCTCCGGACACTGTCTCTATTGCAGTTAACGCATTAAATAAAATTGTAATATAATTTTTGTAGTAGTAGTTTATACTAATGAATAAAAAAAACACTTCATTTAAAAGTATTTCCTACACAATAAAATATTTCCTGATGATTCAAGAAATACACACGGAATTGTTCACGTTTTCCCTTCTGTCGGCACTCCCGAAGTGCAACTGTTTTTTTTTTTTTAACCATTTTTAGCCTACATTTTCGGGTCCTTACAGCCTTCGGCAGCATTTATATGATTCAACAGAAAACTTATTTAACTAACTTCCGGACTAGCTAGGCTTTTAAAACTTTCAGGAGAATTCAGTACAATGTGAGAATGCATTTTTTTTTAAATACTTTTAGCCAACTGTTTTGGGTCCATTGGCAGCGTTTATATGATTCAACAGAAAATTTATTTAAATAACTTCCTAATAGCTAAACATTTGAAACTTTTAGAAGAGTTCAGAACATGGTGACAATGCATTTTTTTACCATTTTTAGCCAACATTTTCGGGTCTCTGCTGCCTTTGGCAGCATTTATATGATTCAACAGAAAATTTATTTAAATAACCTCCCGATTAGCTAGACATTTGAAACTTGTAGGAAAGCTCAAAACATGATAACAATGCATTTTTTTACCACTTTTAGCCAACAGTTTTGGGTTCTCGCTGCCTTCGGCAGTATTTATGTGATTTAACAGAAAATTTATTTAAATGAATTTCCGATTAGCTAGACATTTGAAACTTTTAGAAGAGTTCAGAACATGGTGACAATGCATTTTTTTTTTTTTTTTTTTAGTACTTTTAGCCTACTGTTTCGGGTTCCCGCTGCCGCCGGAAGCGTTTATAAAATTCAACGTTATATAATTAATAAATATAATAAACCTTAAAACATACTTCATGCTTAGCCGAGAATATTTTCGGCTGGGCACACAGCTTTTTTCAAATGACTTCATCTGTGCCGGATTTCTCAGAATGGTGGTCTTTTGTAGTTGATTTCATTATTTCTCAGAATGGTAGTCTTTTATCAGTGGCGAGGCGTGAATGACGTTTTTGGTCATCGTTACGCGAGTGGCTGGAAACAGTACATTGTAATAGAATATGTATTTATCTTATTGGTTGATTCGTCTTTTTTATACAGCAACGTAGGTATGACGGCATTCCAACAGTCAATCAGATGAATGAACTTTCCATGATAACGGACTGTTTCTAACCACACACATGAAGATGACCGGAACGTCACTCACGCGTCGCCACTGTCTTTTATAGTTGATTTCATTTGAAATCAACTATAAAATACCACCATTCTGAGAAATCCGGCACAGATGAAGTCATATGAAAAAAGCTGTGTGCCCAGCCGAAAATATTCTCGGCTAAGCATGAAGTATGTTTTAAGGTTTATTATATTTATTAATTATGTATAAAGTACTTCATTATAATTTTATTTTATTAAGTGTTCAATGTTATATTTATTTAAATAACTTTCAGACTAGCTAGACATTTGAAACTTTCAGAAGAAGTCAGAACCCAGGTAACACATAACGTTGTTATAGCGTTGCAAATAAGTCTGAACAGTGAAAAATTGGTTACGTTATTTTATGTCCGTTGAAAAATAGTTTTTATTTCGCAATATTCTCACTGAACAATTTCGAATATTTACTCAGTAATAAAGAAAGCCTATAACAAACGTTGTTTTATGGTTGTACTTTTTCTGTTATTTTTTCGACGTTTTAAAATAGGTATTTTATTAGTTTTTGTTTTCCTTTTTGATTCTAATAAAAAATATGTTTTTTTAACGATTTAATAGGTGCTTTTTATAAGTCATTATTTCTGTCAAATGACGTTGAATCTCTTCAACGTGATATCGATACACGATTGTGAATTGGCGGGATGTGCGTGTTATAATATAATTTTCTTTAGAGTTTTAGAAGATATGGTGTGCTGCGAAAGAACTTCTAACATGATAAGAAGGGAAGCTTTCGGCAGATTATATTAACAAGTATAGTAGAATGTTCTTTGGCTTTCGGTAACCGTAGCTAACGAAGGTGTTCATATTGTATGCTTTCTCCCTCCCGTTCTACATGCGAAATCGCCAAGTATATTGTGGCAAACCTTAAAAGCGTCTTACGATACGACGCGTGCCATTTTGAAAGTGAATGTGATGTGAAAGAAGATGAATATCGCTTTCCTGTTAAAATGGTACGAAAGTTTTCTGACATTTTCCAAACAACTTGCTAGCTGGTAAATTCCCTTAAAAGCTCAAAGTTATAATATTCTTTGGTTTTGGGTGTGTTTACCTGCTAGCATATTAAAAATTACAGAGTTCTCGTCTAATTGTGGATGCTGTATTTATTTAAACAAGATTTTTCAAGTAATGAAGTGAGTGTTTCTTTTTCCCTTCTTTAATTTTATGTTTGAATTCTTGTCTTAAATTTTCAGGGGTCGATCTAACTTTGAATATTTAATACTCTTTTTTAAAACTGTACTTTTGTAAAATTTTACTTTTTTCATATTTACTGAAAAAATAATCTATATATAATGTTATTTAACATGCACTAAAGTTTTATACAGCTTCTCAGAATAAAGGTTTTATATACAGAATTTGCAGCAATTTTAATTAACTGATGTTGAGATGTCATGTAAAAATCTCTGAAAGTGAGTAATGAGAGCATCACCTGCCGGCTGATACACACTCTTAACTAATTCAGTATTCGTTTTTATACTGGTTGTCTCATTTATTATATTTTGTGCAGTTGTATGTGCTATGAAATTTAGCTTTCCTCGAAAAACGGAAGCTGAAAATTTTTACGAATCTAATATTTTCGTATATTGAGTCTTAAAAAAGTAATAAAATTAGTAATAAAAAAAAGTCTAAAAATTAAGTAAAAAAGAATGTTCCATTTTTTTTTTTTAACTTTTTCTTTTTAAAATTGTTAGCAAAATTTTAGAAACAAAAATTCAATGGATATATGGAGATAGCTATTTTTCTTGGATTTCAATGTTTATAAGACATAAGAAAAGCCGTTGAAAACTGATATAAAAAGCACGACATATTGCGATTCTGAACAACCATTTTACAACTTTTTTTTAGGTTATAAAAAAACGACAGTATTGCGTTTTCGTACAACCCTTTTACAACGGTTTTTTTACGTTGTAAAATGTATTAAAACAACCGTTGAAAGATGAGGAAATCAACGAGACATATTTTCAGATTATTAACGTTACGGAAAAACGATAATTCAACGGAATGCATTGCCGTTTGTTCAACGTTGAAAATACCATACTGTGCTACCTGGGAACACGGTGACAATGCATTTTTTTTTTTTTTTTTACCACTTTTAGCCAACAGTTTTGGGCCCCTGCTCCCTTCAGCAGCATTTATACGATTCAACAAAATAATTATTTAACTAACTTCCCGACTAGCTAGACATTTGAAACTTTCAGAGTTCAGAACACGGTAACAATGCATTTTTTAAATACTTTTAGCCAACTGTTTTGGGTCCCTGCTGCCTTCGGTAGCATTTATATGATTCACAAAAAAATATTTAACTAATTTCCTGACTAGCTAGAATTTGAAACTTTTAGAAAAGCTCAAAACACGATAACAATGCATTTTTAAAATGCTTTTTCTGATTGTTTCGAGCCCCGCTGCCTTCGGTAGTGTTTATATGATTCAACATATCGTGTATTTTTTTTTTTTTTTTTTTTTTTTTTTTGACTAGCTATACATTTGAAACTTTTAGAATACATCAAAACACAATGACAATGCATTTTTTAAATACTTTTAGGTCAACTGTTTCGGGTCCCCACTGCCTTCAGTATTATTTATATGATTCAACAATCATATAATTTCCCGACTAGCTAGACATTTGAAATTTTCAGAATAGCTTAGAACACGGTGACAATGCAGTTTTAATACTTTTATCCAAGTACTTTGGGTCCCTGCTGCCTTTGGTAGCATTTATATTATTCAACAGAAAATTAAAAAAAAACATGGTATATAAAAAGTCCTTTTTTTCTTGTAATTATTTTATAGATATATATCTGACAAGAGCATATATTGAAAATAGTATTTATTTGAGTGACTGAAGAACATTATTAAAAATATTCATAAATTTTAATTTGTTAAATCTATATACATATAAAATCTTTTGTCCTGAATGAATGAGTAATTCATCATCACCTTTGAACCTAGAAGCATAGAATTGGGCGAAAACATTCCTTCTGTGACATAAACATCGACTAAGAAGTGATTTTACAAATTTCGTCCTCCTTTATCCCAAGGGGGGGGGGTTAAAACGTGAATCCACAAAAACTTTTATACCAGATATCCATAAAACTTTTTATTTAAAATATAGGTAACACAAATTTCTGAAATTTTAGAAATTTATTCCAGGAGAGGTGGGAAGGGGGCTGAGCTGAGGGGTAAAAAAATAGAAATACAGTTAGACCGATCAAAATTGATACATAGAAGTTTTTGAGGCCTAAAAATCAAATGAAGATATTTTCAAACTTGATTATTAAGAGGGTGGGTAAGGGTGCTAAGGAAAAAAAAATAGAAATAGAGTTAGACTACTCAAAATTAGTTTTGGGGGGCCTACAAATTAAATATTTTTCAAAATGTTAAATTATTAGGAGATGTGGAAAGGGGGTGGGGCAAGAGGCAAAAAGAATAAAAATAGACTGTTCAAAATTGGTATAGGTTTTTGGGGCCTACAAATCAAATGCAAATATTTTCAAAAATGAAAAATTATTCAGAGAGACAGGAAAGGGGGGGGGGGCAAAGACACCAAAATATAAAAATACGAGTTAGAAGTGTTGGAAATTGTTATTATTAGTTTTTAATGCCTGATAAATCGATTGCAGATATTTTCGAAAGCGTACAATTATTACACCTTAAAATGAAAATCTATTCTAATAGAAGTTCAAAATATCAAACAAAAATCGCACACACACACACACATCTGTCAACATTCTAATTAATATTCTGTAGTATTGTTAGTACCTGCTTCTTTATTCACATTTTGGAGCATTTGGCAAACATTGATATCTCTCATGACGTGAAGGACACTCTCTTCTGCTATAAAATGTGGTCGCAGGGGAAAAAAATTTGATGCCAGCAACTTTTTTTTAAAAGTATATATAGATTTTTCTGTTTTAGTAGTCATCTTACTGCTGAATTATTATCTTATTTGTTAATTACTTGTTTTATTTACATTTTGATATTGAAAATCTTAATTTGTGAAACTTAGAAGTATGGAATATTTTAATAATACCAACTCCAAAACACATAAAATATTTTAATGCACTTTTATTTTATATTTTTTTTGATTTTCTTACATAACATTTTCTCTCTTTAGCATGTCGCAACCATGTTTTCATAATATCTTCAATGTTTGATCTTGTTACGCTGCTGTATTCCTTTTCAATTGCATCTGAAACAAACAGTTAGTAAAATTAAAACTTATGTATAAAAAAAAAAAAAAAAAAAAAAAAAAATTATGGATATATATATATATATATATATATATATATATATATTTTAAACATCGCCAAAAATTGATCTAGATTTTTGGGATGAGACTTTAAAATAAGCCTTATTTTCTTAGATTGCTCTTTTCATAGCTCTTACATAACATCAACTGCTATGATTAAAGTAATAAATAACTAATTTCCTTTAATGTTACTGTAGAAGACATAAAACATTTGCTTTCATTTAAATGTAAATTATTGGGTGAATGCGAAAGTTCTACCCGTTTTTGGATATGCAAATTTGCAATGGAATTGACGTTCCAAATGACATTGTAATGACTCCAATCTTCGGCCAATCAAATGTGTGAATGCCTCACATATAAATATATCATGTCTCACAAAGTTAATCATCTCAAAAAAATATCAGAGGCTGTAACATGGAAAGCGAGAAGGAGCATTTAAGACATTGTTATACGAGTTCGATAAAAAGAGTACGGCAGCCTCAGCATGTTGCAATGTTTGTCAAGTTTATGGGGAAGATGCAATAGACGAAAGCGCATGTTGTCGATGGTTTTGTAAATTTAGGGAAGGTGACAGAAGCTGCCAAGATCAGGCTAGCAGTGGATGACCATCAAATATTGGAGATGACTATATTGACTAAGCCATAAGGAACAACCCGAACTCAACCATGCAAGAATTAGCAGAGAACTTCAATGCACACTGGACTACGGTCGAGAGACGGCTGGTTAAGTTGGGTTTTACAAGAAAGTTGGATCGTTGGGTTCAAATAACATGACAGCTAATCAACAGGATGACCGAATCACCACCTGTGTTTCCTTGCTTTCCCCGTACAAAAATGACCCATTCTTGACACAAATTGTGACAGGAGATGAGAAGTGGGTTATATATCATAACATAAAGCGTCATAGGACTGTGTGTCGCCCTTCTGATCTGCCTGCATCGACTTCGAAAGCTGAACTTCATTCAAAGAAGGTATTATTGATTATGTGGTGGGATGTGCAGGGAATAATTTACTGGGAGGTCCTGCCACTCAACCAAACCATCAATGCTGCCTTCTACTGTCTGCAGTTAAACAGAATGCATTCGAATTTGGCAGCAAAGTGGCCAGGTCTCATCAATCGTCATGGTGATGTTATCCTTCATCTCGATAACGGCAGGCCACATGCTGCTGTCATCACTTGCCAAAAGTTACTGGGCTTTGGTTGGGAGGTTTTACCCATACTCCCTATTCTCCTGACTTGGCACCAACTGGCTATCACCTATTTCGTGCGTTGAACAATTCCTTCAGTCAGAAAATCTTTGATGATCTTGATGATGTGAAAACTGCCATCTAAGACTGCTGTGGGATTCATCTCCGACCAAAAAGATGGCAAGAGGTCATAGATATCAATGGGGATTATGCACAATAATAGGTACTGTTTATTTTGCATTTATTTGCTCTTCTTTATGGGTAATAGAAACGGGTAGAACTTTGCACTCACCCAATATTTCTTAATTATTCCGGATAATCTCAATTTAATGATCATTAAAAAAAACAATTACGTAAGAAATTTCTTAAATAATTTAAAATTTTAAAAATTGAATTTTGACTGTATTTTAATATTTGACCAAAAGAAATAATTTCAGATTTAACAAAATTGAATAGTCAGTAATATGTCTGAATATATATATATGAAATGTTCAGTACATTTGTGTGTATAACAGTGATTTTGCTAGTCTTTCAAAATCATAATGCCATGTTCTTGTACTTGTGTTCGTTCATCTGTTTCATTTCTTTCAATGAACTTAGAACACAGCATAAAAGATTATGGCTAAGCTTCATATAGTGCATCCATTGGCGATTTGTTATGCAGTAATGATGTACCAACCCTTTTTCTTTGCAACATTTTTGCAATGGAACCTCATTTTTGCACATCAGAACTTTGTTACTTTCTTCTATATGTAATATAGAGAAAGCATTGGATTCGCGAAAATTTCCGACCGCCGTTTTTTGACGGATCTACACGTTTTGGGATGTCCTGAACACGAATTGATAGTTTTTAGAAAATGTCTGTCTGTCTGTATCATTTTTTTGTGGACGCTGTATCTCACGAACCAATGAATGAAATTTAACCAAACTTGGTATTTAGTTGCACCCTGACATGAACTGGTGCTGATTAGATTTGGGGATCAATCGCTCAACAGGTGGCGTTGTGATCGCATTTTATGCAAATTTTTAACATGGCAGAATAGGACAAAATTCTATATAAATGGGCATAATGAGAGTTATTTTAAACTTGTGATTGTAAAATGAATATGAATTATTGTTAATAGTAGTGGTTGACTACGAAAAAAAATTTGTCGATGTGGGGGCACTGGTTCCCCCCCCTGGGGGGAAGTACCCCCGGAGGGGGGGGGGATTTTCAAGATGGGTATCTTTCGAAAGATCTCATCAATACCTTTAAAACGAATGGTTGAACTACAAATCTGTGACAATTTGAAACAAAGTTATCGATTTTTTTACTTTTAACGAAAAAAAAAACCAAAAAAATCGTTTTTTTTTTTTTTTTTTTTTTTTTTTTTTTTTTTTACGAAATTTAACCAAACTTGGTATTTAGTTGGTCCCCGACATAAAGTGGTGCTGATTACATTTGGGGATCAATAGCTCAACAGGTGGCGCTGTGATCGCATTTTTTCTAAATTTTTAACATGGCAGTATAGGACAAAATTTCGTATAAATGTACATAATGAGAGTTATTTTAAACTTGTGATTGTAAAATTAATATGAGTTATTGATAATAGTAATAGTTAACTAGGAAAAAATTTCTGTGCATGCTTCGGGCATCGCTTCCCCCCCTGGGGGGGGTAAATTTTCAAGATGGGTATCTTTCGAAAGGTCTTGTCAATACCTTTAAAACGAATGATTGAACTATAAATCTGTGTTAATTTAAAACAAAGTTATCGATTTTTTTTTACTTTTAACAAAAAAAAAAAAACACCTTAGAAAAAATCGTTTTTTTTTTTTTTTTTTTTTTAATTTTGTTACTGGTTGAATACGTATTACTTTTAACTAAAAGAAAACATAGAAAAAAATCATTTTTTTTTTTTTAAATATTGTTACTGATTGAATATGTATATAGGAAAATATAGAAGAAAGTCTTGTGGTGGCCACAACATACTAGTTTTTGAATTAATGTCAGCCATTCCTGTGTATTTATTGTAGTGGAGATAAATGTTTTTAATATTATTAATTTTTTTTTAAGGAATGGTTTTGTGACCCTTTTGCAAATTTCACAATTGCACTAAGCTTTGGTATAAAGCACTCATTGGTGATTCACAACACGGCGATATGAATTGGTGTACTGATACTTTTTACTCATAATTTTTTCGTATCAAAACTTTGTTTTTGATTTTGCTTCGTTGGCTGATTCTAATTGCTAACGTATAGCTAAATTAAACTATTAGTATCCCAGACAGCACAGAGAACTTGCATTAAGCTATCATCAACATTGACAACGCAAGTCAAGAAACTTGCATCGAGCTTGACATCTCAAGCCTGTAAGTTTAATGCAAGTCAAGATCAAGAATCCTAGTTTACACTTGTCCCACTTGCTTTAGACTTCATAGTTCAAACATGAATCAAGTAATATGTATCAAGCATACACTAAGTTTTCCACAGCTCGTATGAATCAAGTAATACACATCAAGTATGAATTATACTTGATGCACCAAGTATGAAGTATACTTGATGCATCAATTATGAATTATACTTGATGCAGCAAACGTGAATCAAATTTTACTTGCCAAGCATGTTTTCAACATGATACAGTCAGTAGCAAAAGTACCCTAGTACTAGCAAAAATTCCTATGTAAAAAAAGTACACTTAATACTGTTTTGTTAAATAAGTTCTTGTCGAATCACGTTCATAGACTGACTAAGAACAGAACTCAACAAGGATTTATTTAACAAAACTGTATTAAGTGTAATTTTTTTACATAGGAATTTTGCTATTGCTCGGATACTTTTACTGCCGACTCTACATCAAACGCAAAGGAACTTTCTACTTATCGTCGCTGGAAGCCAGCTGCGAAGAAATAATCCTCTTCTCTACTCTACAGCATACATGAAGCAAATATTGCTTATCAAGCATGCTTTTAATGGCATTGCATTCTTCGCCGACAGCTAAAGCTCATGTTATTCTATATGCAGAAATTTATTTACAGAATGACTCATAACCTAATGTATTTATTTAAATTCCTTTTTCACTTTTGGAAGAACCACAACCGTTTAATACGTTCTCCTTTTCCAAAAATTTATCTTTTAAATTTCAATAACTCCTCGTACAGAAAAAAGAAGCGAAAAATGCAATTGTTTAATTTTTCGTATTTTTAAAGTAAAAAATAAAAACTTTATGAAACTACTTTTATAAAACATATACAAATTTAAATATTGTGAATTTTTCCAATATGAAAATGGATTAAAAAAAAAAAAAAAAATACATAAGGTAATCATTAATTCTATAAATAAATTTGAACATAGAATAATATGGGTTTTGGCTGTCGGAGAAGATAGTTATTCTACGCTCTTAACCTGATGTAGATAACTTAATACATTCTTATTTCTGGGACGATCAATCACATTTTATGTAGATTTTTGGTCAGTTATCCAAATTAATTTTTACAATAACAGAAAATTATTTTGTCCAGAATTTGAACTTGGGCACTTGTGTTAACTCCCAACCCTCTTTCAACTGAGTTCTAGAATGATAACTCACATGGCTCGTTCATGTGAAAGTTAAAAATTTTCAATTTGTCTGTTCTGGGAATATGAACTCAGTCTTAGAAGAAAATTATTTATTTTAACTCCATAACTGTTTGATGGCAATTAGATATTTAGGATAATAATTTTCACAGTAATTTTGTGTTGTATTGAATAAATAAATTTTTACAGGGAGCGAAAAGTGTGACAGCGTTATGACGTTAACTCAGAGGATTTAGGTCAGAACTTGGCCTGATCCCTTTTCGTTGTCGTAAAACATCGAGCAATATATTAAAAATTTATTCCATAAATGATCAAAGTTATTTTTTTTTAATTACACTGCTCGGCAGGAAAGTTGCCTCTGATACCATTTCAGCATAATCTTAAATAAAATGACCTCCTGAATCCGAATAGGACGCCCATTTTGCCCTATCACGCACAATTTTTTAGAAATGGACCCCTATTTTTATCATTTTTGGTGATTTTGTGGCTATAAATTTGATTTTTAAGGGGTGGGATGATTATTGTAATCGTTAAACATCTTCTGAGGGGCTACAGAGTTGGAAAATTCTAAAACATGGGTATTTACGGGGATGGATTTTTTTTTTTTTTTTTTTTTTTTGAGGGGGGGGGGAGGGATTTACCACTGAAATTAAGCATTATGTATCTTACTTTGATGGGGGAGTGGTGTATTTTGAAAACTGGGGGTGACTAGGCAAAATGGGAGTCATATTCGGATTCAGGAGGTCAGTTTACATAAGAATCAGCAAGAATGGCATCAGATCTCGATTTTTTTTTTTTTTTTTTTTTTTTTCAGAGCAATGTTATTCATTACTATCCAGTAATTATGGAATTAAAATTAAATGAATTTCTATCATGGTACTGTGGTTGTATTGGCTGAACAAATGCAGAAAAATAAATAAGTAAATAAAATCAACTGTCTTATCAGCAAATCATGCAGGTCAGTTCTCATTCACGATTCCTCAGTTGGTACAGCGTTTGAATCGTTAACGCAAAAGTCTTAGATTCAAATCCTGACCTAGACGCTATTCATTCTCGTAAATTTTAATTAGATAAATCCATTAAAAATTTATTGCATAAATTGTCGAAGTTATCATGGTAGTTGGACTGGCAACATAAATTTAAGTTGAACTTCTAGATTTCCCCCCCCCCCTCTCTCTTTTTTTCTAAGTGTGTGTGCGTGTGCATGTAGTCAAACTAATTTTAGCATTGCTACCAACATTTTAATTTATTCCGGACTATTATCAGCCGCGTCTTTATTTCGCACTACTTTATAGAAATTTTTTCTCAGGTGTGTAACTACAATAAAATAGAAAAAAATTACTCTTAGAAAATAGGTGATATGAAATAAAGGCGGGCTAAAAATACTTCGAATAAATTAAAATTCTGGCAGCATTGCTTACATAAAGAAACTTGCCTGAGAATGCTACTTAGTAATGCAAAGCAATATTATTCTCTTATATCTTTGGAAGGTGATAAAATATTGAGTTAAAAAGTTTGAAAGGACGGGAGAGAATTGCTATACAGATTTTTTTTTTTTTTTTTTTTTTTTTTTTTTGGCGGCGGCGGGGGAGGGGGGCATTATTGCACTGGAAACTACGGTTTAAAGTAGATTTCAATCAAATGCGAATGACCATGTGTGTGCTGGAATTTGAAAGTGTTATGTCGAATTCTGCTTTAGGCATAGATATTAGTGGTGGTTAGGATTTTCTTTAAAAACCACAGATTTCCGAAATTAAAATATCTAACTATTTTTCTAACAAAAATACTGAGAATCCACTTATTTTTCTAAATTTACCATTTATTTTAATTTGGAAAATAAATAAAACATATTGTATCTCCCTTAAAAATAAATAAATAAATAAAAATAAACATATATACTATCAAATAAAATTTTATTTTTCTCGCAAAAGATATAAAACTTGTAATTTTTACTTGTAATTAAAACTTTTAATTTTATGACTAGCCACTGAAAACCTTATTAATGTTCAGGGAACCACAAAACATGTAAATTTAACAAAAACTTAATTTTGAATATTTGAACTAAAAATAATACTTTCTCTGCTAGAAGTAAAAAAGAAAAAAAAAAAAAAAAAATGATGAACTAATCGAGCATTTGAAAATTTTATTTAAGTGGTAACATTATATTCTAATGTTGGATAAAATTAGATGTTATTAATAATTAATTAACCTTACATACATAGTGACCCACTGTTTTTGTTTTTCTTTCACAGTATGCCTGTATATTATGTACTTATTTTAACTTTATAAACCTGTCCCCTCCCTCCCTCAAATAATGGAGGGATGGGACAATTTTATGACTATTTTAATTGCTTATGAAATTAATATTTTAATAATTATTATCAAATTTATATTTTTAAAAGATGTTAAAGTGTTTCAATTTGTTTCACTGAAACTTACAGTGTTGTGCCAGTAAAAGTAAATTTGTAAAAAATATTTTTATGAAAAGTGTCCCATCCGTCCCTACTCTCCCCTATATATATTAATAGTAAAAGCCGAGAACTATCTATATAATATAAAAATAATATTTTAAAACATATTTAAACTTTAAAACTTCTTCACACACTATAAATTTTAAGCCAGAATAACCGCTGTTTTTGCCTCCAAGGCAGTAGCACGCGTTTCTTTCCACATGATGAAGAAAGGCTACGTCCTTTCGAAACCGGTTGTGCTGGCTTAAAATTTATGGTGTGTGAGTAAGTTTTAAAATTTAAATATTGATTGTACACCAGTTTGAATTTAGTTTTGTGATTTTAAAACATAGTGAAAGCCGACGCAGAAAAACAGAAACAAAATCACTGAATATATCCTTTTATTATCAAAAGGATTATATGGATATATTTTTTATTTTCAGGAGTTATAAGACAAATTATCTAGTATTTATAATAACCTTTACTGGATTCATATCTTTACTAGTTTGTTAATTACTATCCTCTTTTTTTTTTATTCATGTTTTTACTCTTTTAGTTGATATTCTAAATATTTTAGCTGATATTCTAACAGTTATTTACATATTCAAATCGTAGTTTCTATAAATGAAGCATACATCAGGGTTCTCAGCAATCAGTATTTTGAATACCTTTTTCATATAAGGCAATCTTTGTATTATTCTTTCGAAGATATATATACTACAAATGATTAATAATAATTACTTAAAACTTAATAATTACTTTAAAAAAAAAAGTGGTTACCAAAATAGTGACTGCTGAGAGCCCTGCATAGAGGCAATGTCTGTCAGATTATTTGTATTTGCTCAGGAATACATTATATCGCACATCGGAAAAGTTGCATCGAAAAATCAGCCTAAGAATAAGAGTAAAGCATTGATTAGCCTACAATAAAACTGACATAAATGTATCTCATGTGGGTAAATTGCGAGATAGAGATATGATGCTTTTCGTGCCCATTGGAGTACCTCATACACATTTTTCAGTTAAATGAACTCAATTTTGCTATTTTTGACTTATGTCCTTTTTCTTGCCGATATCTCAATCCAAGGTAAGTATTGCACTTTGAATAGGTTTTAACGTCAATTTAACAAAGAAAAAAATGTCCTTTTGTTTGAAGTAAAAACTGCATTAAGGTAATCTTTTCTTCATTAAAAAATTAACACGCACGCTTTTACTTGTATCCTTAATATAAAATTAGTAATTTTAAATGTGAATTTAAAAGATGATTCAATATTACCTAAAGATTACATTGCTCGGCATGAAAATTGCCTCCAACACCATTTCAACATATTCTTATGTAAAATGACCTCCTGAATTCGAATGTGACGCCCATTTTACCCTATCACCCACCGATGTTTAGGAATGACCCCCTATTTTTATCATTTGTCGGTGATTTTATGGCTATAAATTGATTTTTAGGAGGGGAGGAGGATTATTTTAACCGTTAAATATCTTCTGAGGGGCTACAGAGTTGGAAATTTGTAAAACATGGACATTTACGACAAGGGATATTTTTTTTTTTTTTTTTTTTTTTTTTTGTGGGGGGAGGGGGGGGAGAGGGATTTACCACTGAAATTAAGCATTATGTATCTTACATTTTTTTTTATCTGTTATTAATGTTGTTTTTTAAACTTTAGATATATATAATATGTATATATTTTAGGTGTTAAATTAAGTATTTTTCATTCTTCAAATCAAATTCATAGTCATAAAATTATCGAAGAGGAAAAAAATTGAGAGAGGGGGTGATATTTCTAGAAAATGGTGGGTGACTGGACAAAATGGGATGCATATTCGGATTCAGGGGGTCATTTTACATAAGATTCAGAAAGAATGGTATCAGAACTCGATTTTTTTTTTTTTTTTTTTTTTTTTTTTTTTTGCAGAGCAGTGTTATTAATAGTTTTACGCAACAACTTTACTGTTTCAATATTTCTGAGTTTTAAGGAATTAACATTTAATTAGTTCAAGCTACTTAAGCTTGGGTAAAATTATATTTCCATAATATGGAAATATAATTTTATGGAAATGTAATAAAAAAAAAATCGAAGCAGGACACTTTGGTCCCGCCGTTTTGGTCCCGCCACTTTGGTCCCACCATTTTGGTCCTGCCGTTTTGGTCCCGAGGAAATTTTGGTCCCTGGCCATTTTGGTCCCGAGACATTTTGGTCCCGCCAATTTTTTGCAATTTTTTAAATATATATCAGTTTTTTTTAGAATATAACATATTTATTGATACGGAAAAATTGAAGTGCTCTTAGGCTATCTTTAATTAAGGAATATCTTACAGATAAATATATAATTTTTCGACATTACGATTGCTGCCTAGCTATTGAGATTCAGAGAATTTTGTACTAATTTTTTACGAACATTTTATTTATATATTTATTTTATGCAATTGCACTTTTTTTAAATAGAGATTTTTTTCATTTGATTTCGATTTAACTTACTTCAATTGTAATTTGATTTTTAATTTACTATCAGTGACAAAATTTTGTGATTTTAAAGGTATTGTTAATAATAACAGCAGTGCCTTCTTATTAAAAAAAGAATCCCCATTTGATTATATTTATTGATAAAGTTTGAATTATTTTAAAAATAATAAATTACAGAAAAATTTTGTTTAATGAAAGGGAAAAAGAAAGAAAGAAAACCTTACGATATTAAATATAATTTGCTTTTAGTGGCAGAATGCTATTTCTTTCAAAGAACTAATTGTTGATCTGCTCCCATCATAGACTCTTCTTCATAAGCATAAGCTTGGGATCATTTATGAAGTTCTTGAATTTATATATGAATTTATTCATAAATGTATATATATGTGTGTATATGTGTGTGAAAGAGAGAGAGAGAGATACGTTTCGTTCGATTTGATTGTGATTTAATTTTTATCATTAATCTAAGAGGAATTTATTTCAAAATCTTGTGTTATATTGATAATAATAATAATAAAATGCCTGTTTGTTTGTCCGTGATACTTAATTACGCTAACCGTGTATATATGTGTATAAATTATTTTTCTTTCAATCACAATGGTTTTATTTTAAAAATAAAAACTGTAAGTAGTCCAATATTTAATTAACTGCGCGCATTGCAAGTATAAATGTTCAGAAAATGTTGATGTACAATTTTTTTTATCGTTTTAGTTTAATATTATGTTTAAAAAAAAAATAAATAAATCTGTTGGATATGTTTCTGTGACTAAAAACAATGTCTGCATTATTCAAATTTCTGTAACACCTTGAGATTCGTTTCACACCTGTTTCTCCCACAGACAAAAAAAAAAAAAAAAGATTTCATTGTTTTATTTCGGTGCATTTGAAAAAAGAAAAAAAAAAGGTGGAAGGGCCTTTTAATTGACATTTTCTTAAGCAATATTGTAAGGGGTTATAATGGAATAAAAATGCTTTTCCAATTCTATGTGATATGTAACTATTTTCTGTGCTTGACAAATATATCCGGATTGACAGAAAAGAAAATGACTTAAGTTTAGCAGATCTCCAAATTATTCCTGAGATCATTATTTAGGTTCCTCGCATCTTCTTTTATTATTATACTCTAACACTTAGGAGATGCTTCGATAAAGCATTGGTTTCCTACAAATTTTAGCACTCTAAATATGAATGTGACAATTAAGAGCCGCATTTCAGTATTTTATATTAAAAACCTTGTATTTTATTTAAAATAAAATTTTGCAGACTTAGATAAATTAACAATGCTTAGATCTGCGCTGATAACTAATACCTTTAGCATTCAAAATTCGATTCGGAATAATAAATTTTCTGTCCATGTGTCCTATAGTTACATCATTTTCAACAAAGGTTGTAGATATTCAACTCTCCAATTGACAACGTTCGTCTAAGTTCTCTTTTGCCCGAAGTTCCCTCATGTACGAGTATTTGTTGTCCTTTTTCATCTATCGTACAAAGAAAAAATCTAAATCTCAAATTTTTAGAAGTTTTTTCAGTTTTATTTGTTACTACAACTTTCCGTTACAAAATAATAATAATAATAATAAAAATGATAACAATTTTTATACCCCCATGTTTTCAAGTCAAATGACAAAAATTCTAAATATGAAAAAGAATTTCGCTTTTTTTCTGTAATACTTTGATTATTCCTGATATCGGGACCAAAATGGCGGGACCAAAGCGGCGGGACCAAAACGGCAGGACCAAAACGGCGGGACCAAAATTTCCACGGGACCAAAGTGGCGGGACCAATTCGGCGGGACCAAAGTGGCGGGACCAAAACGGCGGGACCAAAGTGTCATGTACCCAAAAAAAATATACTGATTCTCATTAGAACTATTTTCTTTCTCTGCATCATGTCCGGTACATGAGATTAAAATTCAAAAAATTTTGAGGAATTTCAATTGTATACATTTTATTGTGCTATTAAAATGTATTTTTAATTATAAAGTCTATGCAATGTCATTAATAGTATTTCAAAGCATTGTGTTGTATGAGAGGTATTTCTATAAACCATATTTTCATATCTTTACTGTACACATATCTTAATGCAATAGAAATACATTATTCAAGTTCATTACTGGATGTTTCCTGTAGAAAATAGAGTAAATATCACCACTGGTTTGTGTACAGGGACACTCGTCAAAGGTATTCCAAAGATTGCGTTCTATGACAGATATTTCTGTAAATCAAATTTTAATAACTTTACTTTCTACGAAGTTTTATGAAAGTGAAATATATTATTTGTGAGCACAAAAGAATGCTTTGCATAGAATATAGCATGATTAGCATTAGATTTACAGGGTGACACAAAAATATTTATTTATATTAAAAGCTATTAATAAAAATTTGCTAGAATTGTACTTTCGTTTACATTAAGCGTTTTTAACACTTTTTAACATTTTTCAAGTGTGAATATGATTTCAGTTTGTGTATATGTCCATCTGTTTGTCTGCCCGTGCTTTAACTCCCGTAAATATTTATGGAATTTTTTGAAACTGATATATGTTATTCAAGTTCACTATCGGGTGTTCCCTAGTGAAAAAGAAGTTTGTGTACAGAGGCACCCAAAAATATTCGAAAGCTTTGTGTTCTATTAGAGGAGCTTCTATAAACCATATTTTAATAACTTTACTGTATGGAAACTTTAATGAAATTTTAATATGTTATTCATATTAAAAGTTCCCTTTCGGATGTTTCCTATGTAAAATCGAATACATTTCTAACTTTTTTGTGTACAGGGGCACTTAAAAGTATTCCAAAGCACTGCGTTCTGTGAGAGTTATTTTTATAAACCAAATTTAAATAATTTTACTTTGCACAAACCTTAATGCAATTGAAATAAATCATTCGTATGCACAAAAGAGTGCCTTCTATATAATATAGTATGAGTATCATTAGATTTACAGGGCCACACAAAAATATTCAGTTACATTAAGAGCCATTAATAAAAATTTGCTAGAATTGCGCTTTCGTTTTCATCAAGAGTTTTAACACTTTATTCTATTTTTAGTGGGAATGTGATTTCAATTTGTGTATCTGTCTGTCTAATTGTCTACCTTGCTATCTGTTTCTTTCCGGCTCCAAGCGTCGGTAAATATTTTTAGAATTTTTTAAATATGATACAATCAAGTTCACTATGGAATGTTCCCTATTTAAAGTGACAGTAATAGATCCTGTGCAGCTAGTTTGTTTACAGAGACAACAACACACAAAAAAAAATTCAATGGATTAAGTTTTAGGACAGAATTTTTTAAACGATATATTTAAAATCTTTCGATTGTAAAAATCATAAAAACATTCACACGTATTTTTAATATTCTAAAATAATGTTTTGTATAGAATATTATATGATTAACTTTTTCAGATTAAACGTTATTCGATACAACAATTACGTACAGTTGGAAAGTGTTACTTATCAATGCGTGCTGCATGATTTTTCTTTCTTGTTTTATCTAATGAATAATTAAGTTGAGTTAAAATTATTTTCAAATTAATAAAAACCACCCTAAAAGGAATACATTTAATAAAATGGCATCTGTTAATGTAAAAGTAAAGTAAAACTTTAATATTTGATTCCTGGAAATACACTGTGTCCCAAAATTTAAGACAATCAATAAAATTTGCATTAACATAAAAAGTAATAAGGTACAATTAAAATTCGTAAGATAGGTAATAAACAAAAACAGTTTTGCTGATATACACATATAAATTATGATCAAAGGTTTGAAATTATAAAATGTACAATAAATTATATAAAAATGTGCTGTCCCAAAAGTATAAACACCTGTAAGTGTTTTTGGCTTTACAGTTATAAAGGTAACTAAAAACTTACTTTTGATATTGAATTGTATTGCCACGACACTTTATAACATGAAATACACGTTGTTCCATAGAATTAATTAAGCACTGAATTACAGAAGGAGATATTTATACCAAACTTTGTCAATTGCAGTTTTTAAGTTATTTTACGCATGTATATTGCTTTCCATTTTTATATATTTTACGAAATAAGATCTCCAAGTACTTTTTGAAATTCTGGAAGTTGATGCAATTGCATGCACAGATAAATTATCAACTGAAGCCTTATTTAATAACATTCTATCATCACGTAGCATTGCTTTCTTTGGTTTCCGACTCGCTTTCGAGTATTCCATGTTCCATCTGATCTCCTGACTCTATAAATACTGCTCAAGGATCTCTCTATTAGTCTCAATATTTTTACAGGATTTTGTTCTTGCGTTTTTAATTGTAAAATCTTAATAAGTTCATCTTTAGAAATTTCTTTGGAACGTGGCATTTTTTAACAGAATACGCTAGAATCATCTATTCCGAATCACAAGAAAAACAATATATTGAACTCATTAAATTATTATGCTAAATATATAGCAGACGATATTTCAATTAAAGGAAAAAATTATTCTGCATTTATAGAAACAGACGACAATAAAAATATTTTATTTTGTGAACAAAAATGTAAAAGAAAACATGCAATGCTGTATTGTGTCTATACTTTTGGGACAGCACATTTTTATATCATTTAATGTACATTTTATAATTTCAAACCTTTGATCATAATTCATATGTGTGTATCAGCAAAACTGTTTTATTGCCTATCTCACGAATTTTAATTGTACCTTATTAATTTTTATGTTAATGCAAATTTTATTGATTGTCTAAACTTTTGGGACACGGTGTACACTTTAAAACATTACCGCTTGCTTTATTTTATTTTATTTAGACAAATTATTATAAAAATAAATCAATCATTTATTGTACAACCGCGATAACTTGGCACGCGAATCACGTGTTTTCAGAAGATTCCATTAATGAAATAAGGTGAGAGGTTGTATTCCCATGGTAACACAGAGTAGATTGGTTTCCAGATTTGGCGTTGTTAGCTCGTTTCTTAGTGTAAAATTATAATTTGAAGTTGTTGATAAACTTAATTTTTGGAGGTAATTTTAATTACTATTTAAAAGGAGTGTTCGGAGGTACTATTGTTTACAAATTTTAAAGTTTCGGCGATCAAATAACATTAAAAAAGAAATTTTGATTTTTTTTAAATAAAGTAATCTTAATGGCTTCCGAGAAGTAATTTTTAAGTACAATCATTATCAGCAGAAAGGGATGAAAGAAGTAACTTAATTAAACTTTTAAAAAGTTTATTTCTACAATGTATGAAATAAAAGAAACCATGATTAATACCATTACAGTTTTGATAAAATAAACATTAAATTATTGTAATTGTCATTAAATAACATGACATAATCATATAATGGTTGTAATAAAAGTAGAAAGGAAGAAATTTAATTAATCACGATAGTTAATATTTACAAAACATTCAATTATGATATAATTTTAGATTTAAATAATTGAAATAATCATGATAGTGAATATTTACAAAAAAAAAAAAAAAAAACTGTTTTACGTATACTACAAGAAGTTAAAAGCTAAACGAGTAAATTTTAGGGATTCAATTAATTTAAATACTAGAAATAAACATACATGTGGACACAAATTTTAAGCAATGTTTAAAGCTATTTTGTTTTATCGATTTTCTGAATATCTGATAAAAAAAATTATAAGAAATAATTAAAACTATTTAAATTGACAAAAATTTAGCAATTTTCTATTTAATTAGCAGCAATAGACACTTTGACTGCTCGTATAGGTGCCAAAGAAGCTGGTAAGTCAAAGAATTGTTTGGCGAAAAGAACTGCCGCCAAGCATCATTCGCATTTCATTCGGCCGCCCCTTCTACAAAATGAACTATTCCAAGGTCGAATGCCATCTTTTCGCGGTTGCACAGTACCTTCACTTTAGTGTCACCCGCCCTCGCTTCGTATTTTGCGACATGACAGACAACAACAACATGATAAAACCGATTTAGCGAGGCTACTATATGCAAATAAGAAGAGCATGCGCGGACAGTTACTTGACGTCAATGAAATTTTAAGCCAGTAACATGCTTGATATGGCATGCGTAATTTTCCAAACTTGAAGTTGGTCTGAGATATCCTTGAATTAGCAACTTTGCTCTGTCATGGTAAATTCACTTGAAAGTCAACCTTGTTTCAAGGAAGTGTGCTGTGTGGGATTGAGCACAGAATCTACAGTTAGAAGCAGTCATTTGTTTGAATGTTATATATGTTTTAGGCAGTAAATACCAAAAATTTTGAACAAATCAACTTTTATTAAAAACCTTTTAGCCTATAAAATTTAACAATAATATTAAATGTAAAAAATGTAACAATAGTATTTAAAAAAAAATTTGCTGGGTTAAATTAAATAACAAATAAATATCAATGGAAAATTTAATTATTTTGGTATATCTCAATAATTACTTGCAAAATAGGAACTAACCAATAGTAGTCTTAATAGTATCTTAATCCAATTTTGTAATCTTAAATAGTATCTTATAAAGAACAATTCACACAGTAGATTATGTTCCTAATTTTACTTTAATTGACTCAAGAAGGACTAACAATGCATTCTAATGATTTAAAAAAAAAAAAATTCTACTGTCTACATTATTTCAGCCCTGAATTTTCACTGGCATCAATATTTTCTTGAAACACATCACAAATCGTAAATAATAATAATTATTATTATTACAATATTTTATAAATTTTTCAAATATTTGTGTATGGTAAAAACCATGGTTTATACCACCATAGTATCCAAAACCTTGCTAACCCTGATATAAAGCACAATTGAGAATTTTAAACATTTCAACATTTAACTGACCTACTATAATATGACAAATCTTTAGACTAGAAAACTTCAGTTTTTCGTTTGTTCCTATCCAATTATAGCAGACAGCAACATCATCAGTAAATAAATATCTCATAATTCGACGTGCATGATCTTGAAACATAGATCCCCCTAATCTTCTGAATTTTGTCATCTATATAAGAAAAATAAGCATCTGTTAAACAACTGCAACAATTAAAACTATGCATCAATTAAACAATGAAAAATACATTAAATATGATTAATTCACAAAAGTTTTTTTTTTTTTTTTTTTTTTTTTTTTTTTTTTAAAGGTAGAAATAAATGATATTTATATTAGCCTTTTGATTAATTTGCAATAACTTTTATGTACATTAGGTAACATGTAATTTTACTTAAAAAAAAAAATTCAACCAGGTACTGCTTTAATTATATATATATATATATATTTTTTTTTTTTTATAGTGGCAAAGTGCATTAAACAATGTACCTAAACCTAGGACTCTAAGTGTTGAGTGTGACTGCCATCATTCATGAGAATGTCGTCAGACATTTTACATGGGGAATTATTATACTGAAGTTTAACTAACAATGCTCTATCTGTTACCATAATCATGATTTTTGTTTAAGTATGATTAACTGCAGTAATAAGTAATAAATTTTTAATTTAAATATCTGCTAACATCTGAAATTAAATGCAACACATACAGTGGTGGACATAATTATAAGACACCTATCTAATTTGACAAATAGTGAAAGAAAAGATTCAGAGCTTAAAAATGTTTTATCAAATACGTCAAAAACATAAATTTATTCTGTTATCATATATAATTATTTCAGAATAATGATATTTTCATACAATTTAACCCATTTCTTACCATGATCCCCATTTGGGGATCATAGATAATTTTAATGTTCTTCACTCTAATTTCAGATTTTTCGCTTATTTTTAAAGTTGTATATTCACACTAAAGTCTACTCTTAATATATATAGCGAAAATTTTATGAGTTGCTGAAAAAAAACTATATATATATAACTTTCTTTAAAAGAATCGTTCGTAAATTACATATTTTTAGATGTATCAGTTTACTAAGATAATATCTGATACTTTATATTGAAATAATTATTTTTTTCTTATAGAGAATATGCCTGCATGTGTTCTAAATAATATGACATGAAAAATGTTCAAATTGTTTTTATTATAATTTGACCACAGCGAAAATACAGTGATCCCCATTTGGGGCTCACGGGTATTGTGATGTAAAAAAATTTCCTATTTACATTGAAATAGAACTTACCTTTTTCTTAAGATATTTGGAAAATGTCTCTAGAAATTTCATAAAGGGCGTTTCCTTGAAAAATGTGAAATGTGTGAGTTACAATAATACAAAAGAAACAGGAAGAGATAGGGCCGGAAGGGGAAGAAGGGGAGGGAACAATAAGCAGGTGTTGGCATTGTGAATCCTCAAAGCTATTTCCCCATCAAAGAGTAAAATGGAGACACTAACAATAACTGATAAGCAGAAAAGGGGGGGGGGGAGAAAAAGGATTTTTGTACAGGTGTTCTGAATTATACATGTTCTTAGTTGTTGGTGTGAATTCTCTTCACACATGTTTTTTTCAGTGTTGTTACAGAGTCTTTTCTGCTTTGAATTACCTTGCAATACGTAGTACGATTTTCATAAATACATAATAACTGTACTATTCTCATTTGTATTTATACAAATATTTGTTATTTATATTATATTTGGATGATCATGAGTTGCAAAAAATTTTCAACTCTAAGAGAGCTTGAAGAATATTGGGACAATAACCTTGATTTGACAGATGATGAAGATATTGATGGTACTATTGATATAGTTGAATTACCACCAGATACAGCGGATGCTGTTTCTGATATGGAAGATATAGATGAAAACGAATTAGAGGATACCATACCAAATGATGTTCCAGGTTCCTTAGAAATACATGGCGGGAAGTGTAATGAAGAAGTTGCGATTCCAAGAAAAAAGAAATCTAAAACAGAAAAACCTGCATCGAAATGGATTAGAAAACACGCATCATTCAATAATTCTAGTTATGGAGAAGAAGAATGCAAGAAGCGTGAAATGAATATGATTGAAAAAGTAAAAGGTAAAACACCAGTAGAAATTTTTGAAATGTTCTTTACAAATGAACTGGTAAATCATATCGTAAAAGAAAGCATATCTTATGCTGCTCAAAATAATCGTCACGAATTTACACTCTCTCAAGACTGTTTGAAAAATTTTTTAGGAATCTTACTGTTAACTGGATATCACTCCTTACCTCAAGAGAAAATGTATTGGTCAGAAGAAGAAGACATAAATGTAGCAGTTGTGCGAAAATGCATGCCGAAAAACCGTTATATGGAAATAAAGAGAAACCTACATTTTAGTGACAATACAAACATACCAATGATAAATGGAACTAAAGACAGATTATTTAAAATACGACCAATTATTGATGAGCTAAATAAAAATTTTATGCAGTTTGGAGTATTTTCGCATAATATTTGTATTGATGAGCAAATGGTGCGTTATTATGGACATCATTTTTTGAAACAATTTATTAGAGGCAAACCCATCCGCTTTGGATTCAAGCAATGGGCAATGTGTTGTGGTGTGACAGGATATTGCTATAATGCCGAAGTCTATGAAGGTAAGATAAGTAACAATTCAGAAACGAATACGAATGGATTAGGAATGTCTGTAATACTGAATAAAATAGCAATCATTGATAAACCAGAAGAACATTGCTTTTATTTTGATAATTTTTTCACAAGCTTTGATTTGATGAAAAATTTAAAAGAGAGAAATATATCTGCCACAGGAACGGTGAGATATAACAGGATGAATAATTGCTCTATAAAACCAGATAAAGAAATGAAAAAGGAATTTCGAGGGTCTTTCGATTATAGATATGATGAATTGAATGGAATATTTGGACTTGTTTGGAAAGACAACAGTTGTGTTAGAATGTTATCTAATCATTTAGAAATACTACCATTAGGACGTGTGTCAAGATGGTCTAGAACTGACAAAAAACAAATATCAATTCCACAGCCTAACGCCATAACAAACTATAATAAGAACATGGGTGGTGTTGACAAGCTTGATTGGAATATACAAAAGTACAGAATAAGAATCAGGGGCAAAAAATGGTACTTTCCCATTTTTACTAATGCAGTGGATATGGCCCTTGTTAATGCTCATACTGTGTACAACATTGGTAATGAAAAAATGCCATTATTAAATTTCAGAAGAGAAGTTGCACGATTTTATTTGAATTTACATTCTCTTTCTGATCCAAAAAACAGTGGAAGGCCATCATATAGCATGGCTGCCGAGAAACGTGTACCAGAGAATGTGAGAAAAAGTATTGAAGGACATTATTTAGAAAGAACACTAAATGGAAAACAGAGAAAATGTGCAGTTTGCAAAAAAAATGTTCGGAAACAATGTGTAAAGTGTGATGTTGGATTACATGTAGAATGCGTTATTAAATGGCATTCATAAAAATGTTATGATTATTTTACATGCAATGTACCGTAATCCCCAAATGGGGATCGAGTTTTAAATCAATAAAAATCATATATTTATTTCCAGTATCATAAAATTTAATTAACCATGTCTGTTTACATGCTAAAAAGTAACAAAATTTTAAAAAAATAATTAAAAAAAAAATCTGGTACTTAATGGGTTAATGAAAAAACTTAAAAACATAATGGACAAAATTATAAGACACCCTAACATTTTAATTAAAACACCTCCTTTTTTTTCGAAAATAATGTGCAATATGCAAATTTTCTGCACGCTGTTATGACGTCAGCAGTTAACTAAAGCAGGCGATAACTGACTTCATGCATTTACAAACATACCACGAGGTACAAAATTAAAAGAAAGTGAAATTTGGGAAAAACGGTTGGCGTCTTATTATTTTGTCCATTATGTGTTTAAGTTTTTTCATTAAATTGTATGAAAATATCATTATTATAAAATAATTATATATGATAACAGAACAAATTTATGTTTTTGACGTATTTCGTAAAACATTTTTAAGCTCTGAATGTTTTCTTTCACTATTTGCCAAATTAGATAGGTGTCTTAAAATTATGTCCACCACTGTACACTCCTTCTCATATTGATAAGGACACTTTATGTTTGGAAATAATTAATGTAAAAATAATTGTGAAGAAGACTATACTAAGTGCACTTAATATATCTAGTATTCTAAAAGCTAGTATTTTAATATATTTCAGCAAAGGTATATTATTAAATACAAATGGTTTACTTGCTGTTATTCTTTCTTCTCTTACTTTTTTTTTTTTTTTTTTTTTTTTTTAAGTGATATTTTATACATACATCTTTTGTGTCATAGTTATAATATTAAAGAAATATACAGAATTTCCCCCTCCCCTGTATTAATAACTTGATAAATAAAGATTTTTTGTTATATCATACTTGTTTATTTTTGTAAATGGCCTGTTGTACAGTTTAGATTACAAGTTTAATATACAAGCTTAACTACTAAAAATAGAAAAAAATTAAAGCATTTTACTTACTATGCTTAATAGCTCTAGTATTTGATTGAGTTGAAGCTGAGGTGCATTGACTTGTTGACAAAGCAGAAATGTTTGCATGTGTAAGTGGCACTGAAATTTGCTTATCCATGACCAGGGGAGATGATGAAATGTGATGTGATAGTTGTGAGTTGCATGGACTTGTTTTGCTATTTAACTGAACTGATGTTGAAGTGCTTGGATTTGCATGCAAAACTGAGATATGTGCATGTGTAAGTGGCACTGAATTTTGTTTATCCTTGGGAGATGAAATGTGATGTGATATTTGTGAGTTGCATGGACTTGTTCTGGTATTTGACTGAGTTGGTACTGAAGTGCATGAACTTGTAGGTAAAGCTGAGATATATGTATGAGTAAGTGGCACTGAATTTTGTTTACACATGGGAGATAATGAAATGTGTGATAGTTGTGAATTGTGCAGATCTGTGATTGCCATAGTATTATTTGTAAATGTAAGGGAGCAATTATCAATAACATTTTCTATTGAATGAAGTTGTGAGGCAGATGAAAAATTTATACTGCTTTCAGTTGAATCTATTATATTGTTTATTTTTTTGGTATTATCTAATGACTGAGTTTTAGATTTCTTAAATGGTATTTGAGGAAGATTAAAAAGTAGACTTGTACTATTTTCATCATCCTCTGAATCTGAATATCTTTTTAAATAAATTTTTCTCTTCCCCCTTCCATAGCACTCAGCATCTGAACTCAATGCAACATCTGAATCACTCACAGATGCAGCTTTTACGAGCTTTTTTCTTGCTTCTTCATAAGAATCTGAAAGTTTAAAAATAAATTTTATAAATATCAAAATTGATAACACATAGATATTTAAATTATTTCTCCCCTACTACTCAAAATTTGGTATATTTGCCAAGTGTCTGTGTGATTAACAGACAGATAGACTTGGTTAAGAAGTTTTTAGCAATGAAATAGGAACTATATAATTAGCAGTGAATGTGAATTATTTTGAAAAATCTATCAAGTACAGGTATTTAACCCAGTAGCAGAAATTTCAGTATCCATCTGCACCGAAACAAAATTTATCTGTGATCTAGAAATGCCTTATCAAGTATTAAAAAAAAGTACAGCAAATTATAAATTATGTAAAATTTGTATCTGAACGAGAGAGAAAATTAAAAATAGGCAATAAATACAATAATCTAAAGGCCTAATGCAAATTATATTTAATTTTTTTTTTTTTTTTTTTTTACGTTGCTATTGGGTTGTTTGATAAATAATGTCGTTTTTTAAAACCTTTGCTTCTCAAAACCAAGGCTTCTTCGAACGTGAAATTTTTCAACTTACCGAAAGATGGCAAAAGGTCATCCAACAAAATGGTCAATATATCATTGATTAATGTTTGTCGTTAATATAAATATATTCACTTTTAAAAACGTGAAAAAAAAAACGACATTATTTATCGAACAACCCAATATTTCTTTTTGAATTGTTCATCTGCAGCGCTTACTACGTGCAGCACTGTTTATATTACTGGGGGTTTAGTAATGAATACTGCAAAATTATATTACAGTATTAATTGAAGGGGGGGGGGCAGAATTTGAGTATTAATTATATTTCATTTAATAAAAACTAATAATTTCATAAACCTACAAAAAATCACATTTATGTACATCACCATTATCTATAATTACATGCTAAAAATATTTTGGAAACAGTGATAATGAAATTGATAAAAAATATTTCAGATTCAGAAGATGGCAATACAAAACAATACAATTACTTTCAGATAGTGCAGCTAATTAACCTGCTGCAATATATTCCCCATATTTAGGTATATACTATACATTATATATGTTTACTTTAATTTTTTATTGAATTGAAACATTTATGTTTAATAGTTTTATTTTAATTAATGGCTTGAAAACATGGGGTAACTTGGATATACATAACATTTTATTAATTAGAATGAAAAATAATAATTTTATACACCTACAAAAATAGGCATTTAAGTGCATCAACATTACTTAAGATTATATATGCTGAAAATATGTTGGGAACACTGATATTGACAAAAATTTTGTTTTCTAAAGATAGCAATGTAAAGAAAAAAGTTTTAAACAGTTCTGCTAGTTAACCTGATGCTATATATATTTTTTAATTTAGGTATGCATACATATATGTTTATTTTAAGTTTCATTAATTCTCTCCACAATCAGAGGGGATGTAGGAAAACAGTAAAAGAGTATAGTGGATAAATAATTGCTCACAATCCTTAAAATAAAGAATGTTAATTGTGTTACATTTTAAGCAAATGTAAAGGTGAAGGTGATTATATTTTCCCAGACAAAGATGACAGTGAATGGATTAATATATGACAGATTTCTGGTGTGTTTCCTATTCCTCATTACAATAGAAGATTGTTTAAATTTGTTTAAGAAGCCTGTCACAAAAAACTATTTATGGTCAATGAATGATTGACATTTTGTGCTATTTTTGCATAATTTTCAGCCTACATTTTATTTTAATATTAATAAAAATTATTGTTCCTAATATCCCATTGTTTCTATTATATTCTACATTCAACCTAAGCTGGAAAAAATTAGGTAAACTGGTTATTAAAATCGTGTTTTGCTTCCTATGCATTGCTACAATGAAATTAATGTTTGCTGTTTTTATACAAATAGGTCTATTAACATGAAATTTGTATGAAACTATTCTAGAAGGTCACAGTAATAAGCTAGAACAAGAAAAAGGATTTTTTTTAAATAAATTTATTACAGGAGTTGCAAGTTTAAAATAGGTCCATTTTATACCTAAATTACCCTGACTGCCCCTCCACTAACAATTTTTTAATCATTTATAGAATTTAAAATTATATAAGGCATGAGTTAACATTTAGTTATGTGCTTTTCAAATAAATTTATTAACTTTTATATATATATATATATATATATATCATCAATAATAATTCTGTATAATTTTGTATTACATACCAGCCTGGCTCAAAACTTTTATCTCAAAATTTTTCCAGCTTACATCTGGATTACTTCCTTTTTAACCATTCCAGCGACTTCAGTAGATTTTCCAGGTGGCCAAATGCAGATTGAGTCATTTATCAACCAATTACTTGGTGCAATGTCAATAGTATCTTCATTTGTAAATTTGACAACAGCATACATTTTTTAACTTAAAACAAAATAAATAAATAAATAAATAAATAAATACATACATACATATGAAACTTTTATAAAGTTTACAATTAATAATGGAGAATACACACACACATATGTGTATGCTATAGAAATTAACCTTTTAAGGAAAGCTGCTATGATAAAGTGCAAACTAAAAGAATCAAAAATCAATAAAACACCACATTTTTTTTTCTTTTAAAACATATTTATTCAAAGGGATTATATAAGTTTAGTTATGTTTAAGAAAACCATTTCCTCCCCCTTCCTCTCAGAAAACAGGTTTTACCAATCCAGATTCATTTTCAGCAGCAGGCTGTGCAATGTTTATCTACGAGTGCATCACAAAATTCAATTTAAATTTATTTAAAAAAAAAAAAAAAAAAAATTAACCTTTTAAGGAAAGCTGCTATGATAAAGTGCAAACTAAAAGAATCAAAAATCAATAAAACACCTCAATTTTTTTTTTCTTTTAAAACATTTATTCAAAGGGATTATATAAGTTTTATGTTTAAGAAAACCATTTCCACCCCCTTTCCCTCAGAAAACAGGTTTTACCAATCCGGATTCATTTTCAGCAGCAGGCTGTGCAATGTTTATCTACGAGTGCATCACAAAAATCAATTTAAATTTATTAAAAAAAAAAAAAAAAAATCTTTACTGAGATTAGCCTAAGCAGATTTTAATAAAGATTTCAGAGAAGATGTTACAAATGAGAAAAAAAAAAAATATTAACTTAAAAAATCATGTTACTTTTACTTATTTATTTTTTAAATAATTAGATGTAAATTATTTGCACTATGAATTTAACATGATATTAAAGATAAAACTGTCAACATAGTGTTACAAAATTGTAAATAATTGTGTTTATTTTTGTATAAATTCTCTCAAAGAGGCTTAGTAAGTTGATAAAGTGCTAATTTTGTGCATTTCTAGTCGTTTTAGCGTTGAAAGAGCCTTATTTTCCCTTAAAAACACATTTAAAAGCCCCAATAAGGCAGGTAATGGATTTGGCGCCAAATTTGGCAACTTTTTCCCATCTTGGCGAGAAAATCCTTAAAGGATATACCAAATATGGAAGCTGTAAGTTCATTGGTTGACCACTTTCTAGAGTTTTCTCGAAAAATCTGGGTTCCATGGAACAGTATATAAGGAACGCTTTCTCGCCAAGGAGGTCAGTTCAGTTCAGTTTTCAGCCAGCTTCGCTAGTGCTTGCATTGCTCTTGAGCCTCTTTGGAAGAGACTTGCTTTAAGTGTTATTGCTATACAGTTTGTACTGTGGATTCGCTATTGACAGCTGTTGTTTAAGCTGTGTTTACTGATTGAATTGAAGCTGATACTTGGTTTATAGACCTGTATTTTTCTAGAACTTTCTGTGAATAAATTACTGAATTTTTGTAAGTTTGGTCTTTCATTCTCGGACAACTCACGAACCCCCAAGTATGCAACAATAGAAAATTATTTTCAAGATGTAAACTATATATATATATTTTTTTTTAATAAAACAAGGCATACAGCAGGGTACTAATTAGGGTGGGAGAATCTCACTTTCATTTATTTATTTTTTCTCGCATTTTTAACATTGAGTGAAATTTGTGCACTCTTCTCAATTTATTATTCCTGAGGGGTGGGGGCTGAAAACAGGTTATTCAGAAAATTGAACAATCTTGGAATTAAAGAACTTTCACAAAATTCAACAAATTTAAATACACTTCACAAATTTCAGAAGTTTAAAAAAAAAAAAAAAAAAATGAGTAATGAAAATTACACATTTTGCTAGTCAGCTGCAAAAATAAAATACATTACATTTCTTCAATGAAACATCAGGAAAAAACAAAACATTCTTACCTTTAGGCAAATACTAATCTTTTAGCGAAGTTAAGAAAGAAAAATATTAATAGTAAGTTTAATCAACGTTTAGTGCAACAACTGCCTATTTCATTGAACAAATTTTTTTTTTTTTTTTTTTTTTTTTTTTTTAAGGGACAGATTTAAGCAATTAAATATAACGAAGAGGAAAATCAGACATAATTAGCAATTTACATTAATTCAGATTTTTTTTCCCTGTTATCAATTTTTTTTTCTTTTTAGAAATCTCACTTTGTTCCTCAGCAAGTATGAGAAATTTGCACAAAGTTTTATCCCTGATAGGAACACAGTACAGTATTAAAAAAAAAAAATGTCAGTTAATTGTACTTACATAACTTTAAGATTCCCACAATATATAACCAATGATTCTTGAAAACCATTGTTAAATTGCTAGCAACCCTGACTATTTATATTTCCGTAAGATACCAGTTATCTTTCTTGAATTCTACATTCCTTAATATGTCACTGCTATATATCACACAATTTTTAATATTTATATAGTACATAACTCCTTTTTCATTATATCAAACATATTTCAATACTACTAAATCTACACAAAGATACTGAAATTAAAAATATATATTACATACACACATTTATTACACAGACATTATGCAAACTTACACACATAGAATATTAATTTACACATATTTCAGTTTCATTATATGCATACATATTTATAGTTATAAATACTTGAGAACAATATGTTTTATTTTCCTTTATAAAGCAATACTTTTACTTCTACCTTTTGATTATAGATACATTCCTTTCTACAATCTTGGAATGGTATCAATCCGACACATTTATGAGAATATGACATTTAATAATCATAAATAAAACAATAAATCTTTACCATAAATCAAAAACTATTTTTTAGATGTAAGCAAATATTTATTTCTCAATGAAAAAAAAATATATATATACATATATATGCACGCACAGAAGAAAAATCCCCTTATGAACTCACAAATCTTAGTAAATAAATAAAAGTATGTTGCAGTTACAAGCCTATAAGGGGTTTTTTTCAGGAAAAAAAGATCTTTTGCAATGTGGTTGAAATAATTGGATTTTCAAATTAAACACGTGGCATGGGTAAAAGCCCTTAAAAGATTTCAACTCTGGAAAATACCTAAAATCTAGCTTATTCTTTTGCTGGCAGCTTTCTTAATTTTTACTCCATGCAAATGAGCTTTTGACAAAAGTTGCTTAATATACCTAGATTTCAACCTATGCAGTAAAAATTTTTCTATCTCACACGCATGAACAGTAGCTCAATATTTACCAATATAAAATATAAATGCTCATACCTCAGTGAATATTGTTTTGTTTTGTTTTATTGATAACATATACATCAGATTTGTATGCTTGACATATAGCCCGCTTGTAAATCTTCGTCAGATAATGACAGATAGCACATGACAGAATTACAATACGAAGAATTGGAGAAAACACCCAGGGTCAGCGCGGGAATTGAACCCGCTCTCCTACGCTCGAAGGCGATTATCCACTCGGCGATTTTATATAAGATGCATGGACTTCTACTTTACTACATAAGATGATTGACACCATTTCTGTCAATGACAGAACATTATATATTTTAATTATTACATATATATATATTATAAAAACTCATATACATGTATGTGGTTATTTACGTTATTACAGACATTAACTTTTGTGAAAAAAATAAATAATTCATTGTTTATTTGGAAACTAAATTAAATTTTTGAATTTTTTTTTTCATCTGGAATTTTTATTTCGAACTTATAATTTGTTAGCAAAATTAAAATAAGAATATAAAATTATCAAATGTTTCATTAAGCCTATAAATTTGATTTTTAAAATTCTTAAAGAAATTCATAAATAAAATTTAGTGCATTGCTCTTAGAAAACTATTTACTTTACAAGAACTTTTTTTAAAGGTATTTACGACTATGAGGGAGGAGATGACAATGTAGTTGAAAGCAGTGGATGGGGGGGGGGGGGGAGAAAGAGGGGAATTAAAATTTAAACTATCACTTTTGCATCCAATCAACCCTTAGAGAAATAGCTATATTTATTTATTAAATATTGTTAACTTTGCATGTCTATTTCAATCATTCATTACTATTTTGAAATATTTCAATTGATTATATTCACATACACAGGGTTCAGGAATTTGTAAAAAAAAAAAAAAAAAAAAGTCAACAAAAAATTCTGGTATTAAAAAAATACCTGGCCATTAAAAATATTCTCCACTGTTTTCTTTTTTTGTTTGTTCAGTTTCAAAATTTACTTCAATATAGAAATTAAGATTCTACATATAAAAACCAATTATTTATTAGGTTTAATTTTTTTTTTTTTTAAATCAGGAAACGCTTGTTTAACATCATGAAACTGGTTTTATTACTTTCATTAAACCAATACACCATCGGCATTGATACATCATTACACAGGTACAACAACTCAGCACCAGATCGATAGCATGCGCAGACAGGAGCAGTGTAAACCAATTCCCTAAAACGGTGCAATAATTTAACACCAAGTTGTGAAACATGCACTGAGGTGTGTAAATCCCCTAATTCACCACAATGTCTCAAAAAGTAGTGAGAGAAGCAGAAATCAAAACAGCGAAAGTAGAATTGGAGCTCGATTCTGGGACCAATTCTTTCACCGAAATATATATTTAAAGAAAAAAAAAGGAATTTCCTTAAAGTTAAAAACATTATTGTTATTGAAATTTTATTTTTCCGACTGAGTGAAAATAATGCCTGGACCGGGAGTCGAACCCCGGATCTTTGACTTACAAGGTCAAGGCTCTACCAATTGAGCTATCCAGGCCGACAAACCGGTTGGCATTACTCACTCAGACGACCTTTAGGCAGAAAACATCTGGTCTATCAATCCGTGCTTCGACTCCCGGTCCAGGCATTATTTTCACTCAGTCGGAAAAATAAAATTTCAATAAATATGATTTTCTTCTAATCAGATGATTGTGTGATTTTATTCAAAACATTATTGTTAGTTAAAAAATATTTGTCGTCAATGGCAACCAGGTGACCGTATTTCACGAGCTCTCACATACACATATTGATAAAGAATTTTATAAAGGTAATTTTTAATTCAGTACTCTCAAATAATTAATAGTGGACAAAACGGTATTTTGTCCGGGATGGTTTTAACCGGGTTTTTTCCACTATGGAAAAAACCGAACAACCCTGCTACTCAAAGCTTTTTGGTTTCCAATTTATAAGTTTTCTTTCTTTCGTATTAGACCACTTTACAAATGCCTCATGTTTATTTACAAATTGATTTCCTGTATGTGATTCTTATGCATAGTTCAGCATTTGATTTTCCTTATATGCATGAACCAATGAATTCTTCTCGATCAATGTTGTGATTTTTTTTTCCATGAAAGATTTGTTAATGATATTTTCGCCAAAGACTTTTTTTTTTTTTTTTTTCAATTTGTGTTTAGTAGGATGCTTTAGCAAAAAAGCGAAAACATGTTAATTTCATTTTCGCATTTTGGATAAGTCTTTAAGCATTTCGCAAAAAATGCTACTGCAGCGGAAACACGGTTTTGTAGTGTATATATGTACACAATTAGGTTCATTGTTACATTTGATACTTCCTGCTTAGTGGATTATTAAAACCATAATAACTGATAACTTCATTCTTTATTATATAGTCTTTCTCAGATGCGAATCATTCTTAGATAATATAAAATAGTTCCTATACACTCAGGTTTAATTTAGGATGCAAGAAATTTACATATAAAATAAGAACATTGAAATAAATTTTTTATATCATTTTAAACATGATAGATTTCATTAATCATCAAATTCTAGAAGAGTAAAAATGATAGGTGGTTTTGGGCCATAAATTTGCAAAACAACAAGTTTGGTTATTCAAATATATTTTTAATAACATTTTAGTGTTTACCTTTTTCATAATTATTATTTTTTAAATTAAAAATCAATCTTTTCTTAAAGTTTTAAAAGTGTCTTATTTTTATTCGCACAAATATGTAACTAAAGTTTTATCTAGTATTATATAAGTTTTTTTTTTTTTTTTTTTTCCTAAAATATTTTATTTTTGTCTGTTTTATAGATACAATTTTATGTACTATGTTTTTATAAAAAAAAAAATTGCATATTACACACATACAAGATGATTATACTTAAATTCTTGTAACTAAATGGATAAGCTCATATCAGGAATCATCTCTATACCGAGTTTGGCGGCAATCTACTCACCTGTTTTAACTGCAAAAAGATGTTTGCAGCAAAAGTTTAATGACTCTCTCTATATACTTTAATAATTTTTTAGTTTAATTATTAATAAACAACTGTTATGAATACATTTCATTTCAATAAGACATAAAAAGTAATGAAATTCTTACAACTACTCGGTATTGGTCGAATACTTAGTCCAAATTTGACCAAGTACCGAGTACTTAGTACAGCTCTACAAAATTTCAGTCAGTTTTTTTACATGATTACAGTACTTTCCTTACATATGTCCATCCGGAAAGTGAAAAACTAATAACTTTGTATACTTCAGGCTCATTTTACTACTAAATTTACATTCTGAAAAATCTGATACCATATGCTACAATCATTTACAAAAATTAAGAATGTAACGAGTAATAATTAAAAAATAATAAAATAAAAACTTATGTGTCTCAATTAAATTTTGTAATAAATTTTGTTGTCCTAAACACTGTAGTAGAAAAGGGCGAAATTGGTCAGAGGGTCAGACAATGCATGAAAATAATCTAACTATATTAAAAACTGCATTTAAAGGGAGGTAGTTTATATATATATAATTAACTTTCCTGAAATTTGATAAACTGGCTATTAAATATTTTTAATGATGTGTATGTAATAAGATTTTAAACAAACCATAAACATAGGTATATAAATAATATGACACTGACAATAACATTTCAGACATTTATATTATTTCCAATTTAATTAGTGATTTTATCTTTTCATTCAATGGAATTACTATAATTCCTATAGAATACTATAAATTCCCAGGTGAAAATGTTGAGCATCATGCTTTGAAATTATTTTCATGCAACTCATATTAAGTTATTTTAATGAATACAAAATCAACAAATTCCAAGATACGGATGCAGACACAAGTACTAATACTGCAAATTTAAAATTTCTTTCTTACTTTCCTTCCAAAAATTTAAACCGACAGATTCCTGTTAATGAGCTTATGATAAAATACTTGTAAAAGAAAAATGATATGTGGAAGAAAAATTACATTTTGGTAGGTAGCTAAAAGCAAAGGTAGAGTATGCAGATACAAGTTGAGCTATTTCCTATGCCACAAAAGCCAACATCAGCTCAAAAGTTTCGTGAAGTGCACATTTTGCACCACATTTAAAATATAATTTGTTTTAAATATTTAGAAGCATATTATTATTAAAAGTAATTTACTAATTAGGTATAGTGTACTAATTTTCAACAACTGAAATTAAAATTAACTAACACAGAAAATATTTCAAAATTTAAATAACCAAAATTTTAAAAAAATATCTTCAAATATAACATAGGTATACAAAAGAAAAGTTTTTTTTTTTTTTTTTTTGAAAAAATTTCCTTTAAATTAAATAATGTTGGTGTAAACTACTAATAAGTAAACTTATAAGTAAAATAAATAAATAAATATAAAATTTTTTGCCAAATTTTGTGTAAAACAAACATTAAATTTCGATTACAATTTTTTTAAGGAATTTAAAAATTTCAGAACTTCAGGTAATATAATTTCGTTTAAAATATTTATTTTGTACACTAAAATAGCACTATGGTTACGGTCATCATGATAAATCCCGAAAATGATTGTTCAAATCGACCAGTAGATATCCATAAATGTTGGTAAAAACAAATACCCTTTAACATTCACATCCTCAAACATTAAAATACACGCACACACACATTTTTTTTACAGACATTTATTTATGTAAAATAGGTACGCACACACATTACATACACTTAATAATTATGCACACAAACAAACATTATACATATTTTAATAAAAATACACACACATTCATTTTAATGTATTACACTTACATTTCATTCTACTTTGTACATAATCATTTCATGGTTTTCAGATCCTGCAACAGCATTCACACTGAGTATTTTAAACTTATGTACGTACCATTAATAGTGAATACGGCCGAAAATCTTTCATAAAAAGTTACTTAACATAACCGAATAGAATAGTATGTTGTTTTTTAAAAACCTTTAGTAATAACTTATTTTTGTGCACATTGTCTGACATCCGACGCATGAACCGAAAACATGAAGTACAATAAAGCAAGTTGTAAACTTCAGAATAATTAATTTCATATCAAATAATAAAGTTGTTGACTTACTTATAATATTCAATATAATCCGAAAAAATATATATAAAATAGCTATGACATCTTTAATCACTATCTGAACTGAATAACAATAATAGAAGAAATATTCTAACTCAATCGAGATCGTTTGCTAAAGAACGATTTATTAGGCTGAGGCTGAGAATTTCTGCGCATGTGCTATGATAATTCAGCCTGTGGATGTCCTCTGTATTATCTATGCACTTGAAACACCCGCGATCCTACGAGTATCTTGCATTAGGCATTCTCTGGTTGCTGTTTTATGACACTTACCGGATATGTCAGTTGTAGGATCTGTATGATATTTGTAGGACATCCAATGGATCCTTTTGGTTGTATGGGTTATCACCGATGTCCTGCAACGCACGTTGAAGAAAACGAAAGAAGTTTTGCATGCTCTGACGAAGTTTAAGAGTCTGTAGAAGTAATATTTGTTTCTTATTCTTTCTTATACAAAACATGGAAGATTATAAGTTGAAAAAATTAGACGGTGATAATTACCATGCATGGGCGATACGTGCGCGTGCTATTATGGTGCAGAAGAAATGTTGGGAAGCAAAAGATCCGGGATATGGGCAGGAAATGACGGATACTGAAAGGAAGAAGAATGACGAAGCACTAACGCTTATGTTTTTGATTGTAGAAGACACATTCTTAGATGATATTGGGGATTGTATTCGAGCGAAAGATGCATGGATCGCTTTAAAGGAAATGCATACAAAATTCGGACTTCTTCACGTTTTGCAGTTAATGAAAGACTTTTTTAACCCTCTCAGCGTGTGACCCCAGATGGCCTGTCTACTTCAAAAATATTCTTACCGAGAAAAGAAAACTACCCGAATAATTCGTTACCAGTTTCACTGAAATGCTCTAAAAAAATTCGAACCTGATTTTCCCCCATTCTTTAATCTATCAGCTTTTGAATTGGAGGTGTGTCGGTGTGTCAATTCAAAACTCCGAACAATTCAGTTCTAAACGTTTTTGTGTTTGAAGGTCATTCCAAAGTGGGGTTGAGACTTTACTGAAATTTCAAATACTTTTAGAAAGCACATCAGTATAGAAGTTTATCGTTTCTGTGTAAGAAGAATGAATTAAAAAAAATTAAAGCTGCAATTAAGAAGAAGAAAAAAAAATGCAGCACAAAATACATTTTTAATTTATTTCAAATTCATAAATTTTAATTTCCACTAGTTTTATTATCAGAAATGGTGTAAGATTAATATATTATATGAAGCACAAACTATTAACATTTTTAAGTAATTATAATTTTTTTTTTATAGCTATTTAAAAATAAAATCTTACTAAAAAAAATCGTAAAAATTTCTTATTTATAAAAATATAATAAACAAACAAATAAATAGTAATTCTGAAATATTTAGAAATAGTTCTTTCTCAATGAATAAATTAATTTGTATGCTATTTTACAATTCCTTGCGCTTTTTCTTTTAGATTTATAATAAAAAGAAATATTTAAAAAAAATAGAACTTTTTAAAAATTATGGTGTCAGGGTTAAGGACAATCCGTACCAACATCGTGCATCCGCATATATACATATATATATATAAATTTTTATATAGAAATAAAGTAACTTAAGGGCCTTCTTCACTCACCGCCGCCGGGAGCCGAAGTTAATGTAATTCTATGGGAATTTTTTCTTTACAAATAACTTATTAACTAATACATATTTTTAAATTCTGTTTCCACATTCAGAAAATTCCCAGCTGTTAAATTGACGGACCTTCTTTAAAAAATTATTTTTTTTAATTTTTTGTATTTTATTTTGAAGCTGCAAAATACGAATTTTATATATGTGAATTTTTTTCATTTTGCAATTTCAAAATAAAATATTAAAAATTAAAAAAATACATTTTTAAAAAAGGTCCGTCAGTTTAACAGTTGGGAATTTTCTGAATGTGGAAACAGAATTAAAAAATATGTATTAGTTAATAAGTTATTTGTAAAGAAAATTTCCCCATAGAATAACATTGGCTCGGGCTTCCGGCGACGGTAAGTGAAGAGGGCCGTTAAGTTGAGGGCAATAAGACTAACTGTGTAATTTGAACAACAGCAACAACAACAATAATAATATAATGAAATGAATCGAGCAACAGAGGATTTCGGTTCATAAACAACAATCTATAATAATACTATAATTCTTTTCTAATTAACCAGCTTCAATGAGAGCTTAATTTGGTTAACCAATTAATGTATAGATAGTTAAGTATAATAAAATTAACAAAATTATTAAATAAAAAGAATCTTTTATTATTATTATTATTATTATTATTATTGTATTTTATTTATATATTTATTTATATATTTACAAAGAAATATGGTTGCATTACACCCAGAAAAAAATGTTGTGACTGACATCTAGAAACTAAATTGTGGTTCTAGTAAATATAGTTCCATGTCATCCTTATAAGTTCTTATTCCCTTTGGTATTGATTTCTAAGAATTTCTATTAGAATTCTAGAGCGTTTTCCTATATTACTTTAGTTAAACTCATTTAAAAATCTTTTCAAATAAATGCAAACACAAGAGGCATGTCTTAGTAACTATAATCTTGGTTTATGGCCCAATTCTAGTAAATCAAGTAAGAATTTCTTGCAATGCAAAGGATTCATAATACTGTTTCACCATCTCGAAAAGTATAGACCAGAAATTCTCGACCATTTCGTCTGTTCAGTTTTTTTTGTTTACCTTATACGTTATAACTTGGAAATCTATATTTCAAGTTTGGGGATTCAGAATATGACAACTTATTCATTCTAGATGAATACAGTATATATATATTTTTCTCCATGAAATATTTCTTAACGGTGATAACACAACAACATACTTATTTAGATACAGAAAAAAGTGCCCTCAAAAGTTCAGATATCCTAAAAGTAATATTAAAGAAATGGTTAAAAATTACCTCATTATAGATAGAAACATGACTACCTCAAATAAAAATCTAAAGTGGAAAAAAAAAATCATCAAATTAAAATGATCTTTAAATATTTATTATCTTATATCTGAACAAAAAAATTGCACCGAATATTTTAAAATTATAAGAAAATGAACAGAACTGATGAGTACTAATCATTAGAAAGTTTAACATAGAAAAGCAGCTGTTTAGAAAAGCATTAGACTATATTTCTGCACAACTCCATTTGAAATTCGTCTTCCTTTTTATAAAACTTACTTATTGTTTGACAGTTTTTAGAGTATACAGAAAACGCTTATAGCGGTTTGGTAAATTCACGTCTATATTTATTGTGGAGGGTAATCTCTGAAACTACTGAACCGATTTAAAAACGTCTTTCACTGACCAAAATCTACACTATCCCTGATTGTTATAGGCTATATTTAATTTTGATAAAATAAATTTTAGTTTAAAATCTGAGATTTTTAATTAAAATCCCCATAAAAGCTATAATAGAAATGTAAATAATGAAATATTAAAAAAAAATTATATATTTTATATTAGTAGGAAATACACATGATTAATAAGAAGTTTTTATGAAGAATGTTTATAGAATCCAACGAGCTATTTTTGGCCCTTTAGTCAAAGTATCTTTATTCTTTCACGTGTAAAATTTGAAGATTTCATAATATTCTAGAAAACCAAATAACGCTTTTCGATATATTTTTTAAATAATAGCATAGGTCTTTTTAGAAAAAGAAATTAAAAAGATCATTTTGTGCAAATTTTTGTAACATGATTTTTTTTTTTTTTTTTCTGAAACTATTTTTAAACACCCTTGAATTATTTATAGGAAATGCATTATGATTTGTAGATACTGAAATGTGTTTTTAATTAATTTTTTCCCTAGTATTTTTTATTTTATTTTATTTTACTTTTCATATTTTATATAAATTTTAAATGAAAAAAAAAAACAAGTCCTTCCGGCTTATTCGGAAGGGTAGGTTGATTTCTTTTTCCTTATCAAGTAGACGTCATTTTGTTTCAAAATGGCGGCTACAAATTATTAACGAATTAGTAGAAATATTTATGTAGGCCATCTACATATCGAGTTTTAAGCAAATCGGTTCATAAATACCTTTTATGTAAATTTAAAATTTTCCAGTGGCCGGCTCATGGAAACAAGATGGTGCGCCAAGTTGACAAATATATCAAATGCATTTGTGAGATAAGATTACTGTACAAATATAGTTGGAATTAATTCAGAATCTCAAAAGTCATTGTGTTGAAAAAATGAAGTGGCTGCCACTTGGATCAAAATGGCAGAGAAAGTTGCTGAGTGAACTAATTAATCTAAGATATTGTTGCAAATTTGAAAATAATTCAATTTTTTTTTTTTTTTTGTAGAAATTCTTTCAAAGAGGCTTAGTAAGTTCGATAAATGTTAATTTTCTGCATTTATAGTTTGTTTTAACGTTAAAATAGTCTAATTTTCCCTTAAAAACGCATTAAAAAGCTCCAATATGGTAGGTAATGGATTTGGCGCCAAATTTGGCGACTTTTTTGTCGAGAAAATCCATAGTTCATTAATAAACTTCATTGAGAGACTTATATAGTCTATGTATACATCTAAATTCAAACAAATTCGGAATACGCTTTTACAATCTGAATTTAAAAATTTCAAGTGGTTCCACTTGAAAACAAAATGGTGGAGTAACATGGTTAAGAAACTCATCCAAGATATTCATAACACAAGTTAAGACGCTGTCAAATTTGGTTCAATTTGGAGTATTATTTCGGAAGTTATCGTGATTTTAAATTTTCAAGCGGTAGTCTGATTTCAAGTGGTCCCGCTTAACTTAAGATATCCGCCACTTTATTAAAAATGGCGGATATAGTTCATTAATAAAGTTCTTTGAGACACTTGTATAAACTATGTATACATCAAAAAAAAAAATCGGAATACGCTTTTTACAATTTGAAATTTTCAAGAGATCTCCACTTGAAAACAAAATGGCGGAGCAACTTGGTTAACAAACTCATCTAAGATATTTATAAAATAAATTAAGACACTGTCCAAATTTGGTTCGATTTGGAGTATTATTTCGGAAGTTATGGTGGTTTTAAATTTTCAAGTGGTAGCCTGATTTCAAATGGCCCCGCTTAACTTAAAATATCTGCCACTTTATTAAAAATGGCGGATAAACTTCATTAATAAGCTTCATTGAGACCTTTATGTGGCCTGTATTTACATCAAAATTCAAGCAAATCTTGCTTTAAATCTGCTTTTTACATTTTGGGTTTGAAATTTTCAAGTGGCTGCCACTTGAAAACAAAACGTCGGAGCAACTTGGTTAACGAACTCATCCAAGATATTTATAAGATCAGTTCACTGTCCAAATTTTGTTCGATTTGGAATATTATTTCGGGAGTTATCGTGATGACAAAATTTTCATTATAGATAGATAGATATATATATATATAGATAAACGAAGTGATTGCAATAGGTCGATTTCTAAAGAAATCAACCTAAAATAATAATAATTCTGAAATTTGTAAAACAGTTTTAGCGCTTTACTAAATGTCAGTAAGTTCACAGTTAGAACATATTCTGAGAAACAGTTACACGGAATATGGTCTATTCAACTATTCTATTTGGGAAGTGCCGGTAATTTTTAGGCATTAACTGGTCATATTTAGTAAAAGAAAAATAAATAAATCTTTTACGATACTGTCCGTTTCGATGCTGATTATCATTAATTTTCTTTTCTTTTTCCTTAAAAAGAAAAAAAGAAAAATGATTTTCATGAAATTTTGGCAAAAGCAGAATTTAGTTTAGTACGGAGGATTATAATTTTTTCATTTTATTTATTTATTTATTTTTTCAAATTTTAATATCGCTTTCAAATTATTATAACAGAAGACTGTTAATCCCAATCTACGGATTTTTACGATACCAGTTTTACGGTAGTTGGACATTCATCGAAATTGAAAATTTATCGAAAATATAATTTTATACAGTCGAACATCGTTAACATGAACACTGTTAACGTGAATTACTTTTAACATGAAATGTATCCACCATCCCGTTAAAATGAAGATTTGTTTAGTTATATGAAGATTAGTTACTGATAGCATGAAATACTGATAACATAAACAAATTTTTTATCCCCCTTGAGATTCACGTAAAAAAAAAAAAAAAAAAAACTAAGTTATCCGTACTAAACTAAATTCTGCTTTTGACAGAATTTCATCAAAATCGTTCTTTCTTTTGTTAGAAAGGAAAGGAAAAGAAATAACGGGCACTTTCGAAATAAACAGTATCGGAAAAGTTTTTTTTTTTTCCAAAAACTTTATTTATTTATTTATTTTTGTATTATTATTCGCGTGAAAATGTATTTTTCTACACGTCGAAAAATAAATTAACTCGTAATTTTTTTTTGGTAACAATTATAAATTAAAATAATAATTTAAAAGTTTAGAAGTTAGAATTTCTAATTTTATTATTATTTTTTAACTCGCAATGTAAACTCTGGTTTACATGTCTTTATATTTATATCAGCTTTCTCTTATAGAAAATTTAATAGGTGTCTACTTCGTTAGGTCAATTTTATGTCTTCTGATCACATTATTTCTAAAAAATGTACTATATAATACGTGTAATAGTGGTTAATGGAAATCGTGTGATTGTTTCATACAAGATTTTTTTTCTCTACTGATCACTGAAATTGCCAACTATTGCATTGTAAATTGATGAAACTTTATTTATTTATTTATTTCACATTTACAAAATACGTATTATTATCATTATAATTATTTTATTCTATTTTATTTTATTTTTCACAGATGTCATTTGGACGATATATCTGGCAAATTTACTTTGAAAATACTTTTCAATAGCCTGAATAATTTAAACAATTTGTGCAAGTTAGTTATTAATAAATACTGAAAAAAAAGTCAGTTTATAAATAACTCATAATAATGTGAGCATTATTCTTGAAACAATCAGAAAATGAATAATGTTATTTCTTTATCAATCTATATATATATATATATATATATATATATATATATATATAATTGTGTATATATATATTTTTTTTTTTCGGGGGTGGGGGTGAGGGGTGGGTTAATTGTTGTTGAATGACTTAACCAGTAAAAAATACACCAACGGCAAAGCGGTTCTGCGCTCAAAGCTGGTAGACGTGAGGTGCCGGGTTCGATCCCAGGTCGCGCTCGTCGGCCCAGCAGTTCGGAGTTTTCCGTGGTTTTCTCCATAACTAGCGTAAGTACGGGCTAGGATCCCTTAGAAAGACCTACATTAAAAGCATTTCCCCTCTGGCCTAGGACCCAAGAGTAGTTAATCGGCCTTATTCCGCAACACCAGCACCAGTAATAAATAAATAAATAAATTATTATTTTTATCTTCAAATCATAATAATGTTAAAAGGCTCACAATAATGATAAAAGAATTATTTCATATATCATGTATTTTAAAATGAATTTTGTAATGTTCTTGATTTAGAGATTTCTTGTTCAATTATATTTTCGATAAATTTTCGGTTTCGATAAATGTCCAACTATCGTAAAACTGGTATTGTAAAAATCCGTAGATAATAATCTTCCCTACTAAAAAATAATAAACGTTCAAAAATAGAAATAGTTGGGATTCCACTGTGAAAAGGGGGGTTTGGACAGAAGACAGAAATAAATATTTTCTTTCTTTCTTTCTTTTTATTTTTTGCAGATTTTAGCTAAACTTTGCGTAACTATTACTTACTGACTTACAAATAATATTTTTGGTGTTATATATATTTGAAAGGAACAATATATATATATATATACAGAGTGTTTCAAAATAATATATAAACTGGGTTTTTAATGATGATGAATAAGAACTATGCATGAAAATGAATCCAACATTTATTTCGAATCGAAATAATTTAGTATCACACTTTACCAGGCTTAAAATTAATATAAAAATTTGTTACACTTCTTGTATTTTCATCTTAATGAATACGTCGGTGCTTTAGATCTGCACTCGTGCCTACTTTTACGTCTGGCTAAAATTCGTGCTACTTATGCTTCGACATTTTTAATTTAGAAAAAGTAATAGCGCTTTCTTTTTTCAATAAAATTAGGGGGGGGGGTAGCCAGTTTTGATATTATGCGTATATTAAGCGGATTCGATGTCTAATTATCCCATATATATCTGTAGGAACTTTATTCAATTCGAAAACTAACCGATTTGGAGAAAACCAACATCCGAATTTTCATTCTCGTAGCAGATGCAAATTTCCTGCTTCTTCGTCTAAAAATATCTCCATGAATGTTTTTTACTTTGTTGAGTGAAGAAAAGATATTTTTCAGAACCTTAAGGAACAATATAAATAATAACATATTTTTGAACTATAAAAAACACTTCCTGAATGCAGATTTCTCAAAATCAAACTATTTTTACAGTTTTTTTTTTTTTTTTTTTTCCCCCTTTTAAACAAGTTTTACAGCATGAAAAGTAACCAACTGCCTGCTAAAATGGTTATTTATTGTCAGTCCACTTTTCTTTTTTTTTTTTTCCCCCTTAAAAATAAATAAATAAATAAATAAATTTAAAATTTGCAGTTGGCTAAAACACATATTTAAAATTTTTCAAGTTCAAAGTTTCTTTCTTCCTTTCATTTCAGTTTTCTTTTTCTTTCTGTCTTTCTTTTTTTTAATTTAACAATTCTTTTTATTTTGATGATACCCGCTTTCAGATTTCAGTAAACTCACTCTCTTTTACAATCTTTACACTTTTATAAACTATTAAAAATATATGTAATTCATACAGGTTTTCTCCAAAACCTTTTATATTTATTTATTAATTATTATATATATATATATATCGCAATTTTTGTGTCAGTCTTTCCTCTATGTTAAATTCAGTTCTATATTTTTGTGTGTTGTTATTGTTTTAGTTCTATTAACTGCTAAATTTTAAGATTAAATTTTATTACGTCTGTTATATATATATATATATATATATATATATATATATATATATATATATATATATATATATATACTAGAAGGCAACGCCCGCTTCGCTGGTCCCTATTTTTAAATGAATCACTATAATGAATTCTCAAAATTGCATTAATTTTTATCACGTGAAAAAAAAGAGAAACAAAATCTAATTAGGAAAAATGTCGCACCGGGTCCTCACTGCCTTCGGAAAAAATTCCCAAAATGCTCTAACTCTTATTTCTATTATTTTTCCCCTTCGCCCCCCCTCCCGTCTATCCCAATAATTTTACAAATTCGAAAATATCCGCAATCGATTTGTAAGTATCAAAAACCTCTAAGAACCAGTTTTGAACGATCTATCTCTATTTTTATTTTTTTGCCCCACCGCACCCCCCCTCACCGCCCCTCCCAATAATTTTAAAATTTCGAAAATATTCGCAATCGATTTGTAGGTATCGAAAACCTCTATGTACTGATTTTGAATGATCTAACTCTATTTTATTTTTTTTTGCCCCTCCGCCCCCTCCCTTCCCGGCTCTCCTAATAACTTTACACTTTCGAAAATATCCCCAATCGACTTGCAGGCCTCTAAAACCTATCTGTACCAATTTTGAACTGCCTAACTGTATTTCTATTAGTTTTTGCCCCGTAGCCCCCCCCCCCTTCCCGCCCCTCCTAATAATTTTACATATTCGAAAATATCCGCAATCGATTTGTAAGTATCGAAAACCACTATATACCAATTTTGAACGATCTAACTCTATTTTTGTTTTTTTTTTGCCCCCCCCCCCTCTCCCTCCCCCCTTCACGCCCCTCCTAGTAACTTAACACTTTCGAAAATATCCCCATTCGACTTGCAGGCCTCTAAAACCTATCTGTACCAATTTTGAACGGCCTAACTGTATTTCTATTTGTTTTTGCCCATAGCCCCCCTTACCGCCCCACCATCCTTCCCGCCCCACCTAATAATTTTAAAAATTCGAAAATATCCGCAATCGATTTGTAAGTATCGATAACCTCTATATACCAATTTTGAACGATAACACTATTTTTATTTTTTTGCACCCCCCCCCCCCTCTCCCCTCCCACCTTCACGCCCCTCCTAATAACTTAACACTTTTTAAAATATTCCCATTCGACTTGCAGGCCTTTAAAACCTGTCTGTACCAATTTTGAACGGCCTAACTGTATTTCCATTTGTTTTTGCCCCATAGCCCCCCCCCCCTTGTTGCCCCACCTGGGGGCTGAATTTCTAAAATTCCAGAAATTGGTTTTTAGATATTTTTATTAGCTATATTTTCGAGCAAAAATTTCACGTGTATCTATTTTTTTGTTTGAGATATATAGGATTATGCAAAATCACGTTTTACGCATGTGAAATCACGTTTTGCCCCCTCGTCCCCCTTGGGGACCGAATTTTGAAAATTCCAGAAATTGGTTTTTAGACACTTGTGTTAGCTATATTTTAAAGCAAAAATTTTACGGATATCTGTTTTTTTGTTTGAGATTATGTAGGATTATGCAAAATCACGTTTTACGCATGTGAAATCACGTTTTGCCCCCCCGTCCCCCTTGATGACCGAATTTTGAAAATTCCAGAAATTGGTTTTTAGACATTTGTGTTAGCTCTATTTTAAAGCAAAAATTTTACGGATATCTGTTTTTTTGTTTCAGATATATAGGATTATGCGAAATCACGTTTTGCCCCCCTGCCCCCCTTGGGGACCGAATTTTGAGATTTCCAGAAATCGATTTTTAGACATTTGTGTTAGCTATATTTTAAAGCAAAAATTTTACGGATATCTGTTTTTTTGTTTGAGATATGAAGGATTTTGTGAAATCACGTTTTGCCCCCCCTCCCCCCCTTGGGGGGCGAATTTTGTAAAATCGCTTCTTAGTGGATGCCTACGTCATAGAACGAACATTGTCACAAAATTTCATGCTTCTAGGTCCAGGGGTTTGGTCCGGGCGTTGATAGATCACCCCCTCACTCAGGAAGTCTTCTTTTATATATATAGATTGTTATGCAAAAAGTAATAACTTGTACAGTCGGTAACAAAAGTATCCGTACACTAGTGAAAATTCCTATGTAAAAAAAGCACACTTCATACGGTTTTGTTAAATAAATCCTTGTCGAATCCTGTACTTAGTCAGTGTAAGAACATGATTCGATAAGGATTTATTTAACAAAACCGTATGAAGTGTACTTTTTTACATAGGACTTTTTATTAGATATTGCAATTACAACGCAAAATAGGCTATACTATAACAATAATGAATATTTATATGCTTTAAAAGATAAATACCATAAACTAATATCGTTGTAAGGAAAGCCAAATTGAAAAGTAACGAAATGAAAATGACACTACATTTGAAGCACAATATTCAATATGTTTGTCATCTTTTTAACTAATATAATACCTCTAATCCATTTTGACAGTGTTATAGCTAAGTAAATTGGCACTATTTCTTTGTTTAATCCTATTTGTGCACTATATCACAGCAACGACATTTGGTTTACTTTGCAGTTCTTTCAAAATCTGTCAAGATTTAGCGCCCTTTTGTTTTCTACCACCCCCCCTTCATTTTATCGAAGTGGAACAATGTGCTTTATCCCATTTCAATTGTTGAGGAAAATGCATACTACTTGACATGCACATATGTAACAAAAAAATGTAAAATTTCATAAAAATGTAAGATTTCATTAATAAAAAAAAAAAAAAAATCCCACTATATTTTCTGCTACTCTCTAGTCGTAATTTTTTTCTTTAGACTAACTTGAATAAAACAGACCTTCGGCCAGGCCACATGCAATAAAAGAAAAGCCTCTTATGCAAAAATAAGTTTCTTTTCTTTTCCTTTTTTTTTTTTTTTTTTTTTTTTGACAGAATTTTCTTTCGTCTTTCGTTCCTTCCTTTTTTTTCTCTTCTTCTTCTTCTTCTTTTTTTTTTTTTTATCTTTTGCTTAAAAGTTAAAATACTGATGGTGGAAAATAATTGAAAAAATGAGTATCTACATTAAATAATGTTGCCTATCGTAATTAAAACTAGTGCTGTTATTTTTATATTCAGACAAAAAATAAAATAAATAACTTCGGAATTTTATTTATTTTCAGTATTTTCATGTCAGTAACTTTGCGGCTTATTCTTTTAATTCACTAACCTTCGCATATTTTGAGAATATGTACGTAATTTTAATTGATTTATTTATTTTTGTGTACTAAAGCAAAAATATAATATGCAGCATGCATAAAAAAATCTTCTATGCAGATTTCCAAACATGATTTTTTCTGAATGAATTGTCGAAAATTTTCCCAGAAATTTTTAGGCCAAAATAATTATTGCGTGTGTTTACGATTTTATGGTGTTTGCTTACTTTCTGCATCTTTCAAATACCAGTTTTGAAGTGTTATATATGGTTGTATTCGGTGTTTCATTATACGTCAAGTAGATGAAAAATATATTGTACCTAATTTATGTAACTGGAACAAAAAAAAAAAGATATACATAAACTATTTCTATTTTTGTAAGAATTAGTATTAATAAAATACAGTTTTAAAAATAAATAATAAAAAAAATAAAAGACTTCTTAAATAGAATACATTTATAAAAGTTTCCTAAAATACGAGAAATAAGAAAATTTTGAAAAATTAAGGTCAGCTTCAAGAAAAATGTAATATTTTTTTTCGAAATATTAAAAGTTGAGTAGTTGCTTTTTGTTTAGGAGTAAACTATACCTTCGTCAAGTATAGATACTTTTCAATTATTATTTATTTTTTTATCTATTGATTGATTCGTTTTCATTATTCTGACGACAATTTTCAAAATTTTCTTTGTTTTCCACTTTTTAGGGTTCCTCTATAAACGTATTCTATTTAAAATATCACTTTTTTTTTTCTTCTTTTATTTTAACTTTTTAATTGTGTAACTTATGTTACATAGCTAAAAAAAAAAAAAAAAAAAAAAAAAAAAAACTTAGCTGTGTAACTCCGGAACCTTTTAGAAATTTCTGAAAATCTTTTGAAAACTAAATTTTTCTAGAAGGTTCCATGAAATTTCTAGACATTTTCACGGAGGCTCCATGAAGTTTCTAGAAGATTTCATGAAGTTTCTAAATATTTCAATGAAGTTTCTAGAAGATTCATGAAGTATCTAGAAGATTTCATGAAGTTTCTAGAAAATTCCAAGAGCCAGCAGTTGAGTGGTCCTGCGCTCAAAGTTGGTAGACAGTAAGTGCTGGGTTTGATCCAAAGTCCCGCTCATCGACTAGTCGTTCGGAGTTATCCATGATTTTCTCTGAAACTCGCGTAAATACGGGTTAGGACCCCTTAGGAAGACCACTATGAAGGGCATTCCAATTACATGTCTAGAACCCTAGTGCAGCCAGTCTGCCTTTAGCTTACAACAAAAACTATAAGGTTCCATGAAAATTCTATATTTAATTTATATTAAAGAAAATTTCAGATAGACAAACCGATTAAATATAAAACATTCTAATAAAGTTCTTATTATAACAGATATATTTTAAGTTTTTTTTTTTTTTTTTTTTTTTTTTTTTTTTTTTTCCAGTGTAGTATACTTAATTCAACTATTCCTTCAATATATTATAGGCATTTTTTAGCATGTTTTTTAAGAGATAAGAAAAAGGAAAATAAAAAATAAAAAATCTTTCAGCTGAAGAATTATTTAATGGTATGATTATGGTTATGATTATTATTATTTTTAATTATTTATAACCCTTTCCCGGTCCTATTGAATACCACTCCTCTTACCAGTGCTGACAAATTCAGGGATATTTTTATTCAATATCCACCACAAAATTTTAACTCTAACGGTTGCTTAATCCCTTCGAAGGTAATTCGTTCATTATGTATATCAAATGCTGTTGCTCAGAATTTTTTATGATAGTTGAACAAAACTGTTACTAAATTTCGCGACAATGTTTACAGCACTTAAGAGAGTCTGGGCCGGCAAAGGGTTAAATTTAGAAAAGCAGATTTTAATCTAAGTTACAAAGTAATAAATGTTTGCCATGTAGGATTAAATCATTTTATGTTTCGAAAAAAAAGAAGTAATAATTTATTCGTCACATTTCTTACACATTTCTTCATATCTCACAATCAAATTATTATTTATTTATTTATTTATTATTATTATTTAATTCATATTCACATTTAGCAATGTTTACTATTCAATTTAATTATTTTTATTTATTTAATTGTATTTATAGAAATAATATTGTTATATAGTGAAAATAATTAAACTTATTATTTTAATTATAAATGTAATTAAAATTTATTTTTATTTATACATTTATAATACAATTAATAGCAGTATAATTGTAATTTTTTGCACATGCAATTTTATTATCAGAAAGCAAAATCTAGAAAAAATGTGTAACCATGTCTCACTAATACATAGTGCCAAAACTAAAATGTTTAATAGAAGCTGGTATATAGTTATCTGTAAAATTACACTTCTTGAATAAAAGCAGAGCTACTTGTTGTTCCATAAAAAACCAAATTGAAATGTCCGGATAAGATACTGACGGTAGTGGGGACCTTGGCAAGACAGTACCGGCGAGGAATACACTGTCGAATGTAGCGAATACCTGAAGCAAAATTTATTTTTGTATTTTATTTTATTTTATTTTTAGTACGATAGGACTATTTGTTTCAGACACCGATTTTGTGCTGTCGCCTTTTATTTTATTACACCTTGATATGTATATTAAGATTTAGATAATATTTAATTTAGAAAATAAAAAGTGCGCATGTAGATTGAAATTAAAAAGTACTGGATATTTTAATTTCAATTTATAGAGATGTCAACGATATTGAAAAAAACTATTTTGGCCATTTTCTTTCGTTTAATAAACAGAACGAAAAACGGATAATATTTTATCTGGAGATATTTTGTCTATTTAGACCAATTATTCCCCCCCCCCCCTCCTCTGGCATTAAGTTAAAAAATAATTAAATAAAATTAAAAAACTCCTGCTAAAGCAATGGAGCAGCTTGAACCTCTTGGCAAAATTTGAAATTTATCACCAAAATAGCTCGGTCGCTTCTCACCAAGATGTTTACTTACGCAATTGCGATACCCATTTTAGTTTATCGTCAAAATGAAAACAAAAATATAAAAACTGCCAAGTGGCTCCTGTGCTAAAGCTGTACTAAAGTAATTTTGAGAAATGAATATAGTAACCGTTGCTAGGGAATGAAATAGTTCCTGCATGTTTTTATATGAAAAATTTGACTAAAATAAGTTTTTCTAGATTAGAAACACATCTGACTTATCCTCTTTTTATCGAAGATTACTTTTTATTGCTAACCTTCACTTCGTCCGTGAGAAAATATAGCAGAAACGTGATTTTCTTAGAAACTACTTGAATGATTTTGATAAAAATTCAGATTTAGGAATATTTTGAGTTTACAATTTAATATGAATTGTGCTCTTCTTCAGTAAAATTAGCGTTCACGGGAAACCCGCGTTTTGTCAGGGGAAAAAAAAAGTAGCTAAGACTGCGTTTTCTTCGAAAATACTTGAAGGATTAGAAAAAAAAAGATAGAGCTTATGTGTTTTTTCGACGATATTTCGATATTAAATATTTTGATCTTCAGGAAAATTATCGTGCACTGGTAATTCGCACTAAATCCGGAAAATATATGACAGAAATTTGGTTTTGTTGGAAATCGCTAGAACAATTTAAATATATATTGTATATATACATAATATATAGATAGTGTTAGAGATTTTTTTGAGATGAAAAATATATCTGATTATTATTAGGTAACAGATTTAAATATTAGCAAACGCAAAACCTAGAAGAATATTTTCTAGGAAATTGCTAGATTTAGGGGTTTCCGATGATAATTCGATTTGAATTTGTCTTATCTCCATGAAAATTAGATTTCACTGGTAGCCAGCCCCGAAAAAAATATGTATATATATATATATATATATATATATATATATAATTTGAATAATTTAATATATATATATATATATATATATATATTGGGGGGGGGGGTTATTTCATTTTATTCATTGATAATTTATTCTTATATTTAAGTTTTGCATTTCCTTTTGTAGCAATACTGCGCATTGGCTTGCAATTCTCTTTTTTTGTTTTTCTTATCTTTAAACTCATAAATTCGTTAAAATAGTTACCTATATATATATAATACACTTCCGAAAAGGAATCATTGTATTACACTATGAATAATTTTTACAATGAAACCAAGTAAACTGTAATTCAGGTACTGAATATAAAAAGAGAAAAACCTGTTTCAGGATATTAAAATGCTTTACATAATTATTTAATTAAAACAGTGTTTTATGCAGAATATTCGGTTAGTTCATAAATAATAACAATAATAACAATAATAATAAAGCTGCTGATTTAACAAATAATTATCATTATTTTATTCTAACAATAATGTCTTTTATTATTAATTTTAAGATTCCTATGAAAAAAATCGTCATCTAAAAGATATAATTTAAATTGAAAAAATAAAATGTTTTTATGCGATGTTCTGTTTAGCCAAGCAGAATTTTAACTGATTTTACAAATTATCAACAGCTCTTCTTGAACATTTTTCACTATTCTATTCTTTTGTTATCAACCCTCTCTTTCAACAAAGAAGCATATCAACTGTCAGCTTACCTTATCGTCATTGTCCGCCCCTTGTCAATCCGTGTTGGTAAAAGGGGGAAGGGTCAGTTACAAGTTTCCGTCTCTAACGATTTTGGAATAGTTATTTAGAGTTACAAGAATCAGGTTCGCACGATTTAGAGAGAGATTTCTTACATTACAAGAATCAGTCTCAAACCATTTCGAAAGAGTTTGTTCGTGTTACAAAATTACGGTTTAAACGCTGAGAGGGTTAATATTACTATGAAACCTTGGGAAAGTGTTCAATCCTATTTGGCCAGACTCATGGAAATACATAGAAAATTATCTAATGGTGGATATGCCTTCACAGACAGAGAAGTGGCTCTGGTCATGCTGATTGGACTCCCAAAATCGTACGAAAACTTAATACTGAATCTAGAAAAGGATGAAGCAAATTTGACTACTACTATTGTAAAATCGAAGCTTTTGATCGAAGAAAAAAGAATTTCTAGAAATGCAAACACTATTGAAGACCGTGAAGAACATGCTCTACATACAAAGAGTCACAATCGAACATTTACACAAGGAAACATTTACAAACCGACGCCTCAAAAAGCTGGCAACCAAAGAAGTCATTAGAGACAAACTCAAATGCGAAGAAAAACACTAAGTGCTTTAGCTGTGGAAAATGGGGTCACATATCCAAATATTGTGATGAAGCAAAGAGAAGCAATCAAGTAAGTGCAAAAACAGCAGTTGACTTAAAAGGAGATTGGGCTTTAAATGTAAATCATAAAGGGGAAAATAAATCAACTTTTTGGATTCTGGACAGTGGTGCCACAGAGCACATGACATCTGACAAGAAGAAGTACTCAAATTTCAGACGCTATGAATCTACTGTAGAGGTAGCAAACTCTGAGAAGATAGAAGTCACTGGGATTGGAGATATCATACTGAGATTACACGAAAGCGGAGAGACTGTTACCCTTGCAAATGTCCTTTTTGTACCAAACCTAGGAGGCAATCTGCTCTCACGTGGAAGAATTGAAGAACGAGGTTTCAAAGCTGAATTTGCTGCTGGTGAGGCAAAGATAATAGAAGGGAGTGGAAAAATTGTCCTTACCGCCAAAAGAAATGGAAGATTATACATAGTAGAAGAACTAAGCCCTAAGGCCTATGTCGCAAGAACTGCAAGTGATGATCTCTGGCACAGAAGACTTGGACATCCTAATCATAAATCAATCAAAGGACTATATCCAGATCTTAAAACACCTGAACCTGAAGTAACAAATGATTTGTGCACCATTTGCATCCAAGGGAAGATGAAGCGTAAGAAGTTTCCCAAGATAGCAAACACAAGAGCAAAAGAAGCACTCGAAATTATACATGCTGATGTTGTTGGAAAGATAACACCATCCTCCTTGGGCGGCTCTAATTACTTTGTTACATTTACAGATGACCATACTAGATATACAACAGTTTACCCTATAAGAAGTAAGGATGAAGTCTTATTCAAATTTAAAGAGTATAAACAGATGGCTGAAAATTTTCACAACAAGAAAATTAAGATTCTGAGAAGTGATAATGGAGATGAATTTAGAAATAGAGAATTTGACCACTACCTTGCACAACATGGCATACGAAGACAAGCAACAGTGCACGAATCCCCTCAACAAAATGGAATCTCTGAGAGGAAACAACAAACACTACTAAACATGACACGATGTCTACTCATAGAATCTGGTTTAGATCAAAGATTTTGGGCAGAAGCAGTATCAACAGCTGCCTACCTTCTGAATAAATGTCATTCTGCATCAATCCAGGGAAACATCCCAGAAGAAAATTGGCTCAGAAAAAAGGTCCAAACAAGTCACCTTAGGATATTTGGATGCAGGGCTTGGAGTCAGGTGCGATCAAATTTTAGAAAAAAACTTGATGCAAGGGCTACAGAATGCATATTAGTTGGCTATCCAGAAGGCACAAAAGGTTACAGGTTGTATGACCAAAACAATAATAAATTTTTTATTAGCCGAGATGTTGAATTTGAGGAAAACATCTTTCCCTACAAGAAGTGTCAAGAAGATATTCCAAAGCATGACAGTATTATTCTGAATGTTGAAAATGAAAAGGCTGAAGATATTTTTGATACAGGAAATACAAATCAACCACAGGACATTGAATCAGAAGTAACCAATAACAGCACTAATGAGCCAAGTAATGATTCAAAATTTGTTGTGCAAGCTGAAGATACACTTATTGAGGAAGACAAAACTCAAATAAAGGATACTAACCAAAATCAATGCTTCGAAGAAATTTCAGAATTGAGAAAAGACTTGAACCACAGCCAAGAAATCAACTTAGGACAACATACCGAGAAAAGTAATAGCCCCTCAACATCAGTTTCTAACAATCTAACAAATAGGAACAGAAGTATAAAAACCCCAAAACATCTTGATGACTACATTCTGTACAACGTTCAGGCTAGAGAAACCCTTGAAGAAAGATCAAGAGACTCAGATACAGTCAGAGAAGCCCTAGCCTTGGATGAATCAGAAAAAAAGCAAAAAGACAGAGTCCCAGCAACCGTGAAGGAAGCATTATCATCTCCTGAAGCAGACATGTGGCAAAAAGCCATGAACGAGGAAATTTCCAACCTCACTCAAGCCCAAACCTGGGAGCTTACTACCAAACCACCCGGTGTAAAGATCATACCTTCCAGATGGCTGTTCCGAAAGAAGAAAGAGGAGGCTGGGAATCGAGCGAAATTTAAGGCCAGGTTAGTGGCAAAAGGCTACCTTCAAGTATCCGGTGTGGATTTCTAAGATACATTTTCTCCAGTCATCAAGCTCAAGTCCATTCGACTTTTACTTGCCATAGCTGCAGAGAAGGGTTTTGAAATTCACCAAATGGACATAACAGCAGCGTACCTAAATGGAGTCTTAGAAGAAGACTTGTACATGGCACAGCCTGAAGGTTGCATAGAAAAAGGAAACGAGCACCTAGTCTGTCATCTAAAGAAGAGTATTTATGGCCTTCGTCAATCAGGACGAGTGTGGAATACATGTCTGAATGATTTCTTGACTGATTATGGATTAACAAGAGCAAACGCAGATCCTTGTATCTATTGCTGTCATGAAAGAAACATCATAGTTGGAGTCTATGTTGATGATCTCTTGATCATTGGTGACATGTCAGAAATAAACAAGTTTAAAGAAAAGATAAAAAGAAAATTTACTGCTAAAGACCTAGGCCCAGCCAGCCAAATCTTGTCCATGCAAATAAGTAAAGAAGATGGATCATACACTCTAGACCAAACTGCTTATGTGTCTGAGATATTGGAGACTTACAAGATGACTGAGGCAAGATCTGCAGCCACTCCATTAGACCCGAGTATGAAATACAATAAAGTAGATGACCAACAGTGGGAAGAAAGCAAAAGTATCCTTTATAGACAGGCTATTGGGAGCCTATTATATCTCACCTGTGGTACTCGTCTAGATATGGCCTATTCCTCTACCTATATGAGCCAGTTTAATGGAAAGCACACTGAAGAACATTGGCGGGGAGTGAAGCACATTTTGATTTATCTAAAGGGAACCCGACAAAGAAAGTTGAAATTCAGGAAGACGGGTGAACCACTACAAATCTATTCTGACGCCGACTGGGGAGATGACAGAACTGACCGCAAATCTTACAGCGGATATATAATGCTACTAGCAGGAGCTCCACTCTCGTGGTCTAGCAAGAAGCAATCCTCAACAGCCTTATCGTCAACGGAGGCAGAGTACATTGCTATGTGTCACACCGCTAAAGAAACCCTCTGGATCAACAATCTGTTGAAAGTGTGTAGTGAATTGATGTCTTCACCTCAGAAAGTGTTAGTTGACAACCAGGGAGCTATGTTTATGGCTAAAAATCATGTGACCTCAGAAAGAAGCAAACACATAGACATCAAGTATTTCTTTCTAAGAGATTTAGTTAAAGAAAAGATTATTGCATTCGAATACATACCATCAAGTGAGCATCTTGCTGATCTTCTCACAAAACAGGTGTCGAAGAAGACCCTACAGGCACTTGGGTATGCAGCAACTTACCTTGGTAAATAAAATCTAAAAGTAAGTGACAATCTTGTATAAGAATCTTCTGACCTTCTCCTATCCTGAAGTAGTGCCAGAAGACTCATTCAAATACTGACTTCTTGTTTTTGTAAAGACTTGTTTTAGAACTTTCCTTGTTTATACCCATTTTTTTTTGTGAAGGACTATTTAGTATCATTAGTTAGGACTATTAGTTAACCTTACTTACAATGTGTCAACACTATACAATTATGTGTCCTCACATATGATATCTATATTGCCAATAGAATTACATAATATTTAAAAATTGTGTAATTAGCAAGGGGGCATGTTAAAAATATATGCTAAATCCCAATATTTAAATGATCACAATGTATGTATTTTTTAAAGTATTATATGTTTAATTATATGTTAACTGTATCCTTTAACCTATGTATTGCACTAAGGCTGGGATTGCGGTGCCTCGCTCAGCACTATCTTACGCACAAACTCTGTCTTAAGATGTAAACAAAACGCAAGTCGTATTGCAGTGCTTCACTATCTTACGACGACCTCAGAGCTATCTTAAGTCGAATCGTAACTGGATGCGCGCGAAATCACAACATAGCTTGCTCTGCGTCTCCCATTGGCTGGCTGGCTTTCTCTTACGAGGACACGCGGAGGACTTACGCTTGAGGCACCGCAATACCAAGTTAAGATCGTTCTTAACCACGCCCATCTAAGAAAGTTCGTAACATTTAAGATAAGACTTAAGAACGAGGCACCGCAATCCCAGCCTGGTGCCTCAAGCGTAAGTCCTCCGCGTGTCCTCGTAAGAGAAAGCCAGCCAGCCAATGGGAGACGCAGAGCGAGCTATGTTGTGATTGCGCGCGCATCCAGTTACGATTTGACTTAAGATAGCTCTGAGGTCGTCGTAAGATAGTGAAGCACTGCAATACGACTTGCGTTTTGTTTACATCTTAAGACAGAGTTTGTGCGTAAGATAGTGTTGAGCGAGGCACCGCAATCCCAGCCTTAGTTTATTGTATGGCAACCGCCTTTTTTTAGCAGAGTTAAGTATGTAGTTTTGGCAACAGTAGAAGTTGTTTACCTCGCTTGCTAGCGGGTGCATATTTTTTCGCTATGTGATTTCTCATTGATGCTCAATAATATTATATTTTCGGCGTGCGTTTTGCATGCCGATAAATTTTGAGTCAGAAAATATATTTCACTAAAAAACACCAGCCAATTAAATATTAACATTGTTTAATAGAAAATAAAATAAAACGATAAACATTAATTTAGAGATTAGTGAATAAACAAAAACATTTCAAGTACAAACAGGCATTTGCCAGCGACCCAACGGCCGACGATACCAGCGGGAACCGAAGCAGAGCACAAACTGATGCTGAGAGAGACGCGCGAATGTTTCTCCCTCTTGGCAGGTTGCCATATTACAGTTTTTCCGCCAACTGGCAGTAAGGGCAGTTCTTTATCGCTATTTTGGCATAGCGAACCGCTGCACACTCCCTCCGCAGTGTCATTGAAAATGCACGTAACGACGTGGGGGACGAACAGGTCGGCCCGTACGGGTCGTCTGTGCAACTGGAACAGTTCGTACGTCTGGTGGTGTATTGGCATCCTGAGGAGGAGTGTGGGTCTGTTGTCCCTCACGGGCTGGTTGTGGTTTGGATGGTACAGTAGCACTTTGAGGTGAAGTGGTTGAAAAGTCCATAGATATAAAAGCAGGTTTGAGACGATCTATAGACACCGTGTGAGAAGTCCCTTTAATTTCGATGTCAAAAGTTTTTTCTCGTCTGCAAATGACCTTGTATGGTCCGTCATATGGTGCTTGGAGAGGTTTACGCACACTATCATGCCGAAGGAACACATGCGAGCACATTTTGAGGTGAGGATGCACAAAAATTGTTTTTTGACCGTGGCAGGAAGTCTGAATAGGACGCACCTTGGCGAAATGGCATTTTAGGTCTTCTACCAGCTGCTTAGGTGAGATATCCACAGGGGTTGGATCGAAGAACTCACCTGGTAGTCGTAAGGATTTACCATACACTAATTCAGCAGTTGTTGATCTCAGATCCTCTTTGAAGACTGAACGGAAACCAAGCAGTAAAACTGGTAATGCTGTAGACCACTGATCAGTGTCGTAGGCTTTCAAGGCTGCCTTTAATGGGCGGTGAAATTCCTCTATTAAGCCATTTGCCTGAGGGTGATATGGTGAAGTTCTAATTCTTTTAATTCCTAGCAGCTGAGCAAGCGATGTAAACAAGGCACTTTCGAATTGCCTGCCTTGATCCGTGGTGATACGGGATGGACATCCGAATCGAGCAATCCACTGAGTAAAAAAGTTTTGTGCGACTGTCTGTGCAGATATATCTGGTATTGGAACTGCTTCTGGCCACCTAGTGTACCTGTCTATCATAGTTAAACAATAGTAATTTCCCTGTGAAGGAGGAAGGGGACCGATAAGGTCGAGGTGTATGTGTTCAAATCTTTGTGATTGGTCTAAAAATTTACCTACAGGGGATTTTGTATGGCGAATTATCTTTGACTTTTGACATGGGATGCAAGTCCTAGCCCATTCGACACAATCTTTTCGAATGGACTGCCAAACAAATCGGGATCGGATAAGTTTTGAAGTACTGCGGATACTAGGGTGGGATAAATTATGTAAAGATAAAAATACCTTTTTACGGAATAATTGAGGAATGTATGGACGAGCCGTGCCTGTTGACAAATCACAATAAATATGTGTTTGATTATCTGATAAAAATATTTTTTTTAATTGCAAAGTTTTTGAATTTTTGATTAAATTTTCTAACTCTGGGTCTGTTTGTTGTGCTCGGGCAATTTCCATATAGTCGATGGGATTTGGCATGCTTATGGAATCTATACGTGAAAGTGCATCTGCTATAATGTTGTCTGAGCCTTTTATGTGCTGAATATCTGTGGTGAATTGGGATATAAAATCCAATTGCCTAGCCTGCCTTGGGGAACATCTATCTGAACGCTGTTGGAAGGCATAAGTTAAGGGCTTATGGTCGGTGAATAAAGAAAATTGTCTCGCTTCGAGCATATGCCTAAAATGTTTGATGGCAGCGTAAGCTGCTAATAACTCTCTGTCATATGCGCTATACTTTTTCTCTGTTTGGGAAAGTTTCCGAGAGAAAAATGCCAAAGGCTGTAATTCCTGCTTTACAATTTGCGACAATGATCCCCCAATTGCAAAATCTGATGCGTCAACTTGTAAAATTAATTCTGCATCTGGCTTGGGATGTGCCAATAAAACTGCAGTTGAGATTAATTGTTTGCATTTTTGGAACTCTTCTTCTGCCTTATCTGACCATTCTAAGTTTGTTTTATCATTTTTCTTAGCCCCTTTTAGAAAAGAAGTTAAATGCACTTGATGTTGTGCTATATTAGGCAAAAATCTACGAAAAAAATTCAAAAATCCCAAAAACCTCTGAAGGTCTTTAACAGTTTTTGGTTGTGGGTAATTTATAATTGGCTCAACCTTGTCCGGCAAAGGTTTGGTACCACTCCCCGTTACTAAATGTCCCAAGAAAGGAATTTCTGGTGCGCCGAATATACATTTTGAAATGTTTAAAGCCAGTCCGTATTTATTTAGCCTATCAAGTACAATTCTTAAATGGGCTTTGTGCTCCTCTTCCGTAGTACTAAAAATTAAAATGTCGTCTAAATAAACATAGCAAAATTTAAGATCACCTAGAATCTCATGCATAAATCTTTGGAAAGTCTGTGCTGCCCCACACAGACCAAAATTTAAAAACGGAAATTCAAATAACCCAAATGGGGTGCAAACTGCAGTTTTCTGTATATGATCAGGGTGCACTGGTATATGGAAATAAGCTCGGACAATATCGAGTTTTGAAAAGATAGTTTTTCCATGTAATGCATTAGAAAAATCTTGGATGTGGGGTATGGGATAACGATCCGGCACGGTACGAGAATTTAATCTCCTGTAGTCGCCGACGGGACGGATGTTACCGGAGCTTTTTGAAACAACGTGAAGAGGCGACGACCATGGTGATTTAGATGGCCGACAGATGCCTTGATCTATCATATATTGAAATTCTTTTTTTACGGCCTCATATAACTCTGGATTTAATCGTCTCGGTTTACTATGGATTGGTGGGCCGGTTGTCTCAATGTAGTGGACTGTGTTGTGCTTAACAGGTTTTACCCGGGATGATAATTTTGTTAATTCGGGAAATTCCGCTAGAATTTGGTGGTAAACCGAATCGCCAGAAATAAGTTTTACTGAAAAATAATCTGGAGATTTTAAAATTATTCCCGGTTGGGTAAGTTTTGTGACATTATCGATAAGTTTGCGTCGTTTAAGGTCTATTAGGAGATCAAAGTTTTGTAAAAAATCGGCTCCAATTATAGGAATAGGAACATTAGCTATTAAAAATTTCCATGTGAAATTTCGCCTGAGGCCTAGGTCTACATTCATTAGTTTAGATCCGTAAGTATAAATTTTTGAATCATTAGCAGCAAATAATTGCAAGGGATCAGGCTTTACATTTTTTAGATATTTAGGAAGAGGTATACAAGATACATCAGAGCCTGAATCGATCAAAAATTTAAAATTAGATTTTTTATCATAAATGTACAGGCGATATGACTGTGCGACTGCCGTCGATGTATCTCGATCGACAGCCGCTACTGAGAGTTTTCCTGATCGGTAGTAGTAGGGCAATAGGAACAAGGTGATCGGCATTTTTTTGCATTTTTCCCAAACCGTTTGTGATAATAACAAAAATCTCTTTTACCATCACGGGAGCGTCCACGAGAAAAATCGCGGTGTTTGGACCTGTCACGATGAAATGGCACTCTGTATCGATCGCGAGAAAGATGTTCGACTTGTTTACTGAGGGCGGCGATTGCACCTTTAATTGCGTTAAACTCGCTTAGTGGAGAAATACCCTCAGTGGCTGCTACACTGGACTGCCCGACGGCAAAGACGCTGTTTTCTGGTGGAGAAGTACGGACTTCTGAAATTTTGTCTGCCATCTTGGCTAAATTATCCAGCGATTCGGAGCTAATGGACAAAATAGCTTGTATTTCAGATGGTAGCCTTTGCAACCATAAAGTTTTTAGGAAATCATCATTTATTCCTGAACCCCCTAATTCTCGCATCTTTCGTAGTAAATGGGACGGCTTATCGTCGCCCAAATGAAGTCCGGAAATCAACCGGCGGACCTGCTCTGTTTCTGAAGCAGAAAATTCAGCTATTAATCTATTTTTTAAAGTTTCATATTTATCTGTAGCGGGTGGGGTAAACAAAATATCCGATACTGTGGATAAGGTTTCGGGATCTATAGAGGCAATAAGATGGTTGTATTTTGTTAAATCCTGGGTAATTTTAGCAAGCGCGAAGTTACTTTCTACCTGAATGAACCACAGTTTAATGTTAGATTTCCATAAGGGAGGGATTTTTACAGAGACATGCGATACCTGCGACTCTGTACCTGCAGTATTATTTTGTGGGTCTTCACCAGGCATAATGAAAATATCGATTGAAAGGAGAGGTAAAATAAATTTTTAGTCAAAAACTTAGAGGATATCAGCAAACATACCAAGTTTTAAAGTAGATGTAAATAGAAAATTGCACAAAATGTAAATAGAAAATTGCACAAAATTTACAGAAATTATCAAACACGTAGCAATTTACAATATTTAATATATATAACGCCTTTTTTTTTTTTTTTTTTTGCTGATATAAAGATAATTATAAAAATAATCGACCAATCACAAAGTAATAGAAATAAAATGAACACATACTTTTATTTATGATGAATGACACTCCTCCAGGTAGAGATATATAACACGTGCACACGGTTGCCGCGAAGTAAAAATAAATAAACAGAATCTATAAATAATCCTATATTTTAAATTAATCAATAAATTACCCTCATATTTTAAATTAATTAAGGCTGGATTTCGCTAATTTTGAAAGATTAAAATAGATTGTCCGCGGTCACCAATTCGGCGTGCGTTTTGCATGCCGATAAATTTTGAGTCAGAAAATATATTTAACTAAAAAACACCAGCCAATTAAATATTAACATTGTTTAATAGAAAATAAAATAAAACGATAAACATTAATTTAGAGATTAGTGAATAAACAAAAACATTTCAAGTACAAACAGGCATTTGCCAGCGACCCAACGGCCGACGATACCAGCGGGAACCGAAGCAGAGCACAAACTGATGCTGAGAGAGACGCGCGAATGTTTCTCCCTCTTGGCAGGTTGCCATATTACAGTTTTTCCGCCAACTGGCGGTAAGGGCAGTTCTTTATCGCTATTTTGGCATAGCGAACCGCTGCATATTTAATCTGGATCGTATCTGAGTGTTTAATTATGATTAATATACATTCTCTAACATGTTTTTCCTATACAGGTTTAACGGAGGCTTTAAATATTGCTTAACTAAGCATAGAATCCATTGCTAGCTGTTTAAATTATAACTTTATTCAACAGCCACAAAACACAAAACATATAGAACAACAACCATTTTCAAACTCTGAACTAATAACAATTTTAACGCAGAACGCGCGCTCGCATGACTAAAACCATGGAGTTACATTACAACACATGTTTAAAGAATTTTTTTTGTGACTACACATACACAAACTAATGCAAGTGAAAACCCGTATCAGAGTGAAATATGTCGTATTCTCGTATGTTCTAAAAGATTTTCTCAACAGGCCCATCTAAGCATACACACATAAGAAAGGTCATATATCTGTGAAATATGTTTTAAAGGATTTTGCCTGAAACAAAGTTTGACTAGACATTCAGACACTCATACAGGAGAAAGGCCATACGTGTGTGAAATATGTTTAAAAGGATTTTCCAAAAAAAAAAAAAAAAAATTTAGCTATTCATTCACGCAGTCATACAGAAGAAAAGCCATACGTGTGTGAAATATGTTTCAGAGGATTTTCCAAAAAAAAAAAAAAAAAATTAGCTATTCATTCACGCAGTCATACAGAAGAAAAGCCATACGTGTGTGAAATATGTTTCAAAGGATTTTCCAAAAAAGGATATTTAGCTATTCATTCACGCAGTCATACAGAAGAAAAGCCATACGTGTGTGAAATATGTTCTCAAGGATTTTCCCAAAAAGGAAATTTGAATAGGCATTCACGCACTCATAGAGGAGAAAAAAACCATATGTGTGTGAAACATATTTTAAAGGATTTTCGGAAAAAGGAAGTTTGGATAGGCATTCACGCATTCATACAGGAGAAAAACCGTACATGTGTGAAATATGCTCTAAAAGATTTTCTAAAAAGAGTTGTCTAAATGAACATCTATACGACCACACAGGAGAAAAACCACACGTGTGTGAGCATTGCTGTAAAAGATTTTCAAAAAAGAGTTGTCTAAATGAACATCTACGCAGCCACACAGGAGAAAAACCATACATGTGTGAAACTTGCACTTAAAGATTTTCTAAAAAGAGTTGTCTAAATGAACATCGATGTATCAACACAGAGGAAAAGCCATACGTGTGTAAAATATGTTCTAAAGGATTTTTATCAAAAAGGAAATTTGGCTATTCAATTACGCAATCATACAGAAGAAATGCCGTACGTGTGTGAAATATGATCTAAAGCATATTAGCAAAAAGAAAAGTTTGGTAGACATTCATGCTGTGATGCAAAGGAAAAGCCATACGTACGTGATATATATCAGAATTTTCTCAAAAAAAAAAAGATGCCTAAATACTACTCTGCATGCACACAGGAGAAAAGTTATAGATATGTGAAATAAGTCGTAGGATTTTGTGTAGTGTACCGTAAAACGGGGTGAATAGAAACAAAACTTTAAATATACATATATCAGTGTAAGTAGATATGCCATTTCTATGAATTATGTTCCATTATTATTTTTCTAGGGTTAAAATAATAATGGAACATATTTCATAGAAATGACATAACTACTTACATTGATATATGTATATGAAGTTTCGTTTCTATTTACCCCGCTGTTTCTATTCACCCCATTTTACGGTACTCCAAATACTCATCTACGCATTAAAATCTCTAATTATTTATCAAAAGGAGAAACTAAAAATATTTATGAATCTATAGGGCAGTTCCTTGTTTGTAAACAAACCAGGGACGTATCCAGAGGGGGGGCTCGAGCCCCCCCCGAAATTGTCTGAGACATTTTTTTTTTTTCATGTTCTACTAACCAGAAAAAATAAATTGTAAAAAAAAAATAAATTTTTTCCCCACAACATCTTTTTTTTTTTTGTTGTTGTTAGTTTGTTTACTTGTGAAACCTTATTTATTAGCAATTTTCTGTCTTGTAAAGTTCAAATTACCGTAATGCATATTAGCTCTTTGTAAAAAACACTAAAAAGAGATCTTTATGGTACTTATTGTTGAACACTGTAATGTGTCTCCTTTCTTTTAAACACTTCTCTTGCCAGAAATAGCGTTTTAATTTTATGTGAGACAAAAGATTCGTCATTAACAAAAATCACAGTTGCAAATGGAACTTCTAGTTTTGTTAGTTAAGCACGTAGTATACCTTCCATATCCATAGAGTATAAATTCTAACAAAAAAAAATAAAATAAAAATAAAAGCCAATATAAAGTCTACTTTACAGAAAGACAGACATGTGATGAAAGATGGTACTATCTAATCCTACTTAAAGAAAAAATGCCAGTAATCACATCATAGAGTATAGCATTCATTATTCATATTTGCAGCGAGGCAGATTTTCAAATGAATGTCCAGATTCCCAAACCAGACTGAGCTTTGACTGGACCAGACTCTAGTGGGTACATGCAGTCCACAGGTTCTGTCAAAGAAATTCTTGCGAAAAAAGCACCATTTGTGGTCATGCGTCATCAGCATCGTTCAAACTATTGCACTACTACCGTCATTCGTCGTCATGCACCTATAACTAAATAACATTCGCATAAGAATCAGAAGGATTACCACAACGAATCTCTCAGGGAGAAAAATCAGTCGTCTGTGATGGTATAGCCCCAAGCATTACAACAATTATTGGTCAACACAAAGTCAGAAGAGTATTTGTAGCTCCCTGCGTCGAAAGAAGAAGTAAGGTATTGTATCTACATTGGTATGAACCACAGCTCGCACCATAGGCCAAGTGAAAGGGAAGAGGGAAAACTTAAATATATATATATATATATACATAATGTTGGAGCTAAGGCTCCCTGAGTTCGACAAACCTCTGAAGAGATCTAAGACGGTCCTAAAACGAAAGTGGGTGTGAGCTTCGATGCAAGTAGAATAAGTGGCTCAGCTATCTACTGCCCTGACAGGCCTTAAAAAACCAACACGTTATGTAAACATCTTTCTTACGATCGTCACAAAACAGACATATCAGAGTCTGATGTAGAACGCGATGATGGACCATCGCTTCACTCGATTCTACTGTTCAATTTCCAAACGATAATCACTAATGACGTGCATCCACTGTTGAAGATACGCTGAGTCACATGAGACACATGGTTGATACACACCCAGGTTACATATAGAAACGCTAGATAGTTCGATACGTACGCCCTGCCAGAAGATTTTCATCAACTACAATGCGTATAAGCATGGCCCCAGTGTCTATAGAAGACATGTCTACCCACGCTAAACAGTAAGCCATATGAGAAGACCTCAATGTGTTCACTAAACCTAGACATGTAATATGTCTAGATTTAGTGGACGGCAGCACACAGGTTCTCAAATTTCCGGTAATATGATCTAAAGCAAGCATTATTACCTAATTAGAAAACCACATATGTATATTATTTTCTTCTACACACATAACAAGAAAAAAAAAGTATTGGATTCGGAAATGTTTAGACTTCCAGATTTCAATGTATTTACATGTTTTTAGATGCATTGAACACCATTAGACTATTTTTGGAAACTTAGATATAAAATTTTTGTTGATTAGATTTTTGGGTATATCGCCCAGCAGGTAGCGTAGCTGCACTAGATTTCCCTTCTTATGGAAAAGATATATCTCGGCTGTATAAAAAAAGAAGCTATATCTCAAAAAAAAAAAAAAAAAAAAAAAAAAAAAAAAAAAATGAAAAGTATTTGAAACATGGTTGTTTCGAACATAAATCATGCGCCATACCATTGAATTAGGACGTCAGCCAGTTTTTGGTATGTTGAATTTGAATAGACTGAACTTTGCACTAAAGCTAGACAGACAGGATATCAACGGTCTAGAATTAATTTCTAGCGTAATCATACCATCACAATTTAAAACCTCCACGGAGGAGATGTTCCCCAACTTCAGTATACCTGAGCTATTACATTTACAAAACATGGAGGACACAACGGATTTTACGTGCACCAGATACCATTAATCTACATGACAGACTTTGGATGGCTCCAGCATCGATCGCTCAATCCTTCAATTACAGTCGGCTGCAAAATTATTCGAGCACTAGCAATAATCCTTGCCAAAAAAAAGTACACTTAATACAGCTTTGTTAAATAAATCCTTGTCGAGTCATGTTCTTAATCAATCTAAGAACATGATTCGACAAGGGTTTACTTAGCAAAACAGTCTTAAGTGTACTTTTTAAATATAGGAATTATTGGCTAGTGCTCAAATAATTTTGCAGCCGACTCACAGTGGGGTATTTGACGAATCTGGCTGGCCAAAAGTCATTTTCAAAATTATAACGCAGGTGTACAAATATGGGTGTGTGATGAAGATAAATAAATGGGAAATCGTATGATACCACTTTTTTCTCGTATAAACAAACTGGGAATTCTCGGTATCAGTTGAAATTCGAATGTTTCGTTCAGCAGAGTTTTGCTCATTAGTTGCCAACTTCAGCGTTTTCTTTTTGAATGTGGATTATTTTGATTTGGGAATTGTATGAAATTTAATTGCTATGGAAAGGGACGAGGCAGATAAGTGTGTAAAGGTTTTTATTATTTTAGTTGAGAAGAAAATATATTTTATACTTGTAAAGGAAATTTTAAATAATGCATTTTTTCTCTGTTATTTTTATACTATATTTTGAAATTCGAATGATTTAGTTATATTTCCCTGCCTTTCCCTGCAATGATTTTTCTTCTAGCAATAAATATAGACTTTTATCTTGTTATTTACGTAAAAACTACTTCCGCATTTTTCCGCTTTTTAAAATAAAGGCTGTTCAAAAAATGTAGGTCTAATTTTTTTTCAATGCATTTCAAGTGGCTAGTTATAAAGCTTCGAAATTTTTACATTATATAAACTTTACTGCAAAACAAATTCTTAGAGATATTAATAAAGTGATCACATGTGTATATTTTTCAGACATTTTCATTTGAATAAAGTAAAGTATTATTTGTTTTAAAGCTAAATTAAATAAATGCATTTATTAAATTTAGATTTTGCTTTTGTATTTTCCAAAAATTCGGAATAATAAATTGTATTTCTTAAAAAATATTTTTCTATTGAGTAGAGACACCTTTTTTAATGTTTAAACTGGCGCAACTATTAGAAAAAAGAACTAAAAAAAAATTGCCGATCACATAACATTTATGTTTTACATATTTATTTTTATTTGTACTATGTCTTTATTTTGATCTAGGACTATTAAATGCCAAAATAATTACTCACAGGGAATTATTTAACATTACTCTGTGGTAAAATGCATCGAATAGAAAGAAAAATTAAGATATCTTGAAAATTACTTTTTTCAAATCATTATTTTTTATGAAGATGAAATAAGAATTTCAAAGTTTATCACGTTTTAAATTTAAAATGAAGAACAGGAGAATTAATGTCCAATATTAAGAAAATATATTTATAGAAAAGAATAAGAATTGGATAGGAGTTTTGAAATTTCTAGATGTGTAAACCATTCTGAGAAACCAGTAAGAGGCTTCAGTGAATGAAGTGAAAGATTTAAACAAGAAAAGCTGAAACCCTACGTAGCTCCAGAGATGTTGAAGTGCTCCCACATACTAAACAAACTAAGTCGGAAAATTCTGGAGAAAGATGTGCTGTTTTCATACTAAAAGAAGTTACTTTTACTCCAAAATAAGCAAACAATAATAATAATAATAATAATATTGTCAAAACACATGTAAAAACGTACACAAATATCTCCATTGCAAGCCTTATCATTATAGGCTAATTTTTCAAGAAACCAATACCATAGGTGCCAACTCTCCTATTTTTAAGAGAGAGTTTATACAAGAAAGTTTTTATAAACGTTTTCAGATTATGCAATCACCGAAAATATGCTTAAAAGATTCCTTTATAAAAGTATTTGTGACAAATCTGATTTAAAAATTAAAAAGTTTGGCAGCTATGCAATACAAAATCATAAGAAGTACTCAAACAAAAAAGTCCTTTATGTATCGTGTTGCAGCGTGTGAAAATGGTCTGTTATCCTTAAAAGAAAAAGTAATTTATAATAAAAGAAACTTGTGCTGATATTGATATAAAGGATTTACTTCAGTTAGAGCCCCTTAAATAAATAATAGGCCGGCGCATCACCGCCATTTTTTTGCCTCGTAAGAGGACAGCATTTCCGCTTGGCGATTTTATCGCTTCACTGGTGGTTTTAAGAAGTTTTCATCTAAAAATAAAATCGACCAAAAATGATCAGCAACACAAGTAATCTGTTTCTGTTTCTTAAATAATTCATAACATTTGAAAGGGGGAAAAAAAAAAAAGAGCGTACCAATTAAAATTGGAAAGTTTTTTCAACGACCTAATACTATCAGGACTCGGAAACAAGACAACTTTGGCGAACCAAAAAAACGTCGCCAAGACTACAAACACACAGTAAAAAAGCGTTTCTTAAAATAATTTATGGTTATTAAAATACATATTTAGATTTAAATAATACTTTTTTTTAAATTTTTTACTTTATAAATGTCAGAAATGCAAAGAAAAGTATAAGTGAATAACAATAAAACTTACTATGCAAAGCTGTGCATTAAGTCCCGGGATCCAAGAATCTGGACGACAATTTGCAGCCCATTTTCTCCTTCTTGCAATATCCGAAGGAAACCTAAACATTTTGTATCCTTTTCTGGAGTGTTTACAGCAGTTTATTGCTGAACAACCTCCCATATTGCAGTTTATTTCACTAAAATTACGAGCAAGACGGTAGAAACAATGGATGCCGTTTGTTTATCACGCTGGGTACATGCGGCAACCCTAAGGCAAAAAAATGTCGGATGCGCCAGCTCGTATATATAGGAGCCTTAACTTCAGTTTACAGCGTCATGATTACTTGAAGTGGCCACAGAGTTCACGTGAAAAAATTTGCCGAATATCCAGAGAAAACAACAGAACTCTCTTAGGAATATCCTTGGTATCTTATCCAATATCACCCACAATGCAGAAAATAATACACATCCCACTGTAATTCAGCAAGCTATATTACCAATTAGTCAATTGTTTCAAGAAAGAGCTGAAGAACGCAATAATTATTTTCGCTTATTTCGAAAAAAAACTTTGCACAAAAAATTTTAAGACTTTCTTCTATTCGCGATGTTCTTAATAGCTTACGTTTGGAAGTGTTAACTGGAATGAGATCCAAAATACAAAAAAAAAGTCAAATTCATTTAAAATAAAAATAAAATAAAAATAAAAAGCTCCAGAGAGTTATTACCGATTGAATCGCCTACAAGCATTTATGACATATAGAATTCCAATTACAAAGAAACAGATGATAGATCTTTAATATGCAGTGATGATGAAATTTTTCCTTACTTATTTATTAATTGTATGAATAATTATTTTTATTATTACCATTTTTATATGAATATTTTTTTTTCTTATATGCTTCTATTTATGGTATCTTAAATAATATGTACTAATTGATTTTACATTACATTTATTACTTTAGAGTATTTATTGTTTTGCAGTAAATAAACACTCCAAAAAAGGTTTTTTTGAATAAAAATATTAATATGCATCAAAAATAATACTTTCGTGACTAAAGAATTGACTAAACTTGGTTTTTAACAAAAAAAATAATTTTGGCCAGCCAGATTCGTCAAATACCCCACTGTGCGACTGTACAAGCTCGACTCCTTATTAACCGAGCTACTGTGAGTCCAGTTTTTGGGCATTTTCTCCGTTTGTCAGCGGTTTATAACATCACGGATTAAAGAACTCTGTAGCAGAGACTTTTGCATTTTAAAGGACTAGTTCCATCAGTTTTAGGCCCAAGGCACTTTTTTGAATTATTATTATTATTAAATCTTTTCTTGCCATTTCAGATTTTAGGAATATTAATTCCATTGTTTGCCGCCATGCGGCGTTGTAACCGATCTTATTTATAGCAAATAACCATTTTACTATGCCTAGATACGAATTTTAAGGCAATAACTTATATTTGTTTTAAAGTTAAGTTGATTGGGAAGGGGGGGGACAAACTTTAATGCACACGTTCTTGGTGCACATATGTGCGGGTGCACGACCAACATCTGAGTGAAAGTTGGGCCCCCTCCGAAATTTTTTTCTGGATACGGCCTTGAAACAAACATCTCAACTCTCGGTAGTGGTTGGCAGAAAGCACTCGTTCCCACCATTGACGACTATGGCTGTTTTTGATCATAGAGATATTTAAATCATTTATATTTCGTTCTACTTATGCAGATGTTTCAGAATGTGTTTGAAATAAAAAATACATTTAAAAATTAAGCTCGACTAAGCCCATATAAAAGGATATAATATCATACAGATTCATATTTCTTAGGAAAAAGCGATCGGCCGTTAGGCCAATCAGTGTTCCATCGAAGGCAATTTGTTGGGGAAAAATGGGATGATTAATGTAATCAAATTTTCATAAGGTTTATTCACGACGTGATTTATTTAATAATGTATCCATAATACTTACGGATTCTATTACTTTATAACTAAAACATGAATATTATTCGAATACAGTAGTTGCTGTATAGCATTGCATTTTGCACCTGTCATGTTACGAGATTTTGTCATACTTAATAATACCTTTCTGTTGTCGAATTATTCTTTTATTAATAAGTTTTCCATTTTTATTATGTATTTAATTTATGAATTTTGTCAATTATTTACCTCAAAATGTTAAAATTTAACAGGAATTTTTTATAATTCTAGAATTAAATCTTTTTTTTTTTTTTAATTATTATTTAGGACTGAATTAGTTAGTGAATTGAATGTTTTGAAATTTATACTGATTAAATTATTAATATAACGATTAGCTTATTTTTTTTTAAATATAATTTTACATTCGAGTAATTTCTTCATCAGAAGTTTTAGTTAATTTGTCATGAAATTTGTATTTGAAAGAATTTTTTTAATGTCTTAATTATTCATAGAAAATTGAGCTGAAAAATATTTTCATTTTTAATTGTAATTTTTCCAGTCGAAAGTTAAATCTTATGCATCCTAAATTAAAAATATTTTCTAGCCTTTTTTACAAGAATCTATCAAAATATATGAAAGTCCATAAGAAATATTCTTTTAAAACATATTTTTACTTTCTGCAATATTCATAAAAGAAAATATTGGATTCGTAAAACCTTTCAACTTCTAGTCTTCAATGGATTGCATATTTAACCCCTTGAACTTAAATGATGAGTCCAGCTTATCATGAGTTTCGTAACACTAATTATGTTCTTATATGTATATACAAAAAGCATTCCATAAAAACTGAGAGTTATTTTTTTACGTAGTGGCAACACTGCAAAAATAAAAAATAGAAGTGCAGGCGATTTTTTCAAACTGTTAACTGTACTTTTATACAAAATTCTAAACGAAGCAGACGATTTTATTTTCCTATTTCCGTGCTTGTTTAAAGAAGTGTTTTATTTGCCCTACAGAAGTGGAGATGAGTGATTCAGAGTTATAAAACGAAATGCGTGGTGCGATAAAAGTTTTCTACCGTTTGGGCAAAACAGCTCCAGAAACAGTTAAGTTAATGAAAGAAGCTTACAAAGACATTTTGGTGAGTCTACGATTTTTAGATGGCATAGTGATTTCAAGAAAGGCCGTTTGTCTGCAGAACTGGCTCCTAGGCCTGCGTAGAATGCAAAATATCGACGCTTTCGATATGTTTGTTGATGCCGCTATCTCCTATTCGCCGATTTTCTTGACGGATTACCCACACAGTGTTAACATTTCGATCATTCACAACACTTTTTGGTCGCCCAGGCCTAGGAGCTAGTTTTGCAGACAAACGGCCTTTCTTGAAATCACCATGCCATCTAAAAATCGTAGACTCACCGAAATATTTGTCTTTGTAAGCTTCTTTCATTAACTTAACTGTTTCTGGAGCTGTTCTGCCCAAACGGTAGCAAAATTTTATGGCACAACGCATTTCGTTTTTTAACTCTGAATCACTCATCTCCATTTCTGTAGGGCAAATAAAACAGTTCTTTAAACAAGCACGGAAATAGGAAAATAAAATCGTCTACTTCGTTTAGAATTTTGTATAAACGTACAGTTAACAGTTTGAAAATATCGCCTGCACTTCTATTTTTTAGTTTCGCGGTGTTGCCACTACGTAAAAAAATAACTCTCAGTTTTTATGGAATGCCCTTTGTATAACAATAAACATTCATATACATGTGTGAAACAAATACAGTGAAACCTCTCAAGTTGGACGCTTTTTCTCGGAACGGAATGTATCCATTAACATTATGTCTAACCCCTATAAGTTGGAACCTCTCTAAGTTGGACACTTTTTCTTGGAACCGTAGGTGTCCAACTTAGAGAGGTTTTACTGTATTATTTTTAATAATAACAAATTATTTGAGCAACAAAACCGTAAGTTTCTATATGAATCCCACCTATTAAAACTAAGAAAATTAAATTGTCTGCATGAGCAGTGCTGACTGAAAATAAATTGCAGTTCAAGGGGTTAAAGATGTTCTAAACATGATTTGACCATTCAGAAACTGACTGTGTGTGTGTTAGATGTGATGAAGCTTTGTACCTGTGAGGAGAAAAAAAATAAATCCCCCTCCCATACATACACTCTTCTATGTCAATTTACTATCAATTTCACCTCTAATTTGTTGTTTCAAAACATTAATTTAGACTAATAAATATTAAGCATTAGCACCGTCGGAAGAAAAAATTAAATTTTCTTGTATTTTTAACTAAAAAAGAAAGCAGTCATTACTTTTTTTTTTTTTTCTTTTTTTAAACGCTGTTAGTGAAATGTGTATTAATGGTTTTTAAAAGATTCGAGGTCAGGGTGTCATCAACATTTTAGACTGTCTTTCAGAAAAATTTAGCATGCTGTGTTTAGTAAAAAATCTGGAGTGACTCCACTCGACTTTCCGAACATTGAGTAATTAAAAGTTTTGTAGATAAAGTAAAGAAAGAGTAGTTGTTAAACAAACAAAAGAGAGAAAACCATAATAGAGTGTTTGAGTATTTTTCTCCATCTATTACACGTTGTTTTATTTAACGCTACTGAACTTTGAGCCCATAGATCACAATGATAAAGAAATTTTCGTTGTGTCCCTGTAAAAACCTATAAATGCTAGATTCACCAAAATGCTTATAGTTAGTGAAACAGTGATTTATAATACTCATATAAATTTTCAGCTGAATTCAATAAGGCGTTTAGATGCTATCGTACTTTTTAAAATTTAGTCCCATAGGCCATAATGATAAAGAATTTTTCTTTGTGTCCCTGTAAAAAAACTATAAGTGCTGGATTCTCCAAAATGTATACAGATTGAGTATTTGTGATCTATAATATGTGTATAAAATTTTTGCTCAATTGAATAAGGCGTTTAGATGCTATCGCACTTTTAAGATTTCGCTCCCATAGGCCATAATGATAAAGAATTTTTCTTTGTGTCCCTGTAAAAAAACTATAAGTGCTAGATTCACCAAAATCTATAGGGTTCGTACTATGGTGACTTACAATATGCGTACTAACTTTCAGGTTAATCGAACAAAGCGTTTAGACGCTAGCGTGTTCACTCACAGACATACACACACACATACATACATCATCGTAAAAATAGTGAAAACGGACTCAGGGGACCTCAAAACGTATAGAAACATCAAAATCTCGAATTCGGATTTTTGACATGATTACAATACTTTCCTCACTATAGTGTTCGGAAAGTAAAAAGCTGAGCGAAATCCCTCATGTGATATGGCCATAAGGGAGAAGATGCTGGGTTCGATCCTAAGTCACATTCATCTTAGCTGTTTGGAGTTTTACAGGGTTTTCCCTGAAACTTGCATAAACATGGCCTAGAAACCTTGCATAGTCAATCAGTCCCAACCTACACAACACGATCCAGTTTTGCCCTTTACCATTATTGGATATTATACTGATTGTTCATGTCAATTTAAACTTCACAATTTTCTGAATTACTCGCATGTGTACACAAGATTTCATTAAAGAAAATCCTTAAAAGATCACCCCCCCCACCCCACGTACACACATATCACATATAATGGAGGGTGTTGTGTTGTTTAACATAAATTGACTATGAGAGAACCCTAAGCATGGGTGGTGGCCTTTCCGTGGGTCTCTTTATAAAGAGACCCACGGAAAATAAATCTTATAAACAGCTTCTTAATAATAAGCTAATCTTTTAAAAGCTTATTTTCTTTATTAATAAGCCTAATAAAACAAGTGCCCGAAAAGTAACACTGTAAACTGTTATCATTGCTAAAACACTTTATTGAAATAAAGAAATAAAAATTTATTCTTTATTTGGAAGAATGAATAAAAAATGGGAAAGAAAAAAATCACAAACTTCGCCAAGAGAGTCTCATACTAAAGTTGTGCCCTATTTTCAGCAAATGAAAGTCATGGTTAAGTACCGTCATATACAGCTGTTAAGAAAATATAAATGATATTCAACTATTTGAGGTTCATTATGTTGATTAGAAACACGGTTACTTTAAAACAAGGAATATAAAAAGAAAAAAATTTAAGTAAATTCCTACATACAAACACTGTCGAAAAAGTTTTTTTTTTTTTTTTTTAAAATTTTGAATTAGGAAATAAAAAGCGCGTGTGAAAAATGAAATAAAAATAATTATAAGATTAAAAAAAAAACACATTTTATACACCATGTTTTAAATTTTCTGATGAATCATAGAGCTCTTATCAATATGCATAAAATTTTTAAAGTGATAATGACGTCAATTTTTGTGATATGCATAATTTAACTTTTTATAATTTTTTAATGTTCACGTTTAATTAAATGTATTTATTTAAATCAAATTGGAGTGTAAAGGTTGATATTTTTATCAGCCAGGGTAGCTCAGCGGTAGAGCATCCGTGCGTTAAGCGGAGGTGCCTGGGTTTGATTCCTGGCTCTGGTATTTTTCGCATAGTTGGTAATAAATAAAAATATCAACCTTTACACTCCAATTTGATTTAAATAAATATTCATGGTTGATGAATTCATGAATAAAAATTTCTAAATTAAATGTATTTATTTGTATGTCGAAAAAAAATTAACTCGTAATTTTTTTTTTTTTTTTTTTTTTTGGCAACAATTATTGAAACGCTATTAGGATGTTATTATCTTCATATTTTAATTAATTGTAAGAAAACTAATCAAAAATTCGAAAATCGGACTTCGAAGTATTGTGTTGTCACCGTGTTCTGAGCAATCCTGAAAGTTTCAAATTTCTAGCTAGTCGGGAAGTTAGTTAAAAATCGATTGCAAGATTTGTACAAGATATAGGGAAAGTGTGAACTAATAATAGGAATTGAATAGACTAAAAATGCATTGACATTAAGGAACAGCTTTAGTATAGGACCACTTAACGAAATTTGAAAACTGGCTCCTAAGTTGCTCGGGCGATTTTTGAAAAGTTTTTTTTTTTTATTATTCAATTGCAATAGCCATTTTAATTCATCACCAAACTGGCAAAAGATAATAAAAGTCGCCAAGGGGATTGTTTAATAAAATTGTGCCTACTTTAGTTTGTGGATGTAAAATCAAGGGGAAAACCTATAAGACAATTCGATTAATTTAAATGAATATTTTAAAAATAAATAAGTTAAATAAAATTTTAAAGCTATTATGACATTAGTTTTATCAGGTATTTTTGTGTGAACAGGTTTAAATTTAATGTTCATGTGTAAGGAAGTTTTTTTTTTTCTTTTTTAATTTTGAAGTGAAAATGGGGTTTTTATTTAATATCTTGCAAACTAATTATCCTATTGATTTAAAAGTTGCAGCGCTAGATAGATTTTTATAAGGTTAATAAATGTACAAATTTTTGTAGAGATCAGTGAACTGTTTACTTTGTATAACGAAATAGAATCTAATATAACACATCCTGCAATTTATCAAAATAAAATCACCGTTCAGAAATTTTTTTTGGAGTGGTTTTACCTAGAAGCTTTTTGCTTAATAGTTTTATTTATTAATAAAGATCTGTCTTCCAGAAGGCTTAAAAATGAAATTTTTATACCTACTCAGTATTCACCGACACCGAGCACATACTGAGTTCTTGGTGCAGCACTTGTAAAGTATAAAATTTTAAAGGATTGTCTTTTGAAGTGTGTTAATTTTTTCATAAATGAAAAACTTTGTAATGAAACACAAATTATGAAATAAAAAATACTCCAACTGCTTTAGATAAAAATAATAGTACAACATTTCATCAGGCAAAAAAGGAGACATAAGTGGCATTTTCATGCACTCTTGCATAACTTTTTTTGCCTGATGAAGGGTTAAGGCTATTATGTTTACCTAACAAGGAAACATTCAAAAGGTGTCGTCTTCAAAAAATATTGAAAAAAATATGTGATTCTACTTTTCATAAAACACCAGGAAGTGAAAAAAATATCGGCTGAAATGAATTACAGCGACCACAAAAAATTATCAAAATTAAGCCTATTTGGCAATTTAGTGCTGTTAGGCGTTCAGTTTGCTAGCACCGAGATTGCCATGTACGAACAGAACCGTGTTTTGTTTCTTCAATGAGTATTCAAAATCAATCGCCAAATATACTTAATTTTGATAATTTTTTGTGAATTCGTTTCAGCCGATAATGTTTTCCCTTTCTGGTGTTTTAGGAAAAGTAGAATCACATACATTTTTTTCAATATTTTTTGAAGACGACACCTTTTGAATGTTTCCTTGTAAGATGATTTTTTTTTTTTTCACTTTTTCGTATCGTCTGACAAAGTTTATTTATTAAATTTGAACAACAGATTTTTAGCACATTGAACAGTTAAAATATGTAATAAGACTTGATATTAAACAGAAATATAACATTGAAAATGCCAACGTATTTAGTGCAGTATGCTATATGGTACGAAAACTGCAGTTTGCTCTTAATATTTTTTACATTGGCATTTTTAATGTTGTGTAAATATTTATACATTGAACTGTTATTTAAATTTATAATTAAAATTAACATAAATTGAGAAACTGACACAAAGTCCTTTTTTTTTCACTACTGTTTGGATACAGTTTATTACCATCTAATTACAAGTACAGTTATATTCAAATAGTAGTAGAGAAAACAAAAAGTTCTCTTTTACTTTGGTGTGTCTCTGAAATATAGTCATCACAATTGAGCTCTGCGAGTCATAACAAAACTATCTTTTGATCAGGGATGTGATCAAAAAGACGAAGATTAAACTGTATTACTATATGCCAAGACAAGACATTAAAATTAAATGCATAACAAAATTTATTGTATTAGAGTAAGAAATATATTTTATAATCTTCAATTTGTAAAAAAGAAATGATTTTATGATTTAGTATTCAATTAAGTTTTATCTGATTAGCTGATTGAACAAATTCACGCACAAAATACAAAAAGTTAATAAAATAACATTTTTACGACAATTAATATTCAATAGAAGTAACTTAAAGCAACAACATAAAATCAAGTAAAAATTCATTTCAGTAAAAAAAAAAAAAAAAAAAAAAAAAATCAATTTAAACTTAAGTGAAAAAGAAAATATAAAATTACCTGTATATAGCGTTTCTTAGATGTAATCGATGTCCACTAAATTATTGCCAGGGAGAAGTGCCTCAATCGTGCAGCGTTTTAATATACACTGCACAATTTAGACACTCACCAGGCTTTTGACTTTAGTTACAGTGACCCATGGTCGTTGACCTCTGCAGAAGGGGTGCCTTAGAGGGTGGTCATTCATATTTCTGTAGGAGGGCTGCCTCAGTGTGGACTTTCAGAGTTCATGGTTGGATTGAGGAGAGAGAAACTTCAACTTTTCTTTCGCTCTTTTGAAAGTGACTTATTTGAAAGTGAGGAGAGAGAAACCAATGAATGTTAAAGAATTAAGTACTTGAAATATGAGTAAAAATAAATAAAAAAGCAGGAGGAAATTAAAATATGTATACATATATATAGAAAAGTGACTTGTTTGAAAATATAGACTACTATAGAGCCTTAAAGCTAGCCACTCTAAGGATTGCTTCACCTTTATAAGTAATATTTTGGATTGAACTATAAAAAAATATTAAATAGCTTTATCTTCTCCTCCCCCTCCACACACATACCAAAAAAAAAAAAAAAATAAGATAAACATATATTAAAGATATTTATTATACAGTATTTTCTTTCAACTATCAGTTATACAAGAAAATATATCACATATAATAATTAAATATCAAAAATAAAGTGTTTTTAAATTATCATAAGACGCTTTAAATGACTATTTTAGCAATGGGAAATTCTTCCATAGTTTTGTTTATGATAACAGTAAAGAAAATTTATAGTTTCTCTAAATTATAATAATGATTTATTATTTTATACAAAAGATATGTGTCATTTTATTTACAAGAACTATTTTGAAAAATTAATTATTTTAGCAATAGCAAATCACAGTAATGTTTAGTTCATCTATGGTAAATGATAGTTAATATATATATATATATATATATATATATAACTGCACTAAAATAACTCATTTATTTTTTTTTTTTATTTTTTTTTTTTTTTAAGTAATTTAGTATAACCACATGAAAGATAATTTATAAATATTTTTACAAGATTTATTTTAAATGAATCTATATAAATATTTTAACAAAGGAAACTTTAGTTAATTTTTTAGTTTATCTATGGCAGAGTGGAAATAAAAAGATAAAAATTACAATTGAACCAAATAGTGATTATTTTTACTTAAATATTTATGCAACATATTTTTCTCACATGAAACACAATATCAAAATGCTTTTTATAAGTTTTACAAATGCAAATTAATCAGTACTTATTTTAGTGAAAGAAAATTAAATTGATTAATTTTACTTTTCTATGGTAACATACACTGATGGTGCTAATATATTTACTTAAATTTTAATGTAACTTTTAACTCTCTTCTGCATTAGTTTATAAGCAATCAATTTTTAAAAAGTGTCACAAATTTCAGCAGTGTCATCGATTTTATATTTCATTATTTAATCTGTTTATTACTTTCATTTCATATTTTTATTTCCATTTCGCTGTTTTCATATAACGTTCATTAAGAGTTATCTGCTAAATTTGGATATTTCCCCATTTTCATTTTTAATAAAAAGACGAATATGTTTTTCTTTAATTATAACTTAAATAAAGTTCAAAATTTCGAGTACATGAAGCAACAATAAATTAACACATAAGCATGGTTAATATGTTTTTTTTTTTTTAAACCCAGAACAGTATAAAAATTATGCAGAGATAGAGAAACCAAACCAAGTTTTTGTCAAACATATGTACGTAAACCATTAAAAAAAAAAAAAAAATTAATAATTATGTAAACTGTAAGAACTGCTGAAATTTTTAACACTGCTCTGTTTCTAAATACTATATTACTCAACTTTTATTTTAAATAACGAAATCAACTTAAATAAAACTTCATATGAAATAAACACAACACAACGAATGATTATTAAGCCTTGCGTGATATAGTCTACGAGTCACACAAGAAATTAAAAATAGATGCAAAAATGTAGTACGTAAGTAAAAAATTCTTACCAATCTAAAGATGTTATCCACACTTTTAAGGTACAACAGTGTAATTTCTCTCTCTAATGGCGTTGATCCATATATTTTTTATCGTTGCATGCTTTGAAATTATTTCAACGTCTGTGTCTAGCATGTTCGTTTGTACAGCAATTTATCACCATATTTACTATAAAAAATGAATTGATAGGAAAACATAAAGAAGAAATATTAATTTTTTGAAATAAGGCGAATGATTTAAAAAAAAAAACACAAATATAGCGAAAATAATAGCATATGATAAAACTAGGATCGTCAATTGAAAACAATGGTGGGCGCGGGAAAGTCGAGCTCTTTTGCCATCCACCAGGGTGCCCTTTAATTATTGACGTCACGAGGAAATGCTCTATAGCGAAAATAGATGTAGATGGAAAAACCAGGATATTCAATTGAAAACAATGGTTTCCGCGGGAAAGTCGAGCTTTTTTGCCAACCGCCAGGGTACCCTTTAGTTATTGACGTCAGGAGGAACTGCTCTATTAACACAGATTAAAAGAGACTCTTCTTCCTTGTCTATTATAAATATATGAGAAGGAAGTTGAAGTGGAAGACCGTATGTATACTCAGAGAGCTGCAGCTGCCCGATCTTGCTGGAAAGTTGCACTGTCTCCCTAGACGCAAAGCTTCCTAGATCTACTATCAAGCCTGAAGGTCCTCTTCGTGACGTCACAACCGGGGTCCCTCCGCGTCGTTTACTTTCGCCTGAAACCTCTTAAGATCTTCTCTTAAAGCTTCATTTCTTCTTCATAAAAACAGATTTCTCATTAATATTCCGTTAAAAAATATTATTTGGCATTTATCTACCATTTTTATTAAAAATATATGTATATGTATGTTTTTCCCCCATAGCTTCAGCTAAAATAGATATATTTTCCCTTTCATTTATGTTTATACATGTTTACATCATTAAGTATTTTTTTAAATCAAATATTTGATGTTATACAACTAAGATTGTACATGTTATTTTAATAAACGAGGGAAATACACCGAATTCCATTGGAATAATTTATTTTATAACTATTACACCAAGGAAATTAAAATATTTAAATAATAATAATAATAAATCTTGACACACGTTCTTTAATTTTAAATTTCCAAATTTTAGCATATAAAGATTTAAAATTGAGTTAAAACAACAAGAATGATATTTAATAGTGCTCATTTGAAAATTAATATAAATGAAAATTTTTATTATACTTATTTTATCAATTATTTATTTTATTTTTAATTATATTCACATATAGAAGTGTATTTTAAAATTAAATATATAATGCAATAAATCAAGCTTTGTATATTTTTACATTATTTAAAAAAGTATTGTGATATATTCAGAATTTCATTAAGATCATTCAACTTCGAAGTTTTGTACAAAGAGTATTAAATTAATACTTAAAAAATAAGTATTAATAATTTTCAGATATACATGCATTCACTCTTTCTATATTTCTAACTGTGACTTATAAAAATTGAAGTATGAATCTAAATTCAATCTTTAAAAGTACAAAAAAATATTTTTTAAATCCTCTATTTTTGGCTATGTAACATATTTGAAAATATTAAGTATGCACATTTTTCAGAATTTTTATACATGAATTTGAAAGTTTATTTTCTGAAATGTAGATACAACAACTCTTTAGTAAATGCTGATTTGTAAATTTTGAAAAAAAAATTCGAGTTATAATAAATACGAGATGTTTGAATTACTATTTCAAATTAGTCTGTATTAGGCAAAATTAAAATCATCCAGTTTATAGGTAATATCAAATAAATTTGAAATAATATTTGCCAAAAGAATAATAAATTTTTAACATGCATAGATACATTCAGTACTTTTAAATTTCCAATTTTTAACATATGAAGATCGAAATTTGAATGTGAAATTTATATTTTAAGAACACTAAAAATTTATATTTAAAATTATCCCCTATTTGCAAAGCACAATAATTGAAAATGTTGTACATACATATTTTATGAAATTTTTATTGATGGCTTTCGAAGATTACTTCATAAAGTATAAATATATCATTTGAGTTACTATAATTGTTTTGCAAACATTTAAAGTAAACAATTTGAAGTCATAAATATAAGATGTTTAAAAAATATTTCATATTAATATAAAAGAAATTTTTGGATCATTCAATTTAAAATTATATGGGCCGAAAAAAAATTAAAACAATATTTAAAAAATCTGTTTCAGATAAATTTATATTTCCTAAACAAATTCACGCACTACAAACTACTTATAAAAATTAATTTCCACAATGAATAGAGACAACTTTCATATCAGAGAAGTACAATACTAAATTTCGAAAAAAAATAATTTTATGCTCTACATTCGAGATTGTAGGAAGTGTTTCTTTCTTTCTTCTTCTTTTTTTTTTCCTTTGGGAAAAAAAAAAAAAAATCGATAATTTCGTTTGAAATTATCGAAGATACATGGCTCAACTATTAGTTTTAAAGGTATTTATTATTTCTTTTAAAAATATTTATATTGAATGTTTGCAACATTCAGGAGGATTTTCCTCCAAGGATGCAAAGATGCTCCTATATATACAAATGTTTCTTACAAGTATTTCGGCCCACCAGCGGCCGAGCGGTTCTGCGCACTCAAAGCTGGTAGACGTGAAGTGCCAGGTTCAATCCCAGGTCGCACTCATCGGCCTAGCCGTTCGGAATTTTCCGTGGTTTTCTTCAAAATTGTGTAAATATGGGATAGGAACCCTTAGAAAACCCCCCATGGAGGGCATTCCTCTCAGGCCTAGGACCCTAGTGCAGTCCTCACAACCCAACCCAACCTATGTATTTCTTTTTATTTCACGATGATGCGTTAAAAATAATCGTAATTGTGCTCATTTATACAAAATTTCCTCCTATACTGCCATATTAATAATTATCATCAAACGTTGTGGTATCTCCACCTGTTGGCAATTTTCACCAAAAGTTGAAGGACATTTATAAATTAAGAAGCAACTCAAACTTTTATGAAATTCTGTTTATTAGTTCCTGAGATACAGATACCACATTATTTTGTCACACACACACACACACACACACACACATATATTGACATTTTCTAAAACTGATCAGATCATGTTTGTCCCTTTCAAAACGTGTAAATCCGTCGAAAACCAGAAATAGAAAATGTTTACGAATCCAAGACGTTTTTCTATTGAATTCAGAAGAAAGAGAAAAATAAATAAAAATAAAACAAAAATTTGAAAATTAAAACCTTCTAACGAGTGGTGTTGCCATTCCGCTTTTCATAATTTTTAATGTGCCCCTATAAGACAAAGTTTCGTATAAATGAGAATAATTTTTAATGAATTATTGTAAAATTAAGAAAGAATTATTCATAACAGTAACAGTCAATCAGGATAACAGTCAACCTTGCGTGGGTGAGTGTGTAAATTTTCAATATGGATATCTTTTAAAAGAACTCGTCAATACTTTTAAAACGAATGATTGCGCAACGATCTGTAATAATTAAAACAAAGTTTTTTTTTTTTTTTTTTTTTTTTTTTGCATTTGGAGAAAGTGTCTTCCGTGGGGGGTCCTTTTACGGGGTTCTAGCCCTATATTTAAACGTTTCGGGGAAAAACAAGGAGAACTCCGAAAGGATAGGTTGACATGTGTCACCTAGGATCGAACCCGACACCTAGTGTCTTCGAGAGCAGAACTTTTTCACCACTGGTGAGAGACTTTCGTAATTTTTAAAGAATTTTTACGTAATTGCTATCATTTCTAAATAGACCGTGGGCCATAAGCTAAAAATGTCATTTAAAAACAAGTTCGTTTCAACTTTTCGGGGGCAACCTGAAAATGTTGCTAATATATTCTTTTTAATATAGGTAATGAAAATATCAAATGTTCTGGAAGTAAACTTTGCACATAAATTTGGAAAATTGATTTCAATTTGAAGGAATTGAGTTTACATTTAGGATGCTGGTTTAAAGCAGTATGTAATATATTTCTGGTAATACTGTGATTCGTTGAATAAATTTTAAAATTTAGCACACAAGTGCTAAAATCATACTCCTGAGAAAAAGTACTAAAAAAGGGGAAAATATTAATATGTAGTGGATCTGCAGATCAGGAGCCTCAACGTCCTATTTTCATCACTCATTACTCATTAGATCACTGATAGTTTTTATTAATTTCATATTTATATCTATCATTATCATCATCAATTTCAACCTTTATCAGTCCACTGCAGGATAAAGGCCCCTTCTAGGTGATTCCAATCTGCCATGTTTTCTGCAATTCTTCTCCATTCTCTCTTCCAAACTTCACAATTTTATATCTTCAACAACACACTGGTCTCTTTCTCGGTCTTTTGTTTTATCTCGGTATTCCAAATAGGAGTGGTGGTCAATCTATCATCATTTCTTCTGGAAGTACCCAGTCCAGCTCCATTTTAACTTAATTCTAGAAATAACGTCAGTAAAATTGGTTTGCTCCCTAATCTAATACAAATGTTTCGTTTACTGTCTCTTCGAGTGAATCCTAACATGCATCTCTCTCTCTTTATTATACATATGTAATGTATGCATATATATGACGACTCGCTACATAAACAGATACATTTCTGGCGGGGGGTTACCACCCCCCTTCAACTTTCCGCTATATATCTCTGTCTGTATCTATCTCTCTACATATGTATATTTATATATTTTCCATGAAACAGCTTTCTATTAATGCCTTGTAAATAATAAAAACGTACCAAATATCCTGTAAAAAGACTACATAACATACCGGAATTATTTTGTATAACTCTCTAAACTAATTATCAATTCTATCGCAAAAATTTTTCATAGAAAAACAGGCTTTGAAACATTCTAATAACATTTCATTATATTTAGTGTAACCGTGTTAAAATATATTTTTAATACATACCATACCATCTATAGACCATAATGGTACAATATTCTTTTGCGTGTTCCTCAAAACGTGTTACCGTTATTATATACACCACTAAAAATGATACACCTAATTAATTATAACTCACTAATATTTCAACCTAATTTGACATCATTTGAATGATTACAGAATATCATCGGAATTCTTTTGTGTGGTCCTGTAAATAAATTTAGCTTATACATAACTTTTTTTTTTTTTTTTTGAGCGAGAAAATATGCTTTTAAATATGTTTATAATATACGTTAATTCCACTAAATGCAGTATAAACACGTTAAAATGCGCTTAGGTAAAAATTTGCTTATAGATCCTAATGTTATGAAATTATTTTGCGTTTTTCTGTAAAAGAACAGCAGTAAAAACATTTCAACTTATTCTATGTTTTTCAAAAATAATTGCTCGAAATTTAACAAAATTTGGATGATTACATGACATTGTCGGAATACTTTTGTAAGGTCCTGTACATTAATTATGAAGCCTAAGTACCCTATTTTCTACAGAAATAATAAATTTGAGCATCTCAATAATGTACGCTAATTTAATTTCGTTGAATACAGATTAACGAAGATAAAATTCGCTTAAACGAAATTCACCCCCTAGGCCATAATGATAAGAAAATCTTTGGTGTATCCCTCTACACGATCCATGAATAATCTAAACATAAAAAAATTACACAACTATTTTTATACAGAGTCTGAACATTTATACAAATTTGCAAATCAATCGGGGATTTTTGCGGCCGCTATCGCGGTACAAATTCTGTCCATAGGCCGTAATGATATATTAAAAAAAAAAAACTTTGGTGTTTCCCTGTACACACGCAAGAAACAGACACACAAACAGAAACCAAAATTTTTTTGAGTCTCCATATCCCTTTAAGACCGGAAACATATTTAATTTAAATCATTACATTCTTCTTTTTTTTGCAAACTGAAAGAATAATATGGACTATAACAACATTTGTTGATTGAAAATTGTACTTTACACTTTCTGCTAATTAGCTCGATCTTTTTTTTTTCCTGATTTTATTACATACGACTGTTCCAGATGCAAAAATGTGAGTGGATGTCGTAGATGTCTAACCCGTACAAATGTACGCTTTCGATCGGAAAGGGATATGGAGGCCTCCACTGACGCTTCGGTAATAATTTTGCTACATGTCAGAGTAAAACTTACTGTGATAACGCTTTCTATGGTAACCTAATGTTGTTGTCTAAAGACAGTTTGGACAGTTTTTTCATTTGAAGAAGAAGCAAATCGGTAGACATTTTTCTTTCACGAATATTTAAAACTTTCCACTGATCAGCAAACAATCTCACTTCAGCCCAGCTTATTTGAGAAAAACACGTCACCTTTGAATGTATCTCATCTCCGATGTACAAACAATTAGTAATTTCTTCTGATATTATATTACCTGTAATAATTCTACTTAAAAAGTAAAGGGAAAAAAAAGAGTAATAAAATAATTCGATCAAAATGTTTATAATACGCAAGATAATGATGTCGAGAGAAACTTTACATCTTATTTGAGAAAAATACTCCATTTTTGAATTTACCTCATTCCCGATATATAAACAATATGTCATTTTTTCCTTACATTATATGAAATGTAACGATTATTGTTTGTTTTCGTTAGCTGTGACCCTGCTCACCTATGCGCACGCGTGAGGTCTGCATTGATTTTGTTAAAATAGGGTAGAAGCGTAGAAGATGAGAGAATGTTTACATTTTACGAGTGAGAGATAAGTTGCGGTTTCTTTTTTCTTTTTTTTTTCTTTTCAGGACATTATTGAATTTTGAGGCGATACTTCTTCGTTATATTCGTATAAAGGCAAAATGCTGATTTTTCCCCCTTGTAATTTTTAAATAAGTGTAGAAGATCAGTTTTATTCTTCGATGCAAAATAAAATCCGTAAACTTAAAAGTAAATGCCTGTTTTCTTTCTTCTTCTTATTTTTTTTTTTTTTTCAGTTAAAATTTTTTTATTTGCTTACTTGATCTCTAAATTCGTACTATATCTGTCATACCTGAACACTTGTTTCATGCACTGATTATAGTAGTAAATTAATTAAAAATGACTTAAATTAGGTAAAATTTACATAATTCATTAATAAAAGAAGAGAAAAAGAACAACGTTTACAGTAGACTTTACCTGTAGTAAAAGTAATATATTTTTTTCTTTTAAATTATACTGCTAAAATAAAAATACCATATTTTTGGATCTCTATTTTACAGAAATTTACAGAAAATCGTATTTAAATCAAATCATTAGATTTTTTTATCATGATTATTTTACACCTTTTATTTTTCGCGCATATTGTCATATAAATTATATTAAATAAAATATTGTTAATTAAAATTTACCTTTAAATATCATCGGAATAAATACTAAATTAATTGAATAAACTTTAAATTCGCGTAAAAAGGTAAAATAAATATTGAAGACTCATAAAAAGAAAACGAACACGTGTAGAACGAAAAGCGCATTTGGCTAAGTGCCCATCTCATTCAACGCATCACCCCTTTTCCGAGTAGGATCGTTCCGCGAGAGGTAGACATGGTTTACGAAAACGGACAGTACTTAAAAATACACGAAAAGAAAGCAATAATAGAATTGGATGAAAATGTCAACAATACTCAAGATAATGTAAACATAAATAAACGTAAACAAAACATATCAAATGCTAGCGCGCGCCGCAACAACAGCTGCCATTGGTCTAAAAATAAAAGCGAAAATGAAATTACTGTTTTGATTGGAGAATAAGCAACTGAATGAGTAGAGAATTTGACTATCTCTAAGTGTAAGTAGAATAGCAGGACCGCAGAAATGTCAAATTTGTAGAATTAATTTAATTAATTATAAAATAATGTGCACATCTTCAGACCAGAACATTGCGAATTCGTAGATAATAGAATATTCTTTTATTTTTAACATTAATTTGAAATTGCCCCTCGATGATTGAAACGGACTTGAACGATATCAACCTATGGCCCACGGCCTAAAACAAATATTTAATTTTTTTAGAAATATTACAAAAATTTAAAAGAAATTAATTGACGCTTTTTAAAATCTCTGTTTGACACTTTTTTTTTTTTAAATCTATTACTTACAGTTGCTAATTTTTTGGAGATCTACTATGAAATTAATCATTTCTTGTCTTCGTATAATTACGCAAAAGAATGTTACACATTGTTTTTTTACATTCATTAATTAACTGAGTTAGTGATTTACCACAATTACAAATTCCTTCAAATTCTAATCCGTCATCCATTAGTTTTTATTTAGACAGTTCACATAATAGAAAACATTGATTTTCAGATTTCAAAAAGTTTTCCTCATATTCTGCCGTAATACAATGTAAATGAAAATTAACTCGATTGAAGTATATTAAATGATGGAATCTAAAAATTCATTCATGAAAAATGTAATTTAAATGTATGTGAAGTGTGAGGTGAAGACAAACATTGTTTGCTACATGCATTCCAAGCAGAAGGTAAGATAGTAAAACATAATAAACGGACCCGATGAATATCAGTTTCTTACAGATAAGGGACCCGGATTGTGACGTCACACGCTGTCCGCAGTGATACCTTCAGGCTTGATAGTAGATCTAGGAAGCTTTGCTAGACGCTTGTCTAAATATCACGGTGCTAAATATATTGGATGATTCAGCTTGTTCGTAGCCCTATTTCTACAAAGCCAACGATTCTTTGCTTTCCATTGGACCATTCAACTAACTGCCGATTGAGGTAACTGGTGCATATCAACGTAAGACTTCTAAAATTTAAAACTTTAAATTAATCTATAAATTCATTTCAAGAATAAAACATCTATTTCTGAGATATATTCTGAGGAATTCAAAATTTGAACACGCTTATTAAATACACTCATACAAATAACAGTTTGTATTCCAGTTAAACGTGATCTGAAGTCATTAAAATGGGTAAACCCAAATGCAATACAGAAAATAATCGAAACATGTCTCAAGTATGTTCGAAAGAATTTTCTGAAAAGAAACTGTTAAGTAGACATTTACTCCTTCACACTGTAGTAAAGTCGTACTCTTGTAAAGTATGTTCTCAAACATTTTCGCAAGAAGAAGACCTAAATACACATCTACGTATACATACAGAACAAAAGCCATATATATGTGAAATATGTTCTAAAAGATTTTCCGTGAAAGCAAATTTGAATAGGCATTCACGCACTCATACAGGAGAAAAGCCCTATATATGCGAAATATGCTTTAAGGGATTTTCACTAAAAAGTACTTTATTTCAGCATTCGCGTAGTCATATAGGAGAAAAGCCATACGTGTGTGAAACATGTTCCAAAGCATTTTCTGGAAAGAGAGATCTAAATTGTCATCTACGCGTCCACACTGGAGAAAAGCCATACCTATGTGAAATATGTTCTAAAAGATTTTCCATAAGTAAAAGTTTATATAATCATTTACGCACTCACACAGGTGAAAAGCCATATATGTGTGAAATATGTTCCAAAAAATTTTCTCTAAAACAAAGTCTGAATAGGCATTCACGCACTCATACAGGAGAAAAGGCATACGTGTGTGAAATATGTCAAAAAGAATTTTCTCAAAAGAGTAGTCTAAATATTCATCTACGCAAACACACAGGAGAGAAGCCATAGGCGTGTGAAATATGTTCTAAAGGATTTTCCCTGAAAGCAAATTTAAATAGGCATTCACTAACTCATGCAGGAGAAAAGTTGGTTGGAAATTAAACTTTTTTTTTTTTTTTAAACATCACACGTTGAACTTGAATTTGCCAAAATAAGAGACATTTTTGAACTTTCATTGACATTCCTTAAAATTCTTGCCATATTATTTTTTTCCTTTTGATGAAAATTATGCACCTATTTTTTTTTTTCTCTACTTTTATGTTATTAACATCTTAACTTATTTTATTTTAGTATTTTGATGATTCCGGTTTTGCCTGTAATAATTACACAATTTTCCATTTTGTAATGTATACATTTTTATTCTATTCTCTTAATGCAGCTATATTATTACTGTATCTATAATTCTATTATGTAGTATTGTATATTGTTTATTTTTTATTTATTTATTTTGTTTTTGTTTATTTTTATTTATGTTATTTTTTTTTGTGTGTGTTTGATAAATTTCAGGCGAGGCCGCCTGCTTGGCCATGATGGCCGATATGGGAAATTGTATTTCTCAGCTATCATATCTAGAGCACCTAAATAAAATAATAGGCCGGCGCATCACCGCCATTTTTTTGCCTCCGAAGTGGACAGCATTCCCGCTTGGCGTCCTTATCGCTTCCCTACTGATTTTAAGAAATCTTGATCTGAAGGTAATCCGGTGCAGATAAGCAATAAGCAACAATAATATTTCTAAAAACATTTTTTTCACAGTACAATCTCAGGATGTCATTTTATTCTGAGGATATCCTATGGATGTACTCCTACATAGATAGGCTGACGCATCCGCCATTTTCTATCCCACAAGACCGGCTGACGATTTATTATTGGTGGTTTTTCGACAATAAATTGCACGAATAACTACAGAAAAGGGCACCACCTGTTTATATTTTCTTCTAATCCAGAAAGAAGGAAAAAGTGGATCATAAACTGCAGATGTAACTCGTAGATACCTGTAGCAGGAGCACAGCTTTGTAGCGTAAAATTTGCCTTATTTTCAAATTATTTCATTTTATTTTCAAGGTTTTTTGACAAATTTAATATGAATATACTGTTTTATTAAGTTATTACTTTAAATTCTTTTAAAATTAACTTTAATGTTATATTTCTTATAAAGTGAAGGGTTGCAGTTTTGAGAATGTTGGCGATGTTCTTAAAATTGCCAACTTGTTTGTTTCGTGATAAGAAGTTCTAGCTCACTTGATCTGTATCGAAGTTTAAAGGCGATAACAACGATAATCAAGTAACCTAGCTTTCTCTACCGCCAACACTTTCCCAGACGGGATAGAAAATGGCAGACACTGCGCCAGCTCTTATCATATAGGAGTCTTATTTGTATCATCCTTTCACTGTATGCGTGCGCACCGCACGCGCGCCAGTTTAGTTATTGAATTGACGTCGAGCGGTGGTGTGAAACGCAGACGGTGTTTTCCGCTCGTAAAATGTATCTATATTAATGTTTATGTAATGTCCCCTTTTAGTTCTTAATAAATATTGTTAATGTTACGATAGTCTGTTGCCGTTTCTCTATAATATTGTTCGTTAATTTATATGAGTGTGTCATATTATTAATTTATTTTAATTAATAAAAATATGTCTACATCCATGTAATTTTCACACTTGAGATCATTATCTAATTTAAGATTATGATTAATAAAATTTTTATCAATCGTTTTAGATTATTTTTATAATTTTGAATATGTATGTGTATACATACATATATATATATATACTTACTATTCGAACAGTTATATTTAATATACCAGCTTAAGGAAACGAATTGACTAAATATGTTCAGTAATAGAAATTTTTATTAATTTTTTTTTTTTTTTTTTTATGGAATTATTTTAATTTAAATCAATTCAAATTCTAATAAAATGGATTTACTTAAAAAAAAAAAAAAATACTGAGTAATACAAATTATACTTTCCCTTGAAAATGGTTTTATGACTTTTATTTATTGACAATATTTATTCAACATACATATATGTATGCATACACTAAAGAGTACATACACTGTATACATGCGATTATTATACGTATGCAAATGTTTTGTAATGATAAAGATTTTTAAGATCTTTAATTTAGGCAGAAGTAGATTTGAAAATTAAACTATATTTTTATAATATGTTATTTTGTTTTCTTATAACTCTAAATTTTGAATTGTTATTGTTGATTAATCTTTAATTATATGAGTAAAATTTCATACATGTTAATACCCAGTACAAAAAGTAAAAAAAAAAAAGAGAGAAAATAATCGATGTGTCTCGGGGGAGGGGGGGGCAGCTTCCTAAATTTTCCTAACTACACTCCTGAATATGAATAAAATTGATTTATCAAATAACGCCATATTATATCAAAGTTTTGCATAAGAACTGAAAAATTTAAAGACAGGAAATTATATAATTTTTATTTTGCTCATGAACTTTCATTTATTTGTGATATAAAAATAACAATTAATTTTCTTTCAGCGTTTAATTATATTTTCTAATTTAAAGTATGTTTCCCATTATTTATTTAAGAAATGAAAGCTGAAAAACATTTTAAAGCTCATTAAAAAAAAAAAAAAAATCAGGCATTTATGGGTTCAAAAAATTATCAGACTAAAGCTATCAAGCTACTCAATGAATTTTTTTCCTTGAAAGGATTGATAAATTAAGGAATTCTGTAATAATCCCCCCCCCCCCCAAAAAAAAAAGTAATATTTTTATATTACAAAATAAATACAGTTTAATTTTAAGATCTACTTCTGCCTAAATTAAAAATTTTAAAACCTTTATCATTGCTAATAATTTGTATACATAGTTACTAAGGAAAGTTTTATAGTATTTCTCCAAATTATAATATATGTACAAAATTATTTTAAAGGTAATCTGAAAACATTGATATTTTATTATCCAAAATCTTAATTTAGATAATGATATCAAGTGTACAAATTGGCTGAAAAGATATATTTTTATTAATTAAAACAGGCATGAAAGTTTTCAGAATTTAGTCTGAAATCCTGTCTTTTGAAGGCCATCTTGGCTGTTTCTGACATCAATGTAAATCCAAAGAGAAATAATAAATTTTTTTTATGGGTGTGTTGGGGGGGGAGGGGGGTTAGCAAACTATATTGATTTCCTAAAGTATTTGATTATTTTGTTGAAAAATCCACAAAATTACTCTATTATTTTTATTTTGCTACAAATTCTTGAAATAACAAAGATGTTAATTGTAACAAAATTTTGTTCTATTTTCAAAGTTGATTCTAGAAATAAGATTATTTTAGTGTAAAATAAAATTCCTGCTTTTTTGGTAGCAAATTTCTGAAATATGCAATATTTTCGCAGTTGTTTGGGGATTTATTAGTTAATCTCACTGCAGTTAAAAATAAAAAATAAAATAAAAAAAATACATTTATTTGCAGCTAACGCCCGTATTCACCGATAACCTTAACCGCCAGTAGAACTGGCGGTTCAGAAGCTGCCGGTCGGTCCCGAATAACCGGGAGTGACAAATCGGTATTCACCGTTTACTTGGGAAATAAAGTTGTTGAACCAAGAGTATTTCAACCCACTTGAAACTATGAACGCTTATTGGCCAATAGGTTCACGTGATAACCTGTATTTTTAGCTTCTGTTTATATTCATTTTTATCGAAACGATCAAAAACAAGCTTTGAATTTTAACTTGCATTTTTTTTTTTTTCTTTTTTTGGAATTGCACACATCTTACATAAAAATGGTTGGAAAGAGTTCGTTAGTTTATGAAAATAAATTACTGAATATTTTTTTTTTTTTAAATAAAATAAAATAAAAAAATTTATTTTATTTTATAAAAGTTACTTAAAAAAAAGAAATAGATTTTTTTTTTTTTTTTTGCAGTTCTGAGTATCAAAATGTTAATAATCTTTGTAATTGCTCTAAAAAGAACTATTTTTGTTGAGAACAAAAAATTTTTTTATATGCTAATATGCTTAGATTTTACTACAGCATGCGAAACATTTCAGACAGTGATTTGAAAAATAAATAAAACATTGAAATTTAGAATAGAATTAAATAAATTTCACATTCAGTAATTTCGCCACTATAATCCTGAACTTTTTGAAGTTATTTTCAAAGAATAAGAATATTCTCCTCAAAATAATTACAGAATAATAAATTCTTATGTAAAGAAATAAAGTAATATCCAAGAGAATATTCTCTTTGATACATTTATCTATGCATACTTTGGCCGAGTACTGCGTACTAAGCCTTTTACTACTCGGCCGAGTACCGAGTAGTTGTAAGAAAGTTCATTCTTTATTATAAATAGTCTTTCTCAGATGTGAATCATTCTCAGATAATTCATAGAGAATATAAAAGTTCCTATACACTCAGGCTTAATTTAAGATGCAGGAAATTTACACATGAAATGAGAACATTAAAATAAATATTTTATCATCATTTCAAACATGATAGACTTCATTAATCTTCAAATTCTAGAAGAGTAAAAAGATAGGCGGTTTCGGGCCATAATTTGCAGAACAACAAATTTGATAATATTTTTTTAATAACATTTTCGTGTATTGTCATAAATTCATTTTCATTATTATTTTTTAAATTAAAAATGAATCTTTTTTTACAGTTTTAAAACTGTCTTACTTTTATTTGCACAAATATGTAACTAAAGTTTTATCCATTATATTAGTATTATATAAGGGGTTCTTTTTACTAAAATATTTTATTTTTGTCTGTTTTATAGATACAGTTTTATGTACTAAGATTTAAAAAAAAAAAAATGCATATTACACACATACAAGATGGTTACACTTAAATTCTTGAAACTAAAATGGATAAGCTCAAATCATGAATCGTCTGTATATCGAGTTTAGTGGCAATCTACTCGCCCGTTTTAACTGCAGAAAGGTGTTTGCAGCAAAAGTTTAATGACTATGTTTATATTTTGATATTTTTTTAGTTTAGTTATTAATAAACAACTCTTTTGAATACATTTCATTCAATAATACATAAAAATAATGAAATTATTACAACTACTAGGTATTGGCCGAATACTTAGTCTATATTTGGCCGAGTACCGAGTACTCGGCAAACTGGCCGAGTACCGAGTATATAACGAGTACTCGGTACAGCTCTATGTAATTTATTTATTTTTGTATTTTTTATTTATTTTGTATGAACTTATTATATAACAGATAAATTTTTATATTGGGCATTAATGCTTACGACAGTATTTTCTTTGATGAAAATATTACCACAGATTAGTGTTAAAAACAGTAAAAATAATCATCCGTAATTTGCCTACCTACTGCAAAATAATGTATTTAACTTTCAACAATATTCATTATTACAATAAATTTCTTGTTTTCACTTTAATAAAATTTTATTAATTTTGATAAAATTTATCTTGCTTGCATAAAGGGCAATTTGTTTTCACATCTCGAAATACTTTTTATTTTTGTTAAAATAATTACAAGATAAAAGGAATATTTTATATACCACGTTCTTAAATTTTCTGTTGAATCATATAAACTTGACAATTCTAAGTATTAATAAGTACTTTTCAAAGAAACTTTTTGATGAATTATCCCACCAACTTGAAAGAAAGTGATTAAATGTGTAATAAAGAAAGCAATAGAAGAAATTTTCAAACGTTTATTAATTGAATAAAAGTATTCAAAGAATGCATTGTCATCATGTTCTGAGCTATTCGAAAAGTTTCAAATGTCTACCTAGTCGAGATGTTAATTAAAAATCGATTGCAAGAGTTATACTGGACAAACAAAGAAAAATGTGAGTTAATAAAAACGTGCTAAAAAGGTTGTCAGTCTCCCTTAATTAGGGAATACATGAGGTATACAATAATATTGATAGCTTTATCACAGAAATGTTCGTAAATGGAATGATTACATCCATTCATGGACAATTAAAATAATTTTATAAGTATAGTTCAACTTTAGAAATTTTTTTATTCATTAATTCATCAACCGCGAATATTCATTTTAAATAGGTTGTCGGTGTAAAGGTTGATTATATTTTTCATAAACCAACAATGTGAAAAATGCCCGGATTCGATTCCCGGCTCTGGCATTTTTCATATAGTTTCCTATTCAAAATCTAAAAAAAAAAAAAAAAAAAAAAAAAAAAAAAAAATCACTTAAATTAACATTGAAATCTTCATTAAACATGTTTAACACATTGGCGGCTAATCTCGCGCCAGTGCATGATGCGGAATGCTGTTTGAGATGCCCGTCATGTGAGATCGGCAGCCAGTCTGTTAAAACTAAAAGGCCTTACTTTGAAGCTTGACAAAGCACAAAATGAAAAATAGAATTAAAGAACATAAATCTGATATTAAATTCCATAGAACAACCATTGCACTGACTAATCTTTATAAAAATAAATTTTGATAAACAAATAAATTAGCAAATTACAAAAATTATGTTTATACCCTACATCACGAAACTTCCAAAATTTTTAGAAATCGATACAGTTGCAACAGGGACAAACCATTGCTGAGTATAGACTGTAAGTGGTGCCATCTATTGCAACAACAGGACGAGGAAGATGTTTATGTTTACTTTTGTGATCTACATAGGCCCACCTGCGGCCGAGGTTCTATCCTCAAAGCTAGTAGACGTGAGGTGCCGAGTTTGATTCCAGGACGTGCGTGTCGGCCTAGCCATTCGGAGTTTACCATGCTTTTCTCCAAAACTTGCATAAATATAAGCTAGGACACCTTAGAAAGACCCCCCACGGATGGCATTCCCCCTGAGGCCCAGGACCTACAGCAGTCAATCGGCCTTATTCCCAAATCCAATCCAATCGTGATCTACATATTATGTGAAGCTGCTTTCGATGAAGTTGTGGAACCGTGACAAAAGCCTTGTGAAGCTTCAAAGTAAGAGGTTTTAATTTTAAATATATCTGAAAAAGTCACTTAGGAAATAAGATTTAAATTATATTTTTCTTGAGGCGTTTAAAAAGTATGTTACATTTTAACATTGAAAGTAAAAAAAAACACATTATTTAGAAGTGTACTACAATACGACACGCTATTTATGTACAGCATTTCTGAGTTGCTGCAGATACTTGTGAAAACATCGAAGTAATTGTTAGACGCAATGATTAAAGGTCTGCACGGGGCTGGGCTCAGCAGGCAATTTCTTTCTTTCTTTCTTTTTTTTTTAAGTTATAAACTTTAAAAAATACATCTAGTTCTTTTAGTACTGCAGATTGTATTATTTCTTTTAAAGAGTGATTTTGTCATCATTACCATTTTCGATTTGTCACCTTGAATGAACGTGCAAACATTTTTGTTTTTACCTAAATGTATAAAGCTGAAAGTTTGTCATTATATGTATCAAAATTATTAGATTTTAACAAAAGTTGGTATACTAAATAATTACGGCAAAATCTAGCTAATGCCATATACTTTTAGTTCAATCAGATAATTGGTTCAAAAGATATTAAAGAAAATCCCATTGTAACTTTAAAAATTTAAAAAGAAAAAATAAATTTAGGCCAAAAATAAATAATTTCTTCTGCTGTCAAAAAAGAAACATTTTTAAAAATTAATTAAAATTTTGAGAAGTCATGCTAAAAAATGTAACAACTTCAGTATGGAACTCTTCGATATTTCGCACCAAATTAGCTCAGACATTTGTTGCCATTATCTTTACTTATGCAATTGTGATAACTAATTTAATTAATCGCCAAAATGACAACAAAAGTTTAAAATCTGCTAAAGCGCTCTTATGCTAAAACTATAACATAGAAATTTTAAGAAATAAATATAGTAACCGACGCTAGGAAATGAAACACAGTTGTTGCATGCCTTCGTATGGAAGAATAGATTGAAATAAGTCCTGTCATACTAAATTAAATTCTGTTTTGTGCAGGGCATAGGGTTTTATATTTACCAAAAAAAAAAAAAAAAAAGATTAAATCAGGTCGATCCTGATTTTATCGTTTTTTGACTAGACCAAGCCTTACATTGCAAAATTAAAAATGAACGTGGTAGGCTGGATAATCAAAGCATTAGTAGGGGTCAGGACTAGTCCCCAAAATTTTAGCCTGTACATTTTCTAGTTTTGATGATAGAAACTCGCTTCTTGGTTTTGAAGCCAGCTTAAAACTGGTGATGGACAATACAATGAACATCGCCAACAGATATTCACATAGACCTTATATATATAGACTACGCCACCAATAGGACTTCCCATTATAGTGAATGTCTTCAACATGAGGGTGTAATCTGAAACCTTCATCCTTTGCGGTCAGCTCCGTATGTCACGTGACATAGAGTTGAGGGCGATTCTTCCATAAGAAAGCACTTATTTTCGTAAGAATTCAAACAAAAAATTCTCTCCTTTAGAATGGTTTCTCACAAAAGAAATTTTTTTATAATTAATCTATGACATTTTAGCTTTCCAACGATGCGTAAATCTAAAGGCCATAAAAATACATAAAAAGTGTGTGTACAATACATAAATTAATAAAACTCAAAACTACTTTCTTTCCTACGGAAAAATCAAATAATATTCATTCTCATCTCTCTCTCCAGGTCCGCATCACGTGATAATTTCGCTGGGGAAGCTACTTCATGTCGCAGATGAGTAATGAAGGGTGATGCGTGGTCTATCTATATAAGGTCTATGGATATTCACAATTCCTGTGCAATGTGTTTAACGGCCCTCTTCACTTACCGTCGTCGGAAGCCCGAGCCAATGTTATTCTATGGGGAAATTTTCTTTACAAATAACTTATTAACTAATACCTATTTTTAAATTCTGTTTTCACATTCAGAAAATTCCCAACTGTTAAATTGACGCACCTTTTTTAAAAATGTATTTTTTTAGCTTTTAATATTTTATTTTGAAATTGCAAAATGAAAAAATTTCACATATTGGAAATTCGCATTTTGCAGATTCAAAATAAAATATAAAAAATTAAAAAAATAATTTTTAAAAAAAGGTCGTCAATTTAACAGTTGGGAATTTTCAGAATATGAAAACAGAATTTAAAAATATGTATTAGTTAATAAGTTATTTGAAAAGAAGAATTTCCTATAGAATAACATTAGTTACGGCTTCCGGCGGCGGTGAGTGAAGAGGGCCCTTAATGCTCACTCTGTGATTGCTGATATGTAATATAATACCTTCCACCTGCTACACCGTGCTCAATTTTGTTGACCTTCCTTGCCTTTCAGCATTAGTTAATTAAGTGTGACCTTCTTCAAACTGCAGACACCATAAAATGCAATAAACTCACAATTGTCTTGGCTCGAAAGGACACAAAATCCTTTGTCGGGAAAAGAAAGTAGGCTGCAGTTAAAACGGCAACATGGGTACAGCACTCGTGCCTACCTTCTTCGCCTAATAAAGAGTTGCGTGTTCTTTCGACTCAAAATTGTTGTGAGTTTTTTTTTAATTTTACGGTGTTTATTAAAAGTTTTGTAACTATTATTTTAAAATGCCAGTTCTGTGGTGCTTTCTTATAAACATTTCACAATGTCTGAATTTTGTTTCATGATGCTTATACACTACTGATATTTCACAGTAGCATTAGGGAACAGCTTTAATATAGGACCCTCTTAGTGAAATAAAAAATTTCGCAATTAAGTAGCTCAAATGATTTTCGGTAAGGTCTGTACTTACGCAATTGAGATAATTCACATTTAATGCATCGCGAAAAACTGGCAAAAAATAAAAGTTGCCAAGGAGGTACTACACAAAAGGTACTACACGTCCATATTATTTTACAAACTAAATTGTGACAATAATAAATAACAGTATTCGATTAAATGAAATTAATATTGAAAAATAAAATTAAAATCTGAATTAAAATTTTAAAGCTTTTATAACATCAGTTTTACAGAATTTTTTTAAGAAGCAGGTTTTATGTCATTTTAACTATGAATTAAAATGGTTGTTATCTTATAAAGCTGCACATACCTTGGTAAAAAGTATCAAACCTACATTGGTTTAAAACTTTCTCACTTCAAGTAATTCATTTGCTAGCAAGCCCGTGCAAAATCTTCGCACTCTATTTATCTCTTTGTTACCTTTAAAATTATTATTTTATAGACGTCATTTTTCATATGCATGAGCAAATTTAATTTTTTTTTTTTTTCATGTGAAAGCATATTTCATTTTATGCTGGGGGAAAAAAATGGCAAAAATAAAAAAATTTAAATTTCTATTTTAAAGCTGTTATTTTCATATTTTAAAAAATCTAATCAAAAATTTGTTACAAATAATTTACCACATAAAAGGGGCCAATTTTTTTTTAATTTGTCGGATTAAACAGCTTATCGACTGGACAATTAGATTTTTAAAAATAAGTACGAAAATTAGGTGGCATCCTGCGTTCACACACAGACATGGTACAAGGCACTGATGAGCTTAACTCTAAACGCTGATTTAAAATTAACTTTGTTTCTTATCAACATAATAAAATTCGAATAATTAATGCCATTTATATTTCATTAACAGCTGTATATCACAGTACTTTGACACAGTTTGGATTAGCTGAGTATTTAAGATGCTAATGAAAATATATTTATTTAAACACTTCTATTTATTTAATTAAACAAGAAAAAGCTTAAATATATAGTGAGAAGCAAAGCTTGCTAAGTAAGTAATATAATTGATATGTAAATTATTAAATATACATATATATTATATAAACTTTTACAAATAAGCATCTGCAAACAACAAGTTTTTGTATAAGAAAAATATTTCAATAATTTAATGATAGTTCCCAGGTAAAAAAATCAGCAAAAAACCTTTAAAAAAAACCTTCAGGAAAACTGCAGGTATTTCGGACTATAGCCTACATCTTTTTTACAGGTAAAAAACCTGCACTTTTCCTGAAGGTAAAAAACCTGCAGTTTTTCTGAAGGTAAAAAACCTGCAGTTTTTCTGAAGGTAAAAAACCTTCAGGAAAACTGCAGGTATTTCGGACTATAGCCTACATCTTTTTTACAGGTAAAAAACCTGCACTTTTCCTGAAGGTAAAAAACCTGCAGTTTTTCTGAAGGTAAAAAACCTTCACTTTCCCTTTTATTTGTCCGAAATACCTGCAGTTTTCCTGAAAGTAAAAAAACCTTCATTTTCCCTTTTATTTGTCCGAAATAACTGCAGTTTTCCTGCAGGTAAAAAACCTGCAGTGTTTCTGGAAGTAAAAAAAACCTCCATTTTCCCCCTTTAGCCTGTCATATATATCTGCAGTTTTCCTTAAATTTGTTCCAGAAATAAATTTTCTTACATATAAAAAAGATCTAAGCAGTTTTCTTTTAGGTATAAAGTTGTTGTACCTAATCTGGGTTTGACTTTTAGTATCCATTGTAATATATGAAAAACAAAATATTTGCAAAATTTTATTTACTTTTATGTAAAAAAAAAAAAAAAAAAAAAAAAAAAAGTTACAGAACCTTTAACCAACAATTTTATATTTAATAATATCAATTATATTTCTTTAAATAAAGTATAGGCAGTCATTTGAAATAGTCATAGTATTAAAATAAGTGGAATTTTTGTGTGAAAAGATTACATAATTTTGTGTACGGTAGCTAAAGCTTAATAAAAAGGTAACACCTGCATGAAATATGTACGAAACTTTGAATAAACATCATAAAGCAGAAGAATACTCACAGCAATTGCTTTGTAAAACAAGACTTTTCATCGGGGAACAAAAAAGGCACAGTGGTGAGGTTCATTCTGCTTTGTTTGCAGCACTCATATCTACTTTATTCCCTTGAGAAATGACATTTTTTTTTTTTTTGGCTTAAAACATTTGTTGCAAGCTCTTGCCATGTTATGGTGTCAGGGATCGCGTTGGTGAGCTATAGCGCACCATTGATCCCAATTTTAATGAAAGAGATGCAGAATTTTTTTAATTGCGGGTCACGAGGACCCGTATTTTTCCCCAAAAAAATATCCTTTATTCTAAAACAATAAATTTTCTTTTATTTAATTCTGTGTCATCATTTCAAAGCAATTTATTTTCCTGAGCTATTTAGCTCTGAATTTAGAAGAATGGGAGAAAGATTCTTTTTACCTCCTTCAAAACCAAATGAATCTCTGGCTGTATCCTTCTCTGTGGGCTGTATCTGCTCCAGTCGAAAACAATGCCGTCACTTTTCTCCCTTTCCTTGTGCATTCTGTCTGATGGAGCACATGCGAAATAACCCAAAACCAGCATCAACATAAAGTGATAATAGATTGGAAATGAATTTTTTTTTTTTTTGGGGGGTGGGGGGAGGGTTTTGTTTGCTTAGTTAGCAGAATCAATCTCATCAAAATTTGCTACATTATTAGCAAATGTTATTTCATGGGAAAAAAAGTGCTCTTTTGAATAAATTGCAAAATACAATATAGTACCAATTATCTGAAATTCCAAAATCCAGAATAATTTCAATTTTTTTTTTTTTCTTTCATGATTTTAAAAGCATTTAGTATTGAAAAACAAAACTTACTTCACTAAAAAAAAAGAAAGAAAGAATGTCAAAATGAACCAAGTCTTTTATAATGTTTTTCAATAATCAGAAAATAAAGTAAATTTATTTTTCTCTGGATATGGTTAAAAATGTTTATGGTCTGGGAAATCTTCTGCAACCAACTACATAAAAAATTCTCCGATTTTATTTGGTGGTCTATTTCAGGGTTTTTTAATTTCTTGTTCAGACAGTCTTACTTTCTAAAAGTAAAGAAAAATAAAAACTTTTCTTTTAGCGATTTGCTCTTATGATCCAGTCACCATTACATTTAGTGGCACCAACAACGCAGCAACTATGAACCACGGCACTGACGGGAGGGCAGCGAGCAACCAACCCATGTCGGCTGAGGCCAGTTTCTGAAACGAAATCTGTGTGAAAACACATACAGCAACTGAAGATAATGCAAGAGAAGAGAAAATATGCTTCAAATTTCTGAAGATGAGGGAGGGTGGAAATTTAATTTCAATATTAAGAGGGAGGGGGGGGGGGGGACTGAAATTAAACAAACGGCCAGTGTGTGCATGGGGGTGAAGGAGAAGGCAGGACTGCAGATGCAAATTTTTTTTTTTGATAAACGGCACTTCCAGTACCATTCTACGCCCAATTCGACTTATTTTTCAATACATTTTTTTTTCATAAATAATATTTAGACGATACAATAGACAATTTTCAATTAAATGTACACGTGTACATGTTAATATATGTGTATTATTGCAGTTATTTTTTATTTTCGGCTCTAGATTCAAAAGAAATAAAAATATTGGATTCAGGAGCTGTTTCAGAAACAAAAACTACTCTACTACTTAAAAAAAAAAAAAAAAAAAAAAAAAACTTATGTATAAAAATTCATACAAATTATTCTTGCATAATGATAGTGTTAAAATGAATATTAAATAATGCATCTAAAATATTAGCTTTTATTTTTTTATTAAAAAAAAAAAAAAAAAAAAAAATTTAAAGAATTCTTTTAAAGATTTCTTAAAAAAAAAAAAAAAAAAAAAAAAAGAAATTTTAGATTTTTTTAGCTAACAACATGTGCAAAAAGGTAAGTTATTCTTTACATATACACTATTGTTAGAGAGTTGTGTTTTATAGTTCAAGAAAATCAATTATGGAAAAAAAAAAATCTGGAAACTTCTGAATATTTCCCGCGAAGGATGGATCTGATGGATCCTGTGGTTCCTGGATAATGGATCCTATGCTTTTTTTTAAATATCCTTAATAAGAGACTGTTTTTTTCTTTTTTAAGATTATTAACCTTATTCAAAATCTATTGCTGTTGTTAAAATGATCATAATTTTTACTTCTTTAAAACTTCTTTCAATTTCATTGAATAATTTTCTTTGTGCTTTTTATTAATTTTACTTAAGCCTTAGTTTTTAAGAACATAAAACGCAAATGTCAATGTATTCGGTGTCGAGATTTTCAATTTGCACATGCGTCACGACACTCTGTTCTGCAGATTCAGTGCCAGCACTGATATCAAGGAGACTGATTGGAGCGTTGCGGTATCAGAAATGTTGATATTTGCTTCAGAGTTCTTAAAAACCAGGGCTTTAGTAATGCATTATTTTAACTATATGATCAAACACAAGTTTAACAGAGGTAAGTGCTGATTTCCCACGACAAAAAATAATTAAGTTAGAAAGTTATTTTCTTTTTAATGCAATGTTTCAAAATGTAAAACGAAATTGTGAAAAACTTTTTTGTGTTTGTGGAAAATATGAGCAGTTACACGCCGCCCCCCCCCCAAAAAAAAAAAAAATAAAATAAAATAAATAAATAAATAAATAAAAATAAATAAATTTATACACATATGTTTTTTTGAAAAAAAAAAAAAATAATAATAATAAAATTAAATAAATTATTGTGTATTAAGACATAAGAAATGGAGAATACAAAAATTTCTGAACATAAAAATATATTGTACTAGAATATACAAACATTTTAAAACTATGCATCATATGTATATTTGATTTATTTACTTAAATATTTTATTATTATAGAAAATACATGTATATATATATTTTAAAAAGTGAAAAGTGATATAAAGAATTTTTTATCATCTTCTTTCTTCTATTTCTTCATACACTAAAATTCCCTCATTCACAATTCCGTCATTTTATTTCTCTCATACAGTACCTGAAAAATAAAAGAAATTGTTTTATTAGCAATTTTAGTGTAATCAAGAGTGAAAATGGCTTACACTCAAAAAGCCTGAAAGCTGATAGCAGCAATCTTGGGGGTGGGGGGAAGCTTAACAACAGTGGTGATTTCGTGCAACAATACACAAATACAATTTTACTACAGAACAATATAAAATAAACAATTATACAAAAATAAGTTGAACTCATTCAATTAAATATTTTATAGCAATGTTTGACACAACACAATATAAATAATTTTAAATAATAAAAGTACTAGTTTTAGTTTTGATACAGAAATTTTTATATGTCTGAAGAATGCTCAGAATCTGAAGAAAATGGGAATGAACGTGAAAGATCCAGTATGTGTACGTTCCCATAGAATCTCAGTAACAGGTAACAGGAGAAAAGAATACACACATAAAGCTACCTATAAAGGGAGATCTAGGCTCCCTAGGTCGCTGTTGTTAAGCACTGTTTTATGTGTTCCTACGAAGGCACCTGTAAGGGGCTCTAGAGTTCCTACCAGAGAGCATCTAAGACGTCATAAATCAGTAGCGCATTGTCATGGGCAAAAAATGACTGTACATTGCAGCCAAATTTTTTTATGATCGCAGACAACGTCTGTCCAAAAGTTGCGGCCAATTTTTTTATTTATTTATTTTTATTAGTGCAGACAAAAACTGTCTGCAAGCTGTTTTTTTGTGTCTGCGACTATGTCGCCGTGTCACAGTGTTTCTGCAACTGGGAAACAACCACACTGAAAATCTTAGATTATACACATAAGAGTAAGCCTGCAAAAAATCTTATTTTGCTTAGTTCTTAACACTATACACTAAAAAAATAAAAAAGGAGTTTCCCACCAAAAATCAATTGTATAAAAGACTGCCTTCTAAACCAATTTCTGGTCTTACCTTACCATGTAAAAATAAAGACATTCATTTGAAAAATATCATGAAAATTTTTACTGCACATAAAGGCTTTTTTAACTTTCAATTTTTACTTTAACATTTTATTTGTTTTATGTTATTTTTTAAAAATATTTTACCGTTTTCGTTGAGAAACATACATTTATAGTATATTTTTATCTGATGCAAAATCGGACTTCACATACCTTCGAACAAACGCGATCTGAAAATTCTATAAGAAGTCTCTTCTGGGCGCGATCTATGTGTCCTCGGTCTGTATATTCCGGTGGTCGACAGAAAAAATTATCGTTAGCCGCGGTTTCTCCGATGTTCTTGTTCACGCCGTTGCTGGAAGCCTGCGTATTGAGGATCTCTTCTGCGTATCCAAGAGTAGAAAATTATTGTTACGGAAACAATATAATACAATAAAGAACCACAGAAATTATGTTAAAGTATTAAAATCGGCACCCAATTCTCATATGCAGGATTTCAAATATTCTGCATATTTCGTATTTTGTGCTGAAGCTAAAATTTTTTGTTTAAAATCAGAATTTTATTATTTTGTCAACTTCATGCTAAAACTAATTTACTTAAAATGTAATCAGCGAACATGAAACAGACCTTTGACAAATGTTTTTTTATAATATTCGGACAATTAAATTGCATATATTTCGGTAATCGGACGCAAAAATTATGGATATTTCGGCAAATATATGACAGAAAAAGGTAGGAATTAGGAATCTTGCTGATTTTTTACTCAATAGGTATATATATATTTAATATTTGTGATATCAATTTTTTTGAATAGCACAAATTTTGTCGATTATAGTTGCGAAAATAGTTGCCTATTTTTATTTAGAGAAACAGAGAAACAATCGCTTATTTGAGCAGTTAGCCGTGATGAAGGTAAATTTTGTTAAAATGTAAAATGATAAATTTCGACAATCCACCGCAAGAATATTATATTTTTTTGTAGTGAATTGATGGCTTATTTCAGCACATAATTTAAATGATTAAAAGTAAATTTTATCGACAAAACAATCCCGTAATTTAGTTAGACTTTCATATCTCATATTTCTGCAATCATGCATAAAAAAAGGTAATTTTATTATTAGGTATTATTATTATTTGTGAAATAATCGCATATTTTGGTATTATTATTTTTTTTTTTAAACATACAAAATTTAAAAATTAGCGGTAAAACTATAGCCTATATTAGCAATTAGTTGCTATTACAAAAATTTCAAAATATCAGTAATATGATTAATTCGGTATTTCGGAAAATTTGTTGAGTATATCGGTTATACTCTTTGCAAAAAAGTGCGGATTTCATGAATTAATATAGAGATAAAGCCTATTTCAGCAAACAATTAGGATTAAAGTAACTTTATTAAGTAGCGGCGATATGATTACGTATTTCAACAATCAGCCACAAAACATCATTGCAAATTTCAGAAATCACCTTTGAAAAGAGTGCAAATCTGATCGATTAACGCCGAAAAAAATATCGTATTTTAGTAATTAGTTGCGTTTAAATATAACTTTTTGACATTTAATAGTGAAATAATCCCATATATCTGAATTAGGCTACAAAATTATTGTGTATTTTGGGATTCAACATCGGAAAAAGCGTAAATTTCATCGATTAGTGGCGAAATATTTAAGTATTTGAAGATTCAACATTATAAAGAACATGATTTCCATCAATTAGGGGCGAAATAATAGCAGGTTTCAACAATCGGCCGCAAAAATATTGTTAATTTCAAGAACAGCTTTAGGGGGGGGGGGGAGGGCAAATCACAAAATTTCATCAATTACCAGCGAAATAATAGCAGAATTTGGAAATTATTTGTGATTAAATGTAAGTTTTGACTATAAGAATTGACAGCGGAGAAAAAAATCCTGTAATTTTTAAATCGGCTGCAAATCTATTTCGTATTTCGGTATTCAGCTTTGAGAAAAAAAGCTCAAATTTCATCACTTAGCAACAAAATACTTGAGTATTTGGGAATTTAACATCAAAAACTGCAGAAATTGCATTGATTAGAGACGAAAAAAATTATGCATTTTGGCGATCAATCATAAAAACATCGGGAATTTCGGGAATCAGTCTTAAAGAATTTTATCGATTAGTGACAAAATTATAGCATAATTAACAATTAGTTATGACTATAAATATATAAATATTGCTAATTTCACATTTATTTTGCACATGCTGCATAGTTTTTTTTTTTTTTTTTTTTTTTTTTTTTTTTTTAATTTCAAAAAAACTAAGTGCATTTTTTTTTTTAAATATAATAATGTAGACTTAAAAATAATAATAATAATAATAACACTTTCATCTATCTGATCGAGCATATATCAGAGAGACACAAATAGATACCTACTATTCTTTATAGAATTATGTGTAATATAATTATTTATGGGAAATAATGCTTAAGACAGTTACACATTAAAGCCTGCACTAACTTTTAAAATATTTGTAGATTACTATTTAAAAATTTTAAATAAACTTATCTCAAAAATAAATATTTTGAAATTATTTAAGTAAAAATTGTTGAATTGTAAATTAGAAATATTTTACTGGGCCCTAATGATTTTAATTATAATTTTTATGAAATTTCAGCTCTTTTGGACAAATAGATTTTGAGATACATCTAAAAAACTATTGCCACCAGGAGACCAGGTTTAAGACTGAAAAATACCAAATTACTTCAAATTTATTAGTCGGTGGTAAAATTTTCTCTAGAACTTATAAAGTCAAAATTTTGTGTTTGTTGAAAATATAAATTTTAACATCATTGCATGTTTCCATCTGTAAATGGCTGCTAAGCTTACAATTTTAATAAATAATTAAATTAAAATAGACCTGAATCCAAGAAGGATGGTACCTGCTGTGTTTTTTCGTTAATTAGGTGATGAGATAGATGAGTGTTCTCTTTTTATTTGTATATATTTTATTTTGTGGACTGTACATTTTATAAACCGTTTAGTCAGTGGTGAAGAAAGCGCCCTTTCGTCTATCAATATGTGGCCTTTTACTCACAAAAAAATGCCCTTTTCTATAAATCCGCCCTGCCCTTTTTTTGAAAAAATGTGAACACTAAAATTATGAGAGTTCAATTTTAGTTGTAAATATTTAGCACTTTATAAGAAAAAACACAAATCGAGAAAAATGTGCTTTACAATATGGTTTGGTGAACTTTTCCAAACTCGCCAATTTGGCACAGTTTCTCGATTTTTTTCAAAATGGCCAATTTTACATGTTTAAAAGAAACTACCTAAAAATACAGCATAAAAAGTAGTTTTTCAAAAACTTCAACAAAGCAAAACACAAATTTGCCTAACTTTCATACACAAAAACTAACAAATAAACATTACAAAAATAATATAAATGTTCAATAAACATAATATATATATATGTATAAATAAAATAGAATGTTTTTTTACTTACTTGTTTCCGATTAATCCTGTGCGGAAACCAGTGGTGTCATCAGAAAAAAAAAAATTCAAAGGGGTGCACAACCTGAAAAAAAATTTCTTTTTAATAAAATTCTGATAGCATAGTTTAAAAACTCTTATTTAGAATTTACCGGGGAGTGGGGGGTGGGGTGTTGCTCCCCTTGTCCCATTGTGAAAACTTCAAAATAAGTATGTACAGTAACCAAATTAACACCGTTTCAAACACTACTGCAAAGCTTTCTTTTAATATATTCAACAGAAAAACTGAATTCTATTAAACCAATAAATCACCATTTTACATAACATAAAAAAAACAACCATATCAATTACAAACATATCTCCTACAGAAATTAACAAATAGCCTACTGTTGCCAAAATTAAAAAAGTAAAACCAAACGAAACATATCAAATAAACTACTACTATACCAGTGTACATAGGTAGGCTGGATTTAACGTTGCACTAGTACTGTGATACAGGTAATTGGCGACGATCTGGAATTTCGTTTCGCAGCAATCAGTGATACGAACAGTCGGCAGCAAAAGTATTCAAGCACTAGCAATAATACTGTCTCAAAAAAGTACACTTAATACTGCTTTGTTAAATAAATCCTTGTGAAGTCATGTTCTTAGTCAGTCTAAGAACAGGATTTGACAAGGATTTATTTAACAAAATAATATTAACTATACTTTTTTGACATCGGAATTATTGGCTAGCACTCGGATATTTTTACTGCCGACTGCACATCAGTATGCTTCGTGTACATGAAAACCCCCCCAAAAAATCACTGGATAGATACCTCACACGCATACTGCACAAATCTTTAAAACGCACAAAATTTCGTGTTGCAGCAATCAGCAATATGTACGTCTGTACACTCCGTATAAATGAAAAAAAAAAAAAAAAAATCATTGGATACCTCACCTGCTTCCTGCTTAATGCATGAATCTTTAAAATGCACAAAATTTCATTTTGCAGCGATCAGTAATATGCATGTCTGTACGCTCCGCATACATGAAAAAAAAAAAAAAAAAAAAAAAAAAAAACTGGATACTTCACCCGCGTTCTGCATGACTCTTTAAAATGCACAAAATTTCATTTCGCAGCGATCAGTGATGTGTATATGAAGACCCAAAAAAATAATCACTAAATACGTCTCCCACAAACTCCATGAATCTTTAAAATGTACAAAATTTGATTTGGCAACAATCAGATACACGAAAATTACACAGCTTTAAAACAGAGCTGTACTGAGAACTCGGTATATACTCGCTACTTGGCCTATCTACCGAGTGCTCGGTACTCGGCCAAATTTAGGCTATGTATTCGGCCAATACCGAGTAGTTGTGGGAATTTCACTATTTTTATGCATTTTCGAAAGAAATGTGTTAATGAGAGATATTTATTTTATAACTACACTAAAAAACTATGTAAATATAAATACAGAGTCATTATAATTAAAATTTTTGCTATAACAGCTTTCTGCAGTTAAAATGGGCTGTTACCAAACTTAGTATAGAGCCCAGTGGCAGGAAGTTTTGTAGCTGTCTGTGACAGGCTTTTAAATTTTCATAATCTGTCTACGAAATTTGCATGTAATCAGGGGTGAAAATGGCTTACACTCAAAAAGCCTGAAAGCTGATTGGGGTGGGGGGGCTTAACATCAGTGGTGATCTCATGCAACAATACACGAATACAATTTTACTGCAGAAGAACGTAGTATAAACAATTGTGTGTATTCATTCAATTCATCTCAACAGTGGCGGATTTAAGGGGGGGGCTAGGGGGCTGAAGCCCCCCCCCCCCAAAACACTGACATTTACAATTGAATATTGCAATTGTAAATTTTTTATTGGTCTAGAATAACACTTTGAAAAATCTTAGCCCCCCCCAAAAGTCAAGTTCTGGATCCGCCACTGCATCTCAATCAATTAAATATTTTATAGCAATGTTTGACACAATACAATATAAATAATAAAAGTATTAGTTTTAGTTTTGATACAGAATTTTTTTTTTTTTAAGTGAATTGTTATTCAAAAGTTGCAGACATTTTTTTTTTATCAGTGCAGACAAAAATTGTCTGCAAGCCGTTTTTCTGTGTCCGCGACTATGTCTCAGTGTTTCTGCCACTGAGGTATAGAGATGATACATGATATGAGCTTTTAATTATAACTATCTTGTATGAATGTAATATGCATTATTTTATAAAAACTTAGTACATAAAATTGTATCTATAAATCACAGAAAAATAAAATATTTTAGAAAAAAAAGAACCTCTATGTAGTATTAACACAAAACTTTAGTTATACATTTGTGCAAATAAAAGTAAGGCACTTTCAAATCGGTAAGAAAAGATTGATTTTGAATTTTATACAATAAAATAACATAAAAAAACTATCACCTATTCGGATACAGTCTACCGTTGAGCAAAAGGTGCATTTATTTAGTATTTTAAGAACAAAAAAAAAATCAATGTGAAAAGAGGAAGGGACAGTTAACCGAGTTAAAGCTTTTATAGCATTTTACGGTATATATAAAAAAGGTAAATACACTAAAACGTTATTTAAAAAGTATTTTCATAATCAAATCTGTTGTTTTGCCAATTATGGCCCAAAACCACCTATCATTTTACATTTCTACGATCTGAAGATTAATAAAACCTAACCTTTAAAACACCATAGTGAGATTACCACATTTCAAACACTGATCATTCAACGATACATAAACATCGAGGGTACCAATGTTGGCATCTTTATCAGTGATCAAAAACAAGACACCAAGCAGTATCGTAAAGCACATTCTATCCTTTTTATTTTATGTATTAAAATCTAAAAATACCTACTCCTTAAAATTTTAAAAATGACTACTTTTTCATGCTCTGAATTTTTACATTAAATTTAGTGTATTTTATTGTTTGTGTCTGAAAAAGTTTATATTCTTTCTTCAATTCAATGCTTTGCGGACTTTTTTAATCAATAAATGCCTTTTTTACAATGGATAAAAAAATTGTATAATTAAAATTACCTTGATGCGTAAAGCTGTAAACATTTGCAACATTAATAGAATTTCTGAGATTCAAGTACAGTCTTCATTAGAATTTGTAATCTGAGTCGCATTAAGTTCACATTCAGAGTTCTGATATTGTAATGTATGAATTATGCTGAAAGGAATATTATTACAATTAGCCAGTCCATATAATATAACGTGAACTCATAACTTAAACTTACAATTGAGTTTATACACACACATTTACTGTATACCTGTATATTACTCATTTTATTTTTGAATATATTGAGAAGTAAAATTTAGTATAAGCTCACAAAAGATCAACTTATTTTTTCTACTTTATTTTATTTAATTCTTTACTTCTAATGCCAAATTCTCTCTTTTAAAGAAGTACTCTCACTTCTAGAAAAAAAAAAAAATCCTAGCAATATCTCTGTATTTAATAAATAATAATACATTCTGTTTATTTGAGAGTTGTTAAGAAATAAATAAATTATACTACATGATATTCAGTAAATAATTATATAAACAGCTTTAGTTGTTTTAAAATGAAGCTCACTTTTTAAATATTTCTAGCTTTGAATCTAATGAAGACAACAGTGTTATTATTTTTATTATCTTCTTAAAGTAAATGTGCCAGTAATGAGCATCCTTAAGGAATTTCTTTAAAATTATATTTTATTTATTTATTTTTATTATTAAGTATAATTTAACCAATTTTATATCGTCATATTATTACTCTTACAAACTCACCCTAATTCATAAAAAAAAAAAAAAAAAAAAAAAAAAAAAAAATTACATTAAGAATTTCTAGATATTTACTATAATAATAAATTAAGTTGTTGTCGTTTTAATAATAACTAATTTCTAATTAGATTATTCTGTTCTTTAATATTTGATCATACAAGTTTGGTTATTATAAACATAACTTTAAATATTCCGCATGAAATCGAATTGCAACATTGATGAAACAAAATGACGATTACACGCTGATGAAACATAACTTTATACTACATACTTGCAATTAAAAAAAAAAAAAAAAGAATAAATAATAAATGATTAAGAATAAATAATGAATATTAACTTAACTTGATAAATCCACGCTAAAAGTAAATCCGTGTAGTCAGTCACATTTCTTCCATGACGCCGGGCATCCATCTTGTAAATGTAAATAAATAGCGTGTGTTGCCATACCTGTTTTTCGAAGGCTACAAAATATGCCACAGAAATTCTTCGATTTAAATTAACATTTAACATTCAGGTTCAACCAATATTAATAATAATCATAAAAAATGAACTATATTTTAAAATAAAGATGAATAATATACATATAATATTTTATATTAGAGTATTTTGAATGCTCGAAACTTTTGAAATTAATTTGAAATCAATAGTACAGTCAAATTAGGAAAAATAAGGGAAAAAATTTATAAAGTTTAGAAACTTTGGGATTATACTTATGACGGATCTAATAATTCAAAACAAAAAAGTTCCCCACTCTGAGGGGGGAGCTTCCCCCCTACACCCCCCCCCCAAAAAAAAAAAAAACGTATAATTCGTTGAAATGAAGAAAAAAATAGGGAATTTATTGATCGAGTATTAGAATTATGGCATAACATTCCTGAGGGGTCTGATAATGCAAATTAAAAAAGTTTCCTACCGTGGGGTGGGAGCTAACCCCCTCCCCCCCCCCCCAAAAAAAAAAATGTATAATTCGTTTAAATAAAGAAAAAATATATATAAAATTAATTTATAGAGTATTGAAATTTTGGTACAACATTCCTGAGTAATTTAATAACTGAAAACAAAACAATTTCCCATCCTGGGGTAAGAGCTTCTTTCTCCCCCTACCCACCCCCTCAAAAAAAAAAAAAAAAAAATATATTTAACTTATTAAAAATAAGAAAAATGATTAAATAGAATTTTGAAATTTTGGTATAACATATTCTTGAGGTGCTTAATAATGGGATACAAAAAAAAAAAAAAAATAATAATAATAATAATAATCCACCATACAGTGGGAACTCTCCTCCTTCACCCCTCCCCCCCCCCCCCCAAATAAAAAAATAATTCAATTTTGCTGAATTTAAGAAAAATATGAAAGCAAGTTATATAAGAGTTTTTAGTTTTAGGGAAAGTTCTCTTGAAGGGTCTAATAATAGAAAAAAATTCTTGTCCATTACTAGACTTTTCATGAATGTTATCCTAAAATTTCAAGCGCTTATAAATTATTATATCTGTTTTTCCTAATATGAAAGAGCTATACGGTCTAGAGAGGAAAAGGAAGGAGGGGGGAGGAATGGGGGAAAGCTCCCCCCCCCCCAGGAAGGGGGAACTTTTTTGTTTTGCATTACTAGAGCCCCCAGGAATGTTATTCCAAAGTTTCAAAACTTTATAATTTTTTTCCCTTATTTGGTGTTTTTTGGTCTAATTTGACTGTACTACAATGCTTTCCTTTTAAGATAATTCTAGGTTTTAAGACTTTCAGTTGGGCATAAGAAATGGATTTCAGGATCCTCCTAGTTCGAAATAAATAAATGAATAAAGAAAGAAGAAGAAGAAAAAAAAAAAAGATAATACATGATTTTTTTAAGGTAGCTTTTGAAGAAAAAGAAATTCATTAAAAAAATAAATAAATAAAATTGTCTTACGTGGGGTTCCGAGGAACACTGGGGATGTATTCAAATTTTTAAAACACACTGATTATATAATATAGTAAAAAGTAAAAAGTAAATATATATATATATATATATATATACATATATATTGCAAAATTCGAATGTACAAACAATTTTGCGAATAAAAATGCACAAACTTTGCCAATAGAAAATAAGCATCAATTTTACACAAAATATGTGCACAGTTTTTACAACTTAGAATCTACACTTTTTTGCATGTATGTTTAAAAAAAAAAAAAAAAAAGAAAAAATGCAAATAATTTGCACAAAAAGTGCATTTTTTTTTTTTTTTCGAAGTATTTACAAATATTCAGTTTTAATGCACAAATTGCGCATAATCTACACTTTTTTGCAAAAAAAGTGCAAAGAATTTCTAGCTGGGCTTACACACACCAGAAATTATTTTCTCCCCACCCAACCTTCTTTACAATGTCAGACTTCTTCTCTCTTTAATATAGAGCTGACTTCTGTAAAAAGATTCGATCCTATGAATATTACAACCTTCTGCAAAAAGATCTTCAAAAGCCTTTAAGTTACCTGCATGAAAGGCAGTTTTCATTTCCCTTCAAAATACCTGATATAATCTAATTAAAATCGTCTAAGTCATTGAAGGTAATTTGAAGGTGATAAGCTTTCTGAAATAAACCTGTATGAAACCTTTAAAAAAACTTCATATTTCCTGAAGGGAACCTGCAGTTTTTATTTTTGTATGAAACCTTTAAAAAACCTGTATGAAACCTTTAAAAAATCTGAATATTTCCTGAAGGAAACCTGTATTTTTTATTTACCTTCAAAATACCTGTGGAAACCTTCAAGATACCTGCAAAGTATGCATTTTTTTAAAGGTTTTTTGCTGATTTTTTTACCTGGGTTATTTATATAACAGAAATGTACAAATTTATTCAGTTTAGCTTAAAATTGGGATAATTTTAATGTACTCACCTTATTCATCTTGAATACTTGTATCGCAACATTGCTTTGCACAAAATTACATGTTACAACAATCACTTTTATACATGTATGAATTCTTTGTGTATATGAAAACCCAAAGCTCAAGTTATGATCATAGAAATAATAATAACAAGAACAAATAATAGCACAAGAAATAGCATCCTCCTCCCCCAATCTCATTCAAAAGCACTGGTTATCAACTTTTCATAAATGAATACTGACAAAAAACCGCAATATAATAGCACTGCACTTAATCATTAAAAAAAAAAAAAAAAAAAAAAAAAAAAAAAAATTAAATGTAATCTAAAGCTTCGTGTAACCTCCATTTTCAAAAGAAAAGACTCCAAATATACATAACATTTAAATGAATTTTTTTACAAAGTTATTTTTTATTCAAATTATTCATTTAAAATTAGAATCGCAGACATAAGTATTAAAAAATAGAGCTCTTATACTTACCAATCAGATTAGTTGGGTAAGGATCCCCTACAAAGACCTCCATGAAGAGCATTCCACCTTGTCTGTAGTGTAGACAACTGGTCTTTGCCCAAACATCAGCAAGACTAGCTAAGAAAGCTATCCCATTGCATTTACCTTCTATTAACCCGGGGAAAAGCGCGCATATTTTCTTACGCGGAGACGCGCGGTGTGTCTCTCAGACCCGGCTAGCTTTTTCCGTTAAATAATACTACTGAGGATAGCTTTTATCTCATCAAATGCATTTTCTAAGAAAGAACAGACTCTAAGCATACAGAAAAAATGAATAATTAAAAATGTACTTACAATTTATCCACATTATTTACATATGTAAGTAGTGTGTTCACTACAGATATTTTTATCACACTCAGCACAACAAATTGCAGATTTTCTGTCTTTTTTACTCGGACAAACATGGCATCTTTTCCTCTGGCCACATGTCCCACATCGCTTCAATTTACTCTAAAAATATCGCCACCTCATTAAAAATATTGGGTTGAGATCGGAAAAAACGAACACGTGCATGGGGCCTGAAAGACCCGAAAATCCAATATATCTACAAAACGGAAATTCAGGAATGTGGAAATTCCAACCCTCAGAAAGTGAATGACCTTGAATACAGCTAGCCTGGATCTGGACCAGTTCCGAGAAAAAGGGGTGTTTCTACGAGGGGTTTTTGGAACGAACGGGCCTGTAAGACCCAGCGCGCCTGCTCCCGAGTTAAAACAGAAGGCATCAACAGAACAACTTACCTGGCATTTGCCTTTAATTTACAATTAAATCAGATATAAATGTTTAGTCAGTCCGGTGTACCATTGTTTCTTTAACCATTAACATCTGATGTGTAGGATCTGCATATTTCACATATAATGAGCTGACATAACCTAAAAATGATGAACTTAAAAAGAATAACATATTACTGTTAAATTAATATTGTAATTTGAAATATGCAGTTGCAATGAAATGTATATGGAAACAAATGATGTGCCATATACTATGGTATCTGCATTAAAGGGAAATACTCACGTTAATTACACAAAGATTGAGAACAAAGTATGTGACAAATGTTTTTATAGAAATTTTGAAAGTTTAGCTAAATTAAATATATATTTGTATATGTTGCTATTTTAAATTCTTTGCCATTTTGCTATTAAAATCATCTTTGGAAGAGTCAATATTTATTTGCGATAAATGAAAAAATTAAATTGCTTTGATAAATGTAATTATTTCGATTTAAAATTTCAATTTCACAAAAGTAAATATACAGTTATATCCCAATACTTTAGTTACATTTCTCCAATTTTATAAGCATGCATAGATTTTGAATATTAATCATTAAAGTATTAATGCCCCCTTTTTAAAAATTTGTGTGATTACATGGACTAAGAAAATAAATCCATGCGGCTGCACTTAGCTTATTGTGACAATTATTAATAAAGCATTTGCTATACTTCTATGTGAGTAAACAGTTTACCTATGAGATTGCAGATTATTATTCTTTTTCGTTATTTATTTATTCAATAATTTAATATGTTGCAGTAGAATATAAGTCGATAACAATAAATTAAAGAGCAAGACATAAATTGAAATAATTTATATCGGATGGTATGTAGCAGAGAAGAATCAAGTACTACGAATATTAATAAGCTACAATTTTTATCACAGCATTACACGGGCAGGTTCGTATGTGTACAGAGATGGTTATATACCGTGGAAACTATACGATTTGTTTTTAACCATCATTATTTAAAATTTTGGTACAATAACATTACTACTTTTAAAGCAGTATGAGCATTTTTTTAAGTAAACAATTTAGAGCAATGAACGAATCATACGAGTACATAAACACAAATAAAGAAGTTATCTTAAAACATTACATATTTCCATTTTTTTTAATAAAATAATTAACATTTAAAGAAAAGAAAAAGGTTTTTTCTCACTCACTGCAGCAGAGTTCGACATCAACAAGCCGCCATTATTATTTTTATATTTTGCTTCGCTTCATTTACGCTATTACGCATGCTCAGCAACGAAAATTTACGGTTAACCTTCCTCTAGAGCTAGGTAGAGTTTCTGAGCCTGGAGTCGCTTTTCAGCCGCGGTAATGTCAACTACGGTTATTGGTGAATACAATTTGAGCGTTCAAGTCCGGTTTTCGCTGTTAACCGCGGGTTGGGGTAAACGGTGAATACGACCGTTAATCTCCTATGCTAGATGTTAGCTCGTATTCAACCTATCGGAGTGCGTTTAAAACATGAAATAGTGAGCGATTAGTAGCCAATTGTTAACGCCTTTTCGAATTCATTTTAGTCTTCAAAATAACCCTACTACCTGATGCTCGATTATTCGGAGAGGTATTAGTGTATAGTTCAGGGGGTAGGTTCTTCCGTGTGATAGCTGCTTTACATATCAAGTTTTGTTCGTATATACGGAATAGAACCTGAGATATAGCCTCCCTTTAAACTGCGAAAATCGCTGTATAGCAGCGCAACAAGTTGAGCAGTTGACACTAAAAGTTGATAGGCACTAATTTAGGTCAAGTTGCATCCACAAATAAATTTTTATGTAATTCTGAGCAGTAGTTCCGGAGATACAGTTGCCACAAAATATTCGTCACGCACACACAAGACAGACAGACATTTCCTAAAATTGGTCAAATCGTATTCTAAATATCTAAAAACGTGCAAATCCGTCGAAAACTGGAAGTCGAAAATTTTTACGAATACACTACTTTCTTCTATTGAATATAGAAGAAAGTAAAAAGAAAAGAAAAAACGGTTGTTTGTTTTTCTTCACATTCCATTACAAACAAAACATTTTTGAAAACACAGAGATTTTAAATGTGCTTCTAACGATTATGATTACAATTAAATCTAATAATTGCTCGATTATATTTAATTTTTTAGTTTAAATACGTTTAAGTCATGTTTATTATGGCTTGCATAAGACATAAACTATACAAGAAGTTATACAATCAATGCTAAAAGGAAATGAATGTTGAATTTATGAAATCATTGCATATAATTATTAATATAAATTCTTAGCTGTTTAAAAATGTTTTCCACAAATTCTAGATGAAAAAATCGGTTCTCAATTTTTCTGTTCTAAAGCATTGATCCACAATTCTCTTTCGGAATGGGATACATTTCAAGCATTTCGTTTAACATGTCGGTAAGTGCAATCGACTGCACAATAATAATTTAACAATTGATAATAATAAAAATAGAAAGAAATAAAAACAAAAATAAAAAATATTATACTAAAATAAAATCATAATGGCGAAAATAAAAGCACGTTGTATACAGTGATTGCCAATAATAGGTGCAGGAAAATCGAGCTTTTCTTCCAACCACCAGGGTGCCCTTTAATTATTGACGTCACGAGGAATTGCTCAATATAGAGCCTCTTAAATTAAGGCTCCTATATATTCGAGCTGGCGCATCAGGCATTTTGTTGCCTTAGTGTTGCCACATGTACCTAGCGCGTTTCTCTGATAAACAAACGACAAACATTATTTTAGGCCGTGGTTAGAGAACCGGCAGCCGGGTGAGTATTATAGACTCGGCAGTCTTCTGCGCTTGCGCATAAGAACTTCCGGGTATGGCATACTTGATCTGTAGCTGAAGTGCCGGGTGAAACAGAGAGGAAATATTTTTTGAATGAATCTCATTCCTAACAGGTACACTAAGCGACAAAAAAAAAAAAAAAAAAAAAAAAAATTGCCGCACTGTAGAAAATTGACTTATACCTTTTGGATTTGTAATAATTTAAAAACTAATAATTGCAACGAATAAAACTGTTATGTTTGTATAATACGGAAGTCATAACATGATACCTATATACATTTTCGATTTAATAATTCGTTTATTACACTCTACGAAGCATTTAATAAAAATCCACCTAAAATTTTCTTTTTAAACGTAATATAATATACACATACTTTGTATTCTGTCATGATTTATCATATGAAATAAACAAGTGCTATGTTAATGTATGAAATAATACTATTTGTTTGTTAGTTCTAAACAATTATTTAATATAAATATGTATTCTGGATTGGATAATTCCGCCTTTATATTTAATTACTGCTTTAATGGGCCATTGCATAGTATTTTACAGCTTTTTAACATGGAACTCAGAAATTTCACTGTGCTAAATATCATAAATATTTTTTGCTAGTTTTTTCAAAGTTGTAAGCTACAAATTTCTAATCCCCATCCTCTTTTATAGACTAAACATTTTCGAGTGGATTGAGATTAGGACAATTTTCAGGTGTAATAAAGGAGAAATCCTACGATATTCTTTGTAGGATTTAATTTTAAGTAAAAAAAGTTATGATAACTTACAAAATAATAGATGCTCATGAGAACGAATAAGTAATTTTAACAACTTGAATCAAATAAATGTATCACAAGTGCCATATAACAAGTTGCTTTATCATCTTGAAATGCTGATTATGGAAGTCTCAAATACCCCCAAAGTAGTCGGTCATATATCAATTTTTTAGTGACCAAGTTTTATTTCGGGTAAATTGATCCCTTGAACATAAAAATTTGCCATACTCACCGAAAAATTATGCATTTTATTATCGTAATGTACCGGGATTATGTCATTGTTTTAAAAGTGCGATTTTCATTAAGTCAGTCACATTTTCGTGATCAGATTTGCTTGTTTCTGTCTGTTCGAAATAAATTAAACTTTACTCATCAGAGAGAACAACTTCAGCCCAATGATTAATTGATCATTTTTTAATTTTTTAACCCTTTAATGTCCTGGTTTTCTAAATCTTTTCCTTAAGAATGAATTTTTTTCAGATTTTCTGGCAATTAAACCTGCTTTGTTTAATTATTATTTCCCTGTATTTAGATAAATTATGTTACTAAGAACTTTTTCTGAATCCCTGCTATGTTCTAAATGTAATACAAACTGATTTTTTAAGCGCTGGCTTTTTAACTTGCGGTCATCTCGACTGGATGAGTAACGTGGCCGCCTAAGGATAAATGTGTAGTTTAAACAGCCAAAAAATGTTATATCTTGCTAAAAACCAGATCATTAATATTTTGTTAACATTTAACATCCCACGTATTAAAAAATATATATTTTTTTTTTTCGCTCTAAATTTAATACTTTTTGTGGTATCATTAATTGCCATGTTCTTGCCATTTTTGAAATTCTTTCTAAAATTACAATTTTCCGAGTAATTGCATCTTGTTTTTAACACTTGACTAAATCCTAAATTGCACGTGGAACACAACGTAATAAAATCTGTCAAAAATTTACTTTTGAAACAATAAAATTAGCGATTACAGAAAGAAAAATGGAAAATATCCAAGTGCGGCTTTTTTTTTTTTTTTTGTAATTTAGTGTTATTTCTTTTTAGTGTAAATACATAAAAGTAAACAATAAAAAGTGTCAGTACAGCATATAAGTTTGATGTGTATTTTAACAATTAACAAACAAGCAAACGAATAAATAGCGCCGGTAGCGGTTTTTTACAGCCCAATTCACAGCGCGGCCGAGTGGAGAAGCGAGTGAGACGTGACGTAGCCGAAACGCGCATCTCTACTCCATCGCTATTCTCGGTAGTAGGAGAAATTGCTATTCCGGGGCCCGTTTTCACTCGCACACGAGTCGTGTCAGCTGATTGATAAAGGAAGCGAGAAGGCGCGCTAGCTCCTCCCAAAAATGACGTCAGTTTTACCGATTATAGCCGATTATTACCGAAAACGTAGCCATATAACCAATAGGAAAGGTTTCATCGGCATACTGTTTGTTATCAAAAACACCGTCTGCATGCTGCGTAGTTGTAGAAATTCAATTGTGGAAGTATCTGACTGTGTTTACTCTGTGTTTACTTTTTCAAATATTTGATAAATAAGCTTATTTACGAAGTAATTATGAAGTAAGTTAGTAATTTAAGACTGAAATATTATTGTTTTGTGTGTGTGAATAATGAATATTTTGTCACATACATGAACATTAATTATTCAGTCATCTTCAAATGTGAGTAATAGTAAACCATTTCTTCTAAATAATAATTAAAAGAAAATTGACTATTAGGAAGTATCAAGATCTAATTACAAGCTGGAAATAGGTAAGGAGAATAATTTATATATTCTTGCTTGATTATTAAATTTCAGATGAAAATTTTATTTATACATCTTCTTAATATTAAGATTTTTTGTTTTAAATAATGTTACATATATATACAAAGTATATTCATATACACATTACTTTGTATATGTATACAAAGTTTAAATAAAACACAACAATTGCTATGAACTTTTAAAATTTACAGTGTTTGCTTACAAAGTTTTTAATTCTGTGTCTTTTTCAACATCAGTTTTTAAATACATTTTAAAGCTTTTATAACATTAAAAAAAATTGCTGTTTCCTCTGTTCCTCCTAACTGTGTTTTTTCCCCAAAATAATAACAATGAAAACACCTGAATTAAAAATTTTAAATACTTTCATCTTCCTATATTTCATGTTTAATTTTCTGAAAACTACATTTATAAAACTGATAGCATTAGTATAACTTTTTTTTTTCTTTTTTTTTGAAGAAAAATTATATGGTTTACATGATTTATAAAACAATTTACACATCTATACTTATTTGTTACATTGTTAAACCTCCATTTCCTCATCTTTGTTTAAATACAAGTAAAAATGTGCTTTGAGAGTTTTTACTTATACACTAAAATGTATACATATCAATAATCTTGTGTTAATCTTAAAATTTCTTTAAGCAAAATCTTGTATAAGTTATCAAAATAGAAATAAAAGTCCCTAATTTATCTAAGTATATCTTATTATTCTACTATGGTGCTTTACTTTTTTAAATAATAAAAACAAAGTACTTATTTTCATTGAAATAAAAATTAATAATTTCATGAATTCAGAGTGGAAGCCAAATTGAGTTATTATTTATATTACAATTTACTGTTGATTTTTTTATTTAGCTAAAAATTAATAATAAATTTTATTTTTCATTAAAAAACTCATACTTCATTCCCTAGAGAAAAAAAAAAAAAAAAAATCCAATAATAGTTTTGTATAGAGAATTGAAAGTTAACAAAACTTAAAAATTGTTTGATTCAAGGGGAGTAATGTAAATTTGCACAATGTTAAAATCACTGTCTAAAAACAATAGTCGTGTAATGCAGTATCAAGACAACTAAAATATAAATTTTCCCACTTCCATTGACCATAATGAAATTTCTTCTAGTACTAACATTACTGCTGTGTACAAGTTTGTCGAAAGATTATTGTAGCAACCGTAAGACAGGTGCCAATACTTAGACATTTTTCTCCTCAAAAATTAATAAATTGCTAAATATTAGCATCTAAATGGATGAAACTACCTAACATTGAAAAGTACTGAAAACAACTATTTGGGATGCAAAATAAATGACCTATTATAAAAAAATATCTATTAAAACCTATAACAAATGATATTTAGAGAGTTGTTAAAACATTATAATGCAAATTAAACATTCAAAATGAGAAATTTCTACAAAAACAAAATAATCTAACATGAAATTGAGAGACAACATAAGTTTGAAAATTTGGTTTGCATGATTTACAAAACAATTTACATGTCTGTTTATCTCTTACATTCATTGCTTATATGAAAGTAGTATGTATATGTTTTTATTTAATATCTTTTATCATAAAAAAAAAAAACTATTCTCTTGTTATGATGGTAAACTTAAAAATTGTTCAAGCATACTGATGTTTGTTTATATAGTATTTAAACTTTCCAAAAAAGTTAAAAGGTATTTATAAATTGTTTGATTTTTTTTATGACAGTTGTTGAAAATTGTTTATTCACAATTTATGTCTTTACATAAATTGTTTTCATAACTTTTGTCATGTAAATAATAGTTTGTTGGAATATTCTAAGAATATCCATCATTCATAAACTAAAGCATTTCTTTGAAAATTTCAATGTTCTCGAAACTGTTGCATTATAACATGGGATCTCTTATTAAACAAGCGATTTATCGCCAAATGTGACCTTTAACAACAACCTCAAGACTTTTGTTATGAAGCAAAGAGAAGCAAAATCTATTTTAAAACACAATTTTCTCTTTGATTAATTGAAAATTGATAAAATCTTTATATTTCTTAAATCTGAAATATGTATAATACATCATTTAGCAACTTTTCAAAATTGTAACCAAAATTTTTAATTCTGTGTCTTTTTTTACATCAGTTTTTCAATTCATTTTAAAGCTTAGCTTTTATAACAATTAAAAAAGTTGCTTTTTCCTCTGTTCCTCTAAACTGTGTTTTTTCCCAAATATAATTACAACAATGAAAATACCTGAATTTAATAATTTAAATATATTCATCTTCCTATATTTCATGTTTAATTTTCTGAAAACTTGATATTTATAAAACTGGTAGCATTAGTATAACTTTTTTTTAAGAAAAATTATATGTATACATATACATATAATACTTGCATATAATATATATATACATATAATGCTTGGTGTGGACACTAGATGAAATCATTCTATACCCATATTTATAACATTTTTATACACAACTCTACATATTACTATATACATGACAAGCCAACAATTTTTCGTCAAATGCAACCCTTTATCTTTACAGTTCAAAATACTGAACAGAAAAATTCTGTTTTAAAATATTTTTTCTCTTTAATCAGATGAAAATTATTAAGTTTTTTCATTATTTAAATTAAAGAAAAGAATTTATTTCAAATATCCCAAATATAATTCTTTATTATTTACTAAAAGTATTCAGTATCATATATTATATTTAGCAATGCTGAAAGCACCGAGTGAAACTATATTTCTCTTAACATAGTTATACAAGTTCCTTTAAGCAAAATCTTGTATAAGTTATCAAAATAGAAATAAAAGTCACTAATTTATCAAAGTATATCTTATTATTCTACTATGGTGCTTTACTTTTTTAATACCAAAGCTTCACACAAAATATGTCATTTTTAAGACCTGTATTTGAATGTCTTATAGCCATAAAGTAGCTGCGTCACAAACTTTTAACCCATTAAGGGTTTTTTGTATTGATTAATAATACAAAAATATATCAGTAATTTTTCTTACCTATTTGCAGCTTAATAAAGTGAATCATAGTTTAGTATTTTTCTTGGATCCAGTTTTTTTTTTATTCATATATGATTTTAATGATTATTTTCAGATGATTGAATAATGCATTACATGTGTGTCAAAATATTTAATTCTACATACATAAAATAACTATTAAGTTAAAAAACAATTAAAATAATATTTAAATAGATTGATTACCAGGTTTATTTATGAAATTAATGGCTTTGATCATTTCGACATTAAATGTTTTTCACAAGGGAAGCATTTAAAATAGAATGGAAGTTTATTTAAAAATAAATAAATAGTTAGCTTTGCAGCCTTATTGTGTATTGATAGAAACTAAACACATTAATTTAATTTCAAATTTTAAGTCTCATACACATTTTAATCATTTGGAATTCAAATTAACAAAAATCTGTACTTAAAGAGGGAAAAAAGTAAATATACATGTATAAACAAACCTATTATTATTTTTTGAGTAATAAATATGAAATTCTGTACAAGATGGAGTTTAGTTCAGTATGAAGGACTTTTTCAAAGCCTATTCTTCTATACAAAAGCATGAAATAACTCATAACAGTGTTTTGCTCCTTCTAAATAGTTACTATATCCATTTCTTAAAATGTTATATTACAATTTTAGTATAGGATAATCTTAGTGACTTTTAAATTTTTGTTGCCATTTTGAGGATAAATTAAAATAGCTGTAACAATTGCATTAGTATAATGTTGTTGAGAAATATTAATTTTATTAAACTGAATATATATATATATATATTTCCTTTCACGTAAGAAAAAATTGGATGCATTATTTTGAAAGTGGGAGGAATCAACTTGTTTTAACTTTTTAATAATTTTGAAGTTAAACCTGTGTTTTTTTATTTAATATTGCTTGAACTGAAAAATAAGCATTACTAGAATTTGATACCAACTTTTGTAGTGATCAATTGAGCGGTGTAATTTTGTATAGAGAATTGAAATTTAACAAAACTTAAAAATTGTTTGATTCAAGGGAAGTAATGCAAATTTCCACAATGCTAAAATCACTGTCTAAAAACAATAGTCGTGTAATGCAGTATCAAGATAACTAATAAATAAATGTTCCAACTTCCATTGACCAAAATGAAATTTCTTCTAGTACTAACATTACCGCTGTGTACAAGTTTGTCAAAAGATTATTGTAGCAACCGTTAAGACAGGTGCCAATACTTAGATATTTATCGCATTTTTTTCTCCCCAGAAAGTGATAAATTGCTAAATATTAGCACCTACGTGGATGAAACTACTTAATATTGAAAAGCGCTGAAAACAACTATTTGGGATGCAAAATAAATGACCTATTATAAAAAATATCTATTAAAACCTATAACAATGATATTTAGAGAGTTGTTGTTAAAACATTATAAGGCAAATTAAACATTCAAAATGAGAAATTTCTATAAAAACAAAATAATCTAACATGAAATTGAGATACAACATAATTTTGAAAATTTGGTTTGCATGATTTACAAAACAATTTGCATGTCTGTTTATCTCTTACAGTCATTGCTTGTATGAAAGTAGTATGTATATGTTTTTATTTAATATCTTGTATCATAAAATATATATATATATTATCTTGTTATGATGGTAAACTTAAATATTGTTTAAGCATACTGCTGTTTATTTATTTAAACTTTCCAAAAAAGTTAAAAGGTGTTTATGACTTGGTTGATTTTTTTAAGATGACAGTAGTTGAAAATTGTTTATTCATAGTTTTTTCACAACTTTTGTCATGTAAATAATAGTTTGTTGGAATATTTCAAGAATATCCATCAAATAAACATCATTCATAAAACATAAACATAACATTCATAAATAACAAACATAACATTCATAACCAACATTCATAAATAACAAACATAACATTCAATATACATA